>WNGS01164437.1:41761663-41809454 GCA_020271785.1 Procambarus virginalis | reverse complement strand
CCCCCTCCTGCTGAACCAACCAAACAACTACACCCAAAGGACTCTTCACAAGCCCACTGTCTCAATGTTCACCAGAAAGAAGAGCCGGCTGCAACCGAACAAAATAACCATCAGGACCAAAAGAACAAAACCTCCAGTGCCAGAGAAGAGCATGAAGCTCCCTGACCTGACCACAAGAGCCCTTCAAGAAGACCTGGACAAAAAAGTATAGGAGCAACACTTGGCAAATGGAATTAATGTGAATAAATGCCATGTTATGGAACTGTGGAATTGGAGAACATAGACCCCCACACAACCTATAAAATTATGTGAAATCTTTAAAGAATTCTGACAAAGAAAGGGATCGAGGGTGGTTTAGATAGAAAACTGTCACCTGAGGACCACATTAAGAACATTGTGTGAGGAGCCTATACTACACTTTCTATCTTCAGAATTGCTTTTAAATACATGGATGGAGAAATACTAAAGAAATTGTTCACGACTTTTGTTAACAAAGCTGGAATATGCAGCGGTTGTATGGTGCCCATATCTTAAGAAGCACATCAACAAACTGGAAAAGGTTGCAACGACATGCCACTAAGTGGCTCCCAGACCTGAAGGACAAGAGCTATGAGGAGAGGTTAGAGGCATTAAATATGCAAAAACTAGAAGATAGGAGAAAAAGAGGTGATATGATCACCACGTTCAAAATAGTAACAGGAATCGATAAAATTGATTGGGAAGAATTCCTGAGACGCGGAACTTCAAGAACAAGAGGTCATAGATTTAAACTAACAACAAAGCTGCCAGAAAAACATAAGAAAATTCACTTTTGTAAACAGTGGTAGACGGTTGGAACAAATTAAGTGAGAAGGTGGTGGAGCCAAAACCATCAGTAATTTCTAAGCGTTATATGACAATGAGTGCAGGGAGACGGGACACCACGAGCGTAGCTCTCATCCTGTAACTACACTTAGGTAATTACACACTCACTCACACTCTGCCGGTAGACGACGACAGCTGGATGAAGCACAATGCCTCACTGTATTTATGCACATTCCTTACTCTAAACACCCACTGCTGTTATCATCAGATTTATAAGTCACAAACTCATGAATATGAATAATTTTCCACAAGTTTATTTTCTGAAGGTATGTGAGGCGATATTTCATAAGGCATAGATGAACCTAACTGTGGCTTGTGCTGTGATTGTCATCTTCGCACTGTGAACATCATCACCACCATTGTGTTTACTGATATCTAAACCTGTGTATAGTCTTCATCAGTCAGGATCATCTATGACACTCGTCAGAAAATATTCGGTTATTTGTTGATTTTTTCATTATTAAATGATGGTGTGGGCCAGAGCTGCATGGGGGTGCTGTGACCGCTGCAGCATGGGCTACTGCAGTTCCTCTCAGTAATGAGGTCTTCACAACCAGAATGGGTGCCCACGATTTTTTCCAAGATTGCATCTGTTTACTGGGGCTTTTAAATGTACATGATCCTTTAAATCATGCCTCATTTAGTTTGTAGGGTCAGATATGGCATAATTGGTTATGTCTGATATACTCATTTGAAGGTTAAATAATCAGTCCTCAATAATGCAATACTATAAAAAAAATCAGAGGTCCTAATATGCTGCTGCAGTTAATGAGATGTTGCATGTATATTCTAAAATGGATTATTATATCATCTACATTATACAGTTAAATTTGAACTTTGCAGAATCCTGTTTAAATACACCCCTCAAAAGATCAGGAGACTGATGTTCAGTACCAAATTGCGGAGACACTAAAACATGCGCCAAACAAGCCTGATGGATCTAGGCACAAGGTAACATATGAACAATACTAAGTACTACCACTAATATTGTTGCTGCTCTACTAGACACTTGTAAGGTTATTTTCTTTCACAAGCAACTCTGAAGTCACTGTTGCTCTCAGAACAACTTGCTTTGGGTTATTTTCTGCATACTTTACAGCTATTACTCTTCCGTGTACTTTGCTGACCTTACTAATCCATCTGTAGTTCTTACATTAAGATATAATTATTTATTTTTATTTTTGGAGAAGCCACTTAATAGTTCCCTGTTGCTAACACTCTGGATGTCTCCATGCCTGCTAAGAACACCAGGCCCTCATGAGTCAATATAACCCTACCTAAGACCTGAGGCCATAAACTGACTCTTGCAAAGAGACACAAGGAATGGGGTATTACTGAACTAGATAACTGCGCATCACTGTATCATCTGGAAACTACTTCCTAAAAGGTACAGTAAGACAAATTGGAGAATGATCCACAAAGGTTGTTCTCCCACAAGTGGCAGCACAAGAGAGCTACTTGCTTTATTTCAGTGCACCCTTTCAGTCAGTTGCCTGGTGTTAGATACAAATGGCTTCTCCTAGAGTCTCTCCAAACCCCTTGGGTCCCAGAATCATTTCCAGATGAGTGTTGACCATCCTTTGGACTTTGTTCTGTGGAGGCCCATGTGCTTGTGTATTTTTCCAATCTTCAGTATTTGCTTCACTAGCAATTATTTATATCCTCACTTGTTGTGTGGAAGTAACTGGCAGCATGAGTCTAGCACCTTTCTTAGATGCTTGCTGGTGATGCTCCTGCCCTGACAGGGTTACCTTCACTGGTAGATTCGTCCAACTGTCCCTAAGAGGCTGGCTTCCTGTGGAAGGTGCCTCTCTCTAAGAAATGCAACAGTTTGTGGCTGCTGCAAGGGTCGGAGGTTGGAAGGGAATCGAGGATTTATTTGCTGTTAGGTGAACAGGGTGCATATGGTTGATTACATAAATGCCGCAGTTGCTAAGAGCAGCCGCCGAGGCCAGACGTGTCCCCCACCTCCTGCTGGCAAGCTGTGTCACATACACAGCTGCTGGCAAACCTTACTACATACAAGATTCTCCTGACAATCCGAGCCATTGAGGCATTGTCGAAGAACTTGGTGGGCAGAATAGGCTATGGCTAAATTTGCCACAATGACTTACAAGACGGAACTGAAACTACAACTTTTCGGGGTCTACATGCACTCAGCGCATGTAGTTCACGGAAATGAGGCCACAATAATAGTGGCAAAGAAAGCAAGAAGAACTTTTGAAAATCATGGATCTGGCAATCCGGGTCCAACTCCTAGAGGCGAATCTGTCATTGATCCCTCCAAGAAAATCACGGCTGGAAGAACCATTTTTGACATTTAATTAATGACCCATACAGGTCATTAATTAAATTGAGTGGATACTGAACAAGTGCTCTGTACTCTGGAGCCTTAGTATACAGGTGCAGCATGTGCCTAGGGTGACCTTCTCTAGGGCTCCGTGAGTACTGCCTTGCGTGTCAGGGTTATCTTCCCTAGGGCGTTCGAGATCACTCCCTGTTGGGGACTTCATCACTTGTCTTTGCCCTTAGGGTACGTTGGGGTCTAGGGCTTTGTTTGCCCCGGGTAGGGGAGTGTTATTGGCTGGGTGGGGCACACTGAGGCTGGCTCAACTAGCTTCATCGAAACACTGCAGTAGCCAATTTTTTCTCTGGCTGCCAGTTTGTTTGTTTGTTGTGTCTTCAAGGGGTTTTATTTTCACTTTCTTTTTCATCACTGGGTTCTCGCCTTCTTAACAACGAGAGGTCTGCTTAGGCTTATTGGGCAAGCCTAGGTTGTGTTGGTAGTCCTCTGTGCCCCTGAGGTTTCATAGTTGCTACTGGTTGTCAGTTTACCTGCTACCTGATAGAGTTCTACAGCTTAGCTCGACCCAGTGCCAGGGCTTCCCGTAGGGCTCATTCACCCTACGGACCCTGGAAAACCTCTATGGTCTCGGTCATACAATGGCTACTTCTTCCGAGCACGCTCTCACCTTGTGCGAAGTCGTAGGTTATTCGTTACCCCTGCTTCAGGGAAACGATCATCCGTACTTCCTCCATCATGCTGCCGTTGGGTCAGGGACACCACCGACCAGGATTCTTGCGGGCTTTGTTCCCGGCCTGTACTTCACTTTACTCATTCCTTGTCTATTGATCTCAAGGATGAGGCAGTGGCTGTGTGCATGCTCAATTCTCCTACTGCAACGAGCCAGGTTGGTTGCCCAGTTAGAGGCCCGGAGCTGCTCCACTTGGGTTTTAGGGACCACGATATCGTCTGTAGTTTTGTTAAGTTTGTACTCTTCTAGTTGTGCTTTCTGGGGTTGCACTTCAACTCTTTTAGGCCTACCTCTCAGCCATCATTCTACTGGTGGGCACATTTATGAGCTTCTTGAGTTCTGGTATTTCTATGTTTGCAGCCTCCACCTCATCACTTCCTCCTGCATTCACTTTCTTTATTACTCTGCCTCTGGACAAGTTCTTTTCATGTCTGTGGTTCCTTTGGGTTTCAGTTTCCACCTGTGTCCCATTATAGGGGTAACAATCGTATTGATTCTTCCATCTTTTTCAACCCTGTCCATTCCCCTGAGGAACTGTGGGTGGTGGTCTTGTGTTCCCAGGGCTGTCTTGTCTGTGTACGAGACTGGTATTTCTCTATATTCTTGCCTCAGTCTTGTGTTCAAAGACTGTAGTCCTTCGCTTGTTGTCTTTATTTTATAATGGGCACCAATTTTGTGCCTAGTGACCTTGTCCTTTGTAGAACACCAATAGTAACAGTCAACCATATAAAATCGAGTCCAAGCACAGTAAAAGCTCTGTACCTCAGGTACAGAGTACTGTACCACTTGTACCACTGATTTTCCTTATTCTCATATCAGACATAGACAAAAATACAAGTCACAGCTTTGTATCATCTTTGCAGATGACACAAAAATCAGCATGAAAATACCTCTGCTTGAAGACATTAAAAAACTACAAGCGGATATTAACCCTTAAGGGGGCATTCGAATGGTTTTGGAAAAGTTGTTCAATGTCACCAATATTTTTTTTGACTAGTTGTATATGAAAAGGGCTGCAATTGTTCCAAGTTTCAGTACTGCAGCGTAAATAGAAAGGGAGATTTTCTGCGGGGAGCCCCTACGGCTCCCTGGAGCTTATCGGGCTAATGTATGTTATATTAGACCGGGACATTAGCTAAGGAGTTCAGACCTACCAGGGACCAGTGCCAGAACCTGGCCCCTTCAGAGAGGTTCAGGGAGCAATGGTCTGGAAAACCCCCTTGTGGTTGGGGTTTCCTTATCTGCCATCAACTGGGGTTAGGCACCAGAAAGGTAGGCATAACAAAACAAACCCCACATGGTAAAAAACNTCGCCCACAAGATAGGTATGAAGTGCATAATAAATGAACTGAACTGAACTACCCTATTACTTACTAATCACTCTATTTAACTAGCAATTCAATTCAATTTCTTTCTTTATTATGCACCCCATACCCATCCTTTGGGCGGTGGTGTAAAGGATACAGAGGCACATAATCGGTTCAGGAACTGAACCCTAGTTCGTTTAGCTAAGCAAATAACAATGTTTGACGCTAGTTACAAAAGTATCAATGTTGTATACACATGTACACACCCTCATACATACATGTACATATTATATATACGTATACACATATACATACACATACATACTAGCTTAACTAAATTTAACTAGCTTAACTTAAACACTAGCTTCTTTTATTTGTATAGAGTGTTTATACAGATTAAGTTTGACTCTGGATTCTATTACATCTGTCCAGGAAGAGTTTCAGAACAGGGTTTGCATTAAGAACAGGTTAAACGTAAATAAAATGAAAATGTAAACGGCACAAGAGAATGGTGTGGAGTGAGTGTATGTTTAGCATGTTTAGGGATTTAAACAATTCAATTTCTTTCTTTATATGCACCCCATACCCATCCCGTGGGCGGTGGTGTAAGGATTACAGAGGCACATAATCGGTTCAGGAACTGAACCCTCTAGTTCGTTTTATTTTTAGCTAAGCAAATAACATTTTTGACTCTAGTTACAAAATTATTAATGTTATATATACATGTACACATTCATAACATTAATAATTTTGTAAAACGGAGGACTCAGTGTTGTCTGAAAGCTGAGTTTGATATTGATCTGATAGCAGATTTTTACTGGGTGTTGATGGGCTTGAGATAGTTTGCAGTGGTTGAACCCCCATGCACAGATACCGTATCTAAGATAGGATAGATTAGCGCGTAGTATAATAAGAGGAGAGCAGAGTGGGGAATATAATATCTGATTTTAGAGAGTATAGCAACCGTTTTTGAGACTTTCTTGGTTATGTGTTGTATGTGGGTGCTGAAGATGAGTCTCTTGTCTAAGTATAGGCCAAGGAAGTTTCCATAATTTTTATTGCTGATGTTGACATTGTCTATCTGATGTTGACCAGACCACACACTAGAAGTTGAAGGGACGACGACGTTTCGGTCGTCCTGGACCATTCTCAAGTCGCTTGTGATGAGGAGGTAGAGAACGGGAAATAAATAGGCAAGAGAGGTGAGGATGAAAGTAAGTGTCTATCTGAAGCTGATTTGCATTTGTTGATTTGCTTTATCAGCAAATCAACAGCTCAGCCTTACATTTCATGTTCTCTTCTGAGAGTTGATTTGTTTTTGTATTGAGGCTGACATTTTCTCCTCCTATTCCATTTATGACTAACTATCCTGTTAGATGGGAATATTAGATGAACTTATAGCTTTTTATTTTTAGTCAGAGTTGATTTGTTTTAATATTGAGGCTCCCCTGACTCAAGTATGTTTATTGAGATCAAGAAAAAAATATACATACTTGAGTCAGGTGAGCAAATACCAGCCTCGAACTTATAGCTAGTTTGTTATGTAAACTGTGTAATCTTTCATATAGAATAGCAGTACATTGCTGTGTATACCTGTTGTTAAAGATTCGCTACCTGGAACAAAAAGTTCCAAGTAGCACGGGCTATGGTGAGCCCGTATGTGTATACCTAAATTTGTTAATAAAAAAAAGCTTGTTAATTAAAGCAAAATTCACTTTTATTATTATTATTAATATTACTATTAGTATTATTGTTTTTGTTATTGTTATAATTATTATTTTACCAATACTATTTTAGGTTCGTTTCACAGGAGGCGACCCGCTAAATTTTGTTTACAATCTGGTGCCTGTGTAGGCCTAGAGCAGCGCCGGGCGTCAGGGGTCAGGCACGCCACTCCAGGAGCTTTATCTTTACACCCCAGGTAGGTCTACTGTTGATCTTTAATGAACATTATACAGCGTGAAACTGCAAATTATAAATATATCTTTAGCTATATCTATCTTTTGGAATTTGATGTTTTATAGGCCTTAAAGTAGGGTTTAGAAATTTGTGTGTTGGTGAGTTATTGTTGTGAGGTTGGTGAGTTGTGAGGTTGGTGAGTTGTGAGGTTGGTGAGTTGTGAGGTTTGTGAGGTTGGTGAGTTGTGAGGTTTGGTGAGTTGTGAGGTTGGTGAGGGCGTGTGTGTCGGGAGGCAGGACACATCGTACACAAGACGGATCGCGCAAGATATTTCTACAGATTCGCACCAAACTGATACGTGTCGTATATAAGTCATTGATCAATATTTAAACCGCGATGTAATGCTATTAACAGTTAAAACTCTGGTACTTAGCACGCATATAGTAACTGAAGTATGTTTACTGCCCCACCTCTGTTAGAGAAGAGCTGGGACAACGTCTGTAGCCAAATCATGTAGAGTACATTTCTAGTGACACTCCCTGCTATATTTTGCCTAGAATATGGAGAGTGAAGGTAAGATATCCTTTCTAGGATATCGGTCTTGGAAAGGAATGGTGGGTTTCACACTGCAGTCTATGCTAGGAAACTAACATTGGGATGTGTCCTCATGCTAGCTGTGAGTGTGGTGACAGGTACAACATAGGTGTTGTGGATGCCTTTATGAACCATGCTCTCACAGCTCCAGGTGGAACTGGCTGATGCACAACTCTGTAGAGTAAGGCAGGTAGGTCTTAATCAGTATTACTTAATAATGGATGCTCTAATGGAAGGTGACTCGCCATGTTGCCTCCGATGAAATGGCCAGCATTACACAACAGTATCTGCCTCCTCTGTTAAACTATTCTACAGGAACTTCTTTTCCATAGTTTTGGGTCATTAGATGGACAGCATATCCAATAGATGCGAGAGTCACTATGAAACTTAATTTAAAATTTATATATCTTTGTTCTCCAACAAGATATATTTCCTTTGATGTACTCAAAATAATAATTATATATCTTGGTCTTTCTGAAGGCATATAATATTTTAGGATTTATTAGCATATCTTTGTTAAGAAGCCACTAGCAAAGGGCCATGCGTTGGGCCCAATTGGCCCCTTGCGCAAAGGGCCAACTTTGACCCTTTATCTAATCACGTCTAGTGCCACGTCTGACTGGAAACAATGGGTAAGCAAAGTAAAATGCTGTATAACTGTTTACACTTTGGTGAATCATAGTTGATGACATCCACTTCTGATGCTAGTCTTGGTAACCGCTTGAACAAACAATCCTCAATCGAACATCTGCATGTTCCACTGAACATTTAGTACCAAATTCAATTTGTTCGGATCATCCGGGAATTCGTTAGAGCAGGGTTTGTTAGAGTGAGGATGCACTTTACATATATACGTGACAGTGTCAGACCACAAAGGAAGAATTGAAACAGGAATTTCCTTAAGTACTTTCATATTTAATAATACATCGTCAGAAGGAATCCTTCTGAAGATATATTATTAAATACGAAAGTACTTTTCTATTTTAAAAAGTACTACAGTATTTTATTTTGCTCTGATGAAGGCGACTTGAGCAGAAAAGGCGTTTAGCAGTGACTTTTGACTTTTAACACTCTAGTAGCCCTTTGGTTAAAGTACTGGACTTGTCAAGGAGTTTCACTGCTTCTGTTAGTCTAGGTTTGAACCTTTCTGAAGGAATCCTTCTGAAGATGTATTATTAAATACGAAAGTACTTAAGGAAATTCCTGTTTTAACTCTTCCTTCGTGGTCTGACACTGTCACGTTTTTCATCACGTGTTAAGTTTCATGATATACTGTCTCCACTCGATTATCCGGACTATATGGGAAGGACCCCCAGCCGGATATTCACGTGTTCCGGATAATGGTATTTTTTCACCTTTTGAGTCCAAAAGCGAGCCTTTCCATCTATTTTTATACTACAAACAACATAATTTGAATTACCTTGCCACATATAATTATTAAATATTCAACTAGAAACCTCAACTTAACTTGTTGGTGTTCGTCTTCTTGATTGATGCCACACATCTTGAAGTTAAGAATTCTTAACAATTTAAGTAACCTTTACTAACACAATACTAAAATTAACACATAAAATTACTGTACAGTTCATTAAGCAAAGTTAGTTTTGACTGCCAGCTGCTGAAGCCTCACTGGTTGAAGACATTTGGATTGCCTGTGAGGCCTCACTTGTTGAAGGCGCTTGGCTTGCCTGTGACGCCTCACTTGTTGAAGGCGCTTTGTCCATTTTCAATTCCCTGTTTTTACACTGCCCCTGTGTTCGTTTCTGGTCCTGAGTTTTCATCTTCTCCTTGTTTGGCACGTCCAGCTTCTGGGTTGCCCTGTATGCAGGTTGATGTGGCTTCCGTTCTTCCTCTCCTGCCCTGCAGTTTCTTTTCGTTGGGCCGGGACGTGCTTGATTTCGGGCCCTGGCTCCGGCCTTTTTCTTTGTGTTCCCTTTCGGGCGGTGCGTTTTTTATTTCATGCTGTTCACATCTTGGTTTGTTCTCCTCATACCTTACTCAGTATTGTGGACTTTGTTTTGCCTTGGGGCTGCGTTCGCAACTCCTGTGGGATGCAGTGTCCCTGCTTTTTGCTTTGTGTTTCGATTCGCGGTCCTGGCTCTTCGTTTTTCGTCGTGATTTTGTCCTTGCCGTTTGCGGCATCTGTGTTTCGGTGCTTTTCTGCTGGCGGTTTCTCGTCATTCGTTGTTGGACTTGTTGGTCCTTCAGGGGTCCTGGGGGGTTCCTCCCGAACGGGGCGTTTCTGCTCGCCCGGGTTAGTTCTTTCCCGGCTTGCCTGGTTTGGGTTCCTGGTTTCTTGGCTTACCCTGCTAGTTGGCATTTTCATGATCTCACGGTGTCACTTCTCACGAGTCTCGTGTCGGAACCACAGTGTCTCCGATCTCTTGGCGAGCTCGCTAACATTGGGAAGTTTTCTGTATGACAGATGTTCCATCTGGTTCCTTGCCGGCTTGGGTTTCCGGCTCTGCTTGCTCGGTGTTCACACCCGAAGTTTTCCCATGGCTCTGCCTCTTCCTATGCTCGATTGGTCCATGGTGGGGCTAGTTCAGTTCTGCCTCAAATCTGTCGCCATCTGTTGATGTTCAGGTGGCTTCGTTGATGGTGTCCCACCTGCGTGCTTCGTCTAGGCGGGGGTTGTGGGTTTTTTTGGCAGTCCTTCCTTTTTCTTTTTGTCTTTTGGTAGGTTTGCTTCATTTTGTTGGCGTGGTCTTCTTCTCATTTGGAGGTTCAGGGCCTTCATCTTGCCACATACTGCCGCCTTGTCTCCTGCGGCACTGGCGGAGTGCTCTGGGTTGCTTCGGGTTTGGTGTTCCCTCTGCACCAATTTGCGAGCTGTCTCTGGAATGGTTCACCTCTGGCCTACTCTTGCGCCGCTTGAGCTGTCCTGGTTCTTGGATTGGATGCTCTCTTCTCTTCTATTCTTGTTTGTGTGTTCATGTGTTATCTTCGGTTGCGGTGCTTCGCTGTTATTTGCGTACCCCGGCACTGCAGCCATGGCTGCTGTGCTGGGGTCACGCTTTCGGTTGTTCCGGTTTCCCTTCTTCCCTCTTTCAGGGTGCGGTTCTCTTGGGTCGTCCACAGGGTGGTTCAGTCCAGCCACCCTTCTGTCTATCTCCGTGCCCACGACGTTCGTAGGTTGGCTATACATTCCTTCATTGCTGTTCCTGGGCCTTATCGGGCCTGTGTGGCCATGGGTTGGCAGTTGCAGTCTTTTGTCTCCACTTCGCGTTGGGGAGTGAGCGACTTCTGCCTCCCGGGTTAGGTCCCTCTTGTTTTTGTCTTTGGGTAGGTAGCTCCTGGGAGCCGATGGGGCTACCCCCCCAGAAAACCAGCGTTGAATGTAATGAAACAGTATTTTCTGGGTGAGACCCGGAGGTTCCCTGGCAACCCTACCTCCCTCCGGTCAGCGTTTTATTTCGCGTGTTTTGGTATCCAGCTTCAGAACTGAGGTCTTAGGTTGACAACGCGAGGGGTCTGGGGCTCCTTCTTCCCCTTCCCGGGGAGGGGGGAGCTGCGCAGACGGCAGCACGGTGACCTGGTGACGTCATATCTTGAGGTTATCTTGAGATGATTTTGGGGCTTTTTAGTGTCCCTGCGGCCCGGTCCTCGACCAGGCCTCCACCCCCAGGAAGCAGCCCGTGACAGCTGACTAACACCCAGGTACCTATTTTACTGCTAGGTAACAGGGGCATAGGGTGAAAGAAACTCTGCCCATCGTTTCTCGCCGGCACCCGGGATCGAACCTGGGACCACAGGATCACAAGTCCAGTGTGCTGTCCGCTCGGCCGACCAGCTCTCTCATTGTCATTAGCTCGTTTTTATTTTGGGAGTTCTGTCTACTAGTTCGGTTCTCAAGTAGCAATTTCTTAACCAGAATAGGGATTTGTTTTGGGATGCTTACGTTTCTGGGTGCCTGACCCCAGACGATGGCAGACATAGAATGCTTCCAACCAAATGTAAGCCATTGTAAGTTTCAGTAAGCCATTGCTCCTCATGCCTCTCTGAGGAGGCCAGGTTCTGGCTCATGGTCCCCGGTAGGACTAAGAACTCCATACACATGAGAGATGCCAAAGTCTGACAGTAGCAATATCAACCTGGATAGCTCTGGGGAGCCTCCGGGTCTCACCCAGAAAATGGCGTTTCATTACATTCAATGCTAGTTTTTTAGTGCAAGTAATAGTGGTAATGATGATGGCAGAGGAAGTTGTATTGGCAGGTGGTTGTATTGGTGGAAGGTTCAGTAGTGGTGAAGGAAGTTTTAACATTTGGTGGCAATGTTGTTAGAACTAACAATAATAATGTAATCTAGAATTTTAACTCTCTTTATCAGAATGTATGAGCATATAATAGAGAAGCGTCGACAATATAACGCAGAATGGCAACGCAAGTCACGGGCACTAAAGCGACTACACAAGAATCAGTCAAATCTTAACTCTGGTTGCAGCAATAAAAAGACTGTAATTTGTGGAGACATATTGCAGAATCAGGAGCTGCTGTCAACTTCTGCAGACTTTAAATCAATAGTAAGTATTGTAATTATGAAACTGAAGCACTAAATTAGTGCTATATAGCATTGTACTGTCTCCACTTGATTATCCAGACTATATGGGAAGGACCCCAGGTGGATAATCACGTGTTCTGAATAATGGTACTTTTTCACCTCTGAATCCAAAAGTAACCATTTCCAACTATTTTTATGCTACAAACAACATAATTTGAAATGCATTGCCACATAAAATTATTAAATATTCAACTAGAAATCTCAACTTGCCTTGTTGTTGTTTGTCTTCTTGATTGATGCCACACATCTTGAAGTTAAGAATTCTTGACAATTTACGTAACCTATACTAACACAACACTAAAATTAACACTTAAAATTACTGTACAGTTCATTAAGCAAAGTTAGTTTTGACTGCCAGCTGCTGAAGCCTCGCTGGTTGAAGGCGCTTGGCTTGCCTGTGATGCCTCACTGTTTTTTTTTTTTTGAGATATATACAAGAGTTGTTACATTCTTGTACAGCCACTAGTACGCGTAGCGTTTCGGGCAGGTCCCTGGAATACGATTCCCGCCGCGAAGAATCGTTTTTTCATCCAAGTACACATTTTGCTGTTGCGTTAAACAGAGGCTACAGTTATGGATTTGCGCCCAGTAAATCCTCCCCGGCCAGGATACGAACCCATGACATAGCGCATAGCGGTTGAAGGCGCTTGGCTTGCCTGTGACGCTTCACTGGTTGAAGGTGCTTGGCTTGCCTGTGACGCCTCACTGGTTGAGGTGTATAACACATAATTTGTCTTTGTTAGGACAACCTTCTTCCTCTTAACACCTCCAGAACAATTGATGCTGCTACCAAACATAATCTTGGCCAAAAATGTTCAAAGTTACTATGAAAATAAAAAGTTAAAAAAAATATTTCACTGATGGCGTGGCACTGTCGTAAGGTATGAGATTGAAAGCCGTACCCTAAAGTATCGCTAACAACACCCGCTCTTACTTTCTTATAAATAGTGGAAATGCAGAGGTTATATAGTAATAATCACCAGTTCTAACTACATGGGGCAATGTACTGATCTGTCAAAGTTTACTAGAGCTGCCCGCTTAGTGACGATCACGCCTATAAGAAATTCTGTTTTTGTGGTGCTTTTTTTGCTTATTGAACATAAAACTGATTATTATATATCATGCCATGGGTCCCAAGAAAGTCAGTGGTAAGGTTCAACCTAAGAAAATAGTTGTAAGTAGATGCAGTAGAGGATGTCCCTTCCTCATTAACCCTTAAATTGCGCATCGCATCGTATGATACTTTGACCGACTTGCAGTAAATTGCGCATCGCATCATATGATGCTTTGGAGTACTACGTAAGTACTACGCCTGCGGATACACAGGGTTCACCACACCTTCATCAGGGCTCTTGTAAACAGACGCCATTTTTTTTAAATCGTTTTTAAATTTTTAAAATTTAAAAAACCCGGGCCAAATTCCCGGGTGTTAGGGGCCTCAGTATTGAGTGAGCTACCAAGCCTGACACACGCAGCATGAGCTCATAGCACTGCTGTTCAGCTTGTGACCACAGCATCGCCTAAAAATGCCATAATATACTTGTTCATGCTATTATGTAGTGATGATATTATTACAGAAGACCCCTGACTATGATACAACTGACCAGGGTTCTGATAATAGCAGGATTGTGGTGATATTTAGCGCCGTGTTCCATGGAGGGAGGAGTAATGCTGTGGGAGGGGAGGGTAGTGGCGTTGTCTTCTGACTGTGTGGCCACCTTTTATTGACTGCACTCACCATACCAGCTTAGTGGTTCGCTATGGTGAACACAAATGTAGATACATATATATAATGTGTGTATAGAGGGTATAAACAGCAAGAGGAGTAGGTTGGGAGTCGCCATTTTGGTGAGGGAGGTGCGTCGTCTGCACGACTTATCATGTTGTTTACTGGTGACCACGATGGTCTTTGGGCACCATACCAGTTTACTTGTACAAGTATGGTGAATAAAACAGGTAGATATTTATATATAATGTGTGTATATAGCATAATAACACCACAAACAGTATTGTTGGAGGAGAAATATTAGTGCGTCTGGGCTTGAGGGCGGCAGCCAGCTGACTGTGTGAGTAGCTACGTCTTTGTGCCTTTACTCACCATACAAGCTTAGATGTACAGTTATGGTGAACAAAACATGTAAATACTTATACAGTACAATCTCGATTCAACATACTATATGGGACCAACCCCAGTTCGTTGGAGCGTTGGATTCGTTGCAAGAGGTGACCTTCAGGAGGCGTTTGTGTCAGTGTCTTTTTTTTTCTTGTACACAATAAAAGTGCATTGTGTTTACATACATGCATTGTGCATTATGCATTGTGCATTATATTACATACTGTACTGCAATGCATTGTGCATTATATTACATACTGTACCTATATATTACTTCTCTACTAAGAAATACTGTAATTCATAAATTTACCTTATTGTTGAAGTTATATCCATCTTGAAGTTTCGTGAAGTTGTGAATGCTCTACCTAAATACGTACTGCAGTGCATTATGCCGTTAGCACTGTGTTGATTAAAAGTAGTTCTGCTGTATGTTGAGTACTACAATACAGTTTATGAAAACTATTGTACACAAAAATTACTGCAACTTTAATTTTAACACTGAGTACACGCTTAAATTTAACACTTGTTCTAACTGTTCATGTTGCACACGATGTTTTTAGATGTTTGCATCAGCTTTGCTGGTGCTCGCTGCTGCTGTGAGTTCAGCTGCTTCTGAGCTGGTGCTGGCTGCTGTTGTACCAGTGCTGGGTACAACTGTGCTTGTGCTGAGTACGGCTGTTGTACCAGTGCTGGGTACAACTGTGCTCGTGCTGGGTATGGCTGTTCTCGTGCTGGGTACGGCTGTTCTTGTGCTGGGTACGGCTGTTCTCGTGCTGGGTTCAGCTGTTCTCGTGCTGGGTACGGCTGTTCTCTTGCTGGGTACGGCTGTTCTCCTGCTGGGTACTGCTGTTCTCGTGCTGGGTATGGCTGTTCTCGTGCTGGGTACGGCTGTTCTCGTGCTGGTTGATTTTCTGCTACTAGTTCTTGCAAAATATTGCTTCGTTTTTGGCATTAATAAGGCACTATTAGTAAGCCCTGAGACATTTTGTTTTATAACCAAAGAGCTGTAGTAAAAAAATAGTCAATTCCACAATTATTCTTCCACCGGCGGATAAATACTGTACGTCAATCGCAGACAAAGCTAAGGGCACTGGGTGCATACTGTACGAACGCAGACTAAGTCTATACGCACACCCTTCCTTCAGTTGGCTGGTGTTTAAGCCTGATCCAGTAACATAAATTTCTCTTAAATATTCAATTTACATCAAATTATATATTTTTGTGTTATGTATTTAGTTTAGCAACATTATTACGATAATAAGAGCTTTAAAAAATACTTATTTTGAAACTGATTTATTTATTTAATTATTTCGAAGCCATAGGTCACTGAACTGTGGCAACGAAATTGAACAAAACACCGCCTGGTGTTGTGTTCGATTTCCAGTAACATATATTTCTCTCAAATATTCAATTTACATCAAATTATATATTTTTGGGTTACATATTTAGTTTAGCAACATTATTACGGTAATAAGAGCTATAAAAAATACTTACTTTGGAACTAATTTATTAATTTTATTATTTCGAAGCCGTAGATCGCTGAACTGTGGCGACGAAATCGAACACAACACAACAAGCATGGTGTATGGACAGGGATTAGACCCGTCCACTCGTGCTGGAGTTGTGCTGCCAATAACGTGAACAATTTCTCAAATAGGAGATATCTACCTTATTACAGTATATTTTTGGTCTTATTTAGTTTAGTTTAATTAGGATAATAAAGAGTTATTAAAACACCAGTTTTAGAAATGATTTATTAATGTGAAACATTCAAAGCCATGGGTCACTGAACTATGACAACACAGACGAAAGTGAGTGAAACCTCACTGTAAAGTGAAGTTTACTGTACAGTATTCCCTTATCTGTCCACCCTCACTCGTCTTGTTTCATCACAGAAAATGTATAAGAAGATTTCAACATATTAGCTAGCTATTCACGCTTCAGCCTTTAAATTAATTTACAAAGATACGTGTGCCACAAATCGGTGAACGAAAATCATTGAAACTCAAGTCGTTCACTTCTGTGGACCACTCTGGCTGGTGTTTGGTTAATATGCGTCACTTCTTGTGGACCATTCTGGCTGGTGTTTGGTTCATATGATTCACTTGTTGTGTGGTCCACTTGTGTGATCCAACTTGTCTTATGAAGGAATTATTAATTGTAATCTGTGATAGAATGAGACAGTTTTCCACCACTCTGTGAACTCTGTCCCAACATCGTAAGCTTGTGGACCACTTGTGTGGTCCACTTGTGTGGTCCAATTGTGTGATCCATTTGTGTGATCTAACTTGTCATATGAAGGAATTATTAATTGTAATCTGTGATGGGATGGTAAAGCTTTCTACCACTGTGAACTCTGTCCCAACATTGTAAGATTGTGGACCACTTGTGGACCACATGTGCGGTCCACTTGTGTGGTCCACTTGTGTGATCGAACTTGTCATATGAAGGAATTAATAAGTGTAATCTCTGATAGAATGTGAAACTTTTCCACCAGTCTGTGAACTCTGTCTCGACGTCGTAAGCAAATCCGAACATCCCCCGCTTCGTCGAACCGGGTGAGTAAATCCGGCCTGAAAAGTGTGCGAACTAGCCAGAGATTCGTTGAATCGGGGTACGTTGAATCGAGGTTGTACTGTATATAACGTCTGTATATAAAAGCAAAAACAGTATGGTGGGAGGAGAATGGTGGCAAATCAGGTGAGGTGAGGGAGGGAGTGGCAGCCAGTGACGGGCTGCCACTGCCAGTGACGGGCTGCCACTGCCAGTGGAGGCTGCCACTGCCACTCAGCATACTAACTTAGTGGTTCGTTATGGTGAACACGAATATAGATACTTATATATAACATCTGTATATAGTGAATAAAAGCAAAAACAGTATGGTGGGAGGAGAATGTGGGCAAGTGAGGTGTTGAGGGAGAGAGTGAGTGGCTGGCTGGTATGTAGCGGTCACTCCTTGTTACTTTTTGACTCATAATAGCAACTTAGTGGTTCGTTATGGGGAACAAAACGTGCAGATACTTATATATAACCTGTGTATATAGTGTAATAACCGATAAAATATTTGTTCACTGTTTGATGAACATAATTGAATCAACAATATGCACACCATATTTTTGAGTACAGCGATGATTCACTCATTTTATTATATAAATATATCACACTACACACTATTGAATAATATTACAGCAAAAAAACTACGAAAAATCAATCGGAGACATTGAAATACTGTAATTAGGTAATTATCTCTTTGTGGCAACTTCGACCTGACAGCTGGTGAGCAACAGACCGCCTGGGACACACGCTGAGTCAGCACCTGTTTTTTTTGCCAGACTTCCCCGCCCTATAGCGGGCAAAATATGCCACTTACAATTTTTTTATTATTTTTCCCCATGATCAGTGAACACAAATTAACAGGTTAGGAAGAAAAAAGATTTTTTTTTTGTATGCGCCTGTGGGTGTCAAATGGTATATAGCCATGCGCCATTTAAGGGTTAAGAAAATGTGTGAAGTCTGGGAAGAACTGCAAAGTTTTGTTGAAAAAACTCACCGAGATAAAGCTGTAGCAGGCCATTGCATTGACTTTTAAATGAGACTGTGATGCCTTACTACAGACAAGTGTTAAAATGTAGGGAAAAACAAGTGTCTTTAGACAGATTCTTAGTAAGACAAGCAAGCAGTGAGCCACAAGCAGGTCCTAGTGGTATTCAGGCAAAACATGCCAGAGAGTGTATCCTAGAAAAGTCATCACTGCCTGATGTTATAATGGAAGGGGACTCCCCTTCCAAACAGTAACACCTCTCCTCCTGCTCCCTCATCCCCATCTTCCATACGCCATCAAGAGTCCTCCATAAAGGTAAGATAAACATATGTACTGTATTGTAGTTAGAGAAAAAAATTGTATTCAGTATAAAATGTATTTGGAAGTTAATATTTTGGAGGCTGGGAACGGATTAATTCAATTCCCTTTATTTCTTATGGGACAAATCGCTTCGACTTACGATACGTCTCTGGGAACGGATTACCATCGTAAATCGAGGCTCCACTGTATTTATATAATAAAATGTGTGTACAACTAAGCTGGTATGGTGAGTCAAGACAATAATTGAGGTTGCCACACAGTCAGCTGAGGCTCCCTCCCTCACTCACCAACATTCCCCCTCCCACTGTACTGTTTGTGGTGTTTTCTGGGGGAAGTCCCTACAGCTCCCCAGAGCTATCCAGGCTGTTATTGCTATACTGTATTAGACTTTGGCATCAGCCATGTGAATGGAGTTCTTAGGCCTACCGGGGACCATGAGCCAGAACCTGGCCTCCTCAGAGAGGCACGAGGAGCAATGGCTTACAGAAACCCCTCATTTGGTTGGAAGCATTCTATGTTTGGCATCGACCGAGGTTAGGCACCCAGAAAGGTAGGCGCCACAAAACAAACCCCTATTCTGGCTAAGAAATTGCTACTGAAAGCTGAACTAGTGGACAGAACTCCCCAAACAAAAACAAGCAAATGAGCATGATGTCAATTGTCACCGCGCCACCGTCTGCATAGCTCCCCCCTCCCCGGGAGGCGAAAGGGGGAGCCCCAGACCCCTGTGCAGCCACACCCCTAGTTCTGTGGTTGATGTGAGACCTGGCAGTTGTGTGCCTCTGGCTCCGAATCTTTCCAGTGCTGTGCACCACAATCCTCCTATTATCAGAATCCTGATCAGTTTTATCAGTCAGGGGTCTTCTGTAGACTAGCGCCACTCAGGGTTTCGAGGTGTTGAGCCAACCCAGTCCTGGAGCTATGTCCGACCACAGTGCCTGCTCAAGACCTGAAAAGATAGCCACATGTGATCCGGTGACTGAAGAAATTCCTCACTTACCAGAAGAGAATAGTCTAGACGAGGACCCGCCTCGCCTAACAGTATAGAAAATGGGGTCTGCTCGACCCGGCCGCACCATGTGCACTCTGTCTTCGTGCACATGCCCGTCAGCAGTGTGAGGTTTGAACAAGCACCACATGTGGAGCTCGATCTTTGTTGGGGGGTGATGTGGGAGTATGTCTCCCAAGATTCTCCCACAGCTGACTTGAATGGCTCATTGCAGTGCACAGTGCACTGATCTTCGTGCACAAAGCCTTTCTCTCTTAATCCTGGATAGTAATCTGGCATGTTGGGTATCTCCAGAATGCCCACTTAACCAGGAACACTGTCATAATACGGAGGCTGCCGTATGTCCAGACAGGAAGTAGATACAGGGAGTTAAGCATACTTGCCACCAAAGGGTCAGTGAGTACATGCCTGGAGGAGAGCGTGAGAACAGAGGGGAGACGCCAGCAGCGTCTGACCCCTGGGGTGAACCTCAACCGGCGCATGGAGAATAACAGCTATGACGTGTTCATGACGTCACTCCTGCTACTGCTCATCGAACGAGCTAATATGATTGGTTCCCGCTCATTTGCTGCAATGCTATTGGTCAAATTGTAACTCTTTTGTGGTGTGTGCCCACGAGACGCCTTGAGCTTCAGGCAAAATCATTCACGTGAGGGGGGGCCAAACCCAGAGGACGTACCTTTCAGTCTATCGGCCAATAGACTGAACACCGTCTATTCCTCACCGTCAAGTTAACTCAGCGTCTTTGCGATATACCACACTTGCCCAGAATCACGAGTGAGTATATTGTTCAGAAGCCTAAAGTGACAAATCTCCAGAGCGAAACAGACTGGTATCAGGTAACCCCTGGTGACAAAGATCGTTGTGAGTGACTTAGAGTGAACTAAGGCAGTGCCGCCGCCTAAGTAACCTGTGTGTGTGACTTTACCACAAGTGTACCTGCATGGTACCACAGCCGCTGCCAGCCGCCACTCGTCCCGAGCGTGTACCTTAGTACCTCGAGCGCCCGCCGCCGCCCTCACTACTACGTGACGTCACCACCTTATGCACCGCCAGTGCCAGTGTGTGTGCGTGTGTCTGTCTGTTAAGCATACAGCATGCCCTACTCACGAAATCATCTCAAGATACTACGCGTACCCTCTGTGTCTACGAGCGAAACCAGCTGTCAGGCCACCTACGAGTGCTTGTATAAATGTGCCTGATTGAGTGAGTGAGTAAGGAAAGGTACCTTATCTGTAAGTACAAGATCTTGTCATTGTTTTATTGTGTCTGTGTTGATCTGAGGTATCAACCACAGTTCTCACCTTCTTATACCTGGCACAGGTTATAGGTGAATCGACGATGAATGCGTGTTTATCTGTGTGGTATCACGGCATTTCATTCGTCTGTGAATGTGAGCTTCACATACACCACACATTTAGTTATTGTGTGATTATTATTGTGCATGTTATTGCCTGTCCCATTGACAGTGTATTTGTTGATTTATTGCATATCATCATTATCGAGTATCCGGTTGGAACTCTTGTAATCCCTTTGCATACCGGCAGTTAGGTTGCCATGTTAGTGATTGGCTGTCAACTGTGTTAAGTTAGGTGTTTCTCCACGAGTGGATACGAGTTGATTAGCCAGACGTCAAGAGTCTCGCTAATATAACCATAGCCTTGCTGATGCCAATCTAAAGTAAATCAAGCACCCTGTGTATTAGTGGTTAAGTTAGTAAATAAACTACTGTTAAGCTTTTTGCTGTGTTTCCGTTGAACCACTTCTGAATACTGCCAATATTACTCAAGCCTTCAGCTCTAAGTGTCTTCAACACCGAGTTGCCCAATTCACTAATCTATAAATTTGATGAGGACCCTAGGAGTCCCTTAAAGTGTTACATCATTGAGGAGATTCCAACGACCAACGTGGAGCAGGACCAGGTGAGGCTAGTCTGAGAAGAGACCCACAAGGACTCTAACTCGACCTTCCGGTTATCTTGAGATGATTTCGGGGCTTTTTTAGTGTCCCCGCGGCCCGGTCCTTAACCAGGCCTCCACCCCAGGAAGCAGCCCGTGACAGCTGACTAACACCCAGGTACCTATTTTACTGCTAGGTAACAGGGGCATAGGGTGAAAGAAACTCTGCCCATAGTTTCTCGCCGGCGCCTGGGATCGATCCCAGGACCACAGGATCACAAGTCCCGCGTGCTGTCCGCTCGGCCGACCTTGCTCCCAGGCCCTGTACGGTTGCTCTCGTATTTTCTATTCTGCTAATTCCGACAGTTTCGTGAAGCGTCTGTCACATGTACATTGGCGACGTACGCATTGCAGTCGTGAAAGCAAAAAAGAAAACCCCCACACTGTAATACTGTACTATCATCACTAAATAATAGCATGTACATATATATTTTGACATTTTTAGGCAATGCTGTGGTCACAAGCTGAATAGTGGTGCTGTGAGCTCATGCTGCATATGCCAGCCTTGGTGACTCACTCAATACTGAGACTTTCACACCCGGGAATGTTTCCGACGATTTTTTTTTTAGGCCACGTCTGGTAACTATCGATCGTAGCTGGACTATAGCTGCTCCTATCCCTTGCGGGGCATTTAAAATCGTGCGCTAGAGCCTCAATCGCCTATACAGTATATGTATTGCGCGGTTTCAGTAAAGTTACTCCCATCGTCTATACAGTATATGCATTGCGCGGTCTAAGGGGTAATGACCATAGTTTCCCTTCCTCATCACTTTGTAATTTCTTAACATTCTTTAGTAATTCTTACATTTGTTTAGCACCGTTTAGGGTGATCCTCAAGGGTCTATCTTTCCCCTTTTCGTACCTGCCAATTCTCATGTAGTCGCAGACATTCTCTTTGGTTGTAAGACCTTCCACTAACCTAACAATTTTATCTACAACTTTCGGTTCTTCTATGGCTCTTTCTGACCTAGATGTTATCTCCTTTTATTTGCGATTAAAAATTAATAGGGACTTCCTTCGATCAAGTGTGTTTTGTACCAATTTCAGGTTTGATGCCAGTTCCTTTCTGACTTCCAACGTAATGTTTGTTTTATCCTGGTTGCTGCAGTACTCACCTAGTTGTGCTTGCAGGGGTTGAGCTCTAGCTCTTTGCAAGCTACACAAATATAATAAATATTTTTGCCTTCAGAACAGGCAATTTCTATGAAGACTAATGTGTTATTGTTAAATATTCAAATTAGCCTTTAAAAAAATCAGAAAAGTCCTAATCAATTGTTTTCTTTTTAGATGTCAGCCAAGGATTTTAAGTATGCCTCAGTTACCTTCATTGGCAATGGCAGTACTGTGAATGTTGTCGCCACATCCTGGATGAACAAACTTGAAACAGTAAGAGTAACATTTAATACATACTGTTCACGCTTAAAATCTTAATGCCCTGTCTTTTAACTGTTCATGCAAACAATATTTTTTATAAGTACTTTATCTAGCATGTACTGTATTATGTTTTAACATTTTAGGGGGAGTACTCATGCTACTGGCCCACATACAATCAGACAACCAGAGCGCAAAACCATGAAATTCCTGACAAAAGTATCTGGGAAGTGCGTTACATCAAGTCTGTCCTGTTCTTAACAGGTAATAAAACAAGGTTTGTTATTAATAAATAAGGTGACTAACCATTTACTATATTTTTCCCACACTAAATGAAATCATTACAATCATGTTAAAAAATCTGCAGCAGCACCTCAATTCTTCATTAAACTAAGTGTAAAGTGCTTCCCCTAAGTTGTAATTTAACCCTTATAGTTATCATCACATGTTGATTCCTGTGCTAAGGAAGTTATTGTCATTTGCCAATTATAGTTATGATTGCCTAGTAACTGTTTCAAGATCCTGACCTTGTCTTATTAATGGACCCTGCCTTTTTTTAATTTTAGTCCATTTCTTTTCTTTTCTTCCACCATTTCTTGGTTAAGTACCAAGTTCTGTCCTTTTCCAGGCTTGCAGACAATGCCCTTTTGTCTGTAGGGTGTTGGTGCAGTTTGTACTGTTCCCAGACTTTAGTGGTGTAAGGTGGGGTCAGTGTTTCAGAATTTTCTAAACAACTCTACTTTTGAGGTGCTTTATTCCTCAATGTTTGCACCTGCCGTGCCCTCAATATGGGCATTTGGCTATCCTCCACTCAGGCCTTGAAGGAGGCATGGTTCCAGCTGACTTCTCTCTCCTTCATCTGAGCTATCCAGGGTTTTTCTGGAGAGAACCTTTTGTGGCTTCCTGAAGCTGTTTTCTGAGATAGCTTCATACTAAAAGGTCATATCATCTGAGGCTAATTATCTTTGGCCTACCAGGAACCAGAGCCAGAACCTGGCCTCACAGAAGTGCCAAGAGCAGGTGAACCTTACTATAGGAAGTCTCCAGAAAGTCAACATAGCTTCACAGACAACTGAAAGGTTCAGAGAAAATGAAGCCTCGAAAACCTGCCAAAATACTAATGCAAACGAGTCACACGGAACAAGGGATTTACTCAAATGAGCTCGAAACTTGTTAGTACTGGTTACTGCCATCGGGCAGCCCAGCCCTGGGTCCCAGCCTGCTCCCCAAGTCAGTTCTGATCCTGATATTGGTGTCCACACACCAACTTGTAGTGCTTCTGGTCACACCAGCTCGTGGGCGAGCCCCAAAGCTTCACACTTAGTGCCGGCCTTCCTTGGACTTGATTGTCCTGTATCCTGCTTGTCCATTTGCTTTGCTGTTTTGTTTCTAATTTTAGTGTGGCTTCACACATGAGTTTTGATTGTGGTTTGTTGTGTAATTACCTAAGTGTAGTTACAGGATGAGAGCTACGCTCGTGGTGTCCCGTCTTCCCAGCACTCTTTGTCATATAACGCTTTGAAACTACTGACGGTCTTGGCCTCCACCACCTTCTCCCCTAACTTGTTCCAACCGTCTACCACTCTGTTTACGAAAGTGAATTTTCTTATATTTCTTCGGCATCTGTGTTTAGCTAGTTTAAATCTATGACCTCTTGTTTTTGAAGTTCCAGGTGTCAGGAAATCTTCCCTATTGATTTTATCAATTCCTGTTACTATTTTGTATGTAGTGATCATATCACCTCTTTTTCTTCTGTCTTCTAGTTTTGGCATACTTAATGCCTCTAACCTCTCCTCGTAGCTCTTGCCCTTCAGTTCTGGGAGCCACTTAGTAGCATGACTTTGCACCTTTTCCAGTTTGTTGATGTGCTTCTTAAGATATGGGCACCACACAACCTCTGCATATTCTAGCTTTGGCCTAACAAAAGTCGTGAACAATTTCTCTAGTATATCGCCATCCATGTATTTAAAAGCAATTCTGAAGTTAGAAAGCGTGGCATGGGCTCCTCGCACAATATTCTTTATGTAGTCCTCAGGTGATAGTTTTCTATCTAGAACCACCCCTAGATCTCTTTCTTTATGAGAATTCTTTAAGAATTTCTCACATAATATATAGGTTGTGTGGGGTCTCTGTTCTCCTATTCCACATTCCATAACATGGCATTTATTAACATTAAATTCCATTTGCCAAGTGGTGCTCCATATACTTATTTTGTCCAGGTCATCTTGAAGGGCATGACAATCATCTAAGTTTCTTATCCTTCCTATTATCTTAGCATCATCAGCAAACATGTTCATATAATTCTGTATACCAACTGGTAGATCATTTATGTAGACAATAAACATCACTGGTGCAAGAACTGAACCTTGTGGTACTCCACTTGTGACATTTCTCCAGTCAGATACATTGCCTCTGATCACTGCCCTCATTTTCCTATCAGTCAGAAAATTTTTCATCCATGTTAGAAGCTTACCTGTCACCCCTCCAATATTTTCCAGTTTCTTGAACAACCTCTTATGTGGAACTCTGTCGAAAGCCTTTTTTAGGTCCAGATAGATGCAGTCAACCCAACCATCTTTTTCCTATAATATCTCTGTTGCTCTATCATAGAAATTGAGTAAATTCGATACACAGGATCTTCCAGATCGAAAACCATACTGTCTCTCTGATATTATATAATTTCTTTATAATTTTATAATTTCTTTTTGATATTATATAATTTCCTTCTCTTTCGGCTCTTTCAGCTGCCCCGGCTTTTTCTCGTGAGGCCGGGGCTTTGAAGGACGACTTTGCCCCGGGGCCTGGTGTAGAGGTTCCTGGGGTTGGGGAGGAGCTGATTTGGGCTCCATTGGACTCCGCCTGGATTTTCCGTCCTTCTGAGCAGGGCTTACTGTTGCAAGGAGTGGGGATTTTCTTTTCCCCCCCTCTGCGTACGATTTGGACTTGGGTTATGCTCCTCCCCGGGTTTGGTTCCGTGTCCCCTGTGGATTCTTCGGTTCCGTCTTTCCGGAGGTTTTCGGCTACCCGCATCTCTCCGCCTGAGGTGCAGTCGGCCATTGTGGCTTACCTCCTGCGTGACCCAGAGTACGCCTCCATAATGGATCCTTCTTCGTTCACGTTTGGATCGTCGTGTCCTTACTGGGTGCGTTATGAGATTCCAGGGTCGTCCTGGCTTGCAGACTGCCCCTTGTTTTTGCTGGATGCTTGGGACTCGTTCTGTCGGACCCGCATGTTTGAGTGGCGCAAGGCGTTGACGGTGGTCCAGGTTTACCTTGGGGTGATTTTGAGCATCTAAGATGCTCAAAATGAGTGTCTTTTCGCTCCTGCCCTTCTGCGGGATGTTGGAGCGGTGCAGCTCCATGTGCAGGTTCCTTCCCTGTCAGCTGCACTTGTGGCAGAGGATTTGCGTGCTCGTGGCTTTTTAGCTTCGGTCCTTCTTTTCTTTTCCCTCCTGGAGCTGTCTTCGGATTGGTTTGCGGAGGATGTAGAGGCGCTTAGGGCCGTTCCTGGGTCTGACGCCTTGGTCTCGGCTGCTCGGGTGTCGTCTGCCATGTTGAAGCTCTTTGCGCCGATCCTGCGGGAAGCGTTACTGCGGTCTTTCGGTGCGCGTTTCGTGTGTCGACAGGTGGTCCTTGCTTCTTCCGTGGAATCCGCTTGGGCTCTGGTTCTTAGGTTGTCTTCTCCCTTTTGTCCTCTGCTTTTTGAGGCTTCTGCAGTTGAGCGTTATATTCAGGCGGCTTCTTCCTCTTGCTGCCCTATGTCTGAGTTGTTGGTGCTCCGGGGGAACCGGGGGGTTCCTTCCCGGCGGGGTCATACCAGGGCTCGCGGTTCTGTTCATCGGGGTAGGCCACAGGTGTCGGGTTTGGTGCCGGTGCCGCCTGCCGTCCCACATGTGCCTGGTCGGCGTGGTGTTCGTTCTGCGTGCAGGTCGGATTCTCTTAAGGGGCAGTGGCCCTTTCGCGGTTCAACCCATTGACAGGGCGATGGGGGGAGGAGGCTTGCTCTGTTCGTTAACGCCTGGTCTCACGATTTGTAGGTGTTTCGGGTCGTTTCTCATGGCCTGCAGTGGCGTTGGGTGGCTCCTCCTTCGGGAGGTTCGGGGCTGACGGGGCAGGCTTCCTCTCCTGCGCTGCATCGGGTCATCTTGGAGTGGGTGCGCTTGGGCATGGTTGAAACGACACCGTCCCTCAAGTGGGTTTTCCGCCTGTTTCCAGTTCCGAAACGGGACTGTGCGGGCCTGTGGTTCATTCTGGACTTGTCCCGTCTGAATCCTTGGGTTTCTTGCCGCTCGATTCGCATGACCACTCTGTCCCAGGTCCGGCTTCTGTTGGAGCCGGGCACTTGGATGGTGTCCCTGGACCTCAAGGATGCGTATTGGCACATCCCTATTCATATGAGTTTCTGGGACTGGCTCTGTTTTGTTGTGGGGCGTTATTGCTACCGCTTTCATTGTCTCCCTTTTGGGTTGAATCTGGCACCTCGCATGTTCACATGCCTTACCAGGGTCGTGGTGGCCCGTCTGCGTCTATTAGGTGTTCGGGTGTTGGCTTACCTTGATGACTGGCTGGTTTGGGCTCCCAGTCGGTCCACGTGTCTGCTCGCCAGGGATTTGGTGCTTTCCCAGCTCGCCGGGTTTGGGTTCCTGGTGAACTGGCGGAAGTCCCGTCTGGTTCCCCCCCAGGTTCGGTCCTGGCTGAGTCTTGTGTGTGGGACTCTCGGACCGCAGCCGAAGGAGAGACTCTGGAGGAAATCTCTCCTTTGGCTGCGGTCTCACCTGTATAAGTTTCTGGGGGGCTCACAAGTCACCCAGCAGTTGCTCGAAGGTTTGTGTGGGAGCCTGAACTTTGCAATGTTGGTCTACCCGTCGGGTCGGGTTTGGCTTTGACGGCTGTTGTGGTTCCTTCGGGGACGTCCCTTCTGCCTCTCTCACGATCGCTGGGTTCGACCCCCGGGGGCCTTGCATTGGCTGCTGCGTCGCTGGCTTCCTCTTCGGGTTTTTCAGTGTTCGGTGCCTTGGCGCCTGCCCGAGCTCTCGCTCGATGTGTTCACGGATGCGTTGTCTCTAGGCTGGGGGTTTGTGACCAGTGCTCACTAGGCCGGCCAGGGGCGGTAGGGCCCGTCTTTCCGTCGGGTCCACAGCACACTACCGGGAGTTCGCGGCAGTGTGGTTTGTGTTTCGGAGGATTTGGGTCGCCCGCGGATCGACGATCCGGCTCCATTCGGACTGCTCCCCGGTGGTTCATTGCCTGAACCGAGAGGGTTCGATGCGGTCCTTGGCTCTTTGGGGTTGGTTGCTTCGGGTGACTCGTCTGCCGAGTTCTCGGGGTTTGGCTCTCCTGGTGGTTCATGTCCGGGGGGTGTCCAACGTCCTGGCGGACGGCCTGTCCAGGTTCGTTCCCCTGTGACCAACGCGAAGAGGTGGACCTCTTCGCGTCGGCGTGGTCGAGACGCCTTCCGGTTTACGTGGCACCCTTCCCCGACTGCAAGGCTTTCGGGATCGACGGCTTTCGGCGGGACTGGTCGAGATGGGGGTTCCTGTACCTCTTTTCTCCGGTTCGGCTGTTGCTCCAGGTCCTGGCTCACTTGGAGACTTACCAGGGTCGAGTGGTCTTCTTGGTCCCGTTGTGGCCGGCCCAGCTGTGGTTTCAGGTGCTGCTTTCCCGGTGTCCGAACCCGGAAGTTTTTCTGCGGCTCTGCCTCTTTCAGGACATCGGGCCGGTCCGGTACAGGACTGGTTCACTCTTCTCCGTGAGTCTTCGCGTTTGGTGTTTTTGACTCATGTTTATCAACATCTCTATGGTGAGCAGGTGACTTCCTTGTTGGTTTCTCACCTGCGGGTTTCCTTTCAAAGGCAGTATGAAGTTTCCTGGCGGTCCTTCCGGTTCTTTTTGGCCCTTCATCGTTGTTCCTTGCTTCCGGTTCGGGTGGTGTTGTCCTTTCTCTCTTGGTTGTTCCAAGACCACCATCTGATGCTTAGTACTGTCGCCTCGTATTGTGCGTTGCTGGCGGAGCCGCTGTAACTTGCTTTCGGTATTGATGTTACGTCTGCACCGTTTCGCAAGCTGTGTCGTGCGTTGTTTCACCTCCGGCCTGCTCATGTGCTGCCTCAGCCGTCCTGGTCTTTGGACAGAGTGCTCTCCTATCTTTCTTCTTCTCGGTTTGTTGTGGCCCCTTCGGTTCAGGATTGCTTTGCTAAGGCTCTTTTTCTGTTGGCATTGGCCTCTGGGGGTCGTGTGGTGGAGCTTCATGCTCTTCTCAGGCATGGAGGTTTTTGCTCCATTGGTCGTGGTCATAGGTATGTTCGTCTGCAGCCGTCTCCCTCTTTTCTGGCGAAGAAAGAGACGACTGCTTTCCAGAGGGGTCCTTGGGTTGTTGATGCTTGGTTTGTCAGGCTGGGAGTTCACCATGTGTTGTGTCTAGTTGCGGCCCTCTGCCGTTATCTGCATGCCACGGCTTCTGTGTCCGGGGACGCGCTTTGGGTTGATCCGGATTCCCTTCTTCCCTGTTCGCGGGTTCGGGTCTCTCAGGTCGTCTGCAGGGTTATCCAGCCAGCCTGCGGTATATCCCCGTGCCCATGACGTTTGTAAGTTTGCTGCTCTTTCTGTCGACTTCAGCAATATGTCTTGGGCTGACATTCAGACACAGGGTTTTTGGCGGTCGAACAGGGTCCTGGCTGCATGCTACCTTGTGAACGTTTCTGGGCCCAGTCAGGCCTGTACAGTATTGCTTTAGGTCGGCGGATGCAGCCCGATGTTTCGACTTAGAGTTGAGGAGTGGAGCACCGACTGCCTCCTGGGTAAGTCCCCCTTTTTTCTTAAGTAGTCTTTGGTGAAATAGTTCCGGGGAGCCGACAGGGCTCCCCCCAGAAAACCAGCGTTGAATGTAATGAAACGCCATTTTCTGGGCGAGTCCTGGAGGCTCCCCGGCAACCCTCCCACCCTCCAGTCTGAGTTTTTTTCGCGATTTTTTATATCCAGCCTCAGAACTGGAGCAGGGATCGCCGGCACAGGGGTCTGGGGCTCCCCCTTAACCCCTCCTGGGGAGGGGGGAGCTGCGCTGACATGCGTCGCAGCTTGTGTGATGTCATGCTTGTTTGCTCATTTTTCCTTTGGGGAGTTCTGTCCACTCGTTTGTCAATTTTTGTTGTTATCCAGAATAGGGGTTTGTTTTGTGGCGCTTACCTTTCTGGGTGCATGTCCCGGTCGATGGCAGATATAGAATGCTCTAAATCACATGTGCATTTCTATGGGCCATTGCTCCTTGTGCCTCTGTGAGGGGGCCAGGTTCAGGCTCGTGGTCCCCGGTAGGCTAGAACTCCACCCACAGCGACTGATGCAAAATAGTTAGGGTATCCATATCAGCTATGGATAGCGCCAGGGAGCCTCCGGGACTCGCCCAGAAAATGGCATTTTATTACATTCAACGCTGGTTTTTTTATGGTGTCCCACCTGCGTGTCTGTCTCGGCGGCGGCATAAGGTTTCCTGGCGGTCTTTCCCTTTTTCTTTGTCTCTTCATGGGTATTCTGCACGTTTTTGTTGCTGTGTTCTTGTCCTTGTCTCGTAGCGGTTCGGGACCGTCATCTTGCTGCATACTGTCGCCTTGTCTCGTGCGGCACTGGCGGAGCCGCTCCGGATTGCTTTCGGCTTTGATGTTCCTTCTGCACCGTTTCGCTAGCTGTCTCGAGCGTTGTTTCAGCTTTGGCCATCACTTTTCACCTTTCCTGGGAGGCCTGGTCGATGACCGGGCCGCGGGGACGCTAAGCCCCGGAAGCACCTCAAGGTAAGGTATTCCTAAGACATCCTGGTCTTGGACAGGGTGCTCTCTCTCTCTCTCTCGCCTTTGGTTTGTTATGGCCCCTTCGATTCCAGTTTGTTGCACCATGGTTTCTGGTTTCGGTTTGTTCGTTGCAGCCGTCTCTTCCTTTCTGGCTAGGTTGGGACGGCTCTTTTCCAGAGGGCGTCCCTAGGGTTTGTTACTGCTTGTTTGGTTGGCCAGGGTTGCTTCTTCTTGTGTCCGGGTGAGGCTCTCGGTCTTTGCCAGCGCGCCGCGGCCTCTGTGGCACTGGACACGCTTTGGGCTGGCCTGGGTTCCCTTCGTCCCTGTTCCAGGATTCAGGTCTACCGGGTCGTCCGTTGGGTCATTTGGTGTTGCCAGTTGTCTTACTTTCGGGTTCGGGCGCATTGTTTCTCCCTCCTGGGTTTGTCCCGTTTTTGTCCTTGTCTTTGGGTAGTTAGCTCTGGGGAGCCGAAGGGGCTTTCCCCAGAAAACCAGCGTTGAATGTAATGAAACGCCATTTTCTGGGTGAGACCTGGAGGCTCCCCGGCGACCCTCCCTTCCTCCAGTCGGTGTTTTTTTGCATATTTTTTTTCCAGCTTCGGAACTGAGGTTTAGGATAGCCAGCGCGGGGAGTCTACTGCTTCCCCTTCCCCCTCCCGGGGAGGGGTGAGCTGCGCAGATGGCGGCACGGCGATGTGTTGACTTCATGCTCGTTTGCTTGTTTTTGTTTGGGGAGATCTATCCACTAGTTCAGCTTTCAGTTGCATTTTCTTAACTAGAATAGGGGTTTGTTTTGGGATGCTTACCTCTCTAGGAGCCTGACCCAATCGATGGCAGACATAGAATGGTTCCAACCACATGGGGGTGTCTATAGGTCATAGCTCCTCGTGCCTCTCTGAGGGGGCCAGGTTCTGGCGCGTGGTCCTGGTAGGCCTATGAGCTCCTTTCACACTGACTAATGCCAAAGTCTATTATTAGCAATATCAGCCTGGATAGCTCAGGGAAGCCTCCGGGTCTCACCCAGAAAAGGGCGTTTCATTGCATTCAACTTTTTGTTTTTCTCACCCTAGGGTGAGGTAACAGTTTTGATGACAATCACTTTTTGAGGGGTTAAAATTTAGTAAAATAATCACTTTCTCTATGCAAACAGATTTTAGTTAGTATTTTTAGGTGTACACCATTCCTTCTGAAATTATACAGTATACTATTTTAAATGTACTGTATTTGCAGATGATTGGGAGCAGGTAAAAATCTGTCAAACTGCGGGATTGACGTCAGATATTGAGAGCGACAATGAAAATGTGTATTCTGCCAAACCAAAAAAAAGAAATGCAGACGTCCAGTATGGAGCAGCGGAAAGTATTGGTAAGCATTGTTTACTCTGGACGTTTTAAACTTCTGGATCAGTGTTAAAGTTGTACTTGTTTCAGAACCCAAAACAATGGGTACAACTTGAGAAACTGTTTTAAGAGAGTTACTATATAGGGAAGTACCGGTTTGGATGTATGATTGTGGATGAGTGAAATGGGCTGCCAGCTAGCACTATTGAAACAAAGAGTTAACAGGTTTCCTACATGCAGGCAATAGGCTTACTGCAGTGTTCCTATGATCTTGGCATTTTTATCCAAACATTTCTTGTATTCTTTCTTGAGATGCATATGTTCATAGTTTCTTATTTTAAATTTTTGTTAATTTTATTGGTGAAATACCTATATGCCTGAATAATGAATGAATATACCTTCTATGGCCACAACAGGTTTAGCACAGTTTATGAAAGGGCACCAAAACAAAATTTATAGTAGTTACTTGGCACTGCTTTACCTTCATATTCCCACCACTGGAAAGTTACTTAATAAACATGAATTGTGTACAGTAGCAGAGTAACAAGGATTCCCAGACCAATCTCCGGACCCATTTGCAGAGGATTACTTGCTTTGCGAACCCCTCGGGGATGAGTGGGAAATGTAGGAAAATCTATGGGGAAAAAATCAACAGGTTCATAGCATAAATGCAACTATTTTGTTTGTACTCCCTAGTAGTAGTCCTGATCCATTTGTTATGTTGATGATCATTGTTGATGTAGCATAGTTATTTACATGGAAGAGGTGGTGGTGGATGTTTGATGGTGTTAGGTTGGCTGAAGAGAATAATGGTGAAAGGTAACCTCAGATGTTAATGCATTTGGATCAACATGTGATGAGTCAGGTGCAGGTGAGACAATGCCGACTTTCTTGGAAGCCTTTACAAAAGACTTTAATTGACATGTGTTTCATTCCCTTTGATCTTGTTTTCAAAAATTTCATATACAAATTGTACTGATCAATCAGGCTTTCAGTTTTTGCAGGCATTCACAGTCACAAGTCAGTCAGTCATAACCAGTCAAAAGCTGTTAGGCATTCACAGTTGTGGTAGCAACCAGTCACAAATGTACTCTCTAGAAAGAAGACGAGAGAGATACCAAATAATATACACGTGGAAAATACTGGAGGGCCAGGTCCCAAATCTACACAGTAAAATAACAACGTACTGGAGTGAACGATATGGAAGAAAATGCAAGATTGAACCAGTGAAGAGCAGAGGTGCCATAGGCACAATCAGAGAGCACTGTATAAACATCAGAGGTCTACGGTTGTTCAACGTCCTCCCAGCGACTATAAGAAATATTGCCGGAACAACCGTGGACATCTTCAAGAGAAAACTGGACTGTTTCCCAAGAGAAGTCCCGGATCAGCGGGGCTGTGGTGGGTATGTGGCTCTGCGGGCCGCTCCAAGCAACAGCCTGGTGGATCAAACTCTCACAAGTCGAGCCTGGCCTCGGGCCGGGCTTGGGGAGTAGAAGAACTCCCAGAACCCCATCAACCAGGTATCAACCAGGTATCACAGTTTGTAAACAACATGAATCTGATGTTTACAGAACACCAACATTTTGTACTCTTACAAACCCAATGTACCATCTTGTATACTGTTACGACTCTGGGTTCTTTAGAGGGAAACCAGAGGTCAAATTTTGAGCTTAGTAAACTACCATATAGTAAACACGCATCGCGAGCTGCATATGTCGTATCTTCCCTGCCAGTCGTAAGACTATTCTTGTTTCTCAAAGAGTATTTAAAGATTGAGCTTGGGGTTTATTATTAAATAATAAAATAGGCACCAACTATGTTTACTAATACTGTCTAATCAATTGTAAAGTAAACCTGAGTAAACTTAGTATCGGGCACCGGTATGATTAGTTGAACAGTCTGCCGGCAGCATAGCTTTCGGAGGAGGAAACGAGAGACTCGCTCGCCCTTCTCTGCTGGCTGACTGTGGTGCTAGGACGTGCTCCTCCTTCCTCTTAATTCTTTATTTCTGTGACTTAGTTTGGTTAAGTACTCCATAACTCATTTTTGTATATTTCTGGCATACCCATCGTTCTATGTGTAGAGTAGTATACCTGGGGGGTAGTAAGTGTTTTTAAGTGTTTATCTTACCTGTTATGCTAACGGGGGTCCCAGTGTAAACACGTGGTCCCCTACCCTAAGCTGACTCTAACTTAAGGGTTTTATAGTAGAGCTTTACCCTAATTTGTTTTCAGTGTAAAACCTTGTATCCTGTCTAAGTGGACCAAGGCTTTTTAACGTAAGATTGTGTGGTAAAGTTAGTATTATATTGTTATTGGTGTGATTGTGTATGGGGGGTGTTAAGGGGTTAATAAATAAGTAAGTTTGAACAGAGTATCCCTTTTTCCTGTGTGAGAGTACAATGATCTATCTCTAGACTTACAAGGTGTAGTAGCAAGTATTTATTACTGTGGATATTTTATTTTGGGGGCCGGGCCTTTTAGTTCTCCCATAGTTTGATACCTCTGTATTCTACTTACCCTTACCCCTTAATAGTACCAGTTCCCCCATAGCAAGCCCACTACCTTTCATAACATATACGTATAAGTAAGTCAGAGCAGTCGGTCAGAGCAGTCGGTCAGAGCAGTCGGTCAGGGCAGTCAGTCAGGGCAGTTAGACTGGACAGTCAGTCAGGGCAGTTAGACTGGGCAGTCAGTCTGGGCAGTCAGTCAGCGCAGTCTGACTGACTGCCCACACTCTACATAGAACTGTGGCAGCTCACACTCGCGGAGTTCTGAGTGTGTTTATGGTGTAAGTATATAGTGTGTGATACTGTACAGTGTGTAAATAGATTGTATATATACATAAATTAGCATGATACATTGGAAATATTTGCAGGATATGTGTACACATGTGTCATGCACGTAACACATTGTCTACGGACAGTACGATTGTTTTACTGCTATAATATAGTGTACGTGTTTATTATACATAGGACTGGCACAAAAACAATTAAAATGTATTTGGAACTGCGCTCAAAAAATGAACAAAAATATATTCGTGGCATCTCGCGCATCTTGACCCAGGCGCCCTACTGGCCCCGGGAAGTGTACGCCACGGGCGACCAAGGAAATGATGTCATGCGCGAACTTATGGACCCCCATAGCAGCCAAAGTAAGTACAATTTCGACTTCTTGTTAACATATCCATACTCAGGGAAGGGTTTTTGACACCTTAAAAAAAAAAAAAAAATCAGAGAATTTATTTTCTGCGCACTGGGGAGGTTCCATATTTGGAAACCGAGCAGTTGAGGGGTTAACCCTGGTCGATGGTAGATAACGAAAACCCCTGATCACGGGGATTTTCCAGGGCTATTGCTCCCTGTGCCTCTGAGGGGACCATATTCTGGCTCATGGTCCTTGGTAGGCCGAACTTCATTGACTAATGCCCTGGTCATTAGCCCTGGTCATTGCCCTGCTTTAACGTATCGCATATTAACCCGATAGCTCCAGGGAGCCTCCAGGGCTCACCCAGAAAATGGTGTTTCATTACCTTCAGTGCTGGTTTTTTGAACGAGTTCCGTGATGACCCTCTTGAAATTTTGCCATGATGCTTCCGTGCCATGTTCGCCCATCAGCTCCCTCCAGGAGATGGTTTTCAGTTCCTCTTTCATTCCTCGATAGTCACCTCGCTGAAAATTTAGAAATTCATCATCTTTGACCTTTATGTGGGTTTCTATATTCGTAGTCCATCTTAAAATATGGTTGTCGCACGAAAGTGTTAGCTTTTCCCCCACATGAGTTTGATCAGCCATTCCGTCTTCTGTTGTCAGCACAAGATCAAGTAAACTGTTACCACGTGTGGCTATACCACATGCTGTATGAGAAAGGAGTCTTGCACAAGGTCGAGAAATTGTTCACCTTCTGCTTGTGATGTTAGGTTGACCCAATCTATGGTCTCGTGGTTAGTCCCCCCCCCCCAGTATTAGGGTTTGGGTTTCATTTGCCGCTTTGATCACATTAATCACATTATGCAGATCCGTAATTTCTACATAAATTTGGTGTGGTTACACAAACATCAGGAACAGAACTGACTTGAGGAACTGGCTGGGAGCTGGGACCAAGCTGCCTGGTGGTGGTAATGAGTAATAATGAGCTTTGAGCTTGTTTGAGTATATCCCTTGTTGCATGTCCCTCATTTGTGGTAGTTGTTTGGAGGTTTTCGTGGATTCGTTTTCTGTGAGCTCTCCAGTTGTCTGTAAACCTACGGTGACTTTCAGGAGGCTTTTTCTTTGGAGATGGCAGATTGTTACCTGTTCTCTGCGGTCAACGACCGGGCCGCGGAGACGCTAAGCCCTGGAAGCACCTCAAGGTAACCTCAAGGTAACCTCTGTGAGAGGACCAGATTCTGGCTTTTGTCCCCAGTATGCCAAACAGAACTATCCCAACTAATGTTATCTTTTAGGGTGAAGCCATCTCGGACAAATTGGTGTAGGGGAGCCACAAGGGGCTCCCTCCAGAAAATGTGAGGTGCAGCCTGTAATACAGGTTCCAGTACAATTATTTTGAAATGGGTAATTTCACAGGGAAATTCCTCATGGTTTACTGTTTGTTTTTAACACATATTCGTGCAAACTAAACTAGATAATTCCTCGCCCATTAACAGTTTATATAGTTTCAGTCAAAGAAGAATTTCCACTACCTGTCAAGAGATTCTGTGCATGTGAGTCGGCAACAGATCATTCTCCAGCAAAAGTGCTTCATCCCCAATATCCGTCTTCATCAACAATAAGTGATGACACAAGTAAGTAATGTTAGAAAATTTAATTAAATATATACTGTAATGGTACCCTGAAAGATGGAATTCTCCTTCAATTATTTATTTTCATTTACTGTACATGTTTTGCTAATCCCAATGATGATAAGATTCTCAACCTCTATATGTGCAAAGTGTTTCAATTTTATGAGTTTATTTGTATTGTTCCACTTTTCTGTGGAGGAGCCCCGTCGGCTCCCTGGAGCTGATGGACTGATATTAGCTAATATTAGTACGTCATATTAGTCATATGTCATACGCTTCAGTCATATGGAGTTGTCATGCCTACTGGGGACCACTAGCCAGAAAATGGTCCCCTCAGAAAGGTGAAGTGAGGAATGGCCTATGAAACTCCCGTGTATAAAAGTATTTATGCCTGCCATTGACTGGGGTTGAGCACCCAGAAAGGTAGGCACTTCAAAACTCCTCCTGATAGAAATAGTGCAACCTGAGACTGAACAGAGGCTAGAAACTCCCCCAAAGAGTAAAAAGCAACAGCAACATGTCATCACACTGTGTGCCACTTGTCCCCCCCCCCTGGGAGGGGGAGAGGGTGTCCTAGCTCTCCAATGACCTCCTCAATCCAGGCCAACATGCATTTAGAGCAGGAAGATCATGCCTCTCACAGCTACTTGACAATTATGACAATCACCGAGGCATTAGAAGAAAAACAGAATGCAGATGTTGTATATACAGACTTTGCAAAGGCATTCGACAAATGTGACCATGGAGTGATTGCACACAAAATGAGGTCAATGGGTATAACTGGTAAAGTAGGACGCTGGATATTCAATTTCCTGTCGAATAGAACACAAAGAGTAACAGTCAATCAAGTAAAATCGAGTTCGAGCGCAGTTAAAAGCTCTGTACCTCAAGGTACAGTCCTTGCACCACTGCTGTTCCTTATTCTCATATCAGATTTAGACAAAAATACAAGTTACAGCTTCGTGTCATCCTATGCAGATGATACAAAAATCAGCATGAAAATTACCTCTGCGGAAGACATTGAAAAACTACAAACAGACATTAACAGAGTTTTTGATTGGGCAGCAGAAAATAACATGATGTTTAATGGTGATAAATTCCAGGTACTCAAATACAGCAAAAATGAGGATCTGAAACATAATACAGGGTACAAAACACAATCGAATCTTCCCATAGTAAGAAAACAGCATGTCAAGGATTTGGGAATAATGATGTCCAACGACCTAACATTTAGGGAGCATAACCAAGCAAGTATTGCGCCAGCCTGAAAAATGATAGGATGGATTACGAGAACCTTCAAGTCCAGAGATCCCATCACAATGGTTGTACTCTTCAAATCACTTATGTTGTCTCGTCTTGAGTACTGCTCAGTACTCACTTTCCCCTTCAGAGCAGGAGAGATTGCCTAAATAGAGGGAATACAGATAACATATACGGCACGCATAGACGAGATAAAGCACCTAAATTATTGGGATCGTCTCAAAGCTCTCCAAATGTTCTCACTATTTGGGACCTGTCCCTCCAGTATTTTCCACGTGTATATTATTTGGTATCTCTCTCATCTCCTTTCTAGTAATTATTACCTAAGAAAAAATTACACTTAGGTAATAATTACTAGAAAGGAGACGAGAGAGATACCAAATAATATACACATGGAAAATACTGGATGGACAGGTCCCAAATCTGCACAGTTAAATAACAGCGTGCTGGAGTGACTGATATGGAAGAAAATGCAGAATAGAACCAGTGAAGAGCAGAGGTGCCATAGGCACAATCAGAGAACACTGTATAAAACATCAGAGGTCCGCGGTTGTTCAGCGTCATCCCAGTGAACACAAGAAATATTGCTGGAACAGCCGTGGACATCTTCAAGAGAAAGCTATCTAGTTTTCTTCGAGGAGTGCCGGACCAACCGGGCTGTGGTGGGTATGTGGGCCTGCGGGCCACTGCAAGCAACAGCCTAATGGACCAAACTCTCACAAGTCAAGCCTGTCCTCGGGCCGGGCTTGGGGAGTAGAAGAACTCCCAGAATCTCATCAAACAGGTATCAAGCAGGTAAGCCCACTGAGCCAGCTACTGGACAGTCAGTTTGTTCTAAAGCTGGATGTCAAGAAAATGCGAAAACTGCCAACCTGAGGGAGGGAGGGATGCCGGTGAGCCTCTGGGTCACACCCAGAAAATGGCGTTTCATTACATTCAACGCTGGTTTTCTGGGGGGAGCCCCGTCGGCTACCCGGAGCTAACTACCCACAGAGGAAAGTAGAGGGGCTCATCCGGGAGGTGGTCGCCGCTCGCTCTGCAACTCAAAACCGAGACAACTGGCTGCAACTGCCGACCCATTGCGACACAGGCCCGACTAGGCCCAGGAATGAGTACGAGATAATGAGCAGCCAGGACCCCGTCCAACCACCAAAAACCCCGCGCCCAAATGGCATGTAAACGGGGGGTTGGGGGAAATAGCTCTCTTTTGTCCATTATCCCGCCCCCAGTTAGCTATTCCAGAATTCCTCCAAAGTTGCCACTGCAACCTCCCTAGTTCAACACCTTGTGACCTAGGTATTTGATTACCTAGGTTTCACGACCACAAGGCATTGTAACCCGATCAGCTACCCGCGACTCAAGAGAACTCTAGAGCAATTCACTGCCTATGAATGCATAAAAGAAACAAAGGGAAACAAATGAATAATGAAGTAATGAGTGAGGGTTTGGGGTAAGAGAGGCGGGATGACTAGGTGGGAGGAGAGAGGAGTGTGGTCAGGTGAAAAGGGAGAGTGGGAGGGAGGCGGGGGAAGAGGAGAAGGGAGTAGGAAATGAGTAGGAGGTAGTGGTAGAGGAAGAAGGGTAGATAAGTAGAAGTATGAGTAGAAATAGCTGCCACCATCTATTCTCTCATTACATACAAGACAAGGAATGGCACTTGTCTGTTTCACAAATTAACCAAGGAGTTCATATACCAACTTTAACCATGTACTCATTAAATCAGTAACCTCAGAGGCTCTCTCGCCTCGACTCACAAAGCTCTCGGGGACAAAGTTAAGGACGATTTGAATACTAAATACATCAGTTATATTTCACATGATAAGTATCATAATTCAGTCATTTAACACTTTCGCGCACCGTGCACGCGACCTCTCCACTATCTCAAAGTGCACTGAGCGTTTCACAGGAGCGCGCGGAATTTCTGAAATGTGTATACTCTGTTCAACTTTGTCACTTTAATTTTCGTCATACGATATTCAATTTGGTATTTATGTGTTCGCAATAGAATTCACTACAGGACTAAATGCATATAAACTCCAAAAGCCCTGCATACCATCCGCAACTAACAGAGAAAGTGAGAGAAAGTTACCCGGGAGCGCGCAAGAGTGATAAAATGTTTACACTCTTTTCAGTTTTGTCAACTCAATTCTCGTCCTAGGTCTTTCATTTTGGTATCAATGTGTTCGCAATAGAATTCCCAACAGGCCTATATGCATATAATATCAAAAACAGCAGCGATCTCCACCCGCCGACATGATGAAAACAGGTCGCGGTTACAAGAAAGAGAGCGCTGCGCCATCCCAAGGCGCTTCTCATTCTGAAAAGTATATATTATTTTGAACTTTGTCATCTCAATTCTCATCCTAGGTTTTTCAATTTGGTATCAATGTGTTCGCAATAGAATTCTCTACAGGACTAAATGCATATAAACTCCAAAAGCCCGGCTTACCATCCGCAACTAACAGAGAAAGTGAGAGAAAGTTACCTGGGAGCGCACAAGAGCAATAAAATGTGTACACTCTTCACTTTGGACATCTCAATTCTCGTCTTAAGTCTTTCATTTTGGTATCATTGTGTTCGCAATAGAATTCCCTACAGGAGCATGCAAATATAAAGCCCAAAAGCCCTGCGTACCATCCACAACAAGCACGGAAAGTGACAGAGAGTTACCCGCCTTGAGTGCTAATAAAGACCAATAAAATGGGTATTCTGTTTTCAACTTTGTTACCTCAATTCTGGTCCTAGGACTTTCATTTGGGTATCAATGTATTCGCAATGAAATTCCCTACAAGTGTATATGCATAGAATGTCCAAAACCACAGCAAGACCGTCCCGAAAACGCCACTAAAGTTGCCGCACGGAGGACTCAATGCTGAGTCGTCGCCGAGCGAAAGTGTTAACTTAAGGTTCACTATGTCCAGATTAAAATAAATAGCGAGTCATCACACAAGAATTTGAGAACAATACGACTGTCTGTCCCTAATACTCACACACCTAGTTTGAGGAAACATAAATACGTCACCTTAAGTTCAACTTGCCAAGTGACTAAGTTTTGTATAGACACAAAACACACCCCAGCCAGCCGTCTGCAATTATCGGCTTTGCAGAAGGCAAGGTCACCTGACCTCACCTGACCCTTGGTAAATTTGTGGTCATTATTCTAAAAGGTGAGATCCCCTTAATTACTGCGACCGGCACACCTGGTGTTCTCAAATTCTTCTGTTTGACGGACTGTTGTTTGTGAATATCATACTAACACATTTAACACATCAGGCAAACCAGGTCACGTTGCCAAAGACGGCAGCAAGAGCCACGAACTTACGAACGTTACGAGCACGGGGATAGACCGCAGGCTGGCTAGCTGTAAGAATCCTGCAGATGACCTGGGAAACCCACACCCGCAAACAGGGAAGAAGGGAAACTGGAGCAACCCAAAACGCATCAACAGACACAGAAGCCGAGGCGCACAAAAAACAGCGGAGAACCGCCACGGGCCACAAAACACGATGCACCCCCCAGCCTAACCAACCATGCATCAAAAACCTATGGACTCCTCCGGAAAACAGCAGTCTCAATCTATGCCAGATAAGGAGAAGACAGCTGTAGACGAACAAACCTACTGCCTCGACCAAAGGAGCAGAAAACCAGAACAGGAGGGGCCACCATAAACCGAGGAGAAGAAAGAAAAAGAGCACTGCCCAAAGACCAGGACACCACAGGCGGCGCATGACCAGGCCGGAGGTGAAACAATGCACGAGACAGCTTGCGGAACGGCTTAGAAGTAACATCAATACCGAACGCAAGCGAAAGCTGCTCCGCCAGCGCCGCGTGATACGAGGCGACAGTATACGGCTAAATGACAGCCCCAAACCAAGGGGCCAACCAAGGTTGTCTTGTTCCAAGAGAGGAACAAGACAACGCCAACAAAACACAGCCACCTAAGAAGGGACAGAAGGAAAAGAAAGTATTGCCAAAAAAACCCACACCATTGCCAGGAAGAAGCACGCAGGTGGGACACCAGCAACGAAGCCACCTGACCAACAAAGGCGAGACTCGAGGCAGAGCCGAACAAGCCGAAGGAGTTGCGGAGGCGCAGGTAGACCCCGGGTGCGACCACCGAGCAGGCAGAGCCGGAAACCCGAGCTGGCAAAGAAGGAGATGGAACGTCTGCTGTACTGAAATGTTGATATGTAATAGTCATATTTCTTTTGAATCATTAAATTGTGCATTATGTCTCAATTTTTCACTTCTTTGGATATACTGTACAGTTCAAAAAGATAGGATAAAAATAAACCAGTAATATTCTTTCATTTATATTTTTATTTAAATAACTGCATCAATATTTTTACAGCTGACAGGATTTGTTTTACTCACAGGTGCATTATTTGTTAAAACAAAATTGGTTTATTGTTACACACAGTGGTGCTACATAGCCTTCCCGGCTTGGTGCCTTCTTTTGATAATTACTTACTTATTGTTACACACAGCCAAATTGTGTAATAGGAAGAGGTCTTGGACCCCTGCTTCCCCCTCTCTTTTCTGACAGGTCATAATAGTCCATATAGTCATAATTACTGGCCTAAGTATTCAATGACAAAAGTTTTTGAAGTTTTTACCCTAACCTAACATCTTTTGTGCAACATATTTTTCTTTTATGTCTCGCCCAGATTTAATTTCAAAATAAAACCAAACAAAATAAATTAAAAATGGGTATGTATAGCTAAGGTACACCCTTAGCTATACTTATTGCTAGGTGAACAGGAGCATTTGGTGATAGTAAATGTTCCCACCAGCCCGGGATCATCACCTCTCTCATATTTCATGTTCACCAGTGTTTATTTACTTAATAGCTACTGGTATAATATCTTGCTATTATAAAACTTATTCTAATATCATAAAAGACATTATTTATAAAAAAATCAATCCTCCATGTTGTGTAGTAGAGAAAAATTGAGTTATATCCAGTTTACATAAAGCTACGAGTGATCGAGAGCACTCTTAGCCAACGGTGTGTACTTATGAAGATTTTCCTTCTTAAATGCCCACTAGAATACCGACGTAGCCACTAGGAAGAGGCTAAGAAGAAAATGATTCATAAGTACGTATGTAACTGCTTCGTGAATCTGGCTCTTGGAGGGGTCTGTTTTTAAGCGCCTACCTTTCTGGGTGCTCAACCCTGGTTGATGGCAGACATAAATACTTTCATACATGTGAGTTTCATAGGCCATTACTCCCTATGTCTCTCTGAGTTCTGGCTAATGGTCCCTGGTAGGCATAAGTCCATATGACTGAAGCCCCATACAGTACTAATATTAGCTAACATCAGTCAAATAGCTCCAGGGAGCCTCTAGGGCTCTACCCAGAAAATAGCATTTCATTACATTCTACACTGGTTTTTTCGTGCCTACTAGTCATTGGGGACATATGTATAGGGCTTGTTCTGGCTATCTTCATCACATGACCTCTGTCTGTACAATAATTTTTAATTTATATTATGAAGTAAGTTTATCAACAGCTTTACTTTATCTGTCAATCGATTATTGTTGTTTTGTTTTGTTGTTCGACTGTGAGGTCAGTAGATATGTAAATGTTTCTGTACCTATCAAGTTGTAGGTTTTGTGCTTTTCTGTATTTATCCTCACTTTGATCTTCAGCCTTGTACATCAATTTGTCTGTAATATTCCTCACTGTTTTCCTTTTTTACAGTTAATCTTCCACTCTTTAATTACAGGAAACGAACCAGTTTCATCAAGGACTGCAATTTTAAGGACACCAGAGCCTAGGAGTTTGTTCATCTCAGAGCCACCAGAGAGGAAAGAAGAAAATGTAATGACATTATTGCAGAAAATAAGTAAGTTCTGATATAAAATTAAACTTCTAAATTTCTGAGGGAAGCCCTGTAGGCTCCTTGAAGCTATTACTCATATTAAGTGCCATAGTACTGTGTGTCATCAGTCGTGGAGTTCTATTGGCCTACAGGGGACCTTGCGGCAGAACCTGGCCCCATCTAGAGATGTTCAGGGAATGATGGCCTATGAACACATTACATTTAAAGTGTACTATCTTGGCCACCATCTAAAGGAAGGCAGCCAGAAAGATAGGCGAATCAAAACAGATTACTGATTAGAAGAATTTTGGGTGACATGATAGAGGTGTACAAGTGGATGAATGGACATAACAAAGGGGATATTAATATGGTATTAAAAGTATCAACACAAAATAGAACATGAAACAATGTGTATAAATTGTTTTGATTCTGGGTAAATACTGGTTCAGTAACAGGGGTGTTGATTTATTGATTATATAAAATTGTGTAACCAATTACGAGGGTCTGCGGGCCGCAGATTTGTGTAACCAAAGGGTCTGCGGGTCGCTCCAAGCAACAACTTGGTGGACCAAACACTCACAAGTCAAGCCTGGCCTCGGGCCGGGCTTGGGAAGTAGAAGAACTCCCAGAGTCCCATCAAGCAGGTATCAAGCAGGTACGCCCTCTGGGGATCTTGTGTTGGCGCTGCATCACCAGCTTCCTCTTTGGGGTTTTTGGGGTTCCGTGCCTTGGCACCTCCCCGAGCCTTCGCTCGAAGTGTTCACGGAAGGGTCATCTCTCGGCTGGGGCTTTGTGACCAGTACTCACCAGGTCGGCCAGAGATGGTGGGGTCTGTCTGTCTGTCCGTCGGGCTCACAGCATGGTTCGGGAGTTCGTGGCTGTCTGGTTTGCGCTTCGGAGGGTTCGGGTCACTCGATGCTCTACCATCCGGCTCCATTCAGACTGTTCTCCAGTGGTTCTTTCCCGGAACCACGGTGTTTCTCTTAGGTCTTTGACCTTTGGGGTTGGTCCCTTCGAGTGGCTCATTTGCTGGATTCTCGGGGTTTGGCTAGCCATGCGGTTCCTGTCCGGGGTGTGTCCTGCGTCCTGGCGGACTGCCTGCCTCGGTTCATTTCTCTGTTCGCGGATTGGCCGGTCGTCGCCGACTCGTTTCGTTGGCTCTGCCGGACGTATGGACTCCTGGCCATGGACATCTTCGCGTCGGCGTGGTCTCGGCGTCTCCCATTTTATGTGGCTCCCTTACCCACCTGCAAGGCGTTCACTGTGGATACCTTTCGGCAGGACTGGTCGAGATGGGAGTATCTGCTCCTCTTCTCCTGGCCCAGCAGTTGTCTCGGCTTCACGTTGCAGAGTTAGTGGTGGCCGCGTCCCGGGTCAGCCCCTCTTCTCCCGGTCCAGCAGCTGTCTCGGCTTCACGTTGCAAAGTTAGTGGTGGCCGCCTCCCGGGTCAGCCCTTTATTTTCCTTCTCTTTGGGTATGAAGCCATAGGGGCTCCCCACAGAAAACCAGCATTGAATGTAATGAAACGCCATTTTCTGGGTGAGCCCTGGAGGCTCCCTGGCAACCCTCCCTCCCACCGGTCGGCGGTTTTTACACATTGGTTGAAGCTTAGCTTCCGAACTGATGCTAGGTAGCCGGCGCGGTAGGTCCGGGGCTTCCCCGGAGGGCTGCGTGGACGATCGGCGTGGCAGTTAAGTGTGATGCTTGCTTGTTTCCTTGTTTCCTTGTTTCCTTGGGATTGTAGGGAGTTTCTACCTCTCTGTTCAGTTTTTTGTTTTAGTTTTTTACCATGTGGGGCTTGTTTTGTTATGCCTACCTTTCTGGGTGCCTGACCCCAGTTGATGGCAGATAAGGAAAACCCCAACCACAAGGGGGTTTTCCAGGACCATTGCTCCCTGAAACCTCTCTGAAGGGGCCAGGTTCTGGCGCTGGTCCCTGGTAGGTCTGAACTCCTTAGCTAATGTCCCTGTCAAATATAACATACATTAGCCCGTTAAGCTCCAGGGAGCCTCCGGGGCTCACCCAGAAAATTGTGTTTCATTACATTCAACGCTGGTTTTTTGGTTACAGAGTTTGTTTAGCATTATTATTAGGATAATAAAAAGTTATAAAAATACTTGTTTCATGAATGCTTTATTGTATTAGATGGAAATTCTCCACGCTGGCAATCTACTGCCATCTTCAGAAGGATCTCTTTGGGAGGGAGGGAGGGAGGGAGGGAGGCAGTGAATGTGGGCAGGACAGAGGAAGTGAGTACACCACCACCCTTCCTGGTGGTGGTGTACAATGAGTGTTAGGCCGCTGATCCGGCCAAACACCCTCGTGTTCGGCTTATATGGATATTTTGGTCGGATGGTGAGATAACTTTATCCGGCCACGATTTTGGCGGGATTAGGGCGTTTTCCCGGATGGTTGGATTCCGGATTAGCGAGTGCCTACAGTACACCTCTAAATTTTTTCATTTGACTTATGCACTGGCATATACTGTATACAGTATGTGATTTGTGTTGTTTAGGGGTTAATCATTGTAATAGCTTCAGGGAGCCTCTGGGGCTCACCCAGAAACTAGCATTTCATTACATTCAATGCTGGTTTTATAAATATAAAAAACATGATCCAATGTATTGACTGCCTGCATGTGCATGTTCAGTGTGTTAGAATCACTGAAAGATTGCTGGCACATAATGATAAAGGAAGTTGGAGTTTTATTTTATTAAAAATAATGAATACAAAGTTAAGCCTAGTTATATTTGTTTTAGGCTGCTTGGTATTTTGTAGGTGATTGTAGTGGACATCAAGTCATTACTGTATGTGGTTTTTGTCATTTATATGTTTATACAGTATTGGTAAATACTGTACACCACCACCTGCAGGTAGTGTTACCAATACCACCTGTGTAAACACACAGCAGGACGCCCAACATTACCTTAAGACTTGCCTAACTGCTAAGCTTAATTATTTTTATTATGCTCATAAAGTATAAAATATCATCACATGTGTACCCTTTTTTAAATATAATTATTAATTTTTTTTAGGTAGCAAGGTGGATGCTGTGATGATGCAACAAGATGAAATAATGAAAGCATTGTGGGCCATTACAGCCAAAGCATCCCAGGCAAATGGTGTCAATGAAAACGATGAACCCATAATTATTCAAGATCTTCTACCTCAGCCTATAACCCAAGAATCAGACCTTGCTGATCTGAACACAAGACTAAAACTTGATTTAAGTTTTAGAGCAAAAATGGCAAATGTTACTTTCAAGTTTGACGATGCATGCCAAAATATTAATATAATATGTTAATACTGTATTCTAAGTAACATTTTCTTTGTTACTTTATACAAAATTTATACAGAAAAGCTTCTGAAAATTAAATTAAAAAATGAATACAGTAATATGGTTTAATATAAGTTTATAAATTTTTACCAAAATGGTTATTAAAAATGGGGACAGATATAAATTTCTTACACCATGCATTCCCTGTGGTGATAATTAACACTTTGGCCACCTGCAACGCACGTCAAGGTTGGCTGCGCGTTGCCCGTGAGCGGACAACCACACTTCAATGTTTATACTTTGTTTTACTTTCAATGTTTATACTTTCTCGCATCAATTTTTGTGCTACGTCGTTCATTTTGGTATCTAATTGTTTGCAATAGAATGATCTCAAGGATGTATGCATACGAGGTAAATAGAAGAACAAAATTACTAATAAAATAAGATAAAGTACATCGTTTTGTGAAAAAACAGGCTTTTCGTCATTATTCCATACAGGACATTATTTATTACACTATATCACTCATTTTTGTGTTGATTCGTATTTATAAAGGCAGTAACAAAAAATACCCGAGGTAAAACAGCTGGAACAGGCACACATTGCTACTCGAGGGTAGGGCGGGTGACAAGCGAATGCTCGTCAATCGAGACAAATTTTCGCTGAGTGGTGCACTTGTTATTTGAAATGCTTGTAGATTGAGGTGCTCGTCACTCGAGGTTCACTGTATACACAATTTGCGCAGTTTAAGGGTTAATGCAAGTTTAGTTGTAAGAAATGTTTATATTTTTTAATTTACTTTGTTTTTGTGCATAAGCAAAGTGGCACCTTTGATGATAGCCACATGCCAAGAGTTAAGTGAGACAGAGCTATGGCATAATTGGCATATTTGTTATGTCAGTTTGCTATGTTAGTTTTGGGTCAAGTTATAAAATATCCATTCTATGTAAATTAAAT
>WNGS01164437.1:41690509-41708654 GCA_020271785.1 Procambarus virginalis | reverse complement strand
CCGAACCTGCCATTGGACGACTCTCAGTGGGAGCAAGCAACCCTTCCTGTAAGACTTCCGGCGGCTTGGTGTCCGCACAGCCTCCCAAATGCTCTACCAGCCTTCCTTCCTCCTCCCATGCATCGCACGACCTCGTCAGAGATATCTTACCTGCAACCTTGAGAGATTCAGCAGGAATACACGATCCTGCTTTCACTGAATGTTCAAATCAGTGGGATGTTCTTGCAGCCCCAGCAACCATTATAGAGCCAACAAAACAACACAAACAGTCCGGCTGGGACACCCTCTAGTGGAAAAAGTAGCTGATGCCATGCTCAGCGCCGCAACACCAGACAAGGAGAAAGCCCGCCTCAGAGCAGTGCGTGCCCCCCATGCAGGAGACTTTCTCCTGGCAGTACCCATGTCAGCAATGGGCACGCGCCTAGATCCAGAATCCCTTCGTGTAGCAGTGGCCCTCCGCCTTGGTGCCCCAATTCACACTGAATACAAGTGTATTTGCAACAGGGTGGAAGCAGACCAATACGGACTGCATGGGTTGCATTGTGGAAGCACAAAGGGCTGGCATGCAAGACACAACGAGGTCAATGACATCATCAAGAGAAGCCTCGTCTCAGCTAAGTGCCCAGCGGAGAGAGAACCTCGCATCCTAGGGGTCCAGAACCCGGATTTCCCCGCACTTCGCCCTGATGGCATCACCATATACTCATGGAAGGAGGGTAGACAGTTGGTGTGGGACTACACATGTGTATCCACCCTGGCTGACACCTATGTACACTTCGGAGCTGATCAAGCAGGTGGGGCGGCCAACCACAGGGAAACAGCAAAATCTCTCAAATACAGGCGACTGGCAGGCCAATACCTCTTTGTTCCCATAGCGTCTGAGACGCATGGCCCCTGGGGCAAGAGTGCCTTGGGATTTCTCAAGGAATTGGGTTCCAAGCTCATCGACGTCACCAGAGACCCAAGGGCTTGCAGTTTTTTGTTTCAGCGCCTCAGTGTGGCGATCCAGAGGGGAAATGCTTGCTGCGTCCTCGGTTCCTGTCCGGAAGCGGAGGAGCTTCAAGAGATACATAACCTTTAGGCATTTGTCTTGTATGTTTTGTAACCTTTAAATACACAATAAAGCATAAAAAAAAGGAAGGGGGTGGTAGGAGAAAAGCACACAGAAACTGTATTGGAGGGGACCTACATTCCCTCCAATGCGTTATGTGTGATTTCCTCCGAGGCTATGGGTCCCCCTTCTTCCAGCCAGAGGTGGTACTCCCTTCCAAAAAAAAAAAAAAATATATATATATATATATATATATATATATATATATATATATATATATATATATATATATATATATATATATATATATATATATATATATATATATATATATAATTGTTCAATATTAAGCCTACAATAGAATGCTATTAACAGTTAAAATCTTATACTTAACAATTCAATTTCAATTTCTTTCTTTATTATGCACCCCATACCCATCCCGTGGGCGGTGGTGTAAAGGATACAGAGGCACATAATCGGCATATAGTTATGCCACCATGAACACCACACAATGCCCACAAACATGACCGAATGCACAAAACACAAGACATTTGCCAGTTATTTATTTGTTTATTTATTTATTTATTTATTATTTATTTATTTATTTATTTATTTATTTATTTATTTATTTATTTATTTATTTATGTATTTATATACAAGAAGTTACATTGGGTTTATGAGATGTATCGAGTAGATTATGCCAATAATATACTCGCTCCAAACTCATTACCTTAATGACAAACTCATTAGCAAATGACAAACTCATACGAATTTGCGAGGACGGGTTGCAACAACCTTATATCGTCGTAATGGTTTGGCGCTTTTCCCTGACAATTACCTTCCCTCCCTGGTTCAACCTTGACGCCGAGCGGACGCCTGGGAGCCGCCGGATCACGTCCTGTTTTCGCGTTTTAGCTTTGCTACTGCCGTTTGGCGCCCCTATTCAACGGCCCGGATGTACGACGCCTGGCGCACATATCGCCTTGGGTCACGGGATTGTCGATAACTTTTTTTTTTTTTGCGTGTTTTGGCTGGTTCTCCCGACGGGGTGACGGTGTTCGGGGGCCGGCTTGGCCAAGAGGTGCCGGGGGTTGGTGGGTCTTGACAGGTTTCTGGTGTGCCCTTAATCGTGGTGGGCGGCCGGTTTTTGCTCTGCCGAGGGGTGTAACCTTGGATTGTCAATGAATAATTAGCATTAATTACAGAAGCTACAATCCTTTCCCCAATTACAGGTAAAACTCTTCTCATCTTGTTGGAGGGAGCTGAGGTTTAATCACCATATAAGCAAGCGATATGAGGAATAGGAAACAGTACAATTTCCAGTCAAGAATGTAGCACTTGGCGTCGGCAGTTCTAATCGTCTCTAAGACGCTACAGCTTCGACACAGAACAGGCAGCAGACTAGAACCGCATCGAGCTACAACGCTCTCCCACATAGAGCTCCGCGACCCCGGCCACACTCTGCTCTGCTCCAACCTCCGTCTCGACGTCTACGACACTGCTGTATCCAGGACTACTAAATAAATATGAAACTCACTAAACACTGTGTATCTAATCTACCCAACAACGTAACATAATCGTACGTTACATTGGTGACCCCAGAGAGTTTCGACGATACCCAGCCACGACGGACTACAACTTGGATTCTCACTGGACCCTCACTTCTGCTGTTGCTTGCTGTGGACCGCTGCCACCTGTCACGGAACGCTGCCAACACCCTCGCCACAGCTATGAGTTTCACCGCGATCGTCTCGGCATTTTCATCAACTACAGCTTGCTGTACAGCAAGCGTTACTTACTCATCTGACAGTTCCATCAGCAACTACATCATGTGGGATCTACAGCCTGTCCTGCCGCCTCTCCGTCGCTGCCAGGGCACTGCTTGTTCTACAGGGACTCCCACGACAGCTGCTCTTTCGTCAGATTCATCTACATGTTCACTGCATTCTGATACTCTGCCGACTCAAGCACCTAGCACAGTACAGGACTTACAGCTTGCGTTTCCGACTCTTCGTGCCTCCAGGACAATTCAGCTCTAGCAGTGATTCCCTCGTTGTCCTAACTATGTGCCTACATTTCTGATCGGGGATAAAAACACAAGCCAGGATGGGGGGGCCTATTTTATTGAATAAAGTATAAAGACAACTGCAGTACCCCAATATAAATGCTGTCGTATAACATGACTGAATAGAATGTCAGTACTGCAAAGATGCAGCTAAGGAAATAGGTCGTAGCACATTAATAACAGGCCTAGTACCAGTTAGACAAGCAAGTTACTAAAGAAGTAAGTACCCCAAGCATTGTTGCAATACTCACAACCAGCTTAATGATATAATTAAAGACAACACCAGAGTTATAAATTGAGTGGCACAGCCAGTACAGTATGTATAAAATTAAATTCTGTATACACATAAGGCTGAAAAGATAGAAAGAATTTTCAGGGGTAATGATATGATAGTTCCTAGGTACATTACCTCTTATTGTCCTGGTGCCCGAGCCCATCCGCCCCGGATCTAAATGCTCCACCAGCGACCCAAGGACGCAACAATCATGCACATTCTTTTCTCCTGCTATACCGAGCTTGTCCACACACTGCCTGCATCTTTTGGTACCGGACTACATGTTCTTAGTGTCAGCAAGGCGGACCGCCTGCTTTCATACCTCTCACTGTATTTCCCACTTCTATACTTCCCTTCACCTATACCTCTCCTTCCTCTATACTCCCCCCCCCCCAAAAAAAAAAAAAAAAAAAACTACATGTTCCACAGCGACCCAGGGAACATCACCAAAAAAAAAACATCATCAAAAAACTCTCACACCTCAACAAAGCCTATCTACACCAGAGAGTAGCTGAAGGTTCGCCCTCTGCAATATGGTATCTTCAGGCAACCAAATTAGAAAGGTTAAATATCCCAAAAGGAATCCACAGGGAAATAGCAGTTAGGTTATATAGACTACGTCTAGGTTACAGATGCAACTGGGAGATTGGTGAACCCCGACAGAGAGAGTGCATCTTTTGCCAAACTGTCACAGAAAAGCCATTACTTCACTATCTTCTGGAATGTGAAGCAACCAACGACCTTAGAAGAGCTTTAAGAGTCCCTGAATCTTGCAGAGGCCTCCCCGAAGCCATCAACACAGCCACTCTCCTGGTCAAAAAAGGTGTCCAGCAGCTGGACACCCTCATAAAGACTGTCAAGCAGTATCCTCCCCCGCGATTGATGATTGATTGCTGCCTCCCCTGCCACCATCTGCCTCCCCTGACACCACCTGCCTCCCCTGACAACATCTGACATCTGAAATTATGCCAGCCACCTCACCAAGGCCTAATGTTCACACGACCTGTGCTTGGTTTATTGGCCTACTCAAAATTTAATCTAAATAGACTTACAAATTGTTTTGTTTAAAATAATATTGTTTGTGGTAATAAAATATTGCTTGTTTTGAAGTTTTATTCATTTTATACAGTACAGTACTGTATTAATACCTAATGTATTACGTAGGCTGTTAGAGGGAGGGAGGGAGGGATGGATCCAAGAACCCCCCCCCCCCACTCAATGGCTCCAGGAGCGACACACTGCTACCCGGTCATACAATGCCAAGTCAGTTTCAGTTTAGTTAATTTATTATGCACCCCATACCCATCCCGTGGGCGGTAGTGGAAAGGGTTACAGAGGCACATAATGGGCTCAGGGACTGAACTCCACAATTCATTTAGCTAAGCAAGTTACAATCTTGATGAGCTAGTTACAAAATTCAATATAAGTTGTCACATCAACAATGGGTTCGAGATCGACCTCAAGTACAGGTTCTAAATTAAGCAGCTGACATATGTGGAGAGCTAGTGTCACAATTGATATGTTTGTCCTGCACACCGCCCCCATCCAGTGGGCAGCGGTGGATAGGTTACAATCACTTAGTTACTACCTACAGTTAGCAAACTGGGGATATTTGGCTAAAATGTCTTGTAGCAGATCATTTTGAATGAAATATTTACACATCGCTAGAACATTGGTTATAGAATTGTCTCTAAATTCACGTATCTTTTCGCACTCCATCACATAGTGACGGAGGATGTGCGAATAATTTTGTTGACACAGTTTACATTTGGTCAGGTCTACATCGGCAGATAATGAGAATTCCCAGAGATACTTGTAACCGAGTCTAAGCCGAGCAGTAGTAACATCTAGAAGTCTGCTGATTTTATTGGATGATCCATAGATGTGTGGCTCCTCTTGCATGATTGTATGGTGATAGATGGAATTACTGCCAAGTCAGCTGTTGTTTTCTACACCCAATTTTCTTTAAAATTCTGCGAAAAGGAAATTGTGTTCCAACTGTTTTAAATACTGTAAATATCACAATTTTCACCATTATTATTGCTTCAATATGACATTATTATTGCTTCAATATGACATTTTTCTAATAAAAATGTTATTTTCAGTGTAGATAATGCGATAATTAGCATGATTAAATTGACTCGTGGCATCTGACGACGACGAAAAGAGAGAAGAGTGAGTAATGGCTGGTCTCTGGTGGTCAGGTGTAGGAGTGGGGGGAGGGGGGGGCTGGAGGGGGAGCATGGAGGCGCCAGCCACGTGTTGCCATTTAGCTGATAATTGGGACCAGAACTCTGCACATGCACAACCTGCTTCCCATGACACCACTGTTACTCCAGCTTCCCTGACAACTTCTACCACTGACAACGTGCCTCTACTGACACCACTATTACTCCAGCTTCCCCTGACAACTTCTACCACTGACAACGTGCCTCTACTGACATCACTATTACTCCAGCTTCCCCTGACAAATTCTACCACTGACAACCTGCCTCCCATGAGAATACTTAACTTACACCACTTGCCCCTTAACAATAAATCCTAACTACTGACACCACTTGCCCCCTGACAACAACTCTCTCACCAATGACCCCCCTGATACCATTTTATCATCCTTCAACCATTTCTCTCTAGAAACAATGGGTAAGCATAATAAAACACTGTATAACTGTTTACACTTTGGGGTAGAATCATAATTGATGACAGCCCGCTCTGACGCTCGGCCTCGGTGACCGCTTGGACGAACAATCCTCGCTTAATCGAACATTTGTATGTTCCACTGACCATTTGGTGCCGAATTCAATTTGTTCGGCTCTTCCAGGAATTCGATAGAGTGGGGTCCATTACAGTGAGGAAGCACTGATATATATATAGTGGACCCTCCGTTCTCATATGCCCCCGTTTTCGTATTTTTCGGTACTCATATTCAATTTCTCCGAAAATTTTGATTTGGTACTTGTTGTTTGCTTCGGTGCTCGGAGTTTGTTCATACACGTACAGGTCCACCCGAGCACGTGACACTTCAGTTTACCAGTGTCTCCCACCTAGTGATGATCGCGCTTGAATTCTTTGTAAAGAATTTAATTGTTATTGTGTTTTTTTGGTTTCTGAACATAAAATTTCTTATTACAGTATATATCATGCCATTGGTCCAAGAAAATCAGTAGTAATGTTCAACCTAAGAAAATAGTTGTAAGGATGACGATAGAGGAAAAACAAAGAGATCATTTATAGTAAGACAATGTGATGTCTCGCTACCGACGTGTTAAAACATAAGAGAAAAACAAGTATTTATAGACAGATTCTTAGTAAGATAAGAGAGCAGTGAGCCACAACCAGGTCTTAGTGGTATGCCTGCAAAACGTAAAAGAGAGAGAGTACCCCAGAAATGTCATCAATGCTGTTATAATGGAAGGGGACTCCTCTGCCAAACACTAACACCTCTCCTCTTCCCCACATCCTCACTGTCTTCCATTCGCCAACATGAGTCCTCAATAAAGGTAAGGTACCTAACAGTATTATTCTGTATAAAATGTATTTTTTGAGTTAATATATTTGGGGAGTGTGGAATGGAGTAATTCAATTTACATTACTTATGGGAAAATTCATTTTGGTTTTCATATTTTTTCGTTTTCTACTGTCTCTGGGAACAGATTAACTACGAAAATTGAGGTACCCCTCTATATGTAAAACAGTATGTTTGTAACATTATGAACATTATGGCCACATTTATAAAATTGGTTCATTGCATAAAGAGTAGTGACAATATGTCAGTCTATCAGTTAGGGTAGGCACTGTCAGGTTTGGTTAGTGACCCCCACAGATTGGGGCAACATATACATTACAGTACTGTATACTGTACATACCAACCCATCCTCCTGTTTAGATAATACTTTTTGTTACTATGTGCACCATCGTACATAAATTGATGTAATGGACAATTTGATAATAGAATTTGATACTACGGTACAGTATTTACAGAGTCCAGAAAAATAAAGCTTGGATTGAAACCAATATTCCTAGGACTAGTATAACACATAGATGTACGATATTAGTCCTCAGATAGCCTGTATTAAGCCTAGGATGGTTAGCATAGCTTTTATTTTCAACAAATACAAAACCTTTTATGGTCTGTCCAAATTCAGTAATACCAAATTCTACTTTCTAATTGTCCATTACATCAATATCTGTACGACGGTCGACGTCGGCACCGTAAGTATTATCTATACAGGAGGATGGGCTGGTATACAGAACATGCATGGCTATAAATATACTGTAATTATACTTTACAGTCATATACCATTAATCAAATGATACTGAAAGGCAATAATTAGGTAAGAATATTTAATGCATGACTATAAGCAATATTTTACAAATACAATTGTACATTAACATATCAGATCATGAGAAAATCCACCAGGGCTGTGAGGTGACACGAACCAACGACACCGCCATTGCCAGTCGCGTACTCTACCCCTGGATCACCGCTGAATATATTAGATAATTTTGTTAGCTCTAATTACATCAAGAGTGTTGATCTAAATACCTTTATAGAAAAAAATAAATAAAATTAAAGTAAAATCACAAATATTGTAGTCATCTAACTAGTAAATTAATCAATAGTTTAAATTCTTCTCAATAACTCAGACTTAAAATTTGAGTTTATTTCTCAATAATAAAAAAATATTCCAATTGAGAAAATGAAAAACTCTAAATTAAATATGAATAAAACATAATTAATAAACCATGGCAAAACAAAATCGAATGAATAATATCACAATTTTAAGCTAAACAAGTCCCCTAACAAGTGGATGAAGATAACCTACTATTAATTCAAAAAATGATAATGATCATTACTCATAATATATATATATATATATTTATTAATTATTTAATACCTAGAAGGGGTACCACCACTGGTGCAAGTGTAGGGACTCATAGCCTCGGAGAAGAAAATAAAGAGATAATAAAAATAAACCTTATGCATCCTCACTGAACACTGATATTTTCTTATATATAAGTATATATATATATATATATATATATATATATATATATATATATATATATATATATATATATATATATATATATATATATATTTATTTTGGTAGCAGTCTTTCCTGTAGACATATATTATTAAATATGACCGAAAAAGTAAGATTAATAATTCTAACACGAATTTTCTCGATCTTTCTTGTGTTTCTTTTCACTGTTGATGGTAAATGAAAAATCAATTCTCCAAAATTCATTTTTATTTCAAGTCTGACGCGACACTTAAGCGCATTTCGTAAAACTTATTACATTTTCAAAGACTTTAGTTTACACACACACACAACTATAACTGAATAGAGCTTAAACATCTTCAATTTTATATACCTGCATTTGGGTGAGGTGACATGTTACAATAGTATTGGATGAGGTGAAAACAGATTTTCAACACAAGCCAGAACGGGGTATAGAACGGGGTATAAGCTAAAGGGAAGGATGGAAGTAACTGCAGAGGGCCTATTGGCCCATATTTCTTGATGCTTCTATATTGAAGTGGAGTCTTGAAGTGGGTAGAATATAGTTGTGCATTAATTGGCTATTGATTCCTGGTGTTGACTTCTTGATGTGTAGTGCCTCGCAGATGTCAAGCCGCCTGCTGTCGCTGTATCTATCAATGATTTCTGTGTTGTTTGCTAAGATTTCTCTGGTGATGGTTTGGTTGTGGGAAGAGATTATATGTTCCTTAATGGAACCCTGTTGCTTATGCATCGTTAAATGCCTGGAAAGAGAAAATAATCTCTTTCCAGGCGTTTAACGATGCATAAGCAACAGGGCTCCATTAAGGAAAATATAATCTCTTCCCACAACCAAACCATCACCAGAGAAATCTTAGCAAACAACACAGAAATCATCGATAGATACAGCGACAGCAGGCGGCTCGACATCTGCGAGGCACTACACATCAATGAGTCAACACCAGGAATCAATAGCCAATTAATGCACAACTATATTCTACCCACTTCAAGACTCCGCTTAATATCCCTATGGCTCATTTGGGTATGAAGTTCCCATCTGTGTTTTCTTGTTTGTATACCACCTGTGCTAAACAGTTTGTCTTTATCTACCCTCTTGATTCCTCTTGAGAATTTTATAGGTAGGGATCATGTCTCCCCTATCTCTTGTGTCTTGCAGTGTCATGAAGTTTAGTTCCAGCAATCTTTCCTTACAGCTCATACCCCGCAGCTTGGGAACTAAGGTAGGTCCCTGAGTTGAGGTCCCTGAGCTCGGTTCCCAAAGTTGTCAGTATGCTCTGCAGGTCCTGCTGCTTCTAAGCTAAGTGTTGGCCATCCTTGGACTTTGTCCTGTTGGGGTCATTTACTTGGTATTGTTCCTTCTTTTAATTGAGGTGGGTGAGTGTGTTTTTCATCTAGTTTGTGTTGTGTGAACCTGGCTGTTTGAATGCTTGCAGCTGCATGTGCTCAATGTTACCTTCCCTGTGTGCTCCCTGGCACTGCTTCTGCATTGACAGAGTTTGCCCTTTTCCCTGTCAATGCAGAAGCAGTGCCAGGGAGCACACAGGGAAGGTAACATTGAGCACATGCAGCTGCAAGCATTCAAAGAGCCAGGTTCACACAACACAAACTAGATGAAAAACACACTCACCCACCTCAATTAAAAGAAGGAACAATACCAAGTAAATGACCCCAACAGGACAAAGTCCAAGGATGGCCAACACTTAGCTTAGAAGCAGCAGGACCTGCAGAGCATACTGACAACTTTGGGAACCGAGCTCAGGGACCTCAACTCAGGGACCTACCTTAGTTCCCAAGCTGCAGGGTATGAGCTGTAAGGAAAGATTACTGGAACTAAACTTCATGACACTGCAAGACACAAGAGTTAGGGGAGACATGATCCCTACCTATAAAATTCTCAAGAGGAATCAAGAGGGTAGATAAAGACAAACTGTTTAGCACAGGTGGTATGCAAACAAGAAAACACAGATGGGAACTTCATACCCAAATGAGCCATAGGGATATTAGAAAGAATCTTTTCAGTGTCTGAGTAGTTAACAGATAGAATGCATTAGGAAGTGATGTGGTGGAGGCAGATTCCATACACAGTTTCAAATGTAGATATGATAGAGCTGAATAGGCTCAGGAATCTGTACACCAGTTGATTGACAGCTGAGAGGCGGGACCAAAGAGCCAAAGCTAAACCCCCCGAAAACACAATTAGGCGAGTACCTAGTAGCTCTACAGTGGACCTCCACACATGTTAACACAATGTAAAAACTAGAAAATTTATTTAAGGGACTTTAGCAAACTGGGAATTCTGGCTCCAACTGGCAGGGGTGACTTGTACTAACAAGAGATCACACTAGTTCCAAGAGATGCAATCATTTGTTTACATTGTCAATGGAGTTATTTGGCAGTTTTGAGACTTCTGAATGTTTTCTCGGTGAGGTGGTGAAGAGTCACCTTCTGTGAGGAGTGGTCAGGTTCTGGCTCTGGTGCCTGGCAGGTCAAACAGAACTATACGGCTGATGTGACCTAGAAGTTGGAAGCCATCTAAACGAGATATTTTCAAGGAGTCACAAAAGGCTGCCCCCAGAAATACATAATCTTTCTTCATGTCTTTTTTTTTTATCTAATACATTAAAAATATGTAAGCACCAAATATGCTTCACTTGGGAATGGTTGGAAAATGACAGTATTGGTAACAGCTTCACTTAAGTAACTATGCAGTGCACGTTTATCCTCAATGTGTATTTACAAACAATTCTTCATTCATATCAAAGTTTGCAAGTGGCACCTCATCCTTAATCGTTTGCAAGCCAATTTCTTGTTGTCGATTGCATCTCTAAAAAAAAAAATATATATATATATAAATATTAATTTTAATTTTTGAATGACAAACATTAACAGCAATATATTTATAAATATATAGATATATCTATAAACCTAGCACTGAATGTAATGAAGCACCTCTTTCTGGTAGAGCCCCTGTGCCCTGAAGCTATCTTGCTGTGATTGCTCCATATTGAACAGTCACATCAGTCATGGAAGTTTGGTTTGATCTACCGGGGACCAGAGGCCGAACCTGGGCCCCACACAGAGGTAACCGAGCGAGGAACAATTTGCCACCCAACCAGGAAAGCATCCAGAAAGTCAGCAAAATTTTACAACCAGAGGGTTCACATAAAATGATGCTATGAACCAGCTAAACAACTTTACAAACAAGTTCACATAGAAGATGGGATTTACTCAAACTGGCACAAAACTTATTAGTACCGATCTCCACCAGACAGCCTGGCCCCAGCCAGCTTCTCTGACCAGCCAGTACTGGAGATGATGAACAGCCCACCAATGAAGAGACAAACCTGGAATTAGGGAGGGAGGGAAGGGCCGAATGAGGAAGCCACTACCAGAAAACGGGCTCTACCAGAAAACACATTTAATTACTGTACATTCAATGCTGGGTATCTAGTATTGGTTAGATACCCAGCTAGATACCCCAGTGGCTCCCTTAAACTAATCACAGGGAACAAAAACAGGACTTACCAGGGAGGAGAAGTGGCCGGCACAAGCACAAAGAAGCGAAACTGAACTGGGAAACATGACCCAAACGAATCATGGAAGGTTGCTAATGTGGTACCAATTTTTAAGAAAGGAGATAGATCACTTGCATCAAACTATAGGCCAATTAGTTCAATGTCTATTGTGGGAAAGTTATTGAATCGATAATTGCAAATGCCTTTCGTCTTCATCTTGAAAAACATAAATTAATAAATGATTCACAACATGGTTTTACAAATGGGCATTCATGTTTAACAAATTTGTTATCATTTTACTCCAGCATAGTTGAGGCAGTTGATAGTGGTAAGGTTTGTGATGTTGTGTACCTTGACTTTAGCAAAGCTTTTGATACAGTGCCACATGAAAGCCTGATTAAAAGATAGAGGGTATTGGGGGTGCTATATTAAGTTGGATTAGGGCATGGCTACACCAAAGGAAACAGAGTTAGTATAAATGGGGTTAAGTCAGAGTGGGAAAATGTTGTAAGTGGAGTGCCTTAAGGCTCTGACCTGGGACCTCTGTTATTCATAATATATAAATGATTCAGATTCAGGTTTGAGCAGTAATATTGCAAATTGCTGATGATATTAAAATCGGGAGGAAAATAAACACAGAAAAAGATTCACTAATACTTCAAGACAATCTAGATAGGGTTTTGAAATTGTCAAAAGATTGGCAGATGCAGTTTAACCCCTTCACTGCGCACCTGTTTTTGCAAAAACTAATTGTTAAGGAATATTTTTTTTTTTTAAATGTTTTGATAAAAATGTCAAAAGTTTCCAAACTCAACCATTTTCATTTCAAAATACGAAGAGTGATGAAAAATTAAAAAAAAAAAACATTAAAATATAGCCTAATTAAAAAAAAAAATAGTACAACTCTCAGAACGAGATTTCTCGGTTGGCGCAGCACAATGGTTAATGCTGACAAGTGTAAGGTTTTGAGGCTAGGTAATGATGATAAGTTACAAGATATGAGCTAGATGGTGTTGAGATTGCAAAGTCCGATTGCGAAAGGGATCTGGGAATTATGATTAGTAAGAATTTAAAACCAAAAATCAATGCATAAAAGTTCGTAATAAGGCAAATAGGACACTGGGATTTATTAATCGAAGCATTAAATAATACACCTGGTGGTGTTCTTCAGCTATGCAGTTCAGTTTTGGTCGCCGTACTATAGAATGGATATAAATTCGCTGGAGCGCGTTCAGATAGGATGACAAAGTTAATCCTCCAAATTACAAACCTGTAATATGAAGAAAATGACACAGCTTAAATTACATTCCCTGATTGAATGCCTGAGGACCGCTCCACACAACAGCCTGGTGGATCAAACTCACACACATCAAGCTGGCATCGGGTCGAGCTTGGGGAGTAGAAGAACTCCTAGAACCCCCATCAAGCAGGAATCGAGCAGGTAAACATGATGCACCCCCGGTCTTACCAATCAAGCATCAACAAGCGGGCCCCTCCGAAAAGAAACAGTCTCATTCTTCTCCAGAAAAGGGAGATGGCTATAGCCGAACAAACGATCACCTAACCCAAAGAGCAGAAACCTCTGCACTGGAGGAGAGCATGAAGCTACCTGACCCAATCAACAGAGGCCAATGCCTCTGAAGAAGCAGACAGAAGAAGTCAAGGAAGAACCGCAGATTCGACAGACCCATGTCTGCATAGAGCAGACGAGAACCCCAGAAGGATGGGGCGGATCGACCACGTCCAACGCATCCACTATGATGACATGACGAAGCGCAAGGGAAGAAGCCCACCCTGCCAACCCTGAACCCCCCCAAAGGTGGAGAAGCCATCCATCACCGCCACCAGAGGCCGGAAGACAACAAAAGCGCCCACTAACTGCGGGACCATGCGAGAGCCAACAGAGCAAGCTGCCCCCCCCCCAGCGCCCCGTCAACAGAGAAGGGAACAGAGCCCCTTCTGAAAGAAAAAAGTATACATACACATATGTATATACATATACATATACATGTACAATACACACAAGGTAAGTTACACACTTTCCAAAGTGTGTTTGTACAAAATGAAATCTTCAGGGAACCAGATACAATAAGAATTCCAGAGAACAACATAGAGCACATAGAGGTGTCTAGAGACGAAGTGGAAAAATGCTCAAGGAGCTAAATAAGAACAAAGCAGTTGGTCCAGATGGAGTTTCGCCATGGGTTCTGAGAGAATGTGCACCTGAGCTCAGCATTCCTCTTCAACTGATTTTTCAGGCATCCCTGTTTACAGGAGTTGTAGCTGATGTGTGGAAAAAGGCTAACATAGTTCCAATCTACAAAAGTGGAAGCAGGGAAGACCCCCTTAACTATAGACCGGTATCATTGACAAGTGTAATAGTCAAAATATTGGAAAAAATAATTAAAACTAAATGGGTAGAACACCTGGAGAGAAATGATATAATATCAGACAGACAGTATGGTTTTCGATCTGGAAGATCCTGTGTATCGAATTACTCAGTTTCTATGACCGAGCAACAGAGATATTACAGGAAAGAGATGGTTGGGTTGACTGCATCTATCTGGACCTAAAAAGGCTTTCGACAGAGTTCCACATAAGAGGTTGTTCTGGAAACTGGAAAATATTGGAGGGTGACAGGTAAGCTTCTAACATGGATGAAAAATTTTCTGACTGATAGAAAAATGAGGGCAGTGATCAGAGGCAATGTATCGGACTGGAGAAATGTCACAAGCGGAGTACCACAGGGTTCAGTTCTTGCACCAGTGATGTTTATTGTCTACATAAATGATCTACCAGTTGGTATACAGAATTATATGAACATGTTTGCTGATGATGCTAAGATAATAGGAAGGATAAGAAACTTAGATGATTGTCATGCCCTTCAAGATGACCTGGACAAAATAAGTACATGGAGCGCACTTGGCAAATGGAATTCAATGTAATAAATGCCATGTTATGGAATGTGGAATAGGAGAACATAGACCCACACAACCTATATATTATGTGAGAAATCTTTAAAGAATTCTGATAAAGAAAGAGATCTAGGGGTGGTTCTAGATAGAAAACTATCACCTGAGGACCACATAAAGAATATTGTGCGAGGAGCCTATGCCACGCTTTCCAACTTCAGAATTGCGTTTAAATACATGGATGGGATATACTAAAGAAATTGTTCACGACTTTTGTTAGGCCAAAGCTAGAATATGCAGCGGTTGTGTGGTGCCCATATCTTAAGAAGCACATCAACAAACTGGAAAAGGTGCAAAGACATGCTACTAAGTGGCTCCCAGAACTGAAGGGCAAGAGCTACGAGGAGAGGTTAGAGGCATTAAATATGCCAAAACTAGAAGACAGAAGAAAAGAGGTGATATGATCACTACATACAAAATAGTAACAGGAATTGATAAAATCGATAGGGAAGATTTCCTGAGACCTGGAACTTTAAGAACAAGAGGTCATAGATATAAACTAGCTAAACACAGATGCCGAAGAAATATAAGAAAATTCACTTTCGCAAACAGAGTGGTAGACGGTTGGAACAAGTTAGGGAGAAGGTGGTGGAGGCCAAGACCGTCAGTAGTTTCAAAGCGTTATATGACAAAGAGTGCTGGGAAGACGGGACACCACGAGCGTAGCTCTCATCCTGTAACTACACTTAGGTAATTACACTTAGGTAATTACACGTGCGTATGCAAATACACATGTGCACACAACACAGTGTACACATGTACATGCACATGTGTACACACACACATACACATGAAAAGAAAATTACAAGCCGCCGACCAGTGCAGAGAGCACCACGCCGGCCAGGCAAAGAAGGCACAAAAACTGCATCAAAAGGCCCACCTCGACAAAAAAACCTCAAAGTCCCAGCACGACCACAAAAACGTGCCAAGACCCAAAAAGATCAGTCTGCAAGCCAGGAAGACCCCGGAACTCAGAAGGCAGAAAGGGTCACACACGAGGAAACAAAGCCCCTGAACCACAAAGGGGGCCCAAGAGGAAGAAACCTCCGGAACGAAACCAAAGAACCCAAAGGAACCCGGAATCGAACCAGGGGGAGCCCAAACCACATTTGCGGCGGAGAACACCACAGAAGGCAAAGCACAGCCCCCAGACAGAACCCCCAGGGAAACGGTCAAACAGACCGAAAACCGAGGGACAAGGTGTGGAGCAAGCATAACAGCCAGGGACACTGAGCCCAAACCCAAGGGCCCAGACCCAAAACAGACAAAATGGAAAAACCGGTGTAAAATCAACACTCAAACGTTCCCAAGAGGAACAGGAAAGGGCAGAAAACACCAGAAAAGCAAAGAAACGACAACAGGAGAATAAAAACCCTGTGAAAACTCACCAAGACACTCACTCGCACACCCAGGCGCATGTAAACAAACCGCAACGCCGCCCTGGTGGCCACGCCGGGAAACCGGCAGAAGAAAATGGCCACCAGAACAGAGGGCTGTGACCGACGCAAAAGATACGAAAAACACGCCAGCAAAAGTGGGAAGCAAGCAGACTGGATGGGCGAAAAACTCCGCCCAAAAGCAAAAAACCCAGGCAGGGGCAAACCGCCCCAGAACTGCTAGCAGGCATCCCCACAGCCCCGGGAACCCGCAACAGAGGCCCCGGGGCAGAGCCGTCCTCCAAGCCCTGCCCTTAAAGAAAAGGAAGAGTCCATGGGAAAGGCAGCAAGAAAGGGCCGCTGGTAAGACCCAGAACCTTGGCAGGAGGAACAGGCTCGAAAACCTCCGTCCCCAACCCGAACAGGGCAGCCCCGAAAACCGCCCGAGTCTCGGCCCCAACTAAACCCCGCCCCGACCCCGAAACCGCAGACGGTCCGGAGCCGGGAACAAGGAGGGAATGGGGCGAACAGCACCTAACCAAAACGGGGTGGCCTCGGGGCATCCGAGTGGGAAACCAACCTAGCGTGTTGCAGCAACCTAACCTAGCTTGCAACACGGATGCCGCCTGTACTCTGAACAGTAATAACATCAGGAGAGTACTGGAGAACAAGCAGAGAATCTCTCTCGCAAGACTCAGGTCAAGGTGTCAGTGACCAACAGGCAACATGACGGAGGTAAAAGTGGCGACTGTCACCCGGAGACAAGGGCACAGCAACCAACGATCCCGTACAAGACGGGTTGGAACCCGGAAGACACATTCAATGGTCCACCGAGCCCAGACAGGGGTTTCAAGGCCCGTAGGCTGACTGCTACGGGAAGCCCGGCGAGGTGTTGCTAACCGGTTAAGAAACCCAAAAATAACAAGAGGTAGAGGACAACACTGAAAACCCCTGCGACGTGTACAATCACGGGGCCTAGCAGAGGGCCACCAAACACTACCAGTGGAACTATAGCCACACTAGGCAGACCCCACCAGGCAATTGAAATAAAAAACAAAGAAAAAACCCCGCAAAAGTACACCGTCTCCAGAGGCAACAGGAACCGGTCGCCGCTTAGGTGGCAGGTTGCGCAACACCTTGACGCCCTAACCAGCACAATACCAGTCCCTACAGGGTCAAACAAGGGCCCAAGCCCCAGCTGGCCCCAAGGGCGAGGCAAATGCCGAGCAGCAAGAACCTCTACGGGAATGGTTCCCGAACGCCCCAGGGAAGATAACCCTGTCACGCAGGGGCAGTACTCACAGGGCTTAGGGAAGGAAGCCCCTAAGCGCATGCAGCCCGGCACTGATGAGGTACTCCTGGCCACCACAACACAACACAACACACGGCAGTGAACACCACACACAAGGCACAAAGCAAACACGCCTAGGAAACTGAGGCCAGAGAAGCGTCTATCCCGGTTGACATTAGCTTACGAACTGATGCTAGGCAGCTGGCGCGGTAGGTCCGGGGCTCCCCTCCCTCTCGGGGCGGGGAGGGCTGCGCGGACGATCGGCGCGGCAGTAAAGTGTGATGTTTGCTTGTTTCTTGGGATTGTAGGGAGTTTCTACCTCTCTGTTCGTTTTTTGTTTTAGTTTTTACCATGTGGGGTTTGTTTGTTATGCCTACCTTTCTGGGTGCCTAACCCCAGTCGATGGCAGATAAGGAAAACCCCAACCACAAGGGGGTTTCCAGGCCATTGCTCCCTGAAACCTCTCTGAAGGGGCCAGGTTCTGGCACTGGTCCCTGTAGGTCTGAACTCCTTAGCTAATGTCCCGGTCTAATATAACATACATTAGCCCGATAAGCTCCAGGGAGCCGTAGGG
>WNGS01164437.1:41658880-41690355 GCA_020271785.1 Procambarus virginalis | reverse complement strand
ACCTCGGGACCCTCACTAAAATTTTTACCATTTCGGACACCAGATTTGGACGTTAATTATCTATATATAATATATATAGATATATATATAATATATATATATATACTATATAATAATATTCATATATTCATATATATAATATATATATCTATATATATTAATATTATACTATATATATATATATAAGATTTATATATATTATATAATATATAATATATAATATATATATCAATATATATATATATATATATATATATATATATATCTAATTGTTTAATATTAAGCCTACAATTGAATGATATTACCAGTTAAAATCTTATACTTAACAGGCATTAAGTTTACTTAATGAGTTTATGTAAGAACGCCGGCCGCACCATGAACACCACACAATGCCCACAAACATGACCGAATGCACAAAACACAAGACATTTGCCAGTTATTTATTTTATTTATTATTTATTTATTTATTATTTATTTATTTATTTATTTATTATTATGGTATTCTATGTAATACAAGAAGTTCATTGGGGTTTATGAGAGATGATCGAGTAGATTATCGCGCCAATAATATACTCGCCTCCAATCCTAATACCTTAATGCAAACTAAATTAACCTTAATGACAAAACTCATTATCAAATGACAAACTCTACGAATTTGCGAGGACGGGTACTGGTTGCAACAACCTTATATCGTCGTCATGGTTGGCGCTTTCCCCGACCAATACCTTCCCTCCCTGGTTCACCCTTGACGCCGAGCGGACGCTTGGGGAGCCGCCGGACCGTCCTTCAAATTTTTTAAATTTTGCCACGAGGGGCAAGTTTATTGTGCAGCGCCACACATACTGTGAGAGGACACACACCGCCATAGCAGCCGTACAAACAACTCACAATAGAAGAAACCCGCTGGGTTTTGTTCTCCTGTCACTTGTACCCAGACAAAGCAGGGATTGCGTAACTGTCTCAAGGTGAACAGCTCCATCAAACAAGAAGATTAACATCTCTCAACCGCTTAAAAGCTTACGTTATATTGCGGGTGCAAAATGGGAACTCTTTTAAGAACAGTATCAATATTTGGCAGATAGTGTTTTCCTAACTCAAAACAAATGTGGGGATTAATCTACACATATTTCTGTTGTCTCTCAGGTATTCACATTCAGTAAATAGTGGTCAAGGCCTGGTGTTCGTCACTCTCAGCACAGATTCTGCAACTCCTCGTCTCAACTGTTGTTTCCATTCCATATCTCCATGGATATATGTATCCAAGACGGATTCTCGCTATTACTGATCTCTCCCTCGTCCTCCTCCTCTCGGCCATAATGATTGGGATTGCCAGCTGCACCATGTTGTACCATCGTACAGATTCACTGGTTTGTGCTTCTATCCTCCTTTCCTCAGTTACCTTGTCACGGTGATGTTGCCTGACAATACCTCTAATTTGTAGTAGAGTCTTGGGTATGAAGTATTCAATATGGTCTCCTTCAGCGCCTTCAGCAGCCAGCACATCTGCTCGTTCATTCCCACATATCCCAACATGGGAGGGGATCCACAGAAACTTGACGACTCTTCCCTATTGGTAAGACTCTCACAGATCTCTTAATTTCAGCGACTATTGCAAGATTTTCTGCCTGATTTTTACTTAGGCTTTGTAGTGCTGCTTTTGAATCGGTGCAAATCACTGCACCATTAGTGTTCCGTTCAAGAAACTTTAGCGCCATAACAATGGCAGTTAGCTCTGCTTGCGTTGAAGAGGCATAGTTCTCAATACGTGCTTTTTCTTCATTTCTGCGTTGGAAAGTATTATCCTTGATTACCGTGTATCCTGCACCAGCCTGCCATTGACAGGATTAGATGACCCGTCAGTGTAGATTTGATCTAGTTCATCTCCGGCTTCTTTATAAATTTCCTCGAGATACTTGTGCCTCATTTCTTGTGGTAACATGTTGGATTTTTTCATCGCCATTTCATTGATGATGATCTTGCATGAGTCATCCTCCCAGGGAGGTAACCTCTCTACAGGCAGGAGCTCACGGGCTTGCTCAAGCAGGTGAAGCTCTTCGAGGTAGCAGACTGATCTGTGATGCCATTTTTTGCTTCTCCTGTTTCCCCCTGAAAGTAGCACAGAGCTCATTTTTTCTAGCAATATCATTGTAATGGGGATCTCTGGCGATCCTAATTGCAAGCTTAGCATTCAGCTCCTGAATTCTGCTTTTAACACTGGGAAGGGACAACTCCTCTCGTAGATTAGACGTTTTGGCAGTTCTTGGAACTCCAAGAATGATTGTCATGGCTTCATTTTGAATGCTTTCAAGCCTTTCATATCGCTTTGGGAGTAGGTGCACAGAACTGGTGCGGCATAGTCTATGACGGAGCGCACATAGGCTGTGTACATCATTTTAAGCACGGCAATAGAGGCTCCATGTCCATTCCAGGTCATAGCTTTCAGTGCCCTGAGTCGACTTTTGCATGTTCCTATGAGTTGATTGAGCTCCTCTTTCTTCCCCTTGTTAGAGCCGACAGTGACGCCAAGATACCGATAGTGGTCAACCCATTCAAGTGTTACACCATTAATTTGCAGTTCTTCCTGTTTCGTGTTTTAGCTTTGCTACTGCCGTTTGGCGCCCCTATTCAACGGCCCGGATGTACGACGCCTGGCGCACATATCGCCTTGGGTCACGGGATTGTCGATAACTTTTTTTTTTTTTTGCGTGTTTTGGCTGGTTCTCCCGACGGGGTGACGGTGTTCGGGGGCCGGCTTGGCCAAGAGGTGCCGGGGTTGGTGGTGGGTCTTGACAGGTTTCTGGTGTGCCCTTAATCGTGGTGGGCGGCCGGTTTTTGCTCTGCCGAGGGGTGTAACCTTGGATTGTCAATGAATAATTAGCATTAATTACAGAAGCTACAATCCTTTCCCCAATTACAGGTAAAACTCTTCTCATCTTGTTGGAGGGAGCTGAGGTTTAATCACCATATAAGCAAGCGATATGAGGAATAGGAAACAGTACAATTTCCAGTCAAGAATGTAGCACTTGGCGTCGGCAGTTCTAATCGTCTCTAAGACGCTACAGCTTCGACACAGAACAGGCAGCAGACTAGAACCGCATCGAGCTACAACGCTCTCCCCGGCAGAAACAAATGGGCAAAGTTTCTTTCACCCTGAATGCCCCTGTTACCTAGCAGTAAATAGGTACCTGGGAGTTAGTCAGCTGTCACGGGCTGCTTCCTGGGGTGTGTGTGTGTGTGTGGTGTGGAAAAAAAACAAAAAAAAAAAAAAAGTAGTTAGTGTAGTTAGTAAACAGTTGATTGACAGTTGAGAGGCGGGCCGAAAGAGCAAAGCTCAACCCCCGTAAAATACAACTAAGTGAATACATAGAGCTCCGCGACCCCGGCCACACTTTGCTCTGCTCCAACCTCCGTCTCGACGTCTACGACACTGCTGTATCCAGGACTACTAAATAAATATGAAACTCACTAAACACTGTGTATCTAATCTACCCAACAACGTAACATAATCGTACGTTACATTGGTGACCCCAGAGAGTTTCGACGATACCCAGCCACGACGGACTACAACTTGGATTCTCACTGGACCCTCACTTCTGCTGTTGCTTGCTGTGGACCGCTGCCACCTGTCACGGAACGCTGCCAACACCCTCGCCACAGCTATGAGTTTCACCGCGATCGTCTCGGCATTTTCATCAACTACAGCTTGCTGTACAGCAAGCGTTACTTACTCATCTGACAGTTCCATCAGCAACTACATCATGTGGGATCTACAGCCTGTCCTGCCGCCTCTCCGTCGCTGCCAGGGCACTGCTTGTTCTACAGGGACTCCCACGACAGCTGCTCTTTCGTCAGATTCATCTACATGTTCACTGCATTCTGATACTCTGCCGACTCAAGCACCTAGCACAGTACAGGACTTACAGCTTGCGTTTCCGACTCTTCGTCGCCTCCAGGACAATTCAGCTCTAGCAGTGATTCCCTCGTTGTCCTAACTATGTGCCTACATTTCTGATCGGGGATAAAAACACAAGCCAGGATGGGGGGGCCTATTTTATTGAATAAAGTATAAAGACAACTGCTGTACCCCAATATAAATGCTGTCGTATAACATGACTGAATAGAATGTCAGTACTGCAAAGATGCAGCTAAGGAAATAGGTCGTAGCACATTAATAACAGGCCTAGTACCAGTTAGACAAGCAAGTTACTAAAGAAGTAAGTACCCCAAGCATTGTTGCAATACTCACAACCAGCTTAATGATATAATTAAAGACAACACCAGAGTTATAAATTGAGTGGCACAGCCAGTACAGTATGTATAAAATTAAATTCTGTATACACATAAGGCTGAAAAGATAGAAAGAATTTTCAGGGGTAATGATATGATAGTTCCTAGGTACATTACCTCCTATTGTCCTGGTGCCCGAGCCCATCCGCCCCGGATCTAAATGCTCCACCAGCGACCCAAGGACGCAACAATCATGCACATTCTTTTCTCCTGCTATACCGAGCTTGTCCACACACTGCCTGCATCTTTTGGTACCGGACTACATGTTCTTAGTGTCAGCAAGGCGGACCGCCTGCTTTCATACCTCTCACTGTATTTCCCACTTCTATACTTCCCTTCACCTATACCTCTCCTTCCTCTATACTCCCCCCCCCCAAAAAAAAAAAACTACATGTTCCACAGCGACCCAGGGAACATCACCAAAAAAAAAAACATCATCAAAAAACTCTCACACCTCAACAAAGCCTATCTACACCAGAGAGTAGCTGAAGGTTCGCCCTCTGCAATATGGTATCTTCAGGCAACCAAATTAGAAAGGTTAAATATCCCAAAAGGAATCCACAGGGAAATAGCAGTTAGGTTATATAGACTACGTCTAGGTTACAGATGCAACTGGGAGATTGGTGAACCCCGACAGAGAGAGTGCATCTTTTGCCAAACTGTCACAGAAAAGCCATTACTTCACTATCTTCTGGAATGTGAAGCAACCAACGACCTTAGAAGAGCTTTAAGAGTCCCTGAATCTTGCAGAGGCCTCCCCGAAGCCATCAACACAGCCACTCTCCTGGTCAAAAAAGGTGTCCAGCAGCTGGACACCCTCATAAAGACTGTCAAGCAGTATCCTCCCCCGCGATTGATGATTGATTGCTGCCTCCCCTGCCACCATCTGCCTCCCCTGACACCACCTGCCTCCCCTGACAACATCTGACATCTGAAATTATGCCAGCCACCTCACCAAGGCCTAATGTTCACACGACCTGTGCTTGGTTTATTGGCCTACTCAAAATTTAATCTAAATAGACTTACAAATTGTTTTGTTTAAATAATATTGTTTGTGGTAATAAAATATTGCTTGTTTTGAAGTTTTATTCATTTTATACAGTACAGTACTGTATTAATACCTAATGTATTACGTAGGCTGTTAGAGGGAGGGAGGGAGGGATGGATCCAAGAACCCCCCCCCCCCACTCAATGGCTCCGGAGCGACACACTGCTACCCGGTCATACAATGCCAAGTCAGTTTCAGTTTAGTTAATTTATTATGCACCCCATACCCATCCCGTGGGCGGTAGTGGAAAGGGTTACAGAGGCACATAATGGGCTCAGGGACTGAACTCCACAATTCATTTAGCTAAGCAAGTTACAATCTTGATGAGCTAGTTACAAAATTCAATATAAGTTGTCACATCAACAATGGGTTCGAGATCGACCTCAAGTACAGGTTCTAAATTAAGCAACTGACATATGTGGAGAGCTAGTGTCACAATTGATATGTTTGTCCTGCACACCGCCCCCATCCAGTGGGCAGCGGTGGATAGGTTACAATCACTTAGTTACTACCTACAGTTAGCAAACTGGGGATTTGGCTAAAATGTCTTGTAGCAGATCATTTTGAATGAAATATTTACACATCGCTGAACATTGGTTATAGAATTGTCTCTAAATTCACGTATCTTTTCGCACTCCATCACATAGTGACGGAGGATGTGCGAATAATTTTGTTGACACAGTTTACATTTGGTCAGGTCTACATCGGCAGATAATGAGAATTCCCAGAGATACTTGTAACCGAGTCTAAGCCGAGCAGTAGTAACATCTAGAAGTCTGCTGATTTTATTGGATGATCCATAGATGTGTGGCTCCTCTTGCATGATTGTATGGTGATAGATGGAATTACTGCCAAGTCAGCTGTTGTTTTCTACACCCAATTTTCTTTAAAATTCTGCGAAAAGGAAATTGTGTTCCAACTGTTTTAAATACTGTAAATATCACAATTTTCACCATTATTATTGCTTCAATATGACATTATTATTGCTTCAATATGACATTTTTCTAATAAAAATGTTATTTTCAGTGTAGATAATGCGATAATTAGCATGATTAAATTGACTCGTGGCATCTGACGACGACGAAAAGAGAGAAGAGTGAGTAATGGCTGGTCTCTGGTGGTCAGGTGTAGGAGTGGGGGGAGGGGGGGGGGCTGGAGGGGGAGCATGGAGGCGCCAGCCACGTGTTGCCATTTAGCTGATAATTGGGACCAGAACTCTGCACATGCACAACCTGCTTCCCATGACACCACTGTTACTCCAGCTTCCCCCTGGCAACTTCTACCACTGACGACGTGCCTCTACTGACATCACTATTACTCCAGCTTCCCCTGACAAATTCTACCACTGACAACCTGCCTCCCATGAGAATACTTAACTTACACCACTTGCCCCTTAACAATAAATCCTAACTACTGACACCACTTGGCCCCTGACAACAACTCTCTCACCAATGACCCCCCTGATACCATTTTATCATCCTTCAACCATTTCTCTCTAGAAACAATGGGTAAGCATAATAAACACTGTATAACTGTTTACACTTTGGGGTAGAATCATAATTGATGACAGCCCGCTCTGACGCTCGGCCTCGGTGACCGCTTGGACGAACAATCCTCGCTTAATCGAACATTTGTATGTTCCACTGACCATTTGGTGCCGAATTCATTTGTTCGGCTCTTCCAGGAATTCGATAGAGTGGGGTCCATTACAGTGAGGAAGCACTGATATATATATAGTGGACCCTCCGTTCTCATATGCCCCCGTTTTCGTATTTTTCGGTACTCATATTCAATTTCTCCGAAAAATTTGATTTGGTACTTGTTGTTTGCTTCGGTGCTCGGAGTTTGTTCATACACGTACAGGTCCACCCGAGCACGTGACACTTCAGTTTACCAGTGTCTCCCACCTAGTGATGATCGCGCTTGAATTCTTTGTGAAGAATTTAATTGTTATTGTGCTTTTTTGGTTTCTGAACATAAATTTCTTATTACAGTATATATCATGCCATTGGTCCAAGAAAATCAGTAGTAATGTTCAACCTAAGAAAATAGTTGTAAGGATGACGATAGAGGAAAACAAGAGATCATTTATAGTAAGACAATGTGATGTCTCGCTACCGACGTGTTAAAACATAAGAGAAAAACAAGTATTTATAGACAGATTCTTAGTAAGATAAGAGAGCAGTGAGCCACAACCAGGTCTTAGTGGTATGCCTGCAAAACGTAAAAGAGAGAGAGTACCCCAGAAATGTCATCAATGCTGTTATAATGGAAGGGGACTCCTCTGCCAAACACTAACACCTCTCCTCTTCCCCACATCCTCACTGTCTTCCATTCGCCAACATGAGTCCTCAATAAAGGTAAGGTACCTAACAGTATTATTCTGTATAAAATGTATTTTTTGAGTTATTATATTTGGGGAGTGTGGAATGGAGTAATTCAATTTACATTACTTCTTATGGGAAAATTCATTTTGGTTTTCATATTTTTTCGTTTTCTACTGTCTCTGGGAACAGATTAACTACTAAAATTGAGGTACCCCTCTATATGTAAAACAGTATGTTTGTAACATTATGAACATTATGGCCACATTTATAAAATTGGTTCATTGCATAAAGAGTAGTGACAATATGTCAGTCTATCAGTTAGGGTAGGCACTGTCAGGTTTGGTTAGTGACCCCCACAGATTGGGGCAACATATACATTACAGTACTGTATACTGTACATACCAACCCATCCTCCTGTTTAGATAATACTTTTTGTTACTATGTGCACCATCGTACATAAATTGATGTAATGGACAATTTGATAATAGAATTTGATACTACGGTACAGTATTTACAGAGTCCAGAAAAATAAAGCTTGGATTGAAACTAATATTCCTAGGACTAGTATAACACATAGATGTACGATATTAGTCCTCAGATAGCCTGTATTAAGCCTAGGATGGTTAGCATAGCTTTTATTTTCAACAAATACAAAACCTTTTATGGTCTGTCCAAATTCAGTAATACCAAATTCTACTTTCTAATTGTCCATTACATCAATATCTGTACGACGGTCGACGTCGGCACCGTAAGTATTATCTATACAGGAGGATGGGCTGGTATACAGAACATGCATGGCTATAAATATACTGTAATTATACTTTACAGTCATATACCATTAATCAAATGATACTGAAAGGCAATAATTAGGTAAGAATATTTAATGCATGACTATAAGCAATATTTACAAATACAATTGTACATTAACATATCAGATCATGAGAAAATCCACCAGGGCTGTGAGGTGACACGAACCAACGACACCGCCATTGCCAGTCGCGTACTCTACCCCTGGATCACCGCTGAATATATTAGATAATTTTGTTAGCTCTAATTACATCAAGAGTGTTGATCTAAATACCTTTATAGAAAAAATAAATAAAATTAAAGTAAAATCACAAATATTGTAGTCATAAAACTAGTAATAATCAATAGTTTAAATTCTTCTCAATAACTCAGACTTAAAATTTGAGTTTATTTCTCAATATAAAAAATATCCAATTGAGAAAATGAAAAACTCTAAATTAAATATGAATAAAACATAATTAATAAACCATGGCAAAACAAAATCGAATGAATAATATCACAATTTTAAGCTAAACAAGTCCCCTAACAAGTGGATGAAGATAACCTACTACTAATTCAAATGATAATGATCATTACTCATAATNGAAGGTGTGTTCACAGGTGTTGATAAAATTGCAATTGATCTGGAGACCACATTTTTACAGAAAAGGTGGTTGTGACTGAAAAAGATAGTAGGTGGCCAAATTATGTATTTGTGGAGGTTGTGGGTGATGTGTTGTGCATATGTTAGGAGACAGACTTTGTTGTTTAAGAATTATTTTGGTTAAACAAGGTAACTTTTAGTTCCAGTGAAAGTAGGAATTCTTTCAAATTACTGTATAATGGTCCTGGGACATGGAATAAAAAAAGAGAAGCACAAACCACAATTTATATAGTGAACTCATTCGACTAGACCGGACGATTTAAAATTATGACTTCAAACAAATGTACTCAAACAATACCAGGCCACAACACACTGAAGTATCATTTATTTATATATACAAGAGTTCTTACATTCTTGTACAGCCACTAGTACGTGTAGCGTTTCGGGCAAGTCCTTAATCCTATGTTCCCTGGAATACGACCCCGCGAAGAATCGTTTTTAATGCAATCATGACCAAACTGTAAGCAATGGAATTGTATTCATGATTTTAAGTAACATTTGACACCTCTGAGAACCATCTAGGTTGGAAGGGAAAGGCTAAAGCATTTTTAGAAATACCTGTATTGAGAACTCGTTTGTTTGCAAGAAGGGGAATGAACATTAATGTGGCTACATGGAATATGGGATTTACCTGACATTTTAAAATAGCCTCATAGCAAGTGTTTTAGGGTTCTTTTTGACAAGAGACAATTGGTAATTATTCTTACACAGTATACATTTTAATCTCACATTCACTCAAGCTGCCCTCGTATTAGCATACCACCGACTCATAAGGTCAGGAATAGTGTTCTGGTTATATTTCATATACAATACAATCACTCCCTCCTTATACACAAATTCAACCTTGGCACTTGGGGTCTTCTATAACCAGAGCTACCATTATATCAGCTGCTTTGCTTGCCCAACTTCCTTACACTCAACTTAGGCAAATTAATTTTCTTCTTCACGCCATACAGCTATTTAAACTGATCAAACCACTTCTTGCACTTCCATCACTAACATTTATCACTGAATCTCTCTCTCTCTCCTCCACCATAATTCTACTTTTATCCAAATTCACTTAAGTCTTCTCTCCTACACATCAGTCATTACTAATCTATTCATCTCTCACTCTCGGTTAAAAGACCTTTCAACAGCATACAGCAACTTTTATAAAAAGCTTTCCACTCAATATTACTTTGATATTGTTAGGTCTTTCCCCTTTCCTCAGAGGAAAGACGGTTCAAGACATGATGGACTACATCACACAAAAGTGTAAGGAGGCAGCAGACAAGTTTGTCCCAGTCCAAAAGGAAAAAAATGAAATGCAGATGAGAAACCCATGGTTAAATCAGAGTTGTAAACTAGCAAAGCAACTAAGTAAATGGGTGTGGAGAAACTATAGAAATAACAGAACACTGGAGAGCAGACAAAGATACCAGAGTGCCAGGAATGAATACGTCAGGGTGAGAAGAGGTAGAGAGGCAATATGAAAATGACATAGCGAGCAAGGCAGATTTAACCCAAACTGCTGCATAGCCACATCAGGAGGAAAACAACAGTGAAGGAACAGGAAATGAAACTGTGGACAGGGGCAGAAGGATTCACTACAAACAACAAGGAAGTGAGCGAGGAACTCAGTAAGAAATTCCAGGTCTTCACCTCAGAGCAAGAAGTCCCAGTGATAAGAGAGGGAACATCAAACCACACACCACTAGAGGAGTTTGTGATTACCAGTGGGGAGGTGAGGGAGCATCTGCTAGATTTGGATGTGACAAAGGCTATAGGTCTGGATGGAATCTCACCATGGATTCTAAAGGAAGGAGCAGAAGCTCTGTGCCTGCCACTCTCCATGGTGTACAACAAATCACTGGTAACAGGTGAACTGCCAAAAATTTGGAAAATGGCCAATGTAGTCCCAATATACAAGAAGGGCAATAGGCAGGAGGCACCGAATTACAGGCCAATGTCCCTAACTTGCATTCTATGCATGATGGAGAAGATTGTGCGAAAAAAGCTAGTGGAACATCTGGAACGAAGGAACTTTGTAACACATCATCAGCATGGGTTCAGAGATGGCAAATCATGCCTAACAGGTTTAATTGAGTTCTATGACCAGGCAACGAAAATCAGGCAAGAGAGAGAGGGCTGGGCAGACTGCATATTTCTGGACTGCCAGAAAGCTTTTGACACAGTACCACATAAGAGACTAGTGCACAAACTGGAGATGCAGGCAGGAGTGAAAGGGAAGGTACTCCACAGATAAGGGAGTACCTAAGCAACAGGACACAGCAAGTCACTGTGAGGGGTGAGGTCTCGGAGTGGCGGGGAGTCACCAGTGGAGTTCCACAGGGATCAGTCCTTGGATCTATACTGTTTCTGATATACTAAATGATCTCCCAGAAGAAATTGACTCGTTCCTCTCGATGTTTGTTGACGCACAAATTATGAGGAGGATAGCACAGTATGAGGCTACAAGATGACCTAGACAAACTGAAGGAATGGTCTGATAAATGGCTACTAAAGTTCAACCCAAGTAAATGTAAGGTAATGAAACTAGGAGGAACTAGGCCAGTCACTGGATACCTAATGGAAGATGAAGTCCTTCATGAAACGGACAAAGAGAAAGAGCTAGGAGTTGATATCATGCCAAACCTGTCTCCTGAAGCCCACATCAAAAGAATAACATCAGCGGTCTATGCGAGGCTGGCTAACATCAGAACTGCTTTCAGAAACCTGTGTAAGGAATCCTTCAGAACCTTGTATACCAACTATGTAAGGCCAATCCTGGAGAATGCAGCCCCAGCATGGAGCCGGTATCTAGTCAAGCACAAGACAAAGCTGGAAAAAGTTCAGAGGTATGTCACTAGGCTAGTCCCAACGCTAAGAGGCATGAGGACGGACTACGTGAACTGCACCTCACGTCGCTGGAAGACAGAAGAGCTAGGGGAGACATGATCTCCGCATACAAATTCTCAGGGGAATTGATAGGGTGGACAAGGATGGATTATTTAACACAGGTGGTACACGCACAAGGGGACACAGATGGAAGCTGAGAACCCAAATGAGCCACAGAGATATTAGAAAGAACTTTTTCAGTGTCAGTAGTTAATAAATGGAATGCACTAAGAAGTGATGTGGTGGAGGCAGACTCAGTTTCAAATGTAGATAAGACAGAGCCCAGTAGGCTCAGGAATCTGTACATCAGTTGACTGACAGTTGAAAGGCGGGACCAAAAAGCCAAAGCTCAACCCCCGCAACCATAACTAGGTGAGTACAACTAGGCAAGTACCAGCGAGAAGTGGTCCGTCTAATTACCCAAAGCTACCCAAATTTACTCGAAGCTACCCAGAGTTTCCTAGCATTACATAAGTAATGAAGAAATATGATATATTACTCAATATATTGTTGGTGTGAATGTAGAACATGAGAAAAACATTTTTTACTCTGAAATAATATAAATTTGTAATGAAATTAGACGAAACTAAGTTGCACGAGGCCATAGTAAGTCAACAATCCAAGCGACAATGTTGTGGAGCGACTTATCCAAGATGAACAAATTATTCAGGATATATTGTTGCCTAGAGGTTATATTAAAGTTATGTTTGGATAGGTTAGATTAGGTTATGTTTGGGTAGGTTAGGTAGGTACAGGAGGCTCATATGCCAGCAGACATTGTCATTTGGACCGTCGACTTGCTTTAGCCTCACCAGCTTCTTATTTTCGTCTAATTTCATTATAAAATGATACTCTTTCAGAGTAAGAATATGTTTTCCATGTTCTACATTCAGCACCAACATTATAATGAATAAATATATCATATTTATTCATTACCAACGTAATGCTAGGATGCTTTGTGTAGCTTTAAGTTTGGGTAGCTTTTGGTAATTAGATGGACCCGCCATTAGCTGCACCACCACAGAGCAGCCCGGAACTGCACCACGACAGAGCAGCCCGGAGCTGCACCACGACAGAGCAGCCCAGAGCGGCACCACGACAGAGCAGCCCGGAGCTGCACCATCACAGAACAGCCGGAAGCAGCACCACTACAGAGCAGCCGGAAGCAGCACCACTACAGAGCAGCCAGAAGCAGCACCACCACACCACCACAGAGCAGCAGGAAGCAACAGCACCACAGACCAATCAGAGCAGCACCACCACACAGCAGCCAAAAACAGCACCACCACAGAGCAACCAGGAGCAGCACTACCGTGGCTACTAAAGTGGTCTAGAAAATGGCTACTAAAGTTCAACTCGGGAAAGTGTAAAGTAATGAAATTAGGCAAAGGGAACAGAAGGCTGAACACAAGGTACCATCTGGGAGGTGATTTCCTGCAAGAGTCAAAAAGAGAGGAAGATCTGGGGGTTGATATCACACCGAACCTGTCCCCAGAGGCCCACGTCAAAAGGTTATCACCAATGGCATATGCTAGACTGGTCAACATAAGAACTACCTTTAGAAACTTGTGTAAGGAATCATTCAGGACCTTGTATACCACTTATGTAAGACAAATCCTGGAACATGCAGCTCCAGCCTGGAGTACATACCTAGCTAAACACAAGACAAAGTTAGAGGAGATTCAAAGGTATGCCACTAGACTAGTCCTGGATCCGAGAGGTATGAGCTACGAGGAAAGGCTAAGGGAGCTGAACCTCACATCCCTGGAAAACAGAAAAATAAGGGGAAACATGATAACCAATTACAAAATTCTCAAGGGAATTGACAGGGTGGACAAAGAAACTCTTTAGCACAGGTGGAACACAAACAAGGGGACACAGGTGGAAACTTAGTGCCCAAATGAGCCACAGACACATTAGAAAGAATTTTTTCAGTGTCGGTAATTAACAAATGGAATGCATTAAGTAATGATGTGGTGGAGGTTGACTCCACACACAGTTTCAATTGTAGATATGATAGAGCCCAGTAGGCTCAGGAATCTGTACACCAGGCAAGAGCTATGAGGAGAGGTTAGAGGCATTAAATATGCCAAAACTAGAAAACAGAAGAAAAAGAGGTGATATGATCACTACGTACAAAATAGTAACAGGAATTGATAAAATCGATAGGGAAGATTTCCTGAGACATGGAACTTCAAGAACAAGAGGTCATAGATTTAAACTAGCTAACACAGATGCCGAAGAAATATAAGAAAATTCACTTTCGCAAACAGTGTGGTAGATGGTTGGAACAAGTTAGGTGAGAAGGTGGTGGAGGCCAAGACCGTCAGTAGTTTCAAAGCATTATATGACAAAGAGTGTTGGGAAGACGGGACACCACGAGCGTAGCTCTCATCCTGTAACTACACTTAGGTAGTTACACTTAGGTAATTACCAGTTGATTGACAGTTGAAAGGCAGGACCAAAGAACCAGAGTTCAACCCCCGCAAGCACAACTAGGCGAGTACAGAGCAGCCCAGAGCTGCACCACCACAGAGCATCCAGAAGCAGCACCACCACAGAGCAGCCAGGAGTAGCACCACCACAGAGCAGCCAGGAGTAGCACCACCACAGAGCAGCCAGAAGCAGAACCACCACTGAACAGCCAGGAGCAGCAGCACCACCACCACAGAGCAGCCAGGAGCAGCAGCATCACCACCGCAGAGCAGCCAGAAGCAGCACCACCTCGAACCTGCCTTGGCCCCGTGCTCTCATCAGAATGGCACTGCCTATAGCTACCAGCTGTGACCTGACAGCCACCACCGGCACTCTACAACCTCCTCTTACATTGCGCAGACTTCCCAAGCCATATCGCCATACATCAACCACTGTAACCATTATAGCATATATATTGTTAACCACATTCTGTGTTTACTGTCTTCCTGCCAGGGGTACCTGAAACAAGTTTAGACATTCTCAATCTGTAGTAGAATAATCTACAGCACAGATTTACAGAAACTAAACATGGGTGAATGAAGAAAAATACTTGAACTGATCTCAAACGTAACATTTTTAATAAATATTTTGAGGTACAATGATGTCGTTTGCTTCAAAACTTTTCTAATTAAAGAGTTGTTATATATGATAAGGTTTACTGTATCCTAAGTAATAATAGCAAGAGATCAAATCTTGGTGATTATAGGAATTTATAAGGAAAAATTAATTTCATAAGTTTTTATAGTGGAAAATCAAAATATGATTTAAACCATATTCACACTGGATGAATTAAAATGCTTCAAGATAAGAAGTCACCTAGGAGTTAAAACAATGCTGACTTCAAATAGATCAAGTATGTAACAGCAATTGTTTTAAGGACAATGAGACAGTGGCAAAGAAATTAAAATGGTGGAATACTCAAAATGCACAAACAATCTAAAAGTCCAATTTATTTTCATTATGAATTACCAAGATGAAACCTTCATCCTGGGATGGAAACTATCATGACAGTTCAACATACTGTATTGTGCAACTTGTATATTAAGGCAGCATGAATCATAGTTATAATTATATGAGGGATAGTTGCACTAATTTCTGAAGCATTCAAGTACAGTATTTCTATCTCATAAATGTGAACTAGAACAATAAGTATGAATTTCAACATAGTACAATATTTACTTCAATTTCAATTATGTCAAGCTTAATCTAATACATAAACTTTAACAATTGAATTTCTCTTCAAAGTTGAGAGGATTCCAATGACTCAAGTGCCAAATATAAATAAATGTATCCACTTACATTCAACATCAAACAAAACATTAAACTTTAGTCAGGAACACAATGTGGACATACAAGCATCTGACTGCCTCAAGCATTTTTAACCATTAACTAAGCCAACAATCATGGGAGATTGCAGACAGTAAAAAACAGGTTGGGTGATGCTGCTGTTATTCCCCAGTTGTAGCAAGTCAATGGAATGTGATACATTATCCACTTAGCCAGGAGGCCAGTGCATTTGTCGGCCACCCATTACATGTAGGTGGAGGTGGTAAACACTCTGAGCCCCGTGTTGGCCGTTGTTCACCACTAGACGGAACCCCTTGTCCAATCCCTGCTCCTTGGCCACCTTGCGTGCCACTATCATCATGTGGCCCAGTAGCTGAATACACCACAAAAATACTATGTAAATAATACTCCTTCATTACATGAGCATAACATTTTTTATGACAATTTTTATTTGGAATGAGGAAATCAATAAGTTCAGTTTTTTCAACCTTAAATCAACAGTAACACACTACGTGGTAATATTTATTAAAGCCTTTCTTTTAAGTGTATATTATCAAACAACTTCCAAATGCCAGATGGTTACTAGAAATCCAAGCATGAGTTACCTGCTCATCTGAATCTTCAGCATCAGACAACATGGCTACAGGCTTGCGAGGTATCACCAAGAAATGGACTGGTGCTTGCGGCGACACATCATGGAATGCTACACACTGTAAAGCAAATGGCCAAAGCAAAGTGAGATGCTAGGAACTTTGGAAATACTGCACAGAAATATACATTAAAAAACAAAAATTGCATTTCACACCCCACACTACAAATTACATTTTTTGTTTGAAAATGATTACCTAAGCTGCAGACTTACCTTCCAAACAAATATAAACTAAAATTAACACAGGATTCTTACAACATTTGTCCTAAGCAAATTCAGGCAGATTAATAAATGGTTGTCATATTGAAAATGTATTTTGTATTTATGTCTGCACAATCCTAGCCAACATAGGTTTAGAGCATGTTAGCAAGGATTTGCAAAGCTCATATCAAAGACCACCATGACTACTAGCAAAGCCCATATCAAAGACCACCATGATATGGACTTTGATACCATGGATGACAAAAAGAGGACATAATATAAACAGATGTCACATAAGCTTTTGACAAATGTGATCATGGTGTAAAGGCTCACAAAATGTGTATGAAAGGAATAACTAGCAAATAATATGGATTTTTAATTTACTAACAGACCCTAAAGACTAACAGTCAAGAAAAATCTGGATCATACACAGTGAAAAGCTTGTATGTGACAGACCAAGACACAAAGTACACAGTTGTACCCAGAACTGGTCTGAGGAAATGCAGAGTCCAATTGAGAAATTTTTTGGCAGGATTTTTGCCTCAAGTTCACAGTCAAGTTATGTTTCAGTGAAATTACTTTAAAAATATAATTACTGTATTTTTAATGTTTAGAAGCAACATTCAAATATAGGTGAACAGCAGCATTGTTGGAAACATTTATCTTTTGGGGATTTCTAAAAACCGACTTACTTTAAATGTTATGTTTTCTGCGTACATGTAAGCCTACAGGTTCAATTCTATTGAAGCTTTCAGGGCACAAGTTGCAAGACTATGCCAGCCCTATCACAATACAGCTTGCTACAAACTGATCGACTTGAGTGAATCTTGCAACAACAACCTCGGCCAACTTGTCTACACCTCAAATGATACCCAAGTAGGCCAGGGATGAGTTGTGTTTTGTCTGCTGACAACCCATCATCCTCCTATTTAGATAGAATTTGGTATTATTCACTTCTTAAGTGCACCCCCCCCAAAGAAATGAAGCTAAAAAAGAAACTTAAATATTCCTAGGCCTAGTATAGCGCACACATGTACTATATTAGTCCTCAGATATTGTGTATTAGGCCTAGGCAGGTTAGCTTAGTTTGTCTTTGCAACTAATAGAAAATCTCTCCCGGTTTGTCCAAATTAAATACTATAGTACCGATTTCTACTTTTCTAGTCGTGTTGTACGTTGGTATATGTACTATGGTCATCATCGCTACTGTAAGTACTACAAAAACAGTAGGATGGGCTGTTGCTGAATTCATAAAGAATTGAGCAGACAAACAAACAGATTCCAAGTTTGTGTTGGCATAAACAAGCATTTCTAGGTTTGGCTGTCCGAAGGTAGTTTACTTGATAAAACTTAAGTAGGTTTACTTGATAAACCCATGACCCAGGCCACCCACCAGCCTGGCCACCCACCAGCCAGGCCACCCACCAGCCAGGCCGGCTGGCATCCCAGGCGTGCCACCTGGCCACCCACCAGCCTGGCCACCCACCAGTCTGGCCGGCTGGCATCCCAGGCGTGCCACACACCACTGTGGCTCTGGCCGCCCACAACACAGCCCACCTGGTCGTCCTCGTATATGAATTTGGTGGGAATGTCACCGCGGATAATCTTGGCGAAGATGGTGTCTCCTCCAGGAGCGGCCGTCTGCGCCTTCTCCTCCTCCGCCATGATGACTAGTGACGTCACACTAGCCGTGACGTCACGGACACCACACTTACCTCGGGATCCCTCACTAGTATTTTTACCATTTCGGACACCAGATTTGGACGTTTAATATATATATATATATATATATATATATATAATATATATATATAAAATATATTATATATATATATATATATATATATATATATATATATATATAATTGTTCAATATTAAGCCTACAATAGAATGCTATTAACAGTTAAAATCTTATACTTAACAGGCATATAGTTATTAAATGAAGTTTATTGTAAGACGCCGGCCGCCACCATGAACACCACACAATGCCCACAAACATGACCGAATGCACAAAACACAAGACATTTGCCAGTTATTTATTTTATTTATTTATTATTTATTTATTTATTTATTTATTTTTTATTATTTATTTATTTATGTATTTATATACAGAAGTTACATTGGGTTTATGAGATGTATCGAGTAGATTATGCCAATAATATACTCGCTCCAAACTCATTACCTTAATGACAAACTCATTAGCAAATGACAAACTCATACGAATTTGCGAGGACGGGTTGCAACAACCTTATATCGTCGTAATGGTTTGGCGCTTTCCCCTGACAATTACCTTCCCTCCCTGGTTCAACCTTGACGCCGAGCGGACGCCTGGGAGCCGCCGGATCACGTCCTGTTTTCGTGTTTAGCTTTGCTACTGCCGTTTGGCGCCCCTATTCAACGCCCGGATGTACGACCTGGCGCACATATCGCCTTGGGTCACGGGATTGTCGATAACTTTTTTTTTTTGCGGTGTTTTGGCTGGTTCTCCCGACGGGGGACGGTGTTCGGGGGCGGCTTGGCCAGAGGGTGACGGGGTTGGTGGGTCTTGACAGGGTTCTGGTGTGCCCTTAATCGTGGTGGGCGGCCGGTTTTTGCTCTGCCGAGGGGTGTAACCTTGGATTGTCAATGAATATTAGCATTAATACAGAAGCTACAATCCTTTTCCCAATTACAGGGTAAAACTTTCTCATCTTGTTGGAGGGAGCTGAGGTTAATCACCATCTAAGCACGCGATATGAGGAATAGGAAACAGTACCAATTTCCAGTCAAGAATGTAGCACTTGGCGTCGGCAGTTCTAATCGTCTCTAAGACGCTAGCCAGCTCGACACAGAACAGGCAGCAGACTAGAACCGCATCGAGCTACAACGCTCTCCCACATAGAGCTCGCGACCCCGGCCACACTCTGCTCTGCTCCAACCTCCGTCTCGACGTCTACGACCACTGCTGTATCCAGGACTACTAAATAACTATGAAATCGACTAACACTGTGTATCTAATCTACCCAACAACGTAACATAATNTATAGTGCAGAGCATCAAGATAATGAAGAGTTGAAGGAGAGGAGGAGGAGGAGTAGGCGAGACAGCCATAATCAAGTTTAAACAGCACAAGAGAGGAGTGCAGATAGGGGTGTGCGCATCGATCAGCTCCCAAGGATATATGAGGACAAGAATTGTAGTGAGATGAGGGCCTTAGAGCATTCATCTCTGAGGTAAGATATCTAAGAGACCAAGGCAAATGGGAGTCGAAGATCGACCCCAAAAGTTTAGTAGAACCTTTATACAAAATAGGACTACCACAGAGTGAGAATAGTGGACGGAGAACGACTTGCTAACGAATAAAAGTCATAGCACAAGTCTTGGTTGCAGAGAATCTGAAGCCATGATCGGTGGCTCAGGCTGACACGGCATCAATCACAAGTTGACGCTGTCGCTGGAGGAAACGGGCGTCATCACCCCGACAGGAGAGAGTGAGACTACCAACATAAAGGGTCGAAAAAAATACCAGAGGGAAGAGATGAAGGCCATTTAAGGCAACTAGGAAAAAGTGTAGTGCTCAGAACACTACCTTGGGGAACACCTTCGGATTGTCGAAAGTAGTCAGAGAAAGTGGTACCAAGTCTCACCTTAAAGAAAAGACTAAACAGGAAGCATTGAAGGGAAGAGTGGGAAATTACCACGAAGGCCAAAAAAGCGTAATTGGGACAAAATATTGTTTTTCCAGGTGGTGTTGTAAGTCTTTTCCAAGTCAAAAAGAACTGCAGCAATGTAGGTCTTCATAACAAAGGCCGTACGAATGTAGACCTCTAAGTCCACTAAACCATCAGACATGCTGTAAAGCTTGCAAAGATCAAATTGAGAAGGAAAGAGGTGACGATAGTGTTCTAAGAACCACATCAGACGGACACTGACCATACATTCAAAGATTTTGCAAGTGCAACTTTTCAGGGCAATGGGATGAAAATCCTTAGGGAAAGTCCCTTGAGTACCGGGTTTCTAGATAGAAAAACAACCAAGCCAGTCCTCGGGGACTGACAACGTCTCCCAAATACGGCTATAGATACTCAGCAAATACTGAAAAGTGCACTGATGGAGATGACGGAGTATCTCATAATGAATGCCGTCTGAGCCCGCCGCCATAGAACTGTAGAGTGTTGCGGCAGACTGGAGATCAAAGAGAGAGAAAAGGTCGTTATAGGGGAGCTGAAGGTGGGTGCTAAAGTCGGGATTTGATAAGGGGTTTACGAATAAGGAAAGTAGGATGAAGATGAGTACCAGAGCTGTTGAAAAGTGCGAACCCAGTTTGTTTATGGCCAACACCGGATCTGCCACCACAGAAGCATGCAGGTGAAGGACAGGCTAAATGTCTGGAACAAATTTACCTGCAATCTTATGGATTCTCTTCATAAGGGAAAGGGGTGTCAGCTGTAATTTGAATCTATTCACTTACCATGCTACATTGAGAGTAGCATGATGACTGAATTGACTCCAATCAGCCTTTTCAACCCGCGACCATGGGGAATGATAGAGAAGGGCGGAAAGAAAAGGTTATGATGATGAGGAAATGGTCACTGTTATAGAGGTCATCAAGAACCCTCCATGTCAGCTCTATATAAACAAAAGAGGAGGAGAAACGAAGACCAAAAGAGGAACGGTGCGAGTGTCAACATGACAATGTTCTCCAGAATTCAGGAGAGATAACGAAGAGAGGACGAAAAGTTCCAAAAAGTAGCATCGTTGGGTGGCACTATTGTATGACACCTGTGTGGCACCATTGTGTGGCACCACTGTGTAGCACCACTGTGGCACTATTGTGGCACCATTGTGTGGCACATTTGTGTGGCACCATTGTGTGGCACATTTGTGTGGCACCATTGTGTGGCCCCATAACAGTAAAGACACAACATGCCAGGAGAGAGAGAGAATGGGAGGTAAGGTACTCACAGCAGTGTAGACGCCACCGATGATGGAGCCCAGCAGGAGGCTGCAGCAGAGGCAGGATGACAGCAGCGCCATGGCGCCTGACCCGAGGATAACCTGACCCGCAGGAGGCGGCAGCTCTCGTCTGGCATGCTGACGAAGGCGCTTAAGTCTCCCGAGGTCACCCGCTCATCACACGGGCTTCTCGTTCCCTCCGATTGCAGCAGGAGAGAGGCACTTGTGACCCAACCAACCTCTCGCGCACAAAAATGTGTGTACAGTCTTGTGGTACAGTCAGCAGGTCTCAATCTTCAGCGCCACCTACGTGCTCTCCTGATATCAGTGTCTCGGGGGGGCTCCTGAATACACACTTTCCCCACACAACACACTCCAGCGCCTCCACAACACACTCAGTATTCCTAGAACACACTCAGACCTGAAAGCCAGCCGCGTCACCAGATATCTCACGTGATGTCCCTGAGAAAACGGAAGACGGATGCTGCAAGAGCGTCCTGCGATCACCTCCCACACACAGGTGTTGAGTATCACTGGCCAAGTGTGTTGGTCGACCAGACCTCAAGGTGCGCCTCGCGGTTGCCACCTACATAAATAAGACAGTATTTTCGCGTGGCCGTTATGTCCGTTAAAGCCGTTAAACCGTTTTCAACCGTCTTATTTCCTCTTTGTGTTAGTGAAGCCTTTTCCCGATGAAGACTGGCAAGGCTTTTCTTTTAAAAGGTAACTGGGCTTCTTCTTACCCCCCCCCCCTCCCCGGCCTCCTCACTTCTCCTCGACTTCTCCTCCTCTCCTTCCCTCCCTCCTTCCCTCCTGCTCCCTCGCCCGACCTCGTTATTCAGAACACGCCAACAACCCCGTTAGCTCACCCAGGCTCAGCGCTGTTTGCTTGTCTATTGTTGCAGTTTCCTGGTAGGGCGCTGCCGTTGGCTCTCCAGTCAACGTACTCATAGCAAATATATTTGTCATCCATCTTATCAAACGAGACTTACAGATAATCTACTACAACTACATCATTATGCATACTCTACCCTGGAGGCCAGCTGTCAGGCCTTAGGGGCCTGACAGCTGAGTGGACAGCGCTTCGGATTCGTAGTTCTGAGGTTCCGGATTCGATCCCCGGTGGAGGTGGAAACAAATGGGCAGGGTTTCTTTCACCCTGATGCCCCTGTTCACCTAGCAGTAAATAAGTACCTGGGAGTTAGACAGCTGCTACAGGCTGCTTCCTGGGGATGTGTAACAAAAAGGAGGCCCTGGTCGAGGACCGGGCCGCGGGGACGTTAAGCCCCGAAATCATCTCAAGCTCACCTCAAGATAAACCCTATCACTATACATAATTTTAAAACACCACTACATAATTCAATACCACATCAATACATAGTTCACCACATCAATACATAGTTAACCACATCAATACATAGTTCACCACATCAATAGATAGCTCACCACATCAATACATAGTTAACCACATGTGATTGACTCTCTCTTGACATACCAGAGAGCATACTGAGAAAGTTAATCCAATCCTGCACTAAAGAGGCACTCTTCTTGAGTCCCGATGGGCACATGTATGAGCAAGTAGATGGGGTCGCCATGGGTTCTCCCCTAGGTGTCCTGTTTGCGAACTTCTACATGGGTACCATAGATCAGAGGGTCTTAGTTGACACGGACTTGAATCCAGCCATATACTGCAGGTATGTTGACGACATTTTTTGCAGGTACCTGATGTCAGATATCTGCAGCAGCTGAAAGAGGCATTCTAGCAAAATTCGGTGTTAAGTTTCACTTACCAGATGGAGAGTGATGGGAAGCTGCCCTTTCTTGATGTAACAGTCACGGAGAGGAATGGCGGCTTCCACACTGCAGTCTACACTAAGGAAACAAACATAGGAATGTGCCTTAATGCCAACAGTGACTGCTCAGACAGGTACAAGAGACAAGAAGAGTGTCGTCAATGATTACGTCGACCGGGCTCTCACTCACAGCTTTGGTTGGAAGCAGGTTGACAAAGAACTCTGTTGGGTAAGGCAGGTCCTAGTCAACAATAGCTTCTCTAATGGTCATGTTAAAGACGTCATAAAAAAGAAAAGTGAAACGCCATGCAACCTCTGAAGAGTCAACTAACACAACACTTGTACCCCCTATTAGACTGTTTTACAGGAACTTCTTTTCGACGGCTCATAAAACGGAGGAAAGTGTCCTGAAAGATATTATTAATAGGAACGTTATCCCTACAGACAAAAATCAGAAGATACAATTGACAATTTACTACAAAAACAAGAAAACAGCCAACCTACTCATGAAGAACTCCCCAGACACCAAACAAAACGCCTTGAAAGAAACCAACGTCGTCTATACCTTCACATGCCCACTTGGGGACTGTCAGCCCCAAAGATCTCAGTATATAGGCAAAACAACAACTTCTCTTTCTAGGCGATTAACAATGCACAAACAACAGAGCTCCATCAAGGAACATATAATCTCCTCACACAACCAGACCATCACCAGAGAAATCTTAACAAGCAACACAGATATCATCATAGATATAGCGACAACAGGAGGCTCGACATCAGTGAGGCCCTACACATCAAAAAGCCAAAACCAACAATCAACAGCTAATTAACACATAATTACATTCTACCCACTTCAAGACCCCAAACCAGCACAGAAGCAAGCAGATAAAATGTATATCCATGGTTATATACCCATTGTTTCGTGTGCTGTTTTTCCCATTGATTTGTTTCCTGTCACCTCACCCAAAAACATTTGTATCCTATCACCTCATCCAAAAAGAAATATAAGCATGAAATGGAATACATAAAAATTAGTCTTTGAAAATGTGAGAAGTCTTACGAAACGCTTCTAGGTGTCAGACCATACATAAAAATGTAAAAATGAACTTTGGAGAGTTAATTTTTCAATTACCCTCGACAATGAAGAAAACGTAAGAAATATTGAGAAGATTCGTGTTAGAATTAATAATCTTACCCTTTTGGTCATGTTCAACAACATATGTTTACAAGAAGGACTGCTACCAAAATATACTAATATGCAACAATGATCACAAAAACACTAATTTAAGTATGACCCAAGTGTGCATAACAAGAAAAGGCGAAGGAAAGGAAACATAAGAAAGAAGGTAACCGCAGAAGGCCTTTTGGTCCATACGAGGCAGCTCCTATTAATATCCATAACTGGAAGATATATAAAAATGCCAAACAGGTTAAATGGATGCTATATTGTATTGCTACATATTGACGTATTGACGTGCTACATTGAAGCTTATATGGGGATCTAACTTGTACATACCATGGCTCACATTAAGGATCAAACATTGTAACAACAGCCTTAATGTGAGCCCTGGTATATACACGTTGGATCTCCATATAAGCTTCAATATAGCACGTCGAGAGGAAGGAGGTAAGGGCAATAAATAGGCAAGAGAGAGGTGAGAAGAAGGAAATATTAGAGGAAAAAACAGCAAGGCAACAGGTACGGAAGGTAAGGTATAATGAAGGAGGTAATAATAGGAATAAGAAAGGGATCGTAATAGAAAACAAGAGAAAGAAAAGGAAAGAAAGAAAAAAGCAAGGGTAAGCTTATGTTAGGTCACGTTTGTTAGAAAGTTTAGAACATTTGAGTTTATACTGTGAAAGGGAAGAGTCAACAGCAACAAAGCCAGAACTACGGTTCATGTTGGGTACGTTGTGTATTAGAGCGGATTCAACAAGACGGCGTCTGTGTAGATTAGAGGAAGGAAAAATTATTTTGGATGAAGACCAATCAATAAGATGATTAGAATCCCTAACATGACAGAAGAGAGCATTGTTAGTGTCTGCAGACTTAACACTTCTTTTGTGTTCCTCAAGTCTGTCATTAAGTGTACGGCCAGTTTCACCAAAGTATTGGTGAGGACAAGACGAACAGGAAATGGAGTAGACACCAGTAGCATTAGAAGCAGGAGGAGCAATGTGAACTAGATTGCTACGAAGTGTGTTAGTTTGTCGAAAGACGAGCTTTATGTCAAGAGGACGAAAGTTATTAGTAAAAGTTTTGAGTTCAGATATGAAGGGAAGGCAAAACACAGTGCTACTAGTGTTGGAAGCAGGTTTAGGATGAAAGAAATTTCGTTTAGCTTGAGAACAGGCACAGTTGATAAAACGTAAAGGGTAACCAAGGCGAGAGTATGATTTGTAGATAAAGGAAATTAGAGAATGAAGAAACTGATGGTCGCTGATGAGTATAGAGCGCAGAGGAAGAGTGAGACGAGGACACAAAAGTCAACACCAGCAATCAACAGCCAATTAATTGGCTGTTGATTGCTGGTGTTGACTTTTTGATGTGTAGTGCTTCGCTGATGAGTCTCCTGCTATCCCTGTATTTATCGATGATTTCTGTGTTGCATGTTAAGATTTCCCTGGTGATGGTCTGGTTGTGTGAGGAGACTATATGTTCCTTGATGGAGCTCTGTTGTTTGTGCATAGTTAATCGCCTAGAAAGAGACGTTGTTGTCTTGCCTATATACTGAGTTCTTTGGGGCTGACAGTCCCCAAGCGGGCATGTGAAGGTATAGACGACGTTGGTTTCCTTCAGAGCGTTCTGTTTGGTGTCTGGTGAGTTTTTCATGAGTAGGTTGGCTTTTTTTTTTGTTTTTGTTGCAAATTGTCAATTGTATTTTCTGATTTTTGTCTGTAGAGATAACGTTCCTATTAATAATAACTTTCAGGACCCTTTCCTCCGTTTTATGAGCCGTCGAAAAGAAGTTCCTGTAAAACAGTCTAATAGGAGGAACAAGTGTTGTGTTAGTTGACTCTTCAGAGGTTGTATGGCGTTTCACCTTTCCTTTTATGACGTCTGAAGAGTCAACTTCAGACGTCATATGTTGACTTCAGACTTCAAATGTTGTAAGTGAAGTGCCTTGAGGCACTCCACTTACAACATTTTCTCACTCTGACTTAACCCCATTTATACTAATTAACTCTGCTTCCTTTGGTATAGCCATGCCCTAATCCAACTTAATATAGCACTCCAATACCATGAGCCTCTCTCTTTTTAAGTAGTCTTTCATGTGGCACTGTATCAAAAGCTTTGCTAAAGTCAAGGTACACAACATCACAAACCTTACCACTATCAACTGCCTCAACTATGCTGGAGTAAAATGATAACAAATTTGTTAAACATGAACGCCATTTGTAAAACCATGTTGTGAATCATATATTAATTTATGTTTTTCAAGATGAAGACGAATGGTATTTGCAATTATCGATTCAAGTAACTTTCCCGTACTAGACGTTAGGCTAATTTTTGGCCGATAGTTTGACGCAAGTGATCTATCTCCTTTCTTAAAAATTGGTACCACATTAGCAACCTTCCACGACTCTGGCACTCTGCCTGACTATTGATTTACTAAATATGGTAGACAGTGGCTAGCAAAGCTTCTCTTTGCATTCTTTAAACACCCTAGCAAACACTTCATCCTACCCTGGGGATTTGTTTGGTTTGAGTTTCACTATTTGTTTAATAATATCATCCCTGGTAGTAACTGCTAAACTAGTCAACCTGTCCTCGTCCCCACACACATAGACTTGTTCGGCTAAAGGCATAGTGTTAAGTTCTTCTTTAGTAAATACAGAGATAAAATATTTATGAAAAATACTACTCATCTCTTCGTCATCATCCGTTATCTGACTTGTCTCAGTTTTTAATGGACCTATCCTTTCCCTAAACATCAGCTCTCTCTTCCTGCTAAGTGTCAGCTGATGTTTGTTTGGATTCCAATCAAATTTGTTTACTGATTGTCAAATTGGAATTATTTCATTATATGAACAGTGACGGCATTGTTCTCAAGAGGCCAAAATATATAGTCACTGTGGAATAATTAATTTTATTTTGCTTAGGAAGTAATACTAATATAATTATTAATAATTATATTAGTATATCTACTATTTTCTTAAGGTTCATACATGACAGATATCAGCAGTTATACAAGTTGGTCAATAATAAATATTGTTTGATAATAGCAAGACATTTAGGATGTAAGGTAGGTTACATGGACTTGATTAAGTAGTACTTAGTTTTTCTCTTAAACTGGTTGAGAGAAGGACAGTCTTTGAGTATATTCGTTTTAGTATATATGCAAATTAACATGAAACTATGGCCTGTTCGCAGGAGGCGTAAATCTCCACATTACAGCCTAATTACAATAAGAGCCACGGGGATGTTTACATCAAGAGCTTTGGCCCATTTATGATGTATTTATGTGTACACTTAATTAGGTATTTACCCCAATTATCAATGTATATACACTGATCGAGAAGTTTACTTTAGTCCTGTACTAAGTGCCGGACTAAAGTACACTTGCTGGTTGGTTAGTAAGCGATTCTGGTGGTCCTATTAACCGAGTATAGCAAGTTGATGGGACTTAAGGCCAACACCAGTAGTATGTAAATTAGCATGTTCTTCCCCTTACCCACAATCCACTCCCCACCCACCAACCCCCACATGGAGTAGTGTATTGACTAGGCTACAGTTGTTTAAACAAGGGCTACCAGTGCGTCCCGATCTTGACCCGTAACACGAACAAAACAAGCAGTAGTGTGTGAAGTAACAGAAGCTGAATGGAAATATATTGTAATTAAATTAAATAATTATAGATGCGTTCATAAACATATAATTCACGCAGCCACCAAGTTAACCCAGAGCGCGCACCTCCCGCCCTAAATTGACACCAAATTACAAATACATTTTACAATAGCCCAAGACATGTTTTACTTCAAATCATAAAGCGAGGTTTCGTGTTATTGAGATCATTAAAAAGGCATATGAAAATGTTGTTTCCAGCACAAATGATAAAATCAACGTGCTTTAATTAGAATTAACTAAAATGTGCAGGCAGACGCTGTTCAGACCCGACACAGGTGTACATAACAAAGCACGAAACGTGCTAAAGGTATTTTCATGGATGAGTGAGAGCAGTGTTGGCCGCTACCGTACCTCAGGCACCTGGGTCAGTGCTCCCCGGGCGATGAGGGGGAATACTCGCCATTATACAACAAATACAAATTTTTATTCAGGTAAGTACATACATACAAGGTAAGATACAAAAGATACAAAAGTTTAACAACTGTTTCACTGTCCTCATTCTCTACTAGATTATATCACATAGCGTATTTAATGTCTTAAGAGGACATTAAACACACACACACACACACACATTAGGCACACAGTGTGTGTGTGTACTCACCTAATTGTGCTTGAGGGGGTTGAGCTCTGGCTCTTTGGTCCCGCCTCTCAACCGTCAATCAACAGGTGTACAGGTTCCTGAGCCTATTGGGCTCTGATATCTACACTTGAAACTGTGTATGGAGTCAGCCTCCACCACATCACTTCCTAATGCATTCCATTTGTCAACCACTGACACTAAAAAAGTTCTTTCTAATATGTCTGTGGCTCGTTTGGGCACTCCGTTTCCACCTGTGTCCCCTATAGCGTGTGCCCCTTGTGTTAAATAGGCTGTCTTTATCTACCCTATCAATTCCCTTTGCGAATCTTGAATGTGGTGATCATGTCCCCCCTAACTCTTCTGTCTTCCAGCGAAGTGAGTTTTAATTCCCGTAGTCTCTCCTCGTAGCTCATACCTCTCAGCTTGGGTACTAGTCTGGTGGCAAACCTTTGAACCTTTCCAGTTTGGTCTTATCCTTGACTAGATATGGACTCCATGCTGGGGCTGCATACTCCAGGATTGGCCTGACATATGTGGTATACAAAGTTCTGAATGATTCTTTACACAAGTTTCTGAATGCCGTTCTTATGTTGGCCAGCCTGGCATATACCGCTGACGTTATCCTCTTGATATGGACTGCAGGGGACAGGTCTGGCGTGATGTCAACCCCCAAGTCTTTTTCTCTCTGACTCGTTGCATTGCATAGTTTGATTCTGCTATTTTTAGACTGTCCCAGGTCCCGATTTGCAGAACGGGTTAATTCTGGATTAACATCAATGTTTCCTGGCAATACTGGTAAGGGGCGATAAAAGGTAAATTGACCTAAGTGGGTAGTTACAGTTGACGATCTCATGCCTTGGTGAGGTTATATTTATCGAAGGGGGGGGGGGGCCCCTTCTCACGCATGCGTGTTTAAAGGCGATCGGCCGTCCTCGCAAGACCCATTTCTCATTGGGGGGGTTAGACAGGGTGCTAGTGTATTAAAAATGGTGTGTGTTCTCATAATAAATTATTTTTATAACCTTAAAAATTGTCTGTATAGTTTGGCGTAATTAGGTTGGTGTTTAGGTGTCTGTTGTTAGATTATTTTGTGTTAATGTTCGTGGGTGACGCATTTTATAGAATAAATAGGTGGTTCTAACACGGAAGTGGAAAGCGAGAGCACTTGTTCCGGAAGTATTCCGACGTCAGTCAGTTTTGGAGTCTGGATGTAAACCGCATTTGATGTCAAGGTAACGTGGGTTTGTGTGGTGGGTGTGTGATTAAAAAGCTTGGGTCGAGTGTATGTGGTGAAAGGGTTACATTTTCTCAACCCAATCCTCGAATCAAGTGCCATTACATTCAGCGGGGTCCAACCCCGACAGACCATTCATAAATTTTCTACATGCTGTAATTGCTCCAAAACGGGAATTTTTATTAATTAAATATTATAAATATTAGCATATTTGGTATAATAGGCATAGTTAGGTTAGGTAGGTTTTAGGTTCTGTGGCGATTTTTGTATTTTGTAGTAATGGGTGAAGCATTTACAGCGTTTGTGTTCGAACAAATTCGTCAGTGAAGCACTTGTTCCGGAATTTCGAACGTCACAGTTGTGGAGTCTTGTGTAAACCGTTTCATTATAAACAGGAGTTTGGGTGCATGGAATGCAAACTTTATGAGGGTTTTGTTGAGAGGACGGGCTCATTTTCTAGTCGGAGTTTTGTGTCTCGATCTCGATTGTGAATTCCCGGGTTTGGAATCCCGAGCATAAAAATTCCAGGAAAACGTTGTTGGAACATTGTCCTATCAATCTAATCCCTTGTTCTTAACAGTAAGTAGGTTCCCAGAGATAGTCACTATTGAAGGGTTGCTCCTTGAGTAGGGGGTGGGTGGGGGCGTATTTAGAAGCCTCGGAGGGCGGGGGTACTCGATGAATCAACGTAGCATGATAGGGGGGGGGGGGGGGGGTGCTGCATAACCTGGGCTGCTTGCAAACACCACCAACAAATTAATTCAAATTAATAGGATGATTTGGGTGCTTTGATGGGTTTTGGCATCCCTACCCTTCTAAAATATTTATTTCCTGTCTAAAACTGTACACATTGTTTTTTGTTTTGGAGGGTCCCTTCGTTTTCTTACTTAATAATCCGTTCGTCTTGGTTTTAATGAATTACTTTCTTATCAACTTTGTAATTTGTGATTTTGCATGTTGGTAAAGGGTGTAACATAACCAAGTCTCTCTTTGAGAGTTGGCTCGATTTGGGAGGCTCCCTGGTTCTAGCTAACCTGATGAGGCTGGCCAACCCAATTTATCTCTTGCCGGCCCTTGAGTCATAAGTTCTAGCGGGAAGTGGAGGTCAAAACCTGCCCCCCCCCTTCATAAAGAGAATAAAGAGGTGTGATTTTTCAATTCAATACTTAAATTTAGTTACTTTTGTTTAAGTTAATTGGGTAAACAATTCTATATGGTAAGAAGTTAGTTTAAGTTTTTGCCGAACGCTTTGCGTAATAGTGGCTTCAGGTTGAATAATAGTAAATGTGCAAAACTCCATTCCCTACAATTGGTGTCGGGCGCGCGCATCGACCCACACACCAACACCACCACACACCCACACGCACGCACAGCACACACACACCAACACACACACACACACACACACACACACACACACACACAACACACACACACACACACACACCACGCAACTCTCTCTCCTCTCTGAAATTTTAACGC
>WNGS01164437.1:41611304-41617984 GCA_020271785.1 Procambarus virginalis | reverse complement strand
TTACGTCATTTCAGTTAAAGTCTCGGATTTCAAGAACCCAACCACGATGTTAAACGAGGCTCATCTGTGTTCTGTTTTGTTATTTAAAGCATGTCTCTTATCAGCCTAAAATATACAATATCTCCATATATATATATTTATACACACATGTAAACGTTAGCAGAGATTCATGTTGACTCAGTAATGTTTATCAGGCCTTATATTCCGCAATGCATCATAAATCTCTCTAATTGCTACAAGCAATTAATGTTTGCCCTATAATTAGGTTTTATATTAAATTCACACACATGTACTTATACACTTTGTTTTTAAATATATGTATCTTTGTATATTAGGCACCTTAGGTCATTAGTAATAAGAGAATTTGAAACAGTATACATAGTTTGTGGCCAGGTACTCCTGGTACTTGCTAACGTCCAGTACTTCCCAGTACTTGCTAACGCCCCAGTAATTCCCGGTACTTGCTAATGCCGGTACTTGCCGGTGCTTGCTGAGGCCAGGTACTTGTTAAGCTGTGCACTTCCTGGTGACAGGAACCATACAGCTGCGGGCTGGCGGTGCTCAGGGTAGGCTCATAAGGCAACATCCCGGTACTGTCGGAAGTCGTCACTGTCGGCTCCCAGGGAGCTGCGACTCTCATACGCAGGTCTGAAGAAGCCAGGTGTGGCCAGCACCCCAGCTCGTAGACTAAGCCCGTCACTCAAGCTGATGTTGCCGCGACTGTACCTGTCCATGGGGGTAAGGTGAGCATATGCAGTACTGTGACAAGTTTTGATCTTGGGTAGTGTTACTGCCTAATTACTTTTGCCTCCAAAGTTTAGAAAATGGCTAAAAAAAACAGAGTTTCCCACAAACTTTGATTTTGTGACTGCTGGATGGCTTATGATGAGTATGCCTCGGAGGTCAACAGAGACTTCAAAATGTTAGTATCCTGATGGGTCTCCAAGGCAGTTTTATCAAAGTTTTTGTACGGTCTTTGTCTTTGGGAGAACAGGGATACCAAAGCCCACTACCACAGGTGGGACTGGCAACAGTGGACCAAGCTCTTGGTATGAGGAACAACGTCAAAAGGAGGCACTGGTGGACCCCCAGATGGTGCTGATGCCTCCACTGCACATTTGATTGGACCTTAAGAAACAGTTCGTCGCGACTCTTGAAAGGGAGTTAGTAGACTTTAAGCACATTTAGGACTTTTTTTCCTAATCTCGTCTGAGGCACAGGTCGAAGCCAGGTTCTTCGTCGCCTCACAGATATAGAAGTTCCTGGAGGGCAAGAACTTCCCCAAGAAGCTCGCCAGGAAGGAGAAAACAGCTTGGAACAGTTTTACACAGTGATTCTAGGCCTCCTGAGCAATCGCAAGCCAAAACTGTGTGGAGTTGGTTGAGAGACTGGTAAAGATCAATGGCACAATGGGCTGCAGGACGCCCCTCAAAAAGTCCATTCAACGGAAAAATGGAAGTGTACTCGGAGGAGCAAGGCGAGTGTTCCCATCAGAATATACTTGACTCTGAACGCTGCTGCCAAGCACGGTATAGAGAGAACATGATGGGAGACTAACTTTGGGATCTGATTCGTGAAAGAGATTAACAGATAATCCAAAAAAATAATCAGGTAATTTGTTATAATTTTAGTATAAATACAAGTCAGTTTTGAATCATATGTTGTATATATCTGATTTTATTGAACGAAAACACGCAAATTTGCACGTTTTTTCGTTACAAATTGGTACATTTCAAAATATATCACTGTCCTGGTTACAAAAGCAAAGTTTTAGGGAAAAATAATAGCCACTTTTTGTATGTTTGGGGCATAAGCAGTTACGAAATAATACTTACTATCCAGGAACCAAAAATAGTTACATTGTGTTCCGTTAGCAGCGCAGGAAGTGCCGGCGAAAATTATAGCAATAACCAAACATAACCAGAACTACCTTAATCTAAACTAGCTTAGTTAATCTAACCTAGCCTAGTCTAATCTAACTTAGCATAGACAAATCCAACCTAACCTAGACTAATCTAACCTAGCTTAGACAAAACTTACCTAGCCTAGACTAATGTAACCTGGCCCAAACACCCATTCTACCTTAACCGTCCCACCACTCTCTCCTCACTGCCTCACATCTCTTCTCTGCCTCAGAGAAGAGGCAGAGTAACTCATGCAACTCCAGCAGGATCTTTAGATGTGTACTTACTGACGCCGGTACTTAGCGGTTACCTATCAGTGAATGCCGGAAAGTGAGGTTAAGCTTTCTATGACCCACACACTAGCATGTGAATAAGTATTTTGTGCCTCACAAGGTGCAGATTCCATGCCAGCTCTGCATATTCAGGTACCAATGTTAACCAGATTCCCAGATGCTGCCAATATTATTCTATTTATTTGTATCTCTGGTGTCGGTGTCGGATTTGATCCGCTCCCAAATCTGTGCTCTTTCTCATTCCTATACAGCTGCCTTCCCCGTATGATGTAAATAACTCCTTGTCTCCTTAATCCCCGCTCCTGAAGTTTGCTAAGGTCTCTCTCTAATTTTGTGCAACCCTTCTCGCAATATCCATTCGTCACTAGTTCTGCTTGATCTGTAAATTCTGACCTGTAGAAGATCAGTATCTTGGGTAGACATTCCCATAAACTATTAACAGCAATAATCTCACCACCATCTTGGGGGTCCCTACTTGTCTGATCTATCCAGTTCGAGTCATCTTAGGTTGTGACTCTGTTTTCTGTCTTTCAGGTACCCCACTTTCTCAGTTCAGTGTCTTTCAAGTTATCCCAATTATTTCTCTATCCTGTACACCGTGAGAAACAATATCAAATGCATTTTGACAGTCTAAGAAGATAGTCCACACTGCCTTCAGTTTCATGTCATGTATTTGTAATTTGTGTAATAGAACTCGGTCAAGTTTACCAGGCATAACATTCTGCCTGTGTGATGTTAAAGGAACGTACCTGCGTCTGTCGAGGCTGTGAGTAGAGTAATAGAGGTCTGCTGGCGTGGTGCTGGGAGCAGGGTAGGGGTAGAGGAGCTGGGGCGTGTGGTGGTAGACGGTGACTCCTCCTACAGGAGCCTGGTGAAGGGCAGCCTCGCTCCTGCTACACCCAGTCACCAGCGGCAGGAACCCTGCTGCCCCACAATAACAAGCACGAGTCTCATCACTCACACCACAACTTACATCAATCTTAATTATCTTGTAATTATATTTTTGTTAATAATTTGTTACGAAACACTAAAAAAGATTTTGAATATATCGACACAAAATATCTCTTGAAGCAATGTATAAGATTGGAGAATGTAGATTCAGGAAAGACTTGGGTAAATACTGGTTTTGAAACAGGGTTGTTTGTTTTATGGACCAGAATATGGGGTAATATAATAGATGTGGCAACAGTGGATTGTTTCACTCGTTACACTCTCTTGCCGCAGGCACAGGTGGCAGGCCGTGTACACCACTCTCAGTTAGGGTTCGATTTACTTTGCAAAAAGTCCGTTATTCCAGTGAAAAGTGGCGGACATATTCTTTATAAAGTGTCAATTTTGTGTCAGAATAGCAATCAAACAATGCTTGTGCTCTATGTCAATAAAAGGCTGAACTTATTTGGAAGGAATTTCAAACTGCCCAGTTTGACCTTGATCCCGTGCCTATAAGTGATTAAAGAAACAAATGAATCAGAATACGCGCCTTATTGTCTCGCGCGGGCAGTTTAGTGTAGCAAGTAATAACCAAGATGGTCAATAACTGTTAAAAAGCTATTAAACGGGTGATAACATTGCTTAAGACTCACGAGTAGAAACAACCATTGTTCAATGGTCTTCAACCATTGTTGCTTTGCGCCAGAGGGGGCCCTCCACCACCCACACCAGAGGGGGGCCCTCCACCACCCACACCAGAGGGGGCCCTCCACCACCCACACCAGAGGGGGCCCTCCACCACCCACGCCAGAGGAGGCCCTCCACCACACACACCAGAGGGGGCCCTCCACCACCCACACCAGAGGGGGCCCTCCACCACCCACACCAGAGGGGGCCCTCCACCACCCACGCCAGAGGGGGCCCTCCACCACCCACACCAGAGGGGGCCCTCCACCACCCACGCCAGAGGGGGCCCCTCCACCACCCACGCCAGAGGAGGGCCTCCACCACCCACGCCAGAGGAGGCCCTCCACCACCCACGCCAGAGGGGGCCCTCCACCACCCACGCCAGAGGGGGCCCTCCACCACCCACACCAGAGGAGGCCCCCTCTGATTCCCTCTGGGTGGCGGGGGGGGACGTACCTACTGAGGATGGTGTGAACATGGCAGCATTGAACTCTGACTGGGACTCCCCAGTGACGTATGGGTCCCAGCCTGGAACCCCCATCCTGACGGGTGGCGATGTCACCATCCGGCCGCCACCCACAGCAGCCTGCTGGATCGCTGCCTCCCTTAGTTCCTGCGTCTGGAAGCCCTCCCGCAGGTTGCTGTACTCGGAGGCTTGGGAGTATGACCTGGAAAGAGACAGTTGTTGTGGTCAAGTGACGCTATCTTCTCTCTAAATCTTGCTCCAGCTCTCATTTGTTATGTCTGTTGTTATGACTGCCATCAATTCAGGACTTCCTGAATGGCCTAAAGAATGTTTCCAGCTATGAGGTAAAAGTGCGAGAGGCACGATTCTGGTGTAAATTTGGTTTAAGGAGCAGGCAGGAGGGGAGAGGTAGCATCCTCTCCCTGGCTCCCTCTCCCTTGCTCCCTCTCCTTGGCTCCCTCTCCCTGACTCACCTGGTGAGAGCCACAGGGGGACATGGTATTGGCTCAGGGGCAGCTATGAATGCCGGGTTGTGGTAGGCCATCGTCGTCTCTCCGTTCTCGGAGCCGCCATGTTGCCCGGAGCTCTGCAAGGCAGGTCAACACTCCTCAAGTGCACACTAACCAACTTGTATTATGACCTACACCACTCACTACCACTCAGACCCACATGCACTCACTCAGACCCACAAGCACTATGTTAATTTATAATAAGTGTAATACATTCTATTCTAACAAATAAGACATTTGGAGAAATATTCTTCCAGTTAAACCACGAATCTAAGATGCAATAGCACTAGTCAAAGGGATTCAAACCCTATAATATGCAGTCATATTCCATGAAAACACACACACACACACACATTATATATATATATATATATATATATATATATATATATATATATATATATATATATATATATATATATGTCGTACCTAGTAGCCAGAACGCACTTCTCAGCCTACTATGCAAGGCCCGATTTGCCTAATAAGCCAAGTTTTCCTGAATTAATATATTTTCTCTATTTTTTTTCTTATGAAATGATAAAGCTACCTATTTCATTATGTATGAGGTCAATTTTATTTTATTGGAGTTAAAATTAACGTAGATATGTGACCGAACCTAACCAACCCTACCTAACCTAACCTATCTTTATAGTTTAGGTTAGGTTAGGTAGCCGAAAAAGTTTGGTTAGATTAGGTTAGGTAGGTTAGGTAGTCGAAAAAACATTAATTCATGAAAACTTGGCTTATTAGGCAAATCGGGCTTGCATAATAGCTGAGAAGTGCGTTCTGGCTACTAGGTACGACATATATATATATATATATATATATATATATATATATATATATATATATATATATATATATATATATATATATATATGTAGCAGTCTTTTTTGTAAACATATGTTGTTGAATATGACCGAAAGAGTAAGATTAATGATTCTGACAATTCTTCTCAATATTTCTTATGTTTTTCTCTCACTGTCGAGGGTAGTTGAAAATTAACTTTCCATAGTTCATTTTCACACTTATTCATTTTCACACTTGTTCATTTCACACTCATGGTCTGACGCATGAGAGGCGTCAGACACTCACGGTCCGATGCCTAGAAGCGTTTCGCAAGACACTTCTTTCATTTTAAAAGACAATTTTACATGGTCTGTTCCATGCTTATATCGTTTTTGGGGAAGGTGATCAGGCACAAATGTTTTTGGGTGAGGTGACAGGACACAAATCAATGGGTAAAGAAAACTTTACATGCTGTTAACTTTTTTGGTGACTGATAAAACACGAATCAATGAGTACATTGCGTGCTCTCTTCTTGTTTTTGTGCTAGATCGGGGTCTTCAAGTGGGTAGAATGTAGTGCGGGAGATCGTGCCGTAGTTCCTGCTCACAGAGTTTGCAACTGGAGTGCTCAGGATTGGGAGATCCGTCACCTGCAGCCACCTGCCACAGGTAACGGTAACCCAACCTGATCCTTGCAACCACTGTGTCGCACAGTCTAGTGGACGTTTTGTGCTGCCCATAGATATAGGTTTCAGATCTGAACAAATCATAGCTTTTTATACTAGTACTTTCAGGTCGTTGGGAGTCAGTAAGTTCTTTCCTATCAGATCCGAATGTTTGGACCAATACAGTTTTGACAGCAGAGATGGGGATACCTTGATCTAATTCAACTTCAAACTTGTTACACGCTAATTTGGCTGCAATGTCTGTCTCATTATGATGGGTTATATTTATGTGTGAAGGTACCCATACAAAGGAGATTCGGGACCCTTTACTCTGTGCATCAATTAGGTCATTTATAATTGGGAGTATGAGGTTCTTGCTGTCGATCTTCCAAGAGAAGTTTTCGATTGCTTGAAGACCAGACTTTGAATCACAGAATA
>WNGS01164437.1:41588804-41606304 GCA_020271785.1 Procambarus virginalis | reverse complement strand
CGAAACGAGCCTCACACATCCAGCAAATTATCCACATCTCCTAACCAGTCATTTATCTATTTACTTATTCACTTCCCATAATCTCAAATTGTCTCGCGAATTTACCCAATTATTTCATGTATGCATCTTCATGTCTGTATATCTCCGACCTCCTAGTCAGGTCTGGCTTGATAGAATAATTCTCAAAGGGGAGACTCGTTTTTCGGCTGCCTGGGATCATAACACTACTATTTTTTTTACACACCCACATCTCCAGGAAGCAGCCCATAACAGCTGTCTAACTCCCAGGTACCTATTTCCTGCTAGGTAACAGGGGTATCAAGGTGAAAGAAACTTTGCCCACTTGTCTCTGCCGGCGCCGGGAATTGAACCCGGACCACAGGATTACGAGTCCCGCGCGCTGTCCACTCAGCTACTAGTCCTCTGTGTGTGTGTGTTCCACTTCCCCTTTTTTACTCTCCTTCATTCTACTCGTTATTCGCCTCTTTTCCATTTCTTGTCATTTTGTTTCATGTCTCCTCTTCCTTATGATGCTCAATGTTCAGTATCCCTACCACCCTTTCTTCTTCCTTTCCATTCTTCCTTGTTTAATTCCCCCCCCCCCTCCTCCCCACCATCCCACCCCGGCGCCTGCTCTTCCATGATAAGACAAAATTAATCACAATTTTCCTTCGTAATTACGAAACTTTATCCCTTCATTGTTTTACGTCCGCCTTTATCATTCATTTCTTTCACCCAACGTCTTGCACTCACACGGTGTTCCGCTCTTTAATCATTAACTACTTCATTCACCATTTCATTCCCACACTTCATAAACCCCAAAGTTTCACCCCTCGTTTTCCCCTTCATAAAATTATAGTGTATCCAAATTATATTATTTTAAGATTTGTATAATCCTCGACAGATTTATTATACTGAGCAATGGGCAAAACAATCAAGTTTCTTCACTAGAGTTTATTTACGCTGCGTAATACGCCAAAAACAAACGGTAGCCTCCTTCAAGTTTAACCCAAGCAGCTCCCCCTCTAACTTTACCCTCGACCCAAGGCAGGAGAAAGAGCCCACCAACACTTAATCCTCCTCCTTCATCTTCGAACAATCTCCGTTCCTGCTAAGCTTTCTCCAAGCATATCTAGCCTTTACCTCACACCTTTTCGTTATTGGTACTTCTTGCTAACCTTCCGCTATATTAATTCCAGTTCTTTGCCGCACTCAACGCGATGGATAAAGCCAAGCCCTCGCCTTAATACTTCCTTCCAATGCCTTATGTTTCTTTTTCTGGAGGGGGATTACTTGGGATCATTCGTGAATGCCAAGGTGAGGGATTAAGAGTTCGTCGGAGAAGAGGATAGCTTGTGTAAACCTCTTCCAATTGTACATGCCGCAGCTTAGTGTGTATTCTTAGCTATCCTCAGTGGGGTTGTGCATTGTGTTGTGACCACAGCGGGAAGGAGAGGCGAGGGAAGAGGCTAATGTAAGGAGTGGTTGAGAAAGAGAGAACGGGAGATGATAAAGTGGGAAAAATAGGGGGAAAAAATGGAAAGCAAAGAGAGGGTGTGGTAGAGGAAGATAAAGTTGTAAAATGTAAAGGTAAAGTGAGGTAAGAAAAGGAGAGTGATAGACAAGAGACAAGCAGATTAGGGGGAAAAGTAGAAAAGGGAAAGAAATGATTCAGAATGCATTTTTAAATAAATTTATTTAGTAAAGTCAGGTTACATATCACACATTCATGTATCACACTAGTTACACTTAAAGAAAAATAATATATTGCATAATACATGTTACAAACCAACGTGTGACAACTAATAAATAACCTCCTTGACTACCCCAGGGGCTGGACACACACACACACACACACACACACACACACACACACACACACACACACACACACACACACACAGCTGTCTGTTTAATTGGTCCCGCCCTTTGGCTCTTTGGTCCCGCCATTAGGTGAGTACACAAAGGCTGTAACAAGCATTCCCCCTCTGGACTGCAACACTCAGGCGCTGAAACAAGAAACCTCTGATTCAGTCTCACCCTCACACTCAACCTCCTAATCTTTGTCCCCATTTTCATTCACCATTCTTCGCAGAATACCCCTCCTATTTCTTCCCCTTACCCTTTCCTCACCCCATCAGTTCACCCCGTCCTTTATCTTCGTTCTCTGCCTATTCCTCCTCTTTACTTTTATCTCAATTTCCAATTGCTCTTTTCTATCTTTTCATCTGTTTCTTTATTTTCTACTTCTATTTTAATTAAACTTTGTTCTCACATCTCCTGTCTTATTGCATCTCTCGCAATTCACATTCTTGCCTCCATCCTACCCCCTTTTCCTCCTGCCTTTCCCAGCTTACTGGAAAACTCAACATGGAATTTATGTGGTAGGCTGTCAGCAAGGCAGGGACGCCAACATAATATGTGGTAGACTGTCAACAAGGCAAGGACGCCCACTAAACATCAGACGGTGTATAGGGAAGATGTGCAGGGCACATCGCAGGGTACCTCCTAAAATATATATATTATATATATATATATATATTATATATATATATATTATATATATATAATAGGGGTACCACCTCTGGTGCAATTGCAGGACCCACATCCTCGAAGAAGAAAACAAAGAGCATTCAGAGAAGATCTTGTGGATTCTCACTGAATACTTAATTCTTTCTTCTCCTACCACCCCTATTATTTTTTTNATACAAAGACACGCACCAGGGTACAACTCCATGCACACATAAATGGAACAAAAACCAAGGAAACACGTAAAAACACAAATACAGAACTACAAAAGATACAGGAACATATATAATGAACCCCAACACACAGAAGCCGTTACCACCTACCAAAATGAAGAAAGCAAGTACAAGAAGGCAATTAAGCGGATGCCTTCAACCCCCAAACAGAACAAAATAAGGGAACACGGTTCAAAGGAAAGGCCAGACACTTGACTAGATTTAACAACATACAAGAAAAACATACGGAACCCAGCCCTCAACACATAAAACAATCGTATCAAGAAAGGAGGGGCAGACACCTCCGAACTTTGCTACAAGACACGCATGCACAGTATGCCCATATGAACAACAAGGGTCGACAAGCACATTGGCAGCAAATGAAAATACAGAAAAACACAAAATAACTTACATTGGTAAACCCAAGGAAACCATAAGTACTCCAACATAAGTACACAAGCAAAAATAAAAACCACATAAAACCCAATGGCGACGCACCTTCAGCACACACCCGAGGAACCCGACCAGATTAGTACTAACTACCCACCAGCGGCAGGTCCGCAAAGGCCTGATTCCCTCCTAAGGAAACCCCATATCTCTCCTGAGGAATAGGGGAGTGGGGGGGGGTGTTCCGTTGACGGGGAAACCCTTTGAGGAAGGCCAATAAACCCCACTTTTCAATACCAAACATGCCCTGTGCTATCACTGTCACCAGGGTCAACAACCCTCCGCCTCGGTCAACTGGCACTGGGGGGCTCATGGGCAGGAGCCGGCAAAGGAGCCACCTCATCCCGTCCCTGCTCCTCCACAATCACGGACACATCCGCCCCATCATCGTCCACCATAGACTCCAAAGTGTCCGTACCACCAAAGGACCGCGACCTGGCAGTGCCCTTCATGAGTTTCTGCTGAGGGACCAGCTCAGCCTGACGCGACGCGTCCTGTAGGCGTCGAGGGGGACGCGCACACTCCATCAGGGAAGCAGCTGGAAACGCCTTCCGAGACGAAGGGAAACCCCCACATCCAGAGACTCCACAGGCGGAGCAAGAACACCAGAACCGCTCTCCAAAGCAGACAGGGATGTCTTCTGGGGAGCCGGAAACACCGCCACAGGAGGCAGTACACTGAATCTCCACCACCACATTCGGAACCACACAAAGCCAGTCAGTCGGATCCTCATCCACACACAACGGCCGTTCGGCAGCCCACGGTTGCACAGGGCACTCCAATGGCTCCTTGCAAGACACTGACACAGACAAGCGCAACAGCTGACAGGCTGGGAGGCGGGACATCATCACCAGCCAACACCTCAGAATCCACTTAATTTCAGATGGAATGAAAATTACCCTCCCTGAAGATTTTGACGCAATCAGCTGCCTTCACGGAGCAAGCCGCCGCAAGATGACCTTGCTGACCACACCTTAATAAGTATGGGGCTGACCGGAATACATACATCGGAGTGATTGAATAAATTTTCACCACACAGGCAGCTTTAAACGATCTGCACTGCCACCAAGTCTGTCAACTTCACATGGAGCACCTCCACCAGCGCAATACCAAGCGCCGTATGGTCAACCAGCATTGAAAACTCGAGCCCAGCCGAAGCCGTCCGCTTAAGAGGAGGCATAGACGACCCCATCATAAAGCAAAAAAGTCCCCTACAGAAGCCGGGTGCCACACAGGTAACAGGACCAACACCCAACCACCAACTTCACGCTCGGGTTGTCAGCTAGGAAGCCACACCTGAGCATGTCCGCCCCCCTCTGGCGACCAGCCAGCGAATCCCTAAATTTGTAAGTAGCTCATTAAGACTAATTTGTTCAGCTAAATGAATTTTGAGATTCAGTCCCTGAGCCCAGTTTGTGCCTCTGTAACTCTTTCCACTACCGCCCACAGGGTGGGTTATGGGGTCCATAATAAGTAAACTAAATTAAACTAGTTGATATACTTTATACGAATAATGGTATCAAGAACTAATTACACATTAATATCAGAAATAGGCAGGAGAATCGGAAAGTGTTGTAATTCATTATCATTTAATATTACTGACAGCTGGAAGACAAAATGAAATGAAGAGGGACTATATGACTTGTGTATTTGATTCATGAGAATAATTATTAAATTAGGTAATTAAAAACATTACATAATAATAATATGCATAGTTGATCAAATAATTACAAGAGAGAGGAAGAAGGGAACTATCAAGAGAAAGTACCAAGCCATCACGACTATGTAGCACTTGGAAGGGGACAGGATAAGGATTTTTAGGATGGGACGGAGGAAAGGAATAGTGCCAAGCCATCACGACTATGTAGCACTTGGAAGGGGACAAGATATGGATTTTTAGGATGGGACGGAGGAAAGGAATAGTGCCCAGCCACTTGGACGGTCGGGGATTGAACGCCGACCTGCATGAAGCAAGACCGACCGTTGCTGTACCGTCCAGCCCAAGTGGTTGGGTAGAGAGAGACAGAGATGCAAACACAGACATACATTACAAATATGGCAAACATGTGAAATGTCCGATCATGGTATGCGTGTAATTTGTTGTCATTTGATGAATATCTTGTGCTCAACATGGACTACGTAAGGATATATGTTATTAGGCAAACTAGTGCTTTCGAAGGAGGTCAATTTCCTACAATAATGGTTTAACCATGAAACTACACCAGAAAGTGTCGTCGTTTGGGTGAAAGAATGTGGGTCCATCACTCTCCCCAGACCAATCCACAAGTCATCTCAAAGTGGAGATTCTTCATCAAGTATGAACTCCAGAGGACAAAAGGCTATATCAACGAGGGGCAATGGTTGCTATGATAGACTGTGGTGCTGGCTGTGGGAGGAATCCGGGAACTTGAATGATAAACGTCGGTTTGGTGGGCCAAGAAAAAACTCTCCCAAAGTTGTTGTTGTTGTTAAAGATTCGCTACCTGAAACAAAAAGTTCCAGGTAACACGGGCTATGGTCTCCCAAAGAAGTCCAGAGAATTCTTGAATGTAACCGCTAGTATCCCTCTATGAATGCAGTATGCATCAGGGATGAACCGCAAATAAAGGTACAACTCGCCGTCGACCACCGTGTTGAAGCAGACGTTTTGTGTGTGACGTCACGTCGTCTCTGCCTTAACACCCAAATGCCAATACATAAACAACAAATATCATCCAATATATTGTTTACATAAAAGGTAAATTAACTCTCAAGCCCTAAAAATAGAGTTATCTCCCATTCCACTAATCTACATATTTTAATTTGTATTCACTGCGCAACGCTATTTCCCTTGTATTGTCCAATGAGACACGTCGTTACAAAGTGACTATTCATTCATCATCTACTCCATTACAACATTAACAACAAAAGGTGGCGCTGCCATTTTACACATTCCATGAAACAGACTTTATACTCTGTGAAATATGGTATACAATTTTTTCAGACATATTCCTGCACTAAGTGTTACTAATTTCTGTCTTGGGTGGTGGATGGGTATTTTTCACTTGCATGTTGGTTACGGTAAGATTATGCCCAATATGTTTCTAGGTTACAGGTCACAGTAGGGGGACTCACACTGTAGTGGTAGGTTACAGGTCACAGTAGGGACTCACCTTGTAGTGGTAGGTTACAGGTCACAGTAGGGGACTCACCTTGTAGTAATATCATCGTCCTCCTGGAAGGAGGAAGGGTCCCGTGTTGACATGGTATGTGCCGACGCCGCCAGATGGCAACACTGATCACCACTCTCCGGGAAGACAATAAAAACTTCCCGGCGATACTAGTGTCTCCCGACTCTTAACCTTTATAATGCCTATCTCTTTTTCCCGTATATATTGTCTCCCGTTTATATATATGTATATAAGCTTATCTGACAAGGCTTAAATACGAAAATAATCCAGTTTGTCAGAGCTGCTGCGGTGAACAGCTGTAGACGCCACAACAGCGTCCCGGTTGTCATGGCAACGGTGTCGGGGGAGGTGGTGTCGTCCTGCCAATATTATTGCGAGGGGAAAATATCTATAAAGACATTATAATAAACAAATAATAAGGTGGGGAGGATATGGGCTGTGGCCCAACCACTTTGGCATTGTGAGTGATATGAGTTGATACGTGAGATGATGACCGAGGCGAGACTGCACTCGTAGATGATGATGATTTTTGTATATTAATGATGGATGATTGGTGGATGCCAATGGCGGCGAGCTGCAGCTGCTGCACAACAGACGGAGAGATGTTGCTACCTGCGAGGACGGTGGTGCAGTCATGCAGCTGTACCGGGAGAACTGTGCTGTACTGACTTGACCACAGATATGTGGTTGGTAGAGAAGCTTGTGGTTGATGTACACAGCGTAATTGCCCTGGTTTGTTGAGGAAATGATGTCAGTTGTTGATTTGCTAGTTCATAGTTGGTGAGTGTCAAGTGTATAATGGATCACGAGGATCCCATTCTTCATGGCGTGGTAGGTTACTTAGTACTGTAGGCCGCGGGTGGTTCTTGCTGTTGATGTACCGCCTCACTTCTTGTTGTAGGGACATCCTCCTTGTTCTGTGGGGCTGCTCTTGTATCTCGTACTGTGTAGAGTTATAAACCATGAAGGGATCGTCTCGATTTGGTAGGTAGGTAGGTATATATATATATATATATATATATATATATATATATATATATATATATATATATATATATATATATATATATATATATGTATATATATATATATATATATATATATATATATATATATATATATATATATATATATATATTATATATGTTATTAAATATGACCGAAAAAGTAAGATTAATAATTCTAACACGAATTTTCTCAATTTTCCTTATGTTTGTTTTTACTGATGACGGTAAATGAAAAATCATTTGATCAAAATCAAAATAATGATTTTTCATTTACCGTCATCAGTAAAAACAAACATAAGGAAAATTGAGAAAATTCGTGTTAGAATTATTAATCTTACTTTTTCGGTCATATTTAATAACATATGTCTACAGGAAAGACTGCTACCAAAATATACTAATATATATATATATATATATATATATATATATATATATATATATTATATATATATATATATATGCAAACAAGCCTGAATGGTCCCCAGGACTAGATACAACTGAAAACTCACACCCCAGAAGTGACTCGAACCCATACTCCCAGGAGCAAAGCAACTGGTAACTACAGGGCGCCTTAATCCGCTTGACCATCACGACCGGACATAAGGAAGTGATAGCCTGAGCTATATGAACCACTTCCCCGCCGGCACCTGGATGGTTATCTTGGGCATAGCATTTTATCAAATCACCTCATTTTTGGGGCAACACGTGAGGAACACAAATGCAAACAAGTTTGCATTTGTGTTCCTCACGTGTTGCCCCAAAAAATGAGGTGATTTGATAAAATGCTATGCCCAAGATAACCATCCAGGTGCCGGCGGGGAAGTGGTTCATATAGCTCAGGCTATCACTTCCTTATGTCCGGTCGTGATGGTCAAGCGGATTAAGGCGCCCTGTAGTTACCAGTTGCTTTGCTCCTGGGAGTATGGGTTCGAGTCACTTCTGGGGTGTGAGTTTTCAGTTATATATATATATATATATATATATTATATATATATATATATTATATATATATATATGTTATATTTGTTTTGTTTTTTGTTATTTATATATACAAGAGTTCTTACATTCTAGTAAAGCCACAAGTACTTTTCGGGCACGTCTTAATCTTCAATTTCCCTGGAAAACGTCAAACCATTTAACAACCAGGAGGACCCATTCACCGCTGGATGAACAGAGGCGTGCAGTTCGGGATTTGCCCCTAGTCAATCCTCCCTGTACAGGGTACGAACCCAGGCCAAATTGCTTGCGAATCGTGGGGCGAATGTGTAATCACTTCGCCACGGGGACTGTCAAGCTGGTTTGCTAGTTAGCCAGATTAAGAGAGTCTTAATCCTATGAAGGTGTGAAATAGATATTAATAAAAGCATACACGACGTGCGTGGGCAGGTATTCGGATAAACAAAAATAGAAACACAATATACAGCAAAAGGTTAAAAATAACATATAACTTGAACATTTATTGAAGAGAACGTAAAATATGTAGTAATCCAACTCATATTATTTATTACTAATGTTAACATTTAAGTATATCCAGTTGTCAGTTACATAAAATATATTAAGTACAAAATAGCATGTAAAGAATAGCTGTAATAAGTCCGTTGTGGGCTCACCATAGCCCGTGCTACTTGGAACTTATGTTTCGAGTATCTGAATCTAAAACAACAACAACAACATTGCTCTAAACTGAAAAATATATTTTGGGAAAATATTCACAACCTTAATTGGACTTAAAGCTACAGTCGAGGTGAACTACACGTGTGTTTATATGCCTAACTATGCTAGGCATATAAAGACCGGTCGTGATGGTCAAGCGGATTAAGGCGTCCTGTACATACCAGTTGCGTTGCTCCTGGCAGTATGGGTTCGAGTCACGTCTGGGGTGTGAGTTTTCAGTTGCATATAGTCCTGGGGACCATTCAGGTTTGTTCGCAATATATATATATATATATATATATATATATATATATATATATATATATACATAATATTGTGTACATACATTGCAATGTAATGTATTTTTGTTATCAAGAAACATTATTATTGCTGCTGTTGATTTAATTAAGAGTGACAATGACATGGGGATTATGATTATGCCCAGTTATTACTATTTGTATTATTATTATTATTATTATTATTATTATTATTATTATTATTAAAATAGTTACAGCAGTAAGGATCCTTGATGCAACATTTACATTCCCATTTTGTATGACAGCAACCTACCCAAAAGACAAAGATGGCAACACTGCTCTCGTTTGGCAGCAGTGTATGCCTTTACAACCTATGGAAATATTTTTTGGTATATAGGGATATATTTACAGACCATACAAAAATATAAATCTTAAGTTACATAACACATTGCCTTAAAGGTGGACTATCAAGTGTGGCATCATATTAACACTTAACTTGCTTTAGCTGAGATAGCATACAGGTGAACCTCGTTTAACATCGCTCCAGTTAGCGCCATTTTATTTTTAACGTTGTTAGAAAAAATACAAATTTAATATCAGGCTTTTTAATTAATTTAATATCAATCTTTTCAGATGTGACAGGAAACACAGGCCACAGGGTGGGGTCAGCCTCTACATCAAAGACACCTCATCTGTACTGAGCTGCTAAACACCACAAACGATATGGTGGAAGTGCTGATAACCAAATTGTGATCCTAAATGTTGATATTGTCCTTGTATATAAGTCACCGGAGGCAAATACTCAGAAGTTTAATGAACAACTAATGAAAATAAAATAATTTAGAAAACCTCACAAAATTCAGCCCCAAACATAATCCTGCTTGAGGATTTAAACCTACGGCACAGAAATGGAGGAATGTAGAAAATACAGTTATACACGAAAGGATACGGGAAGAGACTAAATGAACAGTTACACACAAATGAACAACTGCGGATGTGAGACAGATTTGAACTTAACCAGCAAATAGTAGACCCAGCTAGAAAAGATAGCACACTTGATCTTATTTTCACAAATAACGATCAACTGATCAAGATCATAATGATCATAAATATCTGTTACTCAGATCACAATTTAATTAAAGTTCAAACAATCATGGGCAAACAGACCTGCGCAGCCAGTCCCAAATTCTAGAGGAGAATTCAGCAAATTTAACTTTAATAATAAACAGATTAACTGGGGACAAATAAACCAAAACCTCACAAATATAAGTTGGGAGAACAACTAGATAACGCAAACCTAAACCAGTGCCTGGAGAAAATAAGCTTAGTAATGATCAAGCCGCAGACCTCTTAGAAAAAAAAGAGGAAGAGATCCAGACTGGAACGAGAACAACGTTCCTTCTATAGACGAAGAAATGAACTGCGGAACAATTTGAACGCCCCACTTATCTCAAGAGCGACAAAGAAAGTAATGTAGAAAACAGATACGTTTGAACTAAAGTTATAAGACGAATAAAATCAGGAGAGGCAAAGATAGCAAAAGGCCATCAGCGAAATAGAGAGGAATCCAAAATACTTTTTCTACTGTGTAAAACTAGAAGAAAAACTACATCTTCTATTGGACCCCTGCGAAAGGGTGANCACGGACTTCGCAAAGGTTTTCAATAAATGTGACCATGGCGTGAAAACACACAAAATTAAGTCAATGGGACTAACCCGTAAAGTAGGACGCTGGATACTCAGTTTTCTGTCAAACAGGACTCAGCGAGTAACGGTCAACCATATAAAATCTAGTTCAAGTGCAGTTCAAAGCTCTGTACCTCATGGTACAGTCCTTGCACCGCTGCTTTTCCTTATTCTCATATCAGATATAGACAAAAATAAAAGTCACAGCTTCGTATCATCCTTTGCAGATGACACAAAAATCAGTATGAAAATTACCTCGGCTGAAGACATTGAAAAACTTCAAGCTGATATTAATAAAGTTTTCGACTGGGCATCAGAAAATAACATGATGTTTAACAGTGATAAATTCCAGGTACTCAGGTACGGTAAAAATGAGGACCTTAAACATAATACAGGGTATAAAACACAATCAAATGTACCCATAGTAGGAAAACAGCATGTAAAGGATTTGGGAATAATGATGTCTGACGACCTAACGTTTAGGGAGCATAACCAAGCAAATATTGCGACAGCCAGAAAAATGATAGGATGGATTACGAGAACTTTCAAATCCAGGGATCCCATCACAATGGTTGTACTCTTCAAATCACTTGTGTTGTCCCGTCTTGAGTACTGCTCAGTACTCACTTCCCCCTTCAGAGCAGGAGAGATTGCTGAAATAGAGGGAATACAGAGAACATATACGGCACGCATAGACGCGATAAAGCACCTAAATTATTGGGATCGTCTCAAAGCTCTCCAAGCTTTGTACTCACTAGAAAGAAGACGAAAGAGATATCAAATAATATGCACCTGGAAGATACTGGAGGGCCAAGTACCAAATCTACACAGTAAAATAACAACGTACTGGAGTGAACGATATGGAAGAAAATGCAGAATAGAACCAGTGAAGAACAGGGGTGCCATAGGCACAATCAGAGAACACTGTATAAACATCAGAGGGCCACGGTTGTTCAATACCCTCCCAGCAAGCATAAGAAATATTACAGGAACAACCGTGGACATCTTCAAGAGGAAACTAGATTTATTCCTCCAAGGAGTGCCGGACCAACCGGGCTGTGGTGGGTATGTGGGCCTGCGGGCCGCTCCAAGCAACAGCCTAGTGGACCAAACTCTCACAAGTCAAGCCTGGCCTCGGGCCGGGCTTGGGGAGTAGAAGAACTCCCAGAACCCCATCAACCAGGTAATCAACCAGGTCACAGTACCTAGAACTGACTCGTCCTAGGTTCTAGTGGCTTGATTAGCTGATTCAAATTAGGAATGTTTGGTGTTGCACGGGGCCTTGTTTCGTCCCAGTGTGGAGCCGAGGCAACCCACACAACACCCCTGAGAAGAAAGAACAAAATTTTCAACCAACACATGAATGAAATAAATTAAACAGACTACAGTAAACAGTTGATGTGAGCTCGCAAGCTAAACTGTCCGTTCATTGAAGGTATACAAAATGGTTTTTACAAGGGGTGACTATTTATGTGTGGTCTAATATTGACTCCTAGGTAGATAGAATAGAATGATTCGTGTTTTGTCACCTCACCCAAAACGAATATAAGCATGATATATGATATGTGTAAATCAGTCTTTGAAATGTAAGAAGCTTTGCGAAACGCTTTTAGGCGTCAGACCAAAATAAAAATGTAAAAAAATGAATTTTGGAGAGTTAATTTTTTCAATTACCCTCGACAGTGAAGAAAAACGTAAGAAATATTGAGAAGATTCGTGTTAAAATTATTAATCTTACCCTTTCGATCATATTCAACAACATTATTTATATATATATATGTGAGAAAGCTGCATGAACGCGCAAGCCATATATCACTAAGAACTCTTTGACCCGGCCAGGATTCGAACCCATGCCGTCCAGGATCACCCCTAAACGTACACAGTACCATGACCACCGCACCAATGATCGATCATTGGTGCGGTGGTCATGGTACTGTGTACGTTTAGGGGTGATCCTGGACGGCATGGGTTCGAATCCTGGCCGGGTCAAAGAGTTCTTAGTGATATATATATATATATATATATATATATATATATATATATATATATATATATATATATATATATATATAGATAGAAATAGATAGATAGATAGATAGATAGATAGATAGATAGATAGATAGATATGTGTGTAATTACCTAAGTGCAGTTACAGGATGAGAGCTACGCTCGTGGTGTGTGTACTCACCTAGTTGTTGTGCTTGCGGGGGTTGAGCTCTGGCTCTTTGGTCCCGCCTCTCAACCGTCAATCAACAGGTGTACAGTTTCCTGAGCCTAATGGGCTCTATCATATCTACACTTGAAACTGTGTATGGAGTCAGCCTCCACCACATCGCTTCCTAATGCATTCCATTTGTCAACCACTCTGACACTAAAAAAGTTCTTTCTAATATCTCTGTGGCTCATTTGGGCACTCAGTTTCCACCTGTGTCCCCTAGTGCGTGTGCCCCTTGTGTTAAACAGCCTGTCTTTATCAACCCTGTCGATTCCCCTGAGAATCTTGAATGTGGTGATCATGTCCCCCATGTGTGTGTGTGTGTGTGTGTGTGTGTGTGTGTGTGTGTGTGTGTGTGTGTGTGTGTGTGTGTGTGTGTGGTGTGTGTGTGTGTGTATGTGTGTGTGTGTGTGAAAAAAAAACAGTTGATTGATAAGACTACTCAATAGCTCAGTCGATAGAGCTTCTGTCTCATACACACGCGTGGGGTCCGCGGTTCGAGTCTGCGAGAGCTCAGACAAATGAAACATTACAATGCTCTCTCTATACATGAGCTGCAACTTGCACACCGACGTAGTTCAAAACAAATAAGGTTATCTCAAGGGGTTGGAATTCCGGGCGGGACAGAAATAGTTGGGCACATTTCCCTTCACCTAATGGTACTGTTCATCTAGTAGTGAGAAGGTAAACTATTCCTCAAAAAAGGAAATCATCTCAAGGTTGTCTTGAGATGATTTCGGGGGTTTAGCGTCCTTCCGGCCCCTTTGAGTCACTCACACACACACATATATATGTATATATGTGTGTATGTGTGTGTGTGTGTGTGTGTGTTTATCAATTTGTACATTTGGTTTCCACTGAATTATAAAATTAACTTAAACAGAAAGTCATGGCATTAAAACATCAAGAGAGGAGACGACATCCAGAGTGACGTCGTTTTCTGAAGTCTTTTGTTGTGAGTGTGGCATGTCACATGACACCAGGAGGGGGGGGGGTGAAGGCCGCGGAAGGCGGGAACTGTAATATTACAACCTTCCTCCTGTTTACATAGTACCTATTGTCACTATCGTCAATAGTCACAAATTCATACTTTACTTAGTTTTTAGATAGTACTAGTAGTAAGACTAGTAAGGAACTCTTAACAAAATGAATCTAGAAAACAAACTTAAATATTCTTAGGCCTAGAATAGCACACATATGAATTATAACAGGCCTCAGATATCGTGTATTAGGCCTAGGAAGATTAGGTTAGATTAGTTTAGTTTGTCAAAGCAACTCAAGTAATAAATCGCTTTCCAGCTTGTCCAACTCAATCGTTCAGATTTCTACCATCTATCTTCGTTGTTCGTCAGCATATATTCTATGATCCTCATCGTTACTCTAAGTGCTGCCACAACAGGAGGATGGGGCGGAATATTATCAGACTAGAGGCGTCTGGTGTGTCTGGAGTCGGCTACAGTATTACCGTAGGTGAGGTGAGAGGACCTACCTGCAGGAGAGGACAGCCTGGGCGCCGGCGTGGTCCAGGTGCTCGAGGTGACTGGTGAGGGAGGCGATGACGCCGTCTCTTGTGGCGAGAGAGTCCTCTCTCTCCTCTTGTGCCGCTGTCATGCTCGCCTCCAGGGACCCCACCGTCGCCCCCGACGCCTGCAACACCACTTCCTCTCATTAACTACCACTTACATTTACTTGATTATATTTACTGTTAACGTTGCTGTGAACTAATTATATTTACTGATAATGTTAGTGTTGCTTGATGTAAGTGCTACTTGATGACACATGGTGCTACTTGACGACACATGGAGCTACTTGATGCTATATGATCTATCACTCATAGGCATCCACGTAAATTACTAGAGAGGATCCTCCTAATGTAAATTACATCAGGAGGAAATCAGTGAATCACCTCGAGTCTGGAGAGAACAGATCATGTCTCAAGTATCAAGGAGACTCCAGCAACACCAAGTCCCCCTGACCGCAGCTACTGAGTCTTACGACAAGGCAACAGCCATCACGCAGACGCAGACATTTTACTAACACATTTTAGCAGTAGATTAACCTCTAGTAACCTATTGTTATTCATTGATGTATTGATAAATATACCACGTACATAAACCCCCCAAACTTGTGAGCAGGTAAGCGCCTAGCAGGATAAATTAATAAAATACAGTCCACTTTTAAATATACAGTCCATTCTTAATTAATAATATTAAATTAAAGTAAGTTTAATAAATTAATAATTTAATAATAAATAAACAAGAAAATTCCTGCTGAGAAAATACTCTACAGCCCGTATATAGTGAACTTGAAACTGAAGGCTTGGGAGCCACAATAATAGACAACTGACTCCATGTAAGGCGGAGCGTTGGTGGCAACGCTCATCCATTCTCACATACTTAACTGAGCGCGTGTACGCACGCACACACACACACACACACACACACACACACACACACACACACACACACACACACACACACACACACACACACACACACACACACCGGGCGGCTAGAAAGACGACATCCAAGAGCTAATGCTCGATCCTGCAGGCACAAATAGGTGCGTAGAGACTTACGGAGAGGAGGGAGGCGTGTCTGGCCAGCTGGGAGGCGTAGAGGTAGTGGATGGTAGGACTGAAGTAGAGGCGGTGATGGACCACAGTCCCCAGCTGCTTCACGGCCTCCACCAACCTGCATGCTGATGGTAGAGACTAGTGGTTAGTGGTGGTGGTGTTGACGGTGGTAGTGAAGCTGGTGGTTGTAGTGCTGGTGATGTACCTAACAGTGTCTATCATCAATGGATCATTCAGTAAAATCAGCAGACTTCTAGATGTTACTACTGCTCGGCTTAGACTCGGTTACAAGTATCTCTGGGAATTTTCATTATCTGCTGATGTAGACCTGACCAAATGTAAACTGTGTCAGCAAAATTATTCGCACACCCTCCGTCACTATGTGATGGAGTGCGAAAAGATACGTGAATTCAGAGACAATTATATAACCAATGTTTAAGAGATATGTAAATATTTCATACAAAATTACTTGCTACCAGAAATTTTAGCCAATTCCTCACTTTGCTAGCTGTAGGTAGTAACTGTGGGTGATTGTAATCTATCCATTTCTGCCCACTGGATGGGGGGCGGTGTGCAGGGTAAACATATAAACTGTGACACTAGTTCTCCACATGTCAGTTGCTTAATTTAGACAAGACTGTAACTTGCTTAGATAAATAAATTTTGGGGGGTTCAGTCCCTGAGCCCATTATGTGCCTCTGTAACCCTATCCACTACCACCCACAAGATGGGTATGGGGTGCATAATAATCTAAACTAACAGTGTTGCTGTCAATCTGTCCTCGACTCAAGTCCATTACATCCAGCGGTCGACCCCACAGACGCATTCATAAATTTTTACATGCTGTTTATTCAAAATGGGAATTATCTCAAATATAAATTAATATTATAATATATTAGCATATTGTACATATGTAGGCATAGGTTAGGTTAGGTTACTAACACTGTACTACCCCTTCCAAGTCCAGTATAATCTAACCGGCATAATGAATTATCCTGATAATGACCTCGTCTCATACTGACACTCTATCAACATCTGGCCATGTCCCGTGGGCCGTGTGCCTGGAGGAACACCCTGGGCCACGGGTGACCCCCTGGGCCACGGGTGACCCCCCTGGGCCACGGGTGACCCCCTGGGCCACGGGTGACCCCCCTGGGCCACGGGTGACCCCCCTGGGCCACGGGTGACCCCCTGGGCCACGGGTGACCCCCCTGGGCCACGGGTGACCCCCTGGGCCACGGGTGACCCCCCTGGGCCACGGGTGACCCCCCTGGGCCACGGGTGACCCCCCTGGGCCACGGGTGACCCCCTGGGCCACGGGTGCGACACTCACCAACCATCTCCTCCTCGCTGACTGTGGGGCTCCTGGGGTCCTGTATCTTGTAGGAGAGGTCCCGGCACCCTCCACCAGCCTCTCCACCACCTGCACCACACAACACTTCCTCCTGCAGGTACACGCACAGTTACACGGTGTACACTAATATGGTACACTGGGTGGATGGATATGGTACACTGGGTGGATGGATATGGTACACTGGGTGGATGGATATGGTACACTGGGTGAAGTATGGTACACTGGGTGGATGGATATAATGGTTCATTGGTGGAAGGATATGGTACACTGGGTGGATGATATGGTACACTGGGTGATGAATATATGGTTCACTGGGTGGAAGGATATGATACACTGGGTGGATGGATATAATGGTTCATTGGGTGGAAGGATATGGTACACTGGGTGGATGGATA
>WNGS01164437.1:41572783-41584879 GCA_020271785.1 Procambarus virginalis | reverse complement strand
ATTCATCAATAACCAGCTTCTGAGCTGGTACGTAGTAATCTCGGAACTTTCCAATCAGGTCATTTAGCACATGCCTCACCCTCCAAAGCCTATCATCCTGTGTCTCGTCTGCATGATTTGCAAAATGAATGCACTGTAGGATCAACAGAAATCTGTCTCGGGACATATATTTCCCGAACAATGGTGTTGGAACAGCGTTGTCTTTGCTCCAATAATCTCAAATTACGTGTTTCACACAATGTTTCATCAACATGCAAATTGCGAAAAACACATACATTTCACCAACAGTTGTCTCTTTCCAATGCTGTAGTTGTGAAAATTCTGAAACTTCCTCACCTTCAATGAGATCGGCCACAAGTCTGTTCGTTTCATGAACAATGTGTTCCATGAGCGGCTCATCGAAATATGCAGTAAAGAAGTCCATTTCACACATTTCGTCACCAGTATCAGGGAAAAGATCTGTAATTCCCACATCTCTGTTGTCAAAGTCGGGAATTTGTGGAACAAAATCTTCCCCATCACTCCACACACACAAATCTGCTGCCTTCCGATTGCCATTAGCTGCACCACGGCGAGGAATCCGGGGACCAGGAGCTGAAGCAGGCATTGTAACAGTAGGGGCAGGAACGGTAGATGAGGAAAAAGATTTGGAACATGAGGGAATTTGTTCCTCATTGTCGCCATATTGTCCCATGCGGTGGCGCTTGGCTGGGTGGGCAGCTGATGCGGCGAAACTTGTACTGGCACTAGCAGCCGGGGTAAAACTATTCTCCGATTCTTCATCACTAAAACCTGAGAAAGATACCTGGTTGATACCTGGTTGATGGGGTTCTGGGAGTTCTTCTACTCCCCAAGCCCGGCCCGAGGCCAGTCTTGACTTGTGAGAGTTTGGTCCACCAGGCTGTTGCTTGGAGCGGCCCGCAGGCCCACATACCCACCACAGCCCGGTTGGTCCGGAACTCCTTGGAGGAATAAATCTAGTTTCCTCTTGAAGATGTCCACGATTGTTCCGGCAATATTTCTTATGCTTGCTGGGAGGACATTGAACAACCGCGGACCTCTGATGTTTATACAGTGTTCTCTGATAGTGCCTATGGCACCCCTGCTCTTCACTGGTTCTATTCTGCATTTTCTTCCATATCGTTCACTCCAGTACATTGTTATTTTACTGTGTAGATTTGGGACCTGGCCCTCCAGTATCTTCCAGGTGTATATTATTTGATATCTCTCTCGTCTTCTTTCTAGTGAGTACATTTGGAGAGCTTTGAGACGATCCCAATAATTTAGGTGCTTTATCGCGTCTATACGTGCTGTATATGTTCTCTGTATTCCCTCTATTTCAGCAATCTCTCCTGCTCTGAAGGGGGAAGTGAGTACTGAACAGTACTCAAGACGGGACAGCACCAGTGACTTGAAGAGTACAACCATTGTGATGGGATCCCTGGATTTGAAAGTTCTCGTAATCCATCCTATCATTTTTCTGGCTGTCGCAATATTTGCTTGGTTATGCTCCCTAAACATTAGGTCGTCAGACATCATTATTCCCAAATCCTTTACATGCTGTTTTCCTACTATGGGCACATTTGATTGTGTTTTGTACCCTGTATTATGTTTAAGGTCCTCATTTTTACCGTACCTGAGTACCTGGAATTTATCACTGTTAAACATCATATTATTTTCTGCTGCCCAGTTGAAAACTTTATTAATATCAGCTTGAAGTTTTTCAATGTCTTCAGCCGAGGTAATTTTCATACTGATTTTTGTGTCATCTGCAAAGGATGATACGAAGCTGTGACTTGTATTTTTGTCTATATCTGATATGAGAATAAGGAAAAGCAGCGGCGCAAGGACTGTACCCTGAGGTACAGAGCTTTTAACTGCACTTGGACTAGATTTTATATGGTTGACCGTTACTTGCTGAGTCCTGTTTGACAGAAAACTGAGTATCCAGCGTCCTACTTTACCGGTTATTCCCATTGACTTCATTTTGTGTGCTATCACGCCATGGTCACATTTATTGAAAGCCTTTGCGAAGTCCGTGTATTCTGTTTTTCTTCTAATGCCTCAGTGATTTTATCATAGTGCTCAAGTAGCTGTGAGAGGCACGATCTTCCCACTCGAAATCCATGTTGGCCTGGGTTGTGAAGGTCATTGGTCTCCATGAAATTGGTGACCTGACTCCTAATCACTCTCAGCATTCTGTTTTTCTTCTAATGCCTCAGTGACTTTATCATAGTGCTCAAGTAGCTGTGAGAGGCACGATCTTCCCGCTCGAAATCCATGTTGGCCTGGGTTGTGAAGGTCATTGGTCTCCATGAAATTGGTGACCTGACTCCTAATCACTCTCTCAAATACTTTTATTATGTGCGATGTTAGTGCAACTGGTCTATAATTCTTTGCCAATGCTATGCTCCCTCCCTTGTGTAGAGGGGCTATGTCTGCTACTTTAAGTGCATCTGGTAACTCCCCGTGTCCAAGCTCTGCCTCCACACTATACCGAGTGCCTGTGCTACCGGCACTTTGCATTTCTTTATAAATATTGAATTCCATGAGTCTGGACCTGGGGCCGAGTGCATGGGCATGTTTTCAATTTCTCTTTCAAAATTTAGTGCGCTCGTGTTGATATCAGTTATATTTACAGGGGTTTGGATATCCCGCATAAAGAAATTGTCTGGATCTTCTACTTTCATGTTGTTTATTGGAGTGCTAAACATGTCCTCATACTGCTTTTTTAGGATTTCACAAATTTCTTTGTCATCCTCCGTGTATGAACCTTCACTTGTACGAATAAGTCCAATACTGACAGTAGTTTTTGCTTTTGATTTCGCATATGAGAAAAAGTATTTTGGATTTTTCTTTATTTCCTGAATTGCTTTCTGTTCTAACTGCCTTTCTTCAGTTTCATATGAGTGTTTCAATTTCCGCTCGATTTCTTCAATCTCCAAATTTAAATTATTCCTTCTTTGACGGGAAATTCGTGTCTGCATAAGCAGTTCCGTTATTCTTTTCCTGCGTTTATAGTGTCGTCTGCGTTCTCTTTCTACGTTGGATCTCTTTCTGGCTTTCCTCAAAGGAACATGTTTCAGACAGACTTGATACGCTTCCGAAGTCAGTGTTTCTATTCCTTCTGTTTCTTCTAATGCATAAGCATAAGCAGTTCCGTTATTCTTTTCCTGCGTTTATAGTGTCGTCTGCGTTCTCTTTCTACGTTGGATCTCTTTCTGGCTTTCCTCAAGGAACATGTTTCAGACAGACTTGATACGCTTCCGAAGTCAGTGTTTCTATTCCTTCTGTAGGACTTTTATTACTTAACCCTCAAACCGCTAGGGGCCCAAATGGAATTCACACCCACAGGCGCAACAAAAAAAATCCAAAAAATTCTTTCGTCTTATAGAAGTGTTTATTTTTGTTCCCTGATCACGGAAAAAATAACAAAAAAATGGTAGGTGGCATATTTTAGCCGCAGTAGGGTAGGGAAGTGTGGCAAAAAAGGGGCGTTGGCAGAGCCTTCGCCAGACGAGGTCTACTCCACCCGAGCTGTCAGACGGCAGTTGCCACAAATATATTATTACCTAATTATTTCAATGTCTCTGATTGATTTTTTCTTAGTTTTTTTGCAGTACAGTACAACCTCGATTCAACGTACCCCGATTCAACGAATCTCTGGCTAGTTCGCACACTTTTCAGACCGGATTTACTCACCCGGTTCGACGAACAATGGTTCGCCGAAGCGGGGGATGTTCGGATTTGCTTACAATGTCCAGACAGAGTTCACAGACTGGTGGAAAACTTTCTCATTCTATCACAGATTACAATTAATAATTCTCTCATATGACAAGTTGGATCACACAAGTGGACCACACAAGTGGACCACACAAGTGGACCACAAGTGGTCCACAAGCTTGTCCGTAAGCTTGTGGACCACAAGTGGTCCACAAGCTTACGATTTTGGGACAGAGTTCACAGAACGGTGGAAAACTTTCCCATTCTATCACAGATTACAATTAATAATTCCCTCATATGACAAGTTCGATCACACAAGTGGACCGCACATGTGGACCGCACAACTGGACCGCACAAGTGGTCCACAAGCTTACAATGTTGGGACAGAGTTCACAGAGTTGTGGAAAACTGTCTCATTCTATCACAGTTTACAATTAATAATTCCTTCATAAGACAAGTTGCATCACACAATTAAGTGGACCACACGAGCGTAGCTCTCATCCTGTAACTACACTTAGGTAATTACACAACAAGTGAACCATATGAACCAAACACCAGCCAGAATGGTCCACACAACAAGTCAACCATATGAACCAGATACCAGCCAGAGTGGTCCACACAAATGAACGACCGAGTTTCCATAATTTTCGTTCACTGATTTGTGGCAGACGTATCTTTGTAAATTAATTTAAAGGCTGAAGCGTGATTAGCAAGCTACATGTCGTAAAATCTCCTTATAGACATTTTCTGTGATAAAACAAGGTGAGTGAGGGTGGACAGATAAGGGAATATTATTGTTCTGTAAACCTCACTTGGTTTTCTTTCGTCTGTGTCGTTATAGTTCAGTGACCCATGACTTTGAAAGTTTCAGACTAATAAATCATTTCTAAAACCAATGCTTAAATAGCTTTTTATTATCCTAATTAAACTAAACTAAATAAAACCGAAAATATACTGTAAAATGATAGACATCTGCTATTTGAGAAATTATTTGTTATTGGACCAACTCCAGCGTGCGCGAGTAGACGGGTCTAATCCCTGTCCAAACAGCACCATGCGTTTCGTTTCATTTCGTCGCCACAGTTCAGTGACTACGGCTTCGAAATAATAAAATTAATAAATCAGTTCTAAAATAAGTTTTTTTTATCTCTTATTATCCTAATAATGTTACTAATCTAAATATATAACCTAAAAATATATAATATGATGTAAATCCAATATTTGAGATAAATTTATGTTACTGGATCTGGCTTAAACACCAGCCTACTGGAGGGTGTATAGACCTAGTCTGCGTTCATACAGTAGGCACCCAGTGCCGTTAGCTTTGTCTGCGTGCGAGTGACGTGTTTGTCCGCCGGTGAAAGAATAATCGTGGAATTTACCATTTTTTTGACTACAGCTTTATTAATATACAACAAGATGTCTCAAGGGCTTGCTAATCGTGCTGTATCTACAAAGAGGAAGAGAAGTTTTTTATCCATTGAGCAGAAATTAGACATGATAGAGAAACATGAACGTGGCTACTCTGTTACTAGGCTGGCAGCAGAATTTAATGTCGGGAAAAGTACGGTGTGTGATATCAAGAGACAGAAAGATGATATTAGGAAGTTCCTTGCTTCGAGTGATAGTGGTGCATTAAATAAAAGGAAAACAATAAAAGGTTCTACAAATACGAATTTGGACGAAGCTGTGTATAAATGGTTTAACCAGGAGCGCTCTGTGGGGATGCCACTTGGCGGCGACGCCATTAAGACAGCAGCCGATAAATTTGCACAAAAGATGAACATTCCAGATTTTCGAGCAAGTGAAGGATGGTTGCAAAGATTTAAGAATAGACATAATATTAAGAACAGAAAAGTTTGTGGAGAATCATTAAGTGCAGATACGGATTCTGTCGAGCCATTTAAGCGTAAATTAAATGATTACATAATAACAAATGATCTAAGGCGTTTTCAGGTATACAATGCCGATGAAACAGGCTTTAATTGGAAATGCTTGCAGAACAACACTTTGGCATCTAGGCTAGATGAGAGTGTTCCTGGCCGTAAGGTAAACAAAGAAAAAGTTTCTGCCATGCTGTGTGCAAATGCAGACGGAAGTCACAGAACAAAGTCCGCCATTGTGGGGAAGTCAAAAAACCCACGTGCTTTGAAAAATTTAATGAACAAGCTACCTGTGGTCTACTACAGCTCTAAAACAGCTTGGTTTACTGGAGATATTTTTGTAGACTGGTTCAAAAATCATTTTTGCAAAGAAGTAAGAGATTTTCAGATAAAGAAGTGTGGAGTGAGACGGAATGATGTCAAGGCATTACTCTTGGTTGACAATGCCCCAGCTCATGTAGGGCTCGACACATTAACGTCACATGATGGACGCATTAAATGTATGGCCTTGCCTCCCAATACCACCTCTCTGATCCAGCCAATGGATATGGGTGTTATATATGCAATGAAAAGGCTCTACAAACGAGCAATGAATAAAGAAATCATGGTGGTGTTTATGTCAGATGAAGACAAAAGGCTAGGAACCGATTCGCGAGGTCAAGCAACACTGGAACGTTACAAAAAATACTCAATTAAGGAAGCCATTTACAACTGGGCTCAAGTTTGGGATGAAGTTAAAGAGTCAACATTAAGAAATTGTTGGAAAAAACTCCTGTTGCTTGATCATGCTGATGAAGTGACTGAGGAAGAAATGGATTTTGAAGGATTTTCAAATGATATTTATCAAGAACTGCGTGCTGCTGGTGAGGTGGAGTTGACGCTGAACGATGTGGAGGAGTGGTTAGATATTGATGCAGTCGATCCACCCATTGGTCATTTAACAGATGATGAGATTATACAAAATGTTACTGGCACTGTTGACGACGACGGAGAGGAAGATGAAGATGAGAATGATAGCAGTAAACAATCTGCTATGTGTGCTGACGCATTGTTCTATGTTGAAAAACTCCTTGACATTGTTTCACAAACTGACAATCCAGAGCTACCTGGCTTTTATCAACACCTAAGGACGATGAAAGATATTTGTCTCAAGGACATGACACAAAGAAGGAAACAAACGAAAGTGAGTCAATATTTTTCACGAACTAACAGAAAATCAACCAGCACAGCCGTACCCAGCACCAGCACAGCCGTACCCAGCACCAGCACAGCCGTACCCAGCACCAGCACAGCCGTACCCAGCACCAGCACAGCCGTACCCAGCACCAGCACAGCCGTACCCAGCACCAGCACAGCCGTACCCAGCACCAGCACAGCCGTACCCAGCACCAGCACAGAAGTACCCAGCACCAGCACAGCCGTACCCAGCACCAGCACAACCGTACCCAGCACCAGCACAGCCGTACCTAGCACCAGCACAGCCGTACCCAGCACCAGCACAGCCGTACCCAGCACCAGCACAGCCGTACCCAGCACCAGCACAGCCGTACCCAGCACCAGCACAGCCATACCCAGCACCAGCACAGCCGTACCCAGCACCAGCACAGCCGTACCCAGCACCAGCACAAAAGCAGCTGAAGCCAACACAGCAGCAGCGAGCACCAGCAAAGCTGATGCAAACATCTAAAAACATTGTGTGTGAAGTGAACAATTAGAATAAGTGTTAAATTTAAGTGTGTACATAGTGTTAAAATTAAAGTTGCAGTAATTCTAGTGTACAATAGTTTTCATGAACTGTATTGTAGTACTCAACATACAGCAAAACTACTTTTAATAATACAGTGCTAATGGCTTAATGCACTGCAGTACCTATCTACTGTAGAGCATTCACAAATTCGCAAAACTTCAAGATGGGCATAACTCCAACAATAAGGTAAATACATGAATTACAGTATTTTTTAGTAGAGTAGTAAAATATAGGTATAGTATGTAATATGATAATGCATTTTTATTGTGTACAAGAAAAAAAAAGACACTGACGCAAACGCCTCCTGAAGGTCACCTCTTGCAACGAATCCAACGCTCCAACGAACTGGGGGTGGTCCCATATAGTACGTTGAATCGAGGTTGTACTGTAATATTATTCCATACAGTGAATTGTGGTATATTTATATTATAAAATGTGTGAACCATCGCTGTACTCAAAATTATGGTGTGCATATAAGTGATTCAATTATTATGTTCATAAAACAATAAACAAATAGTTTTGCTGTTGTTACACTATATACACAGGTTATATATAAGTATCTGCATGTTTTGTTCACCATAACGAACTACTAAGTTGGTCTTGTGAGTCAAAAAGCAACGAGGAGTGGCCGCCACACACCAGCGAGCCATTCACTGCCACGCCCTCCCTGAACACCACCTCACTCACCCTCATTTACCTCCCACAATACTGTTTTTGCATTTATTCACTATACACAGACGTTATATATACGTATTTACATGTTTTGTTCACCATAACTGTACATCTAAGCTTGTATGGTGAGTAAAGGCACTAAGATGTAGCTACTCCACAGTCAGCTGATCGGCGGCCTCCCTCAAGGCCAGATGCACTAATATTTCTCCTCCAACAATATGGTTGTGGTGTTATTATGCTATATACACACATTATATATAAGTATCTGCCTGTTTTATTCACCATACCTGTACAAATAAGCTGGTATGGTGCACAAAGACCTTAGCGAACCACTAAGCTGGTATGGTGAGTGCAGTTAATAAATGGTGGCCACACACAGTCAGAAGACGACACCCACAACCCTCCCTCCACAGCCATACTCCTCCCTCCATCGAGCACAGTGCTAAATACCTCCACAATCAAGCTGTTATCAGAATCCTGGTCAGTTTTATCAAATTCAGGGGGCTTCAGTAATACTATCACTGCTAAATATAGCAGTATCACTTATATTTGGCATTTGTAGGCGATGCTGTGGTCACAAGCTGAACAGCGGTGCTGTGAGCTCGTGCTGCGTGCGCCAGCCTTGGTGGCTGGCTCAATACTGACGCTCTCACACCCAAGAATGTTGGGCTGGATTTTTTTTCTAGGTGGCATCTGGCAACTATCAGTCGTGGCTGTACTATAGCTGCCCCTATCCCAAGCGGGGCGTTTAAATTATAGCGCTAGACACGAAATCATATATAAATGATGTGCGCGGTTTCGGTTTTGTCACTGATATCATTTATATATGATATGCGCAGTTTGAGGGTTAAAACAGTTTCCCATGGAATGTTTTTAAGTTCCCTGTTTATTATCTCCCAGTCTATCCTTTTATTATTAAAATTGAATTTACTGAATAGCCCCTCTCGCTTTATCAACGTTTTAGGTCTATTCTGAGTATTGATGGTCGTTTGCACTTCAATGAGCTTGTGATCTGAATATGTGGTATCTGATATCATAATGTCTCTGATAATGTCTTCATTGTTCGTAAAGACCAGATCTAGAATATTTTCATTTCTCGTTGGCTCCGATATCTGCTGATTGAGTGAAAATTTGTCACAGAATCTAAGTAATTCTCTAATCTGTGGTTGGTTAGGTCCTGATAGATTCCCTGGTATAATATTATTGTTTGCTATTCTCCACTTGAGACTAGGCAAGTTGAAGTCACCTAGGAAGATAATATCAGGTATTGGGTTCTCCAAATTATCAAGGCTATTCTCTATTTGTTTATCTGTTCTGTGAATTCCTCAGCCGTTGCATCTGGCGGTTTGTATATTAGAATAATCACTAAATTTATTTTCTCTATTTTAATCCCAGTACCTCTATCACCTCATTTGTAACGTTAAGGAGCTCCGAGCACACAAGGTCTTCCCTAATATACAGACCCACTCCTCCATGTGACCTAATTTTCCTATCACACCTGTATAGGTTATATCCTGGAATCCAGATCTCACTGTCCAACAATTCCCCTGCATGGGTTTCTGTGAAAGCTCCAAATACTGCATTTGACTCCGTGAGGAGGCCATTTATGAACTGTACTTTATTGTTTGTTCTTGTTTTCAGTCCTTGTATGTTGGCAAAGATGAATGAGGTTACTCTATTAGTGATAGTTTGACTGGGAGACTTTTTCGGCAAGCCCATTATGCGTGGACATATTGAGTTTGTTCTGACCAGTGCTGATTGTTGTAGGGCAATTGCCTGTCGTAGTTGTGGTTCTCTTTCGGTGTGTAATTGTATCTGTAATTCTGGTATGCAAGTGGGTCTGGCATCCAGTTCCATACATTCTCCATGCTCCTTTTGAATTCTCTTTCGGTCTGGTATAAAAAATTTATCGAGTTTTCTGCAAATTCATTATCCTGCTTGCCACTCTTTATGTAGCGTTCCGTGCCTTTCACGTGAAAGTATGGGCAGCTGAGGTCATAGCATTTTCTGTCCTCCAGTGAGGTTTGGCACATCTCAGGATGGAAAAACCTACATATTGATCCAAATCGACACTCACCTTTCCTAAGCATATTTAAAAAATTTTGGGATGTTGGTAACTGCATTCTAATCCTTTCTTATTACCAGCATATATATCTATGCGATTCACTTGTTTCTGACTCGTTGATCAAATCATAAACGTGCAGTGGTATAGATGAACAACGTGCTTGGGCGCGAGGTGGTGTTGAGTGGTGTTGAGTAGTAGCCTCGTGAGGCATCCTCACCCTCGTGGCACCCACATGTTCACCCTCACTATCCGTTGTTTCGATTTCTTCTGGCTGGGTATAATCTTCATCTATATCTGAGTCGTCAATATCAGATTCGTCAACGTCCTTGAACAATTCATCTGCAATTTCATCTTCGGTCAAGGACTGCGTGGCGCGGTGCGCTGAGCGAGGTCGCACGCTGGGTCGTGATGCGCTCGCCATGGTGTCTGGCCACTAACTAAGGCCTGTGAAACAAAAGAGGCCTGCTCTACATTTTTTTTCAAAATGGCGTCTGTTTACAATAGCCCGTGGCTACGGTATGGATGACCCCTTTACACCGCGGGACGTTTGAATCGTGCCTGGCACCCTTTGGCGTATATATACGCCATGCGCACGGTGGGACATGTTACTCATGGCGTATATATACGCCATGCGCAGTTTAAGGGTTAATGCCTCTAACCTCTCCTCGCAGCTCTTGTCCTTCAGTTCTGGGAGCCACTTAGTGGCATGTCGTTGCACCTTTTCCAGTTTGTTGATGTGCTTCCTAAGATATGGGCACCATACAACCGCTGCATATTCCAGCTTGGGTCTAATAAAAGTCGTGAACAATTTCTTTAGTATATCGCCATCCATGTATTTAAAAGCAATTCTGAGGTTAGAAAGTGTAGCATAGGCTCCTCGCACAATGTTCTTAATGTGGTCCTCGGGTGACAGTTTTCTATCTAGAACCACCCCTAGTTCCCTTCACTCATTGCTGCTGTTTGACTCAGCATACCAATTAAGTAGGTTTTTTATGGTGAACACAAATGTAGATACTTATATATAACGTGTATATATAGTGTAATGATAGCAAAAGTTGTGTTGGAAGAAGCCATTTTGGTGAGGGAGGTGGCGACATCTGCATGACTTGTCATGCTGGGTAACGTTGGCCACTATGCTCTTTGGGCACTATACCGGCTTAGTTGAACAGTTATGGTGAACAAAACATGTAGATACACCACAAACAGTATACAGTGGTACCTCAGTTTAAGAGTTTAATTCGTTCCTGGAGACAGCTGTTATTCCGAAAAACTCGTATTCTGAAGCTAATTTCCCCATAAGAAATAATGGGAAATGAATTAATCCGTTCCTGACTACCCCAAAAACCCCATATCAAACTAAATTTTTATACCTAATTCATCTAAATAAACCTACAAAACTATGTTCAAGTTATTACTTACCTTGCTCTTGAATGCTGTAGGCGTATGGAAGATGGTGAGGAGGGGGAAGGAGGAGAGGAGTTACTGTTTGGAAGGGGAGTCCCTTTCCATTATCACATCAGGCAGTGAGGACTTCACTGGTATGCACACACTGGCAAATTTTACCTGCATACCACTAGGACTTGCTTGTCTTACTAAGAATTTGTCTAAAGACACTTGTTTTTCCCTACATTTTAACACTTGTCTGTAGTAAGACATCACATTATCATTTAAAAGGTCAATGCAACGGCCTGCTACAGCTTTATCTGGGTGAGTTTTTTCAACAAAACTTTGCAGTTCTTCCCATACTTCACACATTTTCTTAATCAAGGAGGGACATCCTCTACTGCCTCTACTCACAGCTATTTTCTTAGGTTGAACTTTATCAATGGCTTTCTTGAGACCCATGGTGAGATATATAATAACAAACTGTATAGTCAAATGACCAAAAATCCAACAAAACACTGAAAATCCAGGTGAGGAATTGATGTGGGATAGTCACTGGGCGCGAGACAATGGTAAACTGAGGGGCGGAGGGGCGACGATCGCCGATCGACCACGCGCTAGGT
>WNGS01164437.1:41560350-41571783 GCA_020271785.1 Procambarus virginalis | reverse complement strand
CTTCTCCTACCACCCCTATTATTTTACCACCTATTATTTACTACCCACCCAAAGAATAAAGTATTCAGTGAGAATCCACAAGATCTTCTCTGAATGCTCTTTGTTTTCTTCTTCGAGGATGTGGGTCCCTGCAATTGCACCAGAGGTGGTACCCCTATATATATATATATATATATATATATATATATATATATATATATATTTTAGGAGGTACCCTGCGATGTGCCCTGCACATCTTCCCTATACACCGTCTGATGTTTAGTGGGCGTCCTTGCCTTGTTGACAGTCTACCACATATTATGTTGGCGTCCCTGCCTTGCTGACAGCCTACCACATAAATTCCATGTTGAGTTTTCCAGTAAGCTGGGAAAGGCAGAGGAAAAGGGGGTAGGATGGAGGGCAAGAATGTGAATTGCGAGAGATGCAATAAGACAGGAGATGTGAGAACAAAGTTTAATTAAAATAGAAGTAGAAAATAAAGAAACAGATGAAAAAGATAGAAAGAGCAATTGGAAATTGAGATAAAAGTAAAGAGGATGAATAGGCAGAGAACGAAGATAAAGGACGGGGTGAACTGATGGGGTGAAGAATGGGTAAGGGGGAAGAAATAGGAGGGGTATTCTGCGAAGAATGGTGAATGAAAATGGGGACAAAGATTAGGAGGTTGAGTGTGAGGGTGAGACTGAATCAGAGGTTTCTTGTTTCAGCGCCTCAGTGTTGCAGTTCAGAGGGGGAATGCTTGTTACAGCCTTTGTGCACTCACCTAATGGCGGGACCAAAGAGCCAAAGGGCGGGACCAATTAAACAGACAGCTGTGTGTGGGGTGTGTGTGTGTGTGTGTGTGTGTGTGTGTGTGTGTGTGTGTGTGTGTGTGTGTGTGTTTTGTGTGTGTGTGTGTGTGTCCAGCCCCTGGGGTAGTCAAGGAGGTTATTAATTAGTTGTCACACGTTGGTTTGTAACATGTATTATGCAATACACTATTTTTCATTAAGTGTAACTAGTGTGACACATGAATGTGTGGTATGTAACCTGACTTTACTAAATAAATTTATTTAAAATGCATTCTGAATCATTTCTTTCCCTTTTCTACTTTTCCCCCTAATCTGCTTGTCTCTTGTCTATCACTCTCCTTTTCTTACCTCACTTTACCTTTACATTTTACAACTTTATCTTCCTCTACCACACCCTCTCTTTGCTTTCCCTTTTTTCCCCTATTTTTCCCACTTTATCATCTCCCGTTCTCTCTTCTCAACCACTCCTTACATTAGCCTCTTCCCTCGCCTCTCCTTCCCGCTGTGGTCACAACACAATGCACAACCCACTGAGGATAGCTAAGAATACACACTAAGCTGCGGCATGTACACTTGGAAGAGGTTTACACAAGCTATCCTCTTCTCCGACGAACTCTTAATCCCTCACCTTGGCATTCACGAATGATCCCAAGTAATCCCCCCTCCAGAAAAAGAAACATAAGGCATTGGAAGGAAGTATTAAGGCGAGGGGCTTGGCTTTATCCATCGCGTTGAGTGCGGCAAAGAACTGGAATTAATATAGCGGAAGGTTAGCAAGAAGTACCAATAACGAAAAGGTGTGAGGTAAAGGCTAGATATGCTTGGAGAAAGCTTAGCAGGAACGGAGATTTGTTCGAAGATGAAGGAGGAGGATTAAGTGTTGGTGGGCTCTTTCTCCTGCCTTGGGTCGAGGGTAAAGTTAGAGGGGGGGCTGCTTGGGTTAAACTTGAAGGAGGCTACTGTTTGTTTTTGGCGTATTACGCAGCGTAAATAAACTCTAGTGAAGAAACTTGATTGTTTTGCCCTTGCCTCAGTATAATAAATCTGTTGAGGATTATACAAATCTTAAAATAATATAATTTGGATTCACTGTACATTTTATGAAGGGGAAAACGAGGGGTGAAACTTTGGGGTTTATGAAGTGTGGGAATGAAATGGTGAATGAAGCAGTTAATGATTAAAGAGCGGAACACCGTGTGAGTGCAAGACGTTGGGTGAAAGAAATGAATGATAAAGGCGGACGTAAAACAATGAAGGGATAAAGTTTCGTAATTACGAAGGAAAATTGTGATTAATTTTGTCTTATCATGGAAGAGCAGGCGCCGGGGTGGGATGGTGGGGAGGAGGGGGGGGGGGGGAATTAAACAAGGAAGGATGGAAAGGAAGAAGGAAGGGTGGTAGGGATACTGAACATTGAGCATCATAAGGAAGAGGAGACATGAAACAAAATGACAAGAAATGGAAAAGAGGCGAATAACGAGTAGAATGAAGGAGAGTAAAAAAGGGGAAGTGGAACACACACACAGAGGACTAGTAGCTGAGTGGACAGCGCGCGGGACTCGTAATCCTGTGGTCCGGGTTCAATTCCCGGCGCCGGCAGAGACAAGTGGGCAAAGTTTCTTTCACCTTGATACCCCTGTTACCTAGCAGGAAATAGGTACCTGGGAGTTAGACAGCTGTTATGGGCTGCTTCCTGGAGATGTGGGTGTGTAAAAAAAAATAGTAGTGTTATGATCCCAGGCAGCCGAAAAAACGAGTCTCCCCTTTGAGAATTATTCTATCAAGCCAGACCTGACTAGGAGGTCGGAGATATACAGACATGAAGATGCATACATGAAATAATTGGGTAAATTCGCGAGACAATTTGAGATTATGGGAAGTGAATAAGTGAATAGATAAATGACTGGTTAGGAGATGTGGATAATTTGCTGGATGTGTGAGGCTCGTTTCGAGAGGGCTTTGACCCCACTTGAGTACCAGACATCGCGAGGGGAAGCTGCGCTCCGTTTGAGCTCCCGTTAGAGAGGAACCCCCTTTGTGATATACCTTCAAGAGGAAGGAAGTGTGCAGACGTTCCTGCTGTGGAATCGAGCTGGGAACGTGAGGTCTCAAGTCCTGGACGGCAAGAGGAGTTTGTTAAGCCGCCCAGAGACATTATCGTGGGCCGTGGGAGTGCCCTGATCAGACTCCGTCAGAGGGAGAGCGCCCTCGACTAGACAATCTGTGGTAAGCACGATTTTAAGCCAATTTATAGTGATTACTTGTAGTTGGTTGTGTGCCCAGCGACAGTAGCGAATGTTTATTGATAAGTCAGACATGTTTCGGTAAGACAGAAGGCCTAAAATAAGAGAGTGGAGATGGAGGAACGTCCTGGAGGACGGAGCGACGTCCGTCTCTGAGCGCTGGCAGATGACTAGGGGAGCCCAGCTCCTGGCGGGGTAGCTGCCTCGAGGGCCGCCTGGCGGGCGGAGCATGGACCAGCCCAAACGGGGGAGTCCACTCACAGTATGAAGAGATCAGAGATATGTTAGGTGCAAACATATTGTGTGGATTAGTTCGTTTATGTGTTTAAGGGGAAACATTTTTATTGGCGTGTCAATGGGTTGTCAAAGGTTTGCCTTTGGAAGAAGTTGCTGAGAACTTCGAAGCCAGCACAGAGGGAGTAGTTGATGAGACTCCAAGGTAGTGGAAAGTACTGAGCTCTGTGGGAGAGCAGCCATACAGTGAGGAAGAGAACCTCAAGCTGTGAGAAGAGGAGTAATGGAATGAAGTTTCACAAGTTTTTGTGATACCAGTGGTGAAGTACCATTGTTGATCAAGGAAGACTTCATGGTGTAGCAGCCTGGAAGAGCTGCAGAGGACCCTGGTAGATAAACCCGGAAGAACCTGAAGATGTCAGGGTAGTGAGCTTCCAGATGTGGAAGGGAAGTTCTGGTTGATTACTTGTAGGGAGTTGGTAGAGTGTTTGGTTGTCATTAGCGTGCAAGACGCAGTGAAAGGTGAGTGATTGTTTGCCATTTTTGTGCCAAGGAGTACTTATACTGAAGTATAGAGTTACAGTCGTAGGCTGGATTACCTACAGAGACATACATATGTGTTCTAGGACTGATAGGGTGATCGATTGACCATTGTTGTATATCAAGGAACATTTATACTAACATTTATGTTATTGCATTCATACGCTGATTTTCCTTGTATGTGTTTATTTATATATATATATTCTCTTGCTGATAGTGCAACATTGTGTTATAAGACTTGACCTACTTGAGGAGGTTGGTAGTATTAGGTGGTGAATCAGGAGATAGGATACCACTTGATAAGCAGATGATAGAGTTCTGAGGTGTTGGAGTGCATCCTGACTGAAATAGTATAGAGTGTAGGATTCATTATTATTATATGTGTGTATGTATTGTGTATGTGCTTTGTCCAGTAAATGTTTCCAAATTTGCTGGTGTTTGCCCTTGTCCTAGTGAGGCTTCCCAGGAAGTAGGAAAGGAGAGAGAGAGAGAACCAAGAACCACAGCTGTGGACAGGGTAGAATGGAATACTAATAAGTCAAAGGGGATTGAGGAGATCATATCACATAAGGAGAGAGTGGGGAGTCACAACGGCTCGAGTGGGTGTGTGCACGTGACAACGAGGCTAAGTATTGGAGCCGCATCCCCTAAGCATGTGACGTTGAGCCCCCTCTCCAAGAGCCAGAAGCGCCCAGGGTGATCTGGTAAAGTATATGCACTCTACCGAGTCTTGGGTTGGGTTGTCCATAAAGAAGGATCAACGACATCCCCAACCCACAATAGTAGTTCGTAACAGTTAATTGATTTACAGTGACAGGCGGGTCGTGAGAGCAGAGCTCAACCCCGCAAGCACAACTAGGTGATACAGCTAGGTGAACACACACACACACACACACACACACACACACACACAACACACACACACACACACACACACACACACACACACACACAGGCTCAGGAATCTGTACATCAGTTGATTGACAGTTGAGAGGCGGCCCAAAGAACCAAAGCTCAACCACCGCAAGCACAATTAGGTGAGTACACACACACACACCACACACAGACACACACACACACACAGTGTCAGGCAGGTATTGAGAGGGCAGCCTCTGCTGCCTGTAGAAATAGATCCCACCTGCTCATCATGGGGGACTTCAATCACGGAAGAATTGATTGGGAGAACAAGGAACCGCATGGCGGCGAGGATACGTGGAGAGCCAAACTACTGGAGGTGGTGACTAGAAACTTCTTAACCCAGCATGTCAGAGAACCCACAAGGATGAGAGGAAATGACGAACCAGCGAGACTCGACCTGGTCTTCACCCTGAACGACTCTGACATAAGAGAAATCGGTTTTGAGGCCCCAGTAGGAATGAGCGACCACAGTGTATTGGAGTTTGAGTACCTGATTGAAGAAGCGTTATTGAACTCGAGGAGAGATACTGAAACCAAAAGGTTAGCATACCGAAAGGGAAACTATGAGGAGATAAGAAAACTCCTAACAGACATAGCATGGGAAACAGAGCTCAGGGAAAAGACGGCCCAAGATATGATGGACTACATCACGCAAAAGTGCAAGGAAGCAGCAAACAAGTTTGTCCCAGCCCAAAAGGAAAACAGTGAAATGAAGATGAGAAACCCATGGCTTAATCAGAGATGTAGACTAGCTAAGCAACAAAGTAAAAGGGCATGGAGAAACTATAGGAATAACAGGACACTGGAGAGCAGAGAAAGATACCAGAATGCCAGGAATGATATGTCAGGATGAGAAGAGAGGCGGAAAGACAATACGAAAACGACATCGCAAGCAAGGCAAAGACTCAGCCTAAATTGCTGCATAGCCACATCAGGAGAAAAACAACAGTAAAGGAACAGGTTATGAAATTAAGGATAGGGCAGAAGGATTCACTACAAACGACAAGGAAGTATGTGAGGAACTGAATAAGAAATTCCAAGAGGTCTTCACCCTAGAACAAGGAGAAATCCCAGAGTTAAGAGAGGGGATAGCTAACCAGGAACCACTGGAAGAGTTTGAGATTACAAGCGGGGAAGTAAGAAAGTGTTTACTAGAGTTGGATGTGACAAAGGCTATAGGCCCAGATGGAATCTCTCCCTGGATACTTAAGGAAGGAGCAGAAGAACTGTGCCTACCACTCTCCATAGTGTATAACAAATCTCTGGCAACAGGGGAACTGCCAGAAATTTGGAAAGCAGCTAATGTAGTCCCGATATACAAGAAAGGGGATAGACAGGAGGCACTGAATTACAGGCCAGTGTCCCTAACCTGCATACCATGCAAGCTGATGGAGAAGATTGTGCGAAGAAAGCTAGTGGAGCACCTGGAGCGAAAGAACTTTGTAACACAGCACCAACATGGATTCAGGGATGGCAGGTCCTGCCTCACAGGGTTACTTGAATTCTACGACCAGGCAACAAAAATAAGGCAAGAAAGAGAAGGGTGGGCAGACTGCATATTTTTGGATTGTCAGAAAGCCTTTGATACAGTGCCACACAAGAGGCTAGTGAAAAAGCTGGAGATGCAGGCTGGAGTGAAAGGGAAGGTACTCCGTTGGATACAGGAGTACCTAAGCAACAGGAGACAAAGAGTCAGTGTGAGGGGTGAGGTCTCAGATTGGCGAGACGTTACGAGTGGAGTCCCGCAGGGGTCAGTCCTTGGACCTATACTGTTTCTGATATATGTAAATGATCTCCCAGAGGGTATAGAATCGTTTCTCTCAATGTTTGCCGATGATGCAAAAATTATGAGGAGGATTGAAACTGAGGACGATAGTAGGAGGCTACAAGACGACCTAGACAGACTGAGTGAATGGTCCAACAAATGGCTGTTGAAGTTCAACCCGAGTAAATGCAAAGTAATGAAACTAGGCAGTGGAAACAGGAGGCCAGACACAGGATACAGAATAGGAGATGAAGTACTTAATGAAACGGACAGAGAGAAAGATCTAGGAGTTGATATCACACCAAACCTGTCTCCTGAAGCCCACATAAAAAGGATAACATCTGCGGCATATGCGAGGCTGGCTAACATCAGAACAGCGTTCAGGAACCTGTGTAAGGAATCATTCAGAATCTTGTACACCACATATGTAAGACCAATCCTGGAGTATGCAGCCCCAGCATGGAGCCCGTACCTTGTCAAGCACAAGACGAAGCTGGAAAAAGTCCAAAGGTATGCCACTAGACTAGTCCCAGAACTAAGAGGCATGAGTTACGAGGAAAGGCTGCGGGAAATGCACCTTACGACACTGGAAGACAGAAGAGTAAGGGGAGATATGATCACAACCTACAAAATCCTCAGAGGAATCGACCGGGTAGACAAGGACAAACTATTCAACACTGGGGGGACGCGAACAAGGGGACACAGGTGGAAACTGAGTACCCACATGAGCCACAGAGACGTTAGAAGGAACTTTTTCAGTGTCAGAGTAGTTAACGGATGGAATGCTTTAGGCAGTGATGTGGTGGAGGCTGACTCCATACACAGTTTCAAGTGTAGATATGATAGAGCCCAGTAGGCTCGGGAATCTGTACACCAGTTGATTGACAGTTGAGAGGCGGGACCAAAGAGCCAAAGCTCAACCCCCGCAAGCACAAATAGGTGAGTACAAATAGGTGAGTACACAGCACAACAGGTGACACACAACACACACACACACACACACACACACACACACACACACACACACAACACACACACACACACACACACACACACACACACACAATATGAAAGCTATTCAAGTCTAATGTAGCCTAGGTCGTCCATACAGACCAGATACCCGCTTTAATACAGAGAACACGATAGCGTTTCAATATCCCTCTCAATTAGGCTAATTATAGCTGCATTAATTAGGTCGTTTCTCGGTGTTCAGGGATACAATGCAGCTCCCGGACTCCTGTCTGCATTGTTGGTTGGATCCTCTTAGCAGCAGTCACGATGTATGTGAATGCACAGTTGTATCGTGATCAAGTTAACTGGCCTGATAGTGTGGATGTGTTCGCTAACTTGGGATGTTCAACTGACTGTACCTAACTATGTGGTATTTAGTGAGGGATGTCGAGGTATAGTCATTAGCCTTTTGCAAGAAATATTTGTATAGTGGACATTTTTTTTTTTTGGGGGGGGGGGGGTCGGTAGTATGTCTCTGAATTTCGTTTTCTTGAACTTTGTTATTACAAGTTTGGTTATTATGAAATATGTTGTTATATATATATATATATATATATATATATATATATATATATATATATATATATATATGGCCAGTGTACTATTCAAATTTACCATTCGATATTTCATGTTTGTGGCTTACCCTTCACTAGATGAAATAGTTGACCATATAACCGAACGTACTCGGGCATGGGGTTGAATGAGTTCATAAAGACTCGCCGATACTTTTGTAGAGTGGTGGTACAGAGATACAGCACTCAGCTTTGCATCATTCGGGCGGAGGTTCTAGTCCAAGCGAATGCATTTGGAACTATATATATATATATATATATATATATATATATATATATATATATATATATATATATATATAATATAATATTATGCGAGCAAGCTTGAATGGTCCCCAAGCCAATATGAAACTGAAAACTAAACACTCTAGAAGGTTTCGAGCCCAGACAGCCAGGAGCACTGCATAGTGCTCCTGGCTGTCTGGGTTCGAATCCTTCTGAGGTGTGGAGTTTTCAGTTTATATATATATATATATATATATATATATATATATATATATATATATATATATATATATATATGCGCGCAGAAAAGCCACATGTGAAGAATTAGTATAGAATGAATTTGCTTCACTCTCTAGCTTGCTCTGTTGAGGGTGAATTGAGCCGAAAACGCGTTCAGCATTCTCTAATTCTTCACATGAGGTTTTTCTACATACCTGGTTCAGTGTTTTAGTGATCGTTGCTGGATCAGTATTTTTGTGATTTTACATATATATGTATTATATAGTATATATACATAACACATAAATGTGTTTGTGCGTGTGTGAGAGAGAGAGAGAGAGAGGGAGAAAACTGACAGGATACATTGTAAGATTAAATGTGACAATTATTTATTTTAAATTCAACTGTAATCGAACTACAGTCAATAGCTTTCATCCTTATTGAAATTTGACAAGTACTTACCGCAGAGTTAATTTCCTTGCATGACCAATTTTCCTGATGCACTTAAAAGTGCAATCTACCTGTCTCTGATATTCCTCTTTATCTGTACCCAACCATTCAAGTATCATACACACCTGTCACCAAGAAAGATAATGAGAATCTTGCTCTTCTCAAAGCTGTCACTCTTGAAACAATTGCCTCCTCCATCGAGAGTTTAAGATCTCACGAGCACTGTGTCTACACCGACGGCTCAGTCCAATCCTCTACTGGACGGACTGCAGCAGCATGTAGGTTTTATAGAATAATATTTGCACAAAGACTGTCAGTGTCAGGCTAAACAACTGGCTGACCTCCACACAAGCAGAACTAGCAGCATTACACTTAGCTATCAGTACATTAATAACATTAGAGGAGGAATAATATTCTGTGATTCAAAGTCTGGTCTTCAAGCAATCGAAAACTTCTCTTGGAAGATCGACAGCAAGAACCTCATACTCCCAATTATAAATGACCTAATTGATGCACAGAGTAAAGGGTCCCGAATCTCCTTTGTATGGGTACCTTCACACATAAATAACCCATCATAATGAGACAGACATTGCAGCCAAATTAGCGTGTAACAAGTTTGAAGTTGAATTAGATCAAGGTATCCCCATCTCTGCTGTCAAAACTGTATTGGTCCAAACATTCGGATCTGATAGGAAAGAACTTACTGACTCCCAACGACCTGAAAGCACTAGTATAAAAAGCTATGATTGTTCAGATCTGAAACCTACATCTATGGGCAGCACAAAACGTCCACTAGACTGTGCGACACAGTGGTTGCAAGGATCAGGTTGGGTTACCGTTACCTGTGGCAGGTGGCTGCAGGTGACGGATCTCCCAATCCTGAGCACTCCAGTTGCAAACTCTGTGAGCAGGAACTACGGCACGATCTCCCGCACTACATCACTGAATGCCCAGTTATTAGACCTTTCAGACCAGTTGGCATGAGGTACCTGGAGCTTTGCAATTACTTTATTCACTCTCGTATTCTTGAAAATATCCTCACAGTGTACTCAAAATTTGCCAGTGCAGGCTACTAAACATATGGCCCTGTATGACTAACCATCCTGCGAGATGGGGACTTTTATTACCACTGCTGCCTTATTCAATCTTGTGTTGATGATATTCTCAAAATGCATCCGGAGTCTGCCAGTGCAGACTGCTTATCACATGCCTCTGTATAACTAACCATCCTGTGTAATGGGGATTTTATAGCATCACGAAGTTAGCTTTTTTGACACACTGTACTCCACTTCATATAGTCTAGGGTAACTGCACTAATGCAGATGTACCTAATGTATTAATAAAAAAAATAATTCCTGAGATCCGGTGTCGGCCAGTGCAGACTGCCTGTCACATGCCTCTGTATGACTAACCATCTTGTGTGATGGGGATTTTTTAGCATCACCTAGTTAGCTTTTTGACTTACTGTACACACTTCAAATAGTCTAGGGTAGCTTCACAATGCAGATGTACCTCAAAAAAATTAAATTCTTGAGACACCGAGATTTGATTTACGCTACCAGCCAGCCAACTGTTGACAACATTCGTTAAAAATTTCTTAGGGTTTACGATTGCCGCTTAAATGCGAATGTTTTTGCTTAAGAATGATGATAAAAAGTAAAACAGTGCGGATGTTCCTAAGCATGTTAATAATAATGAAAAAACTTCATGCTACAATTATTAATTATGGGCTAAAAGTATATCTAAATATTTCCCCTAATTAGCAGTGCCAGGAGGCGATTTTGTTAATTCGGCTCTGCTTAGTTCTGCATATCTTCTGAAATCGAACAATGTTAGAAAGCCACTCTAACAACCTGATCCAGCTTTACCAACGATACCGAGTTCAAACCGACAATGATTTGTTCGGTATTAAAGCTTTTTGACGGAAGGAATTCACTCATCCTAGAAAGCTCAACAACTTGGGCTGGACGGTAAAGCGACGGTCTCGCTTCATGCGGGTCGTAGATCAGTCCCACCCCGACCGTCAAATGTGGGCACCATTCCATTCCCTCAATCCATCCCAAATCCCTAGCATGACCCCTTCCAAGTTCAATATAGTCGTAATGGCCTGGCGTTTTCCTTGATAATTCCCTCCCCTCATCCTCAAAAAATTGCCCTTGCAATCATATTTACAGTGTATCAGTGTTCTCTGTAGAAGCTGCACAGATGTTGACCTGAGCCTAACATGTGGCTTTTGGCTAGAGATGAGCCACTCTTGGTGCCGGGGGGTACAATGATATATTAGGTTTTGCTATTTTTGTTACCTTTTTTCATATTACTTTTTTGGAGATTTGGTGTCTTTCTCTTTGAATGAACTCGCTCTCTCCCTCCCTCCCTCCCTCCCTCTTCTTTTTCTCCCTCTCTCCTCCACTCCCTCTCCATCTTCTCTCCCTCTGACACTCTACCCCCCACTCAATTCCTGTCTC
>WNGS01164437.1:41529281-41550572 GCA_020271785.1 Procambarus virginalis | reverse complement strand
CTAGTAACACTTCCTCCCGCTCTCTGACGCTCTAGTAACACTTCCTCCCGCTCTCTGACGCTCTCTGACGCTCTAATAACACTTCCTACCACTCTCTGACGCTCTAGTAACACTTCCTCCCGCTCTCTGACGCTCTCTGACGCTCTAGTAACACTTCCTCCCGCTCTCTGACGCTCTAGTAACACTTCCTCCCGCTCTCTGACGCTCTAATAACACTTCCTACCACTCTCTGACGCTCTAGTAACACTTCCTCCCGCTCTCTGACGCTCTCTGACGCTCTAGTAACACTTCCTCCCGCTCTCTGACGCTCTAGTAACACTTCCTACCACTCTCTGACGCTCTCTGACCCTCTAGTAACACTTCCTACCACTCTCTGACGCTCTAGTAACACTTCCTACCACTCTCTGACGCTCTAGTAACACTTCCTCCCGCTCTCTGACGCTCTAGTAACACTTCCTCCCGCTNTAACACTTCCTACCACTCTCTGACGCTCTAGTAACACTTCCTCCCACTCTCTGACGCTCTAGTAACACTTCCTCCCACTCTCTGACGCTCTAGTAACACTTCCTCCCACTCTCTGACGCTCTAGTAACACTTCTCCCGCTCTCTGACGCTCTAGTAACACTTCCTCCCCGCTCTCTGACGCTCTAGTAACACTTCCTACCACTCTCTGACGCTCTAGTAACACTTCCTCCCACTCTCTGACGCTCTAGTAACACTTCCTACCACTCTCTGACGCTCTAGTAACACTTCCTCCCCGCTCTCTGACGCTCTAGTAACACTTCCTCCCACTCTCTGACGCTCTAGTAACTCTTCCTCCCCACTCTCTGACGCTCTAGTAACACTTCCTCCCCACTCTCTGACGCTTTAGTAACACTTCCTCCCGCTCTCTGACGCTCTAGTAACACTTCCTACCACTCTCTGACGCTCTAGTAACACTTCCTCCCCACTCTCTGACGCTCTAGTAACACTTCCTACCACTCTCTGACGCTCTAGTAACACTTCCTCCCCGCTCTCTGACGCTCTAGTAACACTTCCTCCCCGCTCTCTGACGCTCTAGTAACACTTCCTCCCACTCTCTGGCGCTCTAGTAACACTTCCTCCCACTCTCTGACGCTTAGTAACACTTCCTACCACTCTCTGACGCTCTAGTAACACTTCCTCCCACTCTCTGACGCTCTAGTAACACTTCCTCCCCGCTCTCTGACGCTCTAGTAACACTTCCTCCCACTCTCTGACGCTCTAGTAACACTTCCTCCACGCTCTCTGACGCTCTAGTAACACTTCCTCCCCACTCTCTGACGTTCTAGTAACACTTCCTCCCACTCTCTGGCGCTCTAGTAACACTTCCTCCCACTCTCTGACGCTTTAGTAACACTTCCTACCACTCTCTGGCGCTCTATAGTAACACTTCCTCCCACTCTCTGACGCTCTAGTAACACTTCCTCCCCGCTCTCTGACGCTCTAGTAACACTTCCTCCCCGCTCTCTGACGCTCTAGTAACACTTCCTCCCGCTCTCTGACGCTCTAGTAACACTTCCTACCAATCTCTGACGCTCTAGTAACACTTCCTCCCGCTCTCTGACGCTTTAGTAACACTTCCTACCACTCTCTGACGCTCTAGTAACACTTCCTACCACTCTCTGACGCTCTAGTAACACTTCCTCCCCGCTCTCTGACGCTCTAGTAACACTTCCTCCCCACTCTCTGACGCTCTAGTAACACTTCCTCCCCGCTCTCTGACGCTCTAGTAACACTTCCTACCACTCTCTGACGCTCTAGTAACACTTCCTACCGCTCTCTGACGCTCTAGTAACACTTCCTCCCGCTCTCTGACGCTTTAGTAACACTTCCTACCACTCTCTGACGCTCTAGTAACACTTCCTCCCCGCTCTCTGACGCTCTAGTAACACTTCCTCCCCGCTCTCTGACGCTCTAGTAACACTTCCTCCCACTCTCTGACGCTCTAGTAACACTTCCTCCCCGCTCTCTGACGCTCTAGTAACACTTCGTCCCCTTCTCTGACGCTCTAGTAACACTTCCTCCCCGCTCTCTGACGCTCTAGTAACACTTCCTCCCCACTCTCTGACGCTCTAGTAACACTTCCTCCCACTCTCTGACGCTCTAGTAACACTTCCTACCACTCTCTGACGCTCTAGTAACACTTCCTCCCGCTCTCTGACGCTCTAGTAACACTTCCTACCACTCTCTGACGCTCTAGTAACACTTCCTCCCACTCTCTGACGCTCTAGTAACACTTCCTCCCACTCTCTGACGCTCTAGTAACACTTCCTCCCGCTCTCTGACGCTCTAGTAACACTTCCTACCACTCTCTGACGCTCTAGTAACACTTCCTCCCGCTCTCTGACGCTCTAGTAACACTTCCTCCCCACTCTCTGACGCTCTAGTAACACTTCCTCCCGCTCTCTGACGCTCTAGTAACACTTCCTCCCACTCTCTGACGCTCTAGTAACACTTCCTCCCCGCTCTCTGACGCTCTAGTAACACTTCCTCCCACTCTCTGACGCTCTAGTAACACTTCCTCCCGCTCTCTGACGCTCTAGTAACACTTCCTCCCCGCTCTCAGACGCTCTAGTCACACACTTCCTCCCGCTCTCTGACGCTCTAGTAACACTTCCTCCCGCTCTCTGACTCTCTAGTAACACTTCCTACCACTCTCTGACGCTCTAGTAACACTTCCTCCCACTCTCTGACGCTCTAGTAACACTTCCTCCCACTCTCTGACGCTCTAGTAACACTTCCTCCCCGCTCTCTGACGCTCTAGTAACACTTCCTCCCGCTCTCTGACGCTCTAGTAACACTTCCTCCCACTCTCTGACGCTCTAGTAACACTTCCTCCCGCTCTCTGACGCTCTAGTAACACTTCCTCCCCGCTCTCTGACGCTCTAGTAACACTTCCTCCCGCTCTCTGACGCTCTAGTAACACTTCCTCCCACTCTCTGACGCTCTAGTAACACTTCCTTCCCGCTCTCTGACGCTTTAGTAACACTTCCTACCACTCTCTGACGCTCTAGTAACACTTCCTCCCCGCTCTCTGACGCTTTAGTAACACTTCTCCCCGCTCTCTGACGCTCTAGTAACACTTCCTCCCGCTCTCTGACGCTCTAGTAACACTTCCTCCCACTCTCTGACGCTCTAGTAACACTTCCTCCCGCTCTCTGACGCTTAGTAACACTTCCTACCACTCTCTGACGCTCTAGTAACACTTCCTCCCCGCTCTCTGACGCTTTAGTAACACTTCCTACCACTCTCTGACGCTCTAGTAACACTTCCTCCCACTCTCTGACGCTCTAGTAACACTTCCTCCCCACTCTCTGACGCTCTAGTAACACTTCCTCCCGCTCTCTGACTATTTTGAGTGGGCCAAGATCACTTTTACTTATGATAGGAAGGTACAGTACTATAATTTAAAAATTTCTTCAGCTTTTGTAAAAAATACAAAATCCATCATTGATGGTCCGTCACATTCCTGTATACTTCTGCCTGCTTAACGTGCAGATACATAAATCTTCCAAAAAAAAAAATTCACAAATTTGATAGCTATGTTTCTTTGTTCTTGCCTCGTAAACCTTCCCGTCTATAGCTACAGTACAGTCATACACTAATGAGCACTTCTCGTTTTTCATAGAGTTCCTCTCTAGTTCAAGTGTTATTTGCCAGCAAGCTGTATTTGTGAATTTTTAAATATTAATTTATGCACTTGATTTTGGATTTCCATTGCTGCAATATCTATCTCTCTCGGAGATTATCAAATGTTTATAGTGTTTAATTGGCACTGCAATGCCTCACCTTATTTGGTCTTTATCTGTAGTCTCTAAATTGAATAAGCTTTCGGAAATAATACCCCATTTAATAAGCCTTCAGAAATACCACACCTTTGTAATGTCTTCAGAAATATCACTCCATTCAATATACCTTCAGAAATGCCACTCCATTTAATAATAGCCTTCAGAAATACCACCCTATTTAATAAGCTCTCATAAATACCACCCCCATTTAATAAACCCTCAGGAATACCACTCCATTTAATAAGCCCTCAGGAATACCACTCCATTTAATAAGCCCTCAGGAATACCATTCCATTTAATAAACCATCAGGAATACCACTTCATTTAATAAGCCCTCAGGAATACCATCCCATTTAATAATTCTTCAGAAATACCACCACATTTAATAAGCCCTTGAGAATACCACCCCATTTAATAAGCCTTCAGAAATATCACCCAATTTAAGTTTTTGTTGATTTCATGAAGGAAAATAACTATTCACACACACAGGTAGAACCGAACATTGCCATAATCCTCGTGGCAAATTTTCTGAAATTTTTAAACTTTTCAGGAAGGTATATAAAGAAACCAGGTATCCCCACTTGAAGATACTTTGCTCCGAGTATAGAATCCGACTGCATTTCTAATATTTCTATCTGCAAGGTTTCTTCTGCCTTGGCAGCATCAAAGGTGAATAGTGCTGAGAATAATGCAGAGTGGTGTTCAAAAGATGAGAAATCACAAAATCTTTCTGGAAATTCCTTTGACAACAATTCCAGCAGACTCATACTTAGCAAAGCTAAGTACAGACTCAGTATTGGCAGTGTTTTTCATCTCTTTGCACTTGATGATGTGGCCTTCATCTGTTGCTTCAAATCACCTGACATTTCATCAATCCGTTCAGCAACAGTATTCCTGGTTAATGAAGTATCTTCGAATAAGTGTGCTTTCTCTGGACACAATTTAAACCGTTTTTACAAGGCATTGCTTTACGAAATCTCCTTCACTTATGGCGATCATTTGGCTGAGTTCATAGCTTGCAGTAACAGAAGCGGCATTTCCTTTCTCAATTTTCATAAGACAGGTCTGTTGCTGTTGTTAGCCTTCAATTCCTTGAGCCTTGTGACACGCATTGGGTCTTCATATTTATCGTAAGATCGATGATTTGTTTCATAATGCCTTTTCAAGTTATACTCTCTTTGGCGTGGCAATGCTGTTGTTGTAAATTAAACACTGTATCTTTCCATTCACTGTTGAGAAAAAATACTGTAAATTCCCGTTTTTCTTGAAACTTGCCCTTCTTCATTCAGTTTCTTTTTTTTTTTTCTTAGCTGGAGGAGCATTAGCCATTTTAAAGATGTGAAAGCTGAAAAATAAAAAAATAAAATAAAAATAAAATCACCGGTTAAAAAATTGAAACGAAATTTAGGCCAGCTTAACAGTTAACGTCATGTCTATTTTTAGAAGTCTTAACTCGCTTGCCTCACAGCTGCATTTGTGTTTCTTTTGAGTGTTTGCAACCAATTAAAAGGTGATAGTTTAAATTAAAAAACTGCAATTTTGGCCATTAAATGACCAAATTACAGTATCCTTAATGAACAAATACAGTATCCTTTGTGTGGGCCGCAGGTGTGCTTTCAAAAGGTCGCATGTTTGACATGCTCTAAACAACTAGACCATGACATACTCAAAAGGATTGCAACTACTGCACTCACGAGGATTCCTTGAGGATTGCAACTACTGCACTCACGAGGATTCCTTGAGGCTTCCATTGAAGCTGAACCAGGGTTTCACACAATTCCCCCCCCCCTCCCATGCACTCTGGGTCTGTCATCTAGGAATTTTTTCGTTGGTGCAGTCACATTAGTGTGACTGCACTGTGTATTGAAAGAAGAGCGTCAGAGGTAGAACATTCCTAGATGATGCATGGGGAGATTGTGTGAAACCTTTTGCAATCCTTTTGACCATGTCGCTGTCTAGTCATCTAGAACGTGTGCCTGGAAACACCCAACCCATAATTTCAAAACTTCATCACGGCTCCTATGGATTTTCTCATATTTTTTGTATTGTTTAATTCTTAATTTTTGTTTTTAACAGTAAAGAGGGTGAAGAGCCATCATTACATAACATGCTTCGAGGAAGGAAGGTAATGAGCGAAGTGTATGTACGGCGTATTCCTTTGGATGAAGTTCCTGATGATGAAGAAAGTGCCTCTAAATACCTTCATGATCTATACAGGACAAAGGTACTACGTTACAAGCTTGATTTCTCTTGTCTTTATCCTGAAAGTATGATGTATGTCATATTGATGTTTAGTGTTTGAATATACAGTACTGTGGTATTATAATGGAGATGTATTAATTATACTTTCCCTATTGTGACTGATGAAAGTGATGGTTTAGTGTGACCTCTTTTTGTATATTGTTTTCTGTAAATTTCTTAACTTTATTGAAATTATTAATGATCTCATTGTCATGAATTTTGCTTTTCTAAGCAGTGCAGGATGTACATAAATTCTTTTGTCCTTGCTTTTAAGAGCAAAAGTCCAAAAATGTAAATGCTGTACTGTAATGATAATGGTGAATATGTAAATGTTAAGAACTTGTTAGTAAAGTGTACTGAAATATTTTGTTCATTAACAGGACCAGTTATTAGACAGCTACATTAATACGGGAAGTTTCACAAAGGAGAATGACCTTCCAGAGTACTCCAGTCGTCCAATGCCAAGGAGATTGTATTCACTCCTAAACATGATTGGATGGGCCTTATTTGTTCTCTCTCAGATACTTAACTTTTATTACAACCTCATAACAAGTGGCTCACTACTCTCAATATCGTTTGCCGTTGGCATTGCCATCTTTGGTAAGTGGGTTTCAGTTTATTCTGTATAGTTAGTACAAATTGGTTTCTGTTATTTGCAGTGCTCTTTTTTCTGCCACAAGTCTTCCATATATTTATCTAGTAAAATAGTCTTAGCATATTTATCTGTATCCTCCGGGCTACACTGGCGAGTGTTGTGCCACCATGTGGTTGTTGACAAGGGGGATGAAAATCAGTGGTGCAATGATAGAACTGTTGATAGAATGTACTTTTACCACAGTTGGAATTTATAGGAGAATCACCAAAATTGTTTAAAAAGTTTTAGAATGAGGATATAGTTTGTATATGCAGTATTAGGTATAAGAGAAATCTCTCTTAGGGAAAAAGAAGTTGGAAAAGGTGGAGAAACTAGATTGTATGCAAGAAGGTTTGAACAAAGGGTCTGTGGGGGTTGGGTTTTGAGGAGTACAAAAGTATGGAGTTATGTGACGAGCCTTTGTGGTGCAAGTAGTACACAAACATAACTTTTCTGTGAGGCTCAGTATTCCACTGTACATTCTTGACCCTCTCCTATCCCCAGCCCCATGGACATACACTTTTACTTTTTTTTTGAGCATGGAATAACATTCCAAAACCAAACTATACAAGTACTTGTCATACTTATTTTGATACTCTATTTTCATGATTCTGAATCTGAAGTATAATGTATTCACTTTGAGATCCAGGCATTGTAAGAAGTTTACAATGGAATTTATAGTTGGAATGAGGTAAATTTTTTATATGAAAGGCTGAAAATAAACCGTGTATTATCTTTATCGAGCCTGGCCCCAGGTCGGGCTTGGAGAATAGAACTCCCAAAACCCACTCGGGGTATACCCTCTCCAGTTATCTAAATTTAAAGATCTTGGTTTCCTACCTCTGGCCTCAGTGTTTTATAGCTTCTCCAGTTTGACTGTGATGGCTTGGCACTTTTGGGATAAATGTTATTTTATTGATCTTCACAGACTGGTTGTCCAGAGTTTTCTTATCCAGAGTATGGTTATTTGTGCATTCATCTGAGGGTATTTTAATCTTGTGTTTGAAATGTGCTCATAATATTACTTTTAATAACAATCTGATTGTTTTGTTGCTGTATTTATATTAATTTAATTTCTGCCATAAATGTTCAATTCAATTCAATTTTTATTCAAAATAATGTGTATACACAGAACATAAGACAAATTTGGTCACCCAATTGTATCTGTTCACATTCATCCCAGTAGTTTGGCCTAGGTATGTGGAGTCTTGGCTCGAAATCTGGATGAACGTTGTATAAGGTAACACAGTAGTTATCGATGGTTCTAAAGTTTGTGTTAGGCTTCTCTATTTCTTGGTATAATTGAGATTTTAAGTGTTCTATAAATTCGTCTTCATTTGAACTTTCTGAGTTTGAGCTTATTTCTTCTATGTCTGGTGTGTCCGAATTACAGAGGGACATCCTGTGTGTGCCGCCTCTGTGGCGAGACTGAGCGGTGTCCCCCATCCGACATCTTTATATATACCTCCGACACACCCCCCCACATCCGGTGTCCTTGGTGGGTTCTATGCATATATTTCTGCGCAAATGGCATCTGAGATGCGGCGCTCAGTGTCCTATTGCGCGGATTATTTGGACAGTTTGGACAGACAATGTACAGTTGTAGGGACAGGAGTTCTACAGTCTATGAAGCCACTATTACACAAAGCATTTTGGGCAAAACATAAAATAAATACACAAAAATTGTAACTTTCCTGTGTGGCATTGTTTAGACAATCTCTATTTTGCATCATACTGTGTTGTACCATTTATACTACAAATTCAGTAAAAAGTTTATAAGAGTTAACAAAAAAATAATGATACTAAGTCTTGATGCTAGGGCGGCAAGAGTGCCGGCTTCCTGGTCCTCCTCAAACTAGCCAATCAGGGAGAAGCATAAAGCAGCCTACACCTCTCAGCCAATCTCAGCTCTCCCTGTTTGGCGCACAAACATGGTGTCCTGGGATGCTATGGGGACGGAGCGGGTTAGTGGTTGGCTGCCCACCTCATGCCTCCCAGGCTCCCTCCTCTCGCTTCTCTGTTGCGAGAGAGACTCCCTCACTCTTTACAATAAAAGCTGCTACTCGCTCTAACTGTTTCCATAAATGCACTACAATGGCCATTGTAACATATTTGGAATGCTGATGACCTAGGCTCTCCAACGAGCCTAAACACGGGATGTTTTGGGTACGGGTTGCCAAATCTAGTCCAGGTGCATGGCTATTCATGTGCCCTGTGCACAGCGAGTGTCATGTGCATGTACACTAGTAGAAGGTTTAGATGGTGTCAACCCATCCCCTCACATAGTCCTTGGTGTTATTCAGCCACCTCTTGAGTTCTCTGTAAACCTTTGTATATGGAGTTGCCAGGGCAGACCTTACCTCCCATGAAAACAGGTGGCACCTGTCCACATCTTGTCGTATGTCTTTTTTTTTTGTGTGTGTGTGTGTGTGTGTGTGTGTGTGTGTGTGTGTGTGTGTACAGTATCTCAACCGTTGAACTTGGGTACTACATACTAAAAAAAAAAAAATTCTTCCACTTTTCCTTCTTGAGTAGCCCAGCTAGGTTAGCCTCATTCTTCTACAAGGTCCAGTGTCCTTCATTTGTGTGAAACACTTACGGTATTCTTATCTTCAATGCCCTGTGCTGCCATTGTTGTTTGGAGGTTTTTAAGTATGCACATGTTAGCCTCCTTGCTGCTGCAAAGGTTCCCTACCTGCACTGCCAGTGTAATTAAAGAGTCTTGGGCAGGCTTTCTTCATGATGACCTCTTGTGGCAAAGTAAGGTGATGTAGGGGTAAGTGTGAGGGCACAGCTCTTGTTCCTCCTCCAGTTTTTCTTTACAGGGCTTTGGCTGTCTGAAAGCTTATTAACCCAGGTTACACTCTACAGTAATGTATTGCAATACAGTGTTCATATAAAGTACATGTTATGCAATATAGAAGAGTGCAGTTGATGTTAATCTAGTTCCTCCTTATAGTTCAGAAGTAGGAAAGAAATAATAAGAATAATGGATGAAATTTTATAATTGTAATGAAATTTTACTTTAAAAAGCTGCCAAAATATTTGTCAATTGCTTTCTTCCATGTTGTATTATTGACTTTTTCTTTCAAGATTTCTATTTTATGCAAATAATCATATCTTTATTTATTTTTGTGTGTTTCAGCCTACCTGATGTTATACAAGATGATTGGCTTGACAAAAATTGACAAAGGATCCAAGTATGGAAGTACAGGAAGCAAGAAGCGTGATTAATGTAACTATACATGGTAATGTTTCCATGAAGTACACCTACAATGTTATCAAGATAGTTAATACATAGGTTTTGGTTTATTCTTTACTTTAAATATCATAGTAGGTATAATTTGAGTTTAGGGGTAATTCCTTTTGTATTTAATAATACATTATTTTATTTGCTTTGCACCACCATGAGTTAATAACTATGGTACTGTATATAATTTTGTTTGTTTTTCATGTTAAATCTTCAATAGATTTTTATCATGATTTTTAGATCAAGTTCTTTAATCATTGCTAGGTACTGTAGGCAGTAGGCTGACATGCAGCACACACTCACTTGGTGGTTATAAAATTTAGTCTTTGGCTACCTTTTATCAAATTCCATACAAACTTGTTAATAAATTTTCAAAACACCGATGCAGTACGTAGCTTGCAGTTGGAGTTTTAGCAAGTGTTCGAGGTGTGGTAATGTGTGATTGTGGAGTCGTAGCTGCCATGTTTAATAAGAGAGTAGCACCTCACGTTGTACTTACAAATTAGGCATTTCTTTTTTATTTGCGGAAAGTTTACAATGAAGGAAGGCAAGATTTTTCACGCAACTTTTCTGCAGATTGTTTTAAAACTTGTGAAGTATATTGTTGAATACTTAATAGGAAGATGTATTATATTTTGTAACTGATGATTGTGTTAGGCGTATCATCTTGGTCCAAATAATATCCAATGAAGAAATGTGTTGATAAAACTTAAGATGGTTACAAGATCAAAATACATGAGCTCAGTAATTACATTTAAGTCCATCACAACTCATCACAACCACTTATGTTAAATGCCTAGTTTACTGTTAGGTGTTGGCGTGAAATGGAAAAGGGCTTTTATTTAGTGTCTACCTACGCAGCGGACAGCTATTATGAACATATTTATGGACTCCAGTATTACTGTTTTAGGCACACTTTTCAAATCCATACAAATTCACACTGCTGCACTGGTTGTATTAGTGAACTTAGAGTTGCTAGTAGAATTTGAGCAAAGCTCACTTGAAGGTTGGCGGAGTAGGACATGGTTCAGTACAAGGGAGAGAGACCGGTCAGCCTTGGAGCACCTGAGGGCAGCCTATTAGAGATGTATTCATGTGGATGATACAATACAGGATACATTACTGTTTATGTTGTCTACATGGGTATGCATGTACATTTGTGTGCATTTTAAAAACAGATATTTACTAAACGGGGTGAATTTCGCTTTTTATTTTTCTAAAAAAAAGAAACCTTAATTACCAGGTGAAAATTATTTAATCACAAGCATGATTACATAATTAAACACAACTAAATAAATAATATTTACAATAAAGTTAAACTAGCAGCCTTGTCTAACTTAGCCTAATTTTATGAATTTTGAAATTGAACGATAAACAGCATGTAACTATGGCAGAGAACCCTTGTACACCAGAACTTGACTTTTCATCAAACTGTAGAACATTAGTGAGGCATCAGACTTGCACATGTTAAGTGCAAGCTGTCAGTGCATCATGTTAAAACAATGGAAGTATTATGCTGTAATACTTGCTCTAAAGTTTTGAAAGCACTAAAGGATGACCTCATTCATGTTGATGATTGTGACATTGATGGCTGTGTGGTGGTGGCGCAGGGTTCTGGCACATAGGCCATAGCCCTGCACTACCACCACATCGTGTGCCACAGCTCCACTACATATTCCACAGTAAATACAGTTACTTTAAATTTGTTACCTTCCTGTATATTATCTTCTCTCTACATATGCCCACCTACTAAAAGAGCTCTCGTACAATTCTTAGTGCAAGCAAGCAGCAGCTGGTGTGTGTGTGCCTGAGAGCCAGATCAGCACTTATAAACAGTTAGCATGTCTGGGAAAGCTTCCCTAAGAGGTCTTCCTATCAGGCAGTGGTGTGGGAGAGGGGGGGGGGAGTTGTGTTGCCTATGGGAACAAGGGTGTCAGGCATAGATAGGCAGCTATAATTATATGGATTTGTGATACATGAATCATCAAATACATCATGGTCACAGTGAACACTGTGGTGACTATGTATATATGTACTGATTTCAGTTAATATTTAGATAGGAGACCTGAATATATAGCATTTAATTATAATTGTGGTTGATATGGTTGACAGACAGTAGGTTGGTGAGTACAGAAGAGGGTACGATACTGGATGCTGTGGATAGTAAATGTACATTGTAATTAAATATTGGAAGAGGAACATAACAGGACATTGATGTGGAGTTAGAAATTGTAATCTGAGTTTGCATAAATTAAGCCTCACACAAGTTTAATAAATATTTGTTTCTTATGCAAATGTCCTTGAGTTCCATTAAAACTCACCAGGAAGGTTGTAAGGCTTGAATAGTGTTTTGATTTAGGATCTTGATAATGTAGCCTTATTTAAGGCTCAAATATGGTTATCAAAATTGTCACTGCACATGCATAGAAAGTTTTTTTTTTTTTTAAATGGTGATATGTATTCAAAAGAATGGAAAGTGCACAAAAAATATATCGACCTTGATTTGGGCCCGGGCAGTGTCAACATTCCTTATTGGCACTCAACACCATTACTCTGTGATGGAAGTCAGGACAAAGTAAGGAACCTGTAGATGAAAGTAAAGAATACTAAACTGAATATTCTGTATACAGTGAAGATCTTTGTTGGCCTAGACAAGTGGTAGGCTGGTATAGTGGAGAATTAAGAGCTGCATTGTATCTGGCTAAAGTATCTTGTGGCCTCTGTGATTGCTTGGAGATACCATTGAGCTTTTGGAACTGTAAAGGCAACATTGGTATCTAATGTTTGAAACAAAACATATCATCCAATTTTTTTTTATATTCTGTACTGTTGAATAGTCCAATATTCCCATTTTGAGGGTTAACACATTATCTTGATCCTTGGGCTGGATTTATTGTATTTCCCTGTCAATACTATACAACCTTTTATTTATTTTTTATTTAAGAGCCCATTTTTCTGTAAAAAATGTACATTTTGTCAGATTTTTGTATAGTTAATGTCACAGTGCATTAGGGATTCTTAGGCATAATGGCTTAAGATTTACTGTTTATAATTATGTATACTATGCTATGAGGAATGATGGTGAATTTTCCAAAGATCAAACTAATACATATTGCATTGCTGTTTGAGTGATACTGTAGTGTTGAATGGGAGCTAGAGTTCTCTGTATTTTATATTCTCTGGTGTAGGTAAAGTTACGTTGTCGAAAATCAATTACAAAATTTATTTTAAAAGATCATGGTAAATTTGGTAACATATTGGTGAAGTTCATGACGTTTTCACTTATCAGAACACTGTACCTACAAGTGGTTAATGGTATATTAACAAGCATTATTTTTATATGTGCACACGTATACACAAATGTACCCTCATATGTACACCCACTCACTTGTACACTCACATGTACAACACACACACAAGCACACAAGACCTGGGCTATGAAGACAAGTTCAAGGAATATATCTACAAACACTAGGGAAGAAGATCCAGGCAAGTCAAGACGTACTGTACAAGATACTGTACTGGGAAACGAAGTGTGCAAAATAAGACTGTTCCTGAGGAGAATTAGGACCAGGATGCAGTTGGAAACTGGAAACAAATCAGAGATGTAAAAATGTACTCCCTTCAATGTATACAAGGAATGAACTGAGGGAAGCAGTCGAGGATAATTCTTTCCTTGTCTTTAAAAGTAGATATACTGTAATCTTCACTAGTGGATCTGGCAGGTTGTGGCAGATTTCCAAGTACTGTACTGTAATGACACTGGCCCCGTCATGATCCTCTTTAACCAATATACACATTCAGTATGGAAAGAACACTGACTGGTTCACACATCCTCAACACCAAAGCTTCAACAAGTTAGTGTCTTGTTACTCAACAAATTCAAGTTATAAAACAGTTTAAAAATAATGACTCGTGTAAACATAAATTAATAATTATTTGATTTCTTAAGTAGTAATTTGCATTAAAGTGTTCAAACAATGTCCTGGATACATTTGTAGTGTCTAAACAATGCCCTGGATTTCCAGTGTCCAAACAATGCTCCTGATACAATCATAGTAGCCAAACAATGGCTTGGATACATTTGTAGTGTCCAAATAATGTCCTGGAAACATTTGTGGTGTCTAAACAATGTCCTGGATGCAATCATAGTGTCCAAACAATGTCCTGGATACATTGGCAGTGTCCAAACAATGTCCTGGATACATTGGCAGTGTCCAAACAATGTCCTGGATACATTGGTAGTGTCCAAACAATGTCTTGGATACATTGGTAGTGTCCAAACAATGTCCTGGATACATTGGTAGTGTCCAAACAATGGCTTGGATACATTGGTAGTGTCCAAACAATGGCTTGGATACATTGGTAGTGTTAAAACTATATCCTGGATACATTTGTAATGTTGAAACAATGGCTTGGATACAGTCGCTGTATCCTAGGCATTCCTTGGACACTGGTAGTCTTGAATATCACCAAGTGTTTGTATACATTCCACTCTGGTACAAACTGCTGAATGAGGCTGAAGATACCATCTATGAGCTGGATTTTGACTGGGGGTCAGAGTAGAGAGAGATGTGTTGAAGCTTTAGGCTGTAGTGAACTCTCCTGCCATTCTGTACCCTCTCATTTTAGCGCTTTTCCACCACTGGGGCTGATCCTATGTGCAGATGAAATACTAAAACATGATTATAATGGCTATGGTGTAAAGTCTAATAATGCAAGGCAGCTAATGGAATAAAGAAAAATGATAAAGGAATTATAATTAAAAATACAGTATTCAAAATGGAAAAGCAATATTAATGCTTGCTATTTTTTGTTGTTGTTGTTAACTAAACTTTGAAATGTGTATTATTAAGGAAGTTATTACCACGGACTTTAAAAGGTAAAGTTTTTGCTAAAATTATTTTTGAAGTATTCCATTACATAATAGTTTTAAGTGCTCGTAGAATAATGGTTCAGACCAGTAATTTTCTGCAAATTCCTCACGCCATCTCTTAGATGTGTTTGAAAAATATATTGTCAACGTAGTAAAGCAGCTGGTTAAGTAGCAGCTTTATCAACATGTTATACAAGAGTGTGTGTAACATGCAGAGCGATTTGTTATGAGGGCACTTGAAGGGCAGCCGTAATCTAGTCTTGTGTTGTCTTTACTAAGCATTCTTCAAAGAGGGTCAAAACTGGCATGATGTTACTATTTTGTTTTCTTCACAAAAACAACTGTCTTACAGTGTAAAGAGACACTTAATTTATGTTCCCTGCGACTGTAAATATTTTATACATATTAAAATTTCCACATTGTTGCCCACTTCTACTTTTTATTATGATACCTTTCACGTGTTATTCAGGTAAACAAATGTTAAGCACAATAGTATATTAAGGCATTTTTGAGTGATGAAGTGGACAATAATATAGTATTCAAAATAAGGATTTAAAAGGTAGTAGGTTCATGTGAGGGAGGTACTTGGACAAACATGGTTGCTCGGCTACTAGTTACCCTGCAGGTGTGTAGGGTTCAAATCTTCAGTGCTTGGCCTACCGCATTGGTCATTTATTTATGTTGATTTATGTCCAGTACAAGGTCAACCCAGGTTTTGGTGATTAACTGGTACAGTCTCACAAAGCCACTAACACGCACCACATTTTGGACAATCCAGTAGACATTGTCATTAGAGCAAGTGGGAGAAGTGTAGAAAACTTTTATGAGAGCACACACAAAACATTAGCTAATGACTTTTGGTTGTCTTCATCCCATAACAGGTGAAGAGGCAAAAAGCAATAGCTTTAGACTTATTGAGGACAAATGCAGCAGGTGGAAGGGTTGCTCAGATGTTGCACATTTTGCTGGTTATAAAGAGGTGCCGCTGTATGGGAACCTCCAGATATCCCGATGAACGTCAAGTATCCAGGGATGAAATGGTGGCACTTTCTGAACATTTGCCACCAAAATTAATTTAGAAATGAAAAAGTGAAGGTGTTTGCATAAAGGAAGATAACATACTTTCAACGATGTAAAGAGAAACCTCACTACATGGGTAAGTACTTAGCAGCAGCCTCACTACAAAGGTAAATGCCAAATAGTAAGCACTTAACATCAACCCCTCTACGTAGATAAATACCTAGGAGCAACCTAGCTACATAGATAAACCTAGGAGCGACCTCACTATTATAATGAATTATTTAAAAGAGTGAAACACTTGTATTCACAAAATATCACTTAGTTCAAGTTCATGTTTATTGAGACAAGAAAGAAATACATCTCAAAGGAATAGAGTAGCTTAGGCTATTTCTACCCCCCCTCTACTTCGAGTCCCTCAAGGGGCGCACAAATTCAGTGAGTACAATTAGACAAATAACATTACAAGAATCCCATTTAACATTGCAGGTTAATATAGTAAGCACAGCATATAATTGTTACACTCTTGGGGCAAAATTCTTGTAGCTCCTAAATACTGTATGCTGTCTTATCATACCAGTATCACACATCCAAATAATATTACTCTACCTCCATTTAGAATAAGGAACTCTACCTGCCAACCTGCAGGTTGGCAGGTAGAGTTGAGAAACAACCTGCCCGAAATGGTGTGTGTGTGAGTGGCTTTGCATGAATGTAAAAATACCAATCTTGTGTAATCTCACCAACCCATTGTACCTTGCAGATAAAAATTATTATTATTATAACTAACTAGATAATCCCCAGTAGTTCAGTTTGTGGTGTGCTTGCCCAGTCAGGTCTTGCGCATGTACAACCTGTTCTTCCAGGGTTAATTTCCTCCCCTGTTAATTCAGCGTTATATCCCTGTTAATTCAGTGCTATACCCCTGTTAATTCAATGTTATACCCCTGGTAAAGATGTCCATACAAGTTGATAATAATGGATCACATTGCCTTAATATTTTCTCACTGCTAACGATGCCATGAGGATCAAGAAACAATAAATTGCCAAATAATATTGGCACTACAGGGGTCAAGTCTGGAGGCTCGAGGGAGCATAGTTAACAACGGATTCCAAATAAATTTGAATAGTGCTGAAGACTTGTTTTTCAAAATGTTAATACAACATAGTGTGTATGCAGAACTATTATCCTATACTGTACTGTAGTTAGTTTCAAATAGTTCCTTGCTTGCGTTAACGAGTGTGATCGTCTAGGATATCCAAGCATGATGCTCATGGCTTCATTCTGTACTATATCTTGTCTTTGTTTAGGAGAAAAGTTAAGACAATGTAAGGTATGATAATCAACTGCAGATCATATGAAGCCAATGTGAGATGAACGAGCATCTCGTGTTGGCATTGTCGTTCAAGAAGGTTGTAGCGAAGGTTGCTGATGTGAACAAATCCACAAGGGCCGTGACGAGGATTCGAACCTGCGTCCGGGAGCATCCCAGACACTGCCTTAATCGACTGAGCTACGACAGGGTTAAAAGGGTTGAAACCGAAGTTCTACTGAACTTCTCTGTGTGTTGCTGATGTGGTTTGCATAAGCGGTTCCGCGATAAGATTCGTCAGTCTCCAACAGTCAGACAATATGTTTGTCTGAAACAAGGCACAGATATAATACAATTATAAAAATGATGAATTATGAAAGGCTTGTACTCTTAAAGAGGAGGTTTATTACGATGTATAGAATATCCCAAAGCTATCTAAACAGTTACCCAAAACCTTCATAAGTTGTGTCAGAAGAAATATAACATATTTGCTTACTATGATGGTGGTGGTGAATGTAGCACGCGTGGAACTTCACTTGACCAGAAAATATATACCAAATAAGACCAAATACTTACAAACAATAGCAACATTACAGGTGGTGACAGTGATAAAGGTGCACATGGCAAGTATTGTAGACTCATGGTCATCGCCCACCACCAACCTTTGTCTTATTTCATTATAAAATGAGTTTATTTTAAAGTAGATTTGTTTTTCCACTCCTTATATTCAACACCAACATTATAGTAGGCGAATATGTTATTTGTCTTGTGTAATTTAAGGAGGTTTGGGTAACTGGACCTATTAATATAATGATTAATATTGATATAATTATTATAATGCAGTTCCCGTGGTGTAAGGGTAAGACACTCGCCTGGCAAAAACACTCGAAAAAAGGACCAATTTAATACCACTTGAGGGCAGCAGTAATTTAACTCTTAACACAATTTAATAGACCTAAAACAAGGTGAAATTTACACAAGCTATCCCATGTGTCACCTACTGTGTATCCTATGTGTGTATCCTACTGTGCAGGACCCTATCAAGTCGGCACGCATCTTGATGTTACTACTGCTCGGGTTAGTTTAAGTTATGAGTCCCCGTGTCGCAGTGATAACACACTCGCCCCTCACTTCGGATACATCGAGATAGATCTGGCCTGGCTTTGTATCCTGGTCGAGGAGGATTGACTAGGCGCCACTCCTTAACTGTACGCCTATGTTCACCCAGCAATGAATGGGTACCTGGTTTTTAAACGATTGGCAGGTTGTGTTCCAGGGGAAACTAGTGGGTAAGGCTTACCATGAGCTAGAGAAGGGAGAGCTCTCAGCCTGCTCACAGGAGGCAGAAGTCGTCTGCTCTTTTACCCACCTGTGTGAAAAAACAACAAAGTACTTCTTGGAGCTGAGCGTTCCACTACCGCCCACGGGATGGGTATGGGGTGCATAATAAATGAACTAAACTAAGGAGTCTGCGCCATCTGCTGATATACGCTGCACTATAAGAAAACTTTGTCAATGTGTTTATAGTGATCAAACCCAAGAATTTACTGACAGTTATCACTAATGTTCACGAAATGTTTATGTACGTGTATCGAGTATATTATGTAAACAGTATACTCGCTCCATACTCTCATTAGCTTAATGAGATAAATCTACTTAAGCTACTAATGACGAAACTCATACCTCTTCACTAGTTACAATTAATACTTCAATTAAATGATAGAACTTCTAGTCTAGTATTAGAAGTTTGCTGTACATAGTCTATAAGATTGTGCCGCCTGTAGAGTCTCACTGTAGGAAGCTGTAAGCTTGTGTAGACTGTAGGTAGTTGTAAGCTTGTTGACCAGACCACACACTAGAAGGTGAAGGGACGACGACGTTTCGGTCCGTCCTGGACCATTCTCAAGTCGATTGTGGTCCAGGACGGACCGAAACGTCGTCGTCCCTTCACCTTCTAGTGTGTGGCCTGGTCAACATACTTTAGCCACGTTATTGTGACTCATCGCCTGCATAGTTGTAAGCTTGTGTAGACTGTAGGTAGTTGTAAGCTTGTGTAGACTGTAGGTAATTGTAAGCTTGTGTAGACTGTAGGTAGTTGTAAGCTTGTAGTGCCTGTAAGTGTGTGACTGTAGGTAGTTGTAAGCTTGTAGTGCCTGTAAGTGTGTAACTGTAGGAAGTTGTAAGCTTGTGCTGCCTGTAAGTGTGTGACTGTAGGCAGTACACACTGCCACAGCAGACGACGCGGGCTACGGAGCTTGCAGGATCATCGCGACATGTGTAGTTGGTAGTGCCAGAGAGAGCTACGCACATAGTGCTCCCGGTACCGTAAACATAATAATAATAATAATAATTTATTCACAAGAAGGTACACTGGGTTGGTGAGATTACATAAGATTAGTATTTTTACATTGATGCAAAGCCACTAACACGCGTAACGCTTCGGGCATGTCCTTAATCTAACAGGTAAGGTGAACATACTGAGACGAGCAACACAAGGCGCAGAGTGGCGAGTGTTGAGACAACTGGACAAGTCTGGAAAAGGTCTGATCCAGGGACAAGGGAAGGGAACTATGAGGAGAGAGCGCCAAGTGAGTCAGGGACAGTGATCCAGAGCACAAACACAAAGGGGTCTGGTTGCTGAGTGGATAGCGCGCGAGACTCGTAATCCTGTGGGCCCGGGTTCGATTCCCGGATTAGGCAGAGACAAATGGATAGAGTTTCTTTCACCATGATGCCCCTGTTTCCTAGCAGTAAATAGGTACCTGGGAGCTAGACAGCTGTTACGGACTGCGTCCTATGTGTGTGTGTGTGTGTGTGTGTGTGTGTGTGTGTGTGTGTGTGTGTGAAAATAATTACTAACAGTTGATTGACAGTTGAGAGGCGGGCCGAAAGAGCAGAGCTCAACCCCGCAAGCACAATTAGGTGAATGCATTCCAGACGTAGCGAAGGCACAGTACACCCGGTGAGTAGTGATCATGGTAAAGAGAACAGGGATAAGGCATGGCGGGATGTTGTAGAACATGAACAGAATCGAGCCGTGAGGGAAAATATTACACTTAGGTTTCGAAAAGGGAAAGAAGACACTCAGTGTCGAGTGAGATAAAGAGTAATTTTTTTTTCTCTCAAAATTACATTCGGGAAGCCTATTAATTTTAATTTTGCTACTTTGAACATTAATGGACTCAAGTGTAGAAACAAACAGTTGCAGCTAATATCATTTTTGAAATATCATAAATTGGATGTGATTTTATGGAACACCAGGTTGGACAAAAACATAAGTTTAGATGTCTGTTGGAGTGGTGGGACATGTGTAAAATTGCATGCAAAAGTTTCTTCGTGAAAGTGTCCAAAAGAAAAGCGGCTGAAAAATATGGCATTTTAACCTTATTCCAACACAGATTAAATCAGGTTTATGTAAATATTAATATGGGATTAGACAAGTATGAAGAAATTACCATTTTAAAGGACAGAATTAACAAAATGCAGGATGAAATATCTGAAGGAGTCAATGTTCGCCTTCAGATTAATGATAGGATGTATGGTGAAAAACTCTCCATATTTGTTAAGTAAAGTCAAGAATAACAAGGGTACAGCACTTGTGGCTAGTATCAAAGCAGGTGATGGGACGGATATGACAAATACGGATGGGATTGTATGTTATCTTCGAGGTGAATTAGAGAAATTGTACACAAAAGTGGACGTAGACCAAGGTATGCGGGAGTATTTCCTTGGAAAATGTACACTGGTTTTAACCCAGGATGACAACATGTCATTGTTGGAAGATGTAGATAAGCAGGAGGTGTGGAGTGTGGTCAAGAATTTAAAGAAGGGTAAATCACTCAGTTGTGATGGGTTCCCGGCGGAATTTTATTTCTATCTATGGGATGTCATTGGTAAAGACTTTGTGCACGTAGTGCAGTATATCATACAGCATAGGAAACTTAGCATGTCACAATCTCATGGAATTATTAAGATGATTCCTAAAACGGGTGATTTGCATATCCTAAGGAACTGGAGGCCACTTTCCTTGCTCAACCAGGATTATAAAATAATATCGAAATTACTGGCAAATAGACTTAGGATTGCAATGGATAAAATTATATCAAAGGAACAGTTTTGTGGTGTGTTTGGAAGATCCATAATCAATTGTA
>WNGS01164437.1:41505420-41518663 GCA_020271785.1 Procambarus virginalis | reverse complement strand
TGCGAGAGTAGGTCCTCTTCATTATTTATTTATATCTATAAAAGAAGGTACATTGGGTTTGTGAGAGTACATAGCATGGTGTTTATATTCTTGTAAAGCCAGTAGTACGCACACCGTTTCGAGCAGGTCCTTAATCTAACAGATAACATTAAATACTGTATATAAATTCTAGCAAATTTTATAAAATGTAATAAGTACATTGTAAGAAAAAGTTGTGAGAGATTAGTAGGTATATTAAAGCACAGTGATAGCTTTGATTGATAATTGACAGAGATTAATAAGCACAATAAAGCATAGTGATAGCACATATAAGATGACAGCAATGCTCACAATGTAAAGTTGTATGGCTTAGGTACAGAAATTTTGGGGATTAGGTAGCACTAGATACAGTGCTAGTTTCAAGCACTAGGTAGAAACCTATGAAAATAAAAAAGATCAAAGGTACTTTTTGATTTTGTTTTTGAATAAGGCAAAAGTTGGACAGCTTTTCAATTCGTTAAGGTGCGAGTTCCATAGACTAGGTCTCCTTATTTGCATAGAGTGTTTACACAGATTAAGTTTGACTCTGGGGATATCAAAGAGATATTTATTTCTGGTGTGGTGATGTGTTTCTTACTTACTTACTATAACAGTACTTGTTATTCTTCTAGCCGAGTGCCAGTGAGAAAGGTAGCGAAGTAACAATGGTGGCAAGGATCGTATAATAGGTACGAATAGAGGTTCGTTGGTTTATAATACGCTTTCGTCTGCAGGGTTTTGCCGTGCTCGTCTATATATACAGGCGATGACTCACAATAACGTGGCTAAAGTATGTTGACCAGACCACACACACTAGAACGTGAAGGGACGACGACGTTTTGGTCCGTCCTGGACCGTGATCGGCTTGAGAATGGTCCAGGACGGACCGAAACGTCGTCGTCCCTTCACTTGCTAGTATGTGGTCTGGTCATCAAAATCGTCTATATATATACTGTTGTATCTAGGAAAGATATTACATATTGACTCTTGTCTATCCGTCTTGCCTATCCATTCTCGTCAGGAGAACGTTGATTTTCGGTTTGTCAGGAAGGTTGAAATATAAAGATTTTGAGACAGTTGTGTGGTACGAGAGCTCGCTGTTGACTACTTACTCTTGGAGTTGTTTGTTGTTGTTTAAGATTCAGCTACTGGGAACAAAAAGTTCCAAGTAGCACGGGCTATGGTGAGCCCGTAGTAGACTTACCTGGCACAGGAGGGGAAGTGGGGGGGGGGAAGTGTAACTTGGCTCTTGGAGGGGTGTTATGCAAGTCCGCAGGTAGCCTTACGAGGTTCAAAATGTTCAAAAGTAGATGCATCAAATTAAAAGCTTCCAGAGCTAAATGTTTGTTCCTGAAATCACATCCTGTGTAATAATCTCTCAAGACCATCAGGATAACAGGACACTGATGCATCTTATTACCAAGGAAAAAGACCTGAAATCCTTGCACTGTATCCATATTTCGCTTCCAGTAGATAAACAACATATGAGATTAAGAAACAAGTAGTGTATTGTGAATAATAATAATAAACAGCAGCTCCCCAATTCAATTTCTTTCTTTATTATGCACCCCATACCCATCCCGTGGGCGGTGGTGTAAAGGGTTACAGAGGCACATAATCGGTTCAGGAACTGAACCCTCTAGTTCGTTTAGCTAAGCAAATAATCTTTTGACGCTAGTTACACAATTATTAATGTTATATATACTCGTACACATATACATAATTATATATATAATGTACCTAGTAGCCAGAACGTCATGCTTGGCCTACTATGCAAGGCCCAATTTGCCTAATACGCCAAGTTTTCCTGAATTTATACATTTCATTATGTATAAGTTAATTAGTTTAAATTTGAGTTAAAACTAATGTAGATATATGACAACCTAACCAACCCTACCTAAACTAACACAACTAAGTCAATAAATTATGGTCTTAATATAATATAGTAATTCAAATAAACTAATTGGAAACAATTTATTGAAAATAAAGAAAATCACTCTGCCTATTAGGAAAATCGGGCCCTGCATAGTAGGCCGAGAAGTGCATTCTGGCTACTTAGGTACGATATTCGCTAAGTTTTCGGGCAGCACATCATTATGAATGAAGTACTTACACATTTCTTGAACTCCATTGATGGTGTTATTTCTGAATTCCGCGATTTTTTTCACATTCCAACATGTAATGACGCAAAGTATGCGAATAGTTCTGCTGATAGTTTACATTTAGTCTAATCTACATCAGATCCCCTCCAATGTTGGAATATGTGGGAATGAACGAGCAGATGTGCTGGCTGCTGAAGGAGACCATATTGAATACTTCGTACCAAAGACTCTACTACAAATTAGAGGTATTATCAGGCAACATCACCGTGACAAGGTAACTGAGGAAAGGAGGATAGAAGCACAAACCAGTGAATCTGTACGATGGTACAACATGGTTGCAGCTGGCAATCCCAATCGTTATGGCCGAAGAGGAGGAGGACGAGGGAGAGAATCAGTAATAGCGAGAATCCGTCTTGGATACAAATATCCTTGGAGATATGGAATGGAAACAACAGTTGATCAGCGAAGTTGCAGAATCTGTGGCGAGTGATGGACACCGCCTTGACCACTATCTACGTGAATGTGAACACCTGAGAGACATGTGTAGAATAAACCCCACACTGAGTTAGGAAAACACTTTGTCAAATATTGATACTGTTCTTAAAAGATTTCCCCATTTTGCACCCGCAAGATAACTTAAGCTTTTAAGGGTTGATAGATGCTAATCTTCTTGTTTGAGGAGCTGTTCACTTGAGACAGTTAAGCAAGTCCCAGCTGTGTCTGGGTACAAGTGACAGGATGAACCCAGCGGGTTTTCTTCCTATTGGGGAGTGTTGTACATGCTGCTATGGCGGTGTGTCCACTCACAAGATGAGTGGCGCTGCCCAATAAACTCGCCCCTCGGGGCAAAATTTAAAAATTTAAAATTTAGGAAGGGTCAAAGCACGACATAAGCGAGTGTTGGTGTTGTTGTTGTAAGGACCCCACAAGTAGCAAAGACAGTAGCGCTGCGAGTTACAAGTGTAGGGTCAGCCACAATATGTAACCTAGCTGGAACAGTTCATTATTACGATGGTAGGAAGGCCTCTGGGGTAGGTTACCCTTGAGAGCAACATCAGATCAACGACCCTGTCAATCGTCAAAAAATGAGGAATGAATGACTGCAGATATCTGAATTAGGAATGCCTTCTTGGGAAATAGGACGAGTGCAAATGACCTTTAGCGAAAGTCTGGACAGTCATTTAAATTTAACACCAATAAACCTAGTTTAAAACTTTAAACTGTCAATTGTGGATTTCGACCACCACAGGATGCAAAGTTTTAAAGGAGTAGTGCCTGGAAGAAAAGTCAACCACAATGACAACGCTGACGTAGGCAGCCAAGTACTGTAGTCTACGAAGAGTATATAAAACTACATAAAGTTCCGTAAAGTAGTATCCATGGGTTGGCGGCGCATATAGGTTAAAAAAAAATTGTTTGGCCAGTGTAGATTGTGCAATGGACAAGTGTTCAAGGAAAGGTTCATAACAGTGTGAAGGGTGCAAGCCTTCACGAGTCAAATTGTGAAAAAATCCCTACAGAAAAATGCTAAAGGGAACAGGGCCTCACCTGTTAAAGCCATGGCACAATTAAGAAAGGATGCTGCAGGGACCGGGTGAACTATTCCGTAGACAGGTCGCCGGTAAAGTACTAGCTCAGGGCATGTGGACTAAAATAGCACAATAGCCAAGGTGTAGCCCAGTATGGTGCTGAGCATTAAAGACAAGGGTGTAGAGGCAGATTAATAGGTGGGTCAGCTATTATTTAGTTTGGGTAAGCTATTAGTTTTAGACGGTACTAGGTGTCAGCTTTCCTGGATGTACGGGATATGGCAGAGTTGGTAAAAGCCTTTGAGCATTCAACTCAAATGCAAGACAAACTAGTGTCAAAGATCCCAAAATGTTTAGAACAGAAAGGGATTACTAGTGAAAGTAATTGATCAAAAGAAGGCACCAAATCAAATTACCAATGATTATTTCACTCCCAAGTCGTTCAACCAAGACAAATTTTACTTTTAGAGAAATAAGCCATGATTGGTGATCCAGGCCAACACGGTATCAAAATTGCAGCTGGTTTTAGAGCAGCCGGACCTGCCATTACTGGACTAGATACGTTGAAGGCGTATCTAGATACGTTTCACTTGGTAAACAAGTAAAGGCCAACACAATTTCCAGAGCTCTTGCACGCAGCTTTGAGGGACTAAGAACCCATTAGAGTCGACTTTGATATAGGTCTGGGACAAGGTTCAGAGTTCTACTTGACAATCCTGGCACTGCTGGCACCGACTTCACTTCTGACGACCTGACATTTAGTAAACATTACCAAATTTAGAGATGACCAGGAAAATAGCTGCTAACACTATGGATAGAGTTCAAATCTAGGGATCCCACAGCAATTCTAATGCAATTTAAAACACTGGTGCCGTTCGTCTCCAGTACTGTTCGGTACTTGCTTCCCCTTTCAGAGCAGATGTGTTTAATAGAGTGAATAAAAGAACATATACGGCATGCGCACAAATACGTGCACTTGGGACCACCTCAAAGCTCTCAACAGGTACTCTGGAAAAGGTGTGGGGGGGGGGGTACAGAAAACAAAAGGATATCAAATAATGTATACATTAAAGATACTGAAGGCCAGGTAGAACAAGTAAAACATATTGACATATATAAAAAGGAAAAAGTAGAATAGAACCAATGAAGGTGCCATAGACACAGCAGAGGGCCACAGGTGTTCAATACTCTCCCAGGAAGTATTAGAAATACCGAGCCTAGCCTGAGACCCTACTCCAAAGACCCTCTCCAAGTAAGGTTGGAAGAAAAGTGTCTGCTACCATATATATTCGGACAATTTTTAGTGCTCAAAAGTTCAGACCAAAGTATGTGTACGACACCGACTAGTAATTTAATACATTACTCAAACAGGATTAAAACTTTCCACCAAGCAAAGACCATAGCACTGTTACTGGTTATTCAAAAGGCAATATGTATCACAGTGTAAGTCAATACAGGAACAAAGACACATCAAAGCGACAAAAATATCCATTTCACCACATTTTTACCAAGGACAAGAGCCAGGATATAAAAGCAAAAGTTTGGATCTTGAATACAAGAACATTCTACTTGTGCACAACCTTAAATCTTACCAAAGTGACAAAGTACCTTATAACATACACAAGGAAACCGGATGAAACCATCAGGATAAAGCGCCAAGCCATTATGACTATATAGCACTGGGAAGGGGTCAGGATAATGATACATGGAACAGCATTTTCCAGATATTACAAGGACAAAACCAAGTAACAAATTTCAATAGTAATATATATGCATTATAAAACTACAGTACAAATTAGATTAAATTAAGATTAATCAGTAATTATTAATCACGATAAACTCAGGATATTTAAAACAAATATTATGCAGTACTTTATTAAACCTTGAAGTCACACTGAAAGGTTAAAGTAATAATCGGGATGGAATGAAGAAATGTTGAACCACCTGGACCATTGGCGATCAGCCCAACCAACCAAGACCTGCTGCCGCTGAACAGTGATCCGAACACTGCAGTTCATACTAAATCAAGCAGCATAACTTCGTAATACTTGAACGATGGTTTCATTCAAACCTAAAATATTTTTAAAATGTTAATGGCCAAATAAATAGCTGCTACAGTATTAGCACTGGAATAATCAATGATATTCTACAGCCTTTTATTTAATAATTTGGGCAACTATCCAACACGAACAATGCCCATACCAGCAGCAACTAATTCACCTAACCAGGAACCTGTAAGAACCTACTGGTGCTAGGTACCATGACTGAGGACCACTGTATAGCAATGTGAAATGTCAATGTCAATAACACTAATTTTGAAGTAAAAAAATTCAGCTGTAACACTAAAATCAACCTACCAAAGGCAATGCCATCTTGTTGAGAAATGTTTCAATTCTGCCAAACCAAGCCACAAAACTGCTGCTGCTGCCATGCACTGTGTAGATAAAGAATTTTTTTTTTAAATGAAATGGCTTATATCAATATCAGACAGTGACATTTTCCATTTAATATCAGAAGCAGAAAAATCAGCAGTGTAAACTAAGTCACGCCAAATTTGTCATCATTTAAAACATTAATGGGGGAGGAGAGGTTTGAATTATTCACCATTTGATAACTTCCAACTTAAAATACTTCTATATAACGTGTGTGTGTATAGTGTAATAACTGCAACTCGAGCATGTTGGGAGGAGCATTTTGGCAAGGGAGGTGGTGTCTTACTCTTAGCGCCGTCTGTGTGACTTTTCATGCAGTGCATGCTGACCACTGCTGTTTGGACAGCTTAGTTGTATAGTTATGGTGAATAAAACAGATACTTGTACATGTGTAAAAAACAATAACAGTATGGTGGGAGGAGGAATTTTGGCATGTAAGGTGTCGAGAGAGAGAGGGGTGGCAGTGTGGCAGCTCATATTTTTTGGGCTCGCCAACTTAATGGTTCGTTATGGTGCAACCTGTCCTCTTAAAAGAACGTCGCTTTTGGCCGTTTGCCCGTATGCCTGAATATGGACATAATTTTGAAAATGAAAAATTTATATAAATATATAAATTTTGGATTTTTTTTTCAACAACAGTAAGTTAAGGGTTCTATGATATGTTAGGTGGGCAGGAATTTCTCGGTTTCAAAATGGTATGAAAAACGTTAATGGAAAGAATCATTTTCTAAGCTGGCCGAGTAAGCCGGACGACTCAAACAGAAAACGGAACAGTATGTCACTTTTGTGAGCATTTCATTTCAAATTACGTCCAAATTTGGCCATAGCTCACATACGAGCAAAAAGTGACATTTTTAAGAGGACGGTTGTATGGTGAACACTTATGTAGATAGGCATATACAATGTATATAGTGTAATACAGCAAGGACATCGATTGATCATAGAATGTCACCTATATGAGCCTCATAATTTTGAATATAGCAATGATCCACATTTTGAATTATATAAATTCCACAAATTACACGCTAATAATTGTGAAACATTACATTTGTGGCAACTGCCACCCCACAGGGTCGACTGGTCCCCAGCGCTCCATCACTCAAAAAAAGTAAAACAAAAAATGCCAGGTGATAGCACTACATTCCAGAAAAAATGGATTAATCAATATAGTATATGAAATGATTATTAAAGAAACCTATTTACCACCACCTTGGGTTACAAGTCTCGGCAATTGCATGGAGGGAACTATGAGACTATAGTTTCAAAATGAAATACTTTAAAGTTTAAAGAATGGTACACTATAGAAAATACTTAAATAAGTGTACCAAGCAACTGGTTTTATATACTGTACATGCATGTACATAAACTATCCATGAACTTTCTTTAGAATATAAATGCCGAGTTCTCACCAAGGCAGTAATGCCTCAACACGCCCCCCCACCCCTTCCTTGCCAAATGCAATTTAAAATTGAAGCAGAGGTTTGTTTCCATTTAATCTGACAAACATACAATATGGCTAAGAGTAGAAAAAAAAACTTAATACTGGTAATAAACTTACATCTTAATCCCTCATGGACACCCAAACTTCAATGTTGAATTGCAGTTCAATGGAATCTGAAATCCATAAAACATTTGTACAAAAGAATAAAACATTCAGCTCATTAAAACTGTCTTCAGCAGAAAGCTTTCATCATTGTGTCAGCCCCGAAAGATATAAACATCATGAACAACTGTATAAAACGACCAATATGCACATTTGAAGACTTACCTCATCATTTATATATCATGGTTATCTGGATTGGTTGGCATACAGCAAACTGAAATATAAATATCCATTGTATATATAGCCCATATATATTATATACAGTACAAGTTTTAAAGTAAAAGTACTTCAGTAATGAAACTGTTCGTCATGACCACATTCAGCCCCGAAAATGAATAATTTTCATAAAGAAACAGCAATTCCAGTTTGATAGAAAATAAAATGGCAAAATAAATCTGGTACTTTAGCAGCAAGTAATTTTCATTATAATACAAGTAACGGACTGTCAGAAAACACCATACGAACAGATAAAAAAGGCAACTTTATCCCTCACAGCTCCTGAATTCATTCTTTTCTCAAAGCTGGACGCTTCTACCCAAAGACTGGGAAAGATTGGGACAACTAGTGTCAAATAATTTTAAGAAAGTTGTCAAGATACACCCAGTTAACCCAACACTATTAAAATTTCACTTGGTGCACAACGAGAATATGGTACACTGGCATAAACTTGTGTCAACAAACGTGCAATAGCCCTCAACATTGGTTAAATATTTGCAAGAGGCACTTTAGAGGGTACTTTTTATGGTTCCCGTGTTTGGGCTCATTACCATATCACTTACACTATGATAGACAAACATAAAGCTTTCTATGTTTTAAGCCATGAGCGGTAGACTAATATTTAACTGAATATACTTGTGACTCAATTACACTGTCAGCTTCTTAAAAACACGTACCAAATAGCAATGCACCCGAGCTGGTAGAAGGAAATGTTCATCGTCTGCCACCACGACCCAGATACACATTGGCGATCCAACAGTTATCATTCATTCTGAAAAATGCAAATACTTGTACAGTACACTATATTTAAAGTATTATCAGAATAGCAAGCTGACCTTCCATGTCATCAGAAGCATAAATCAGCAGTATAAAACTAGTAGTCCCGCCAACAATTTGTCCATCGATAAAGGATTAGGATATATTAATTTAAGGAGAACTCAGGCCAGCACGAAGTTGGTTGTTAACATTACCATTAGCTTAAAAACCACTTACCAAAGAGCAATGCAAGTCCCGTGATAGAAATACTTCATGCTCTGCCAAATGAAGGCAACAGCACCCAACATGCACTGAAAAATGTAAACATGGTAAATTATATTAAAAGAATTTATCAATATCAAGCTGACCTTTTTAAGTCATATCAGAAGCATAAAATCAGCAGTGTGACAATGTACAGATCCGACCCCCAAATTTGTCATCATTGTAAAAATACACTAGTCTTATGGCATACTAACAATCGGGAAGGCAACTTAACCATGTGGTCATTTATATCCTTTGACACTGATCACTAGCTGCATACTTTAGTTATTACTGGGATTTATATAGGCAATGTAGATAAAATTCTATGATTTTGTAACTGTGCACTAGCCTCGTTTCAGGACATCTTACCAATTACCATTTTTTAACAATCCCTACTTTGCACACTTTGTTTGCACCCAATCTTGTGTATTTTGCAGTGTACTGTCCAGTGGATGCATTTGTTTAAATTTAATTGGTTTCAAAGATAGTGAGTTCCATTATGGAATTATTGACTTTTTAATTCGGCTCCAAGAATAGGATTAATATTATAATCGAGTAGTCAAAAGTGGGAAACCTGCAGTAAAGACTACTAGCAGAAATTTCATTAAACAACTTTCAGAAGTAAGGTCTTTGAAGGGGAACGGAGTCTGTGTGATTATGAGGGTGGGTTCCTTGGGATGTGTGCAGGGGAAGGATGTTAGCAAGAATAACCTCACTGCAATCAGTCCATCATGCAGGTGAGAATGCCAGGGCGAGCCGATCCAGCCCGACAGCAAGCTGGACGTTGTGATCCTGTGGTCCCTGTGGTCGATCACCCAGGCGTCCTAGGCGAGAAACACCATGGGCAGTTCTTTTTCACCCCTACTGCCCCATGTTACCGTAGCAGTAAATAAGGTACCTGGGAGTTAGTCCAGCTGTCACGGGCAGGCTTCCTGGGGTGGAGGGCAGAGGCCTGGATCGAGGACCTGGTCCCCGATCATCACCATCTAAGCTATCTCAAGACGATAGTGTACAGGGTCATATTATTAGCTTTCGAAAAGGCAAACAAACTATTAGACTATTGAGCAGGCAGGCAAAATTCTGCTACCAGCTACTAAAGGCACTTATTTTGAAACTATCCCTAGGGGCATCGGATAAATTTGTTTATTTTTATGCAAATATTTTTGTAATGGACCCGAGTGCTGTCCATGGCTAGGCCTCACAAAAAAAAAAAAATATGGACGTGATCGGTGTCCAAGAGAGTGAATGTTGAACATATCACAGTCAAATGAATACACGTCGGATGCAAGTAGCACATGATTCAAGGTGTTTAAGGTTTAACAGCAACAAGTATATTTGTGTAGATGCACAGAGCTGTAAATAAGTATAATGGTTAGACATACCCAATCCTGAGTCACTAGTGGTAAAACTTACAAAGAAATATAGCCTATGCAAGGGAATATCAACGCTATTGTGACATGCGAGTTATGATCAAGATTAGGTTATGAAGTATCCAATAAATATCAAAAGATTTCTTGCATAATAAATTAAATTCGTTAATGCCCAACCCAACGGTTTTTCCCACAGTAATGTCGATATCTATCATGTTCTCATACAGACATTATGTAGAAACTGTTAAATTCTGTTAAGTATAGTAATATGTAATAAATGGCCACAGTACCAACAATCTAAAACACTCTGCTCTTTGAGTTACTGGTTACATAGGAACAAGTGGTCCAAACTCCCACTTTGGATTTCGATATGAACAAATCCCACCGCAGTGGTACTTCCATATGACTCCCAACACTGAGGCAAATACTGTACTACATTATTTAGTATGTTGAGAAAACGCGTAGAACGTTTAATTTTAAAGACTCGCAAGACCCTTATTATTGTCAGCCCTGTAAGAAAAAAAAACATTAAAAAAACCTAAAACTTACAACATTCATATTAAAAGACCTACCGTGAATGACACACGTAATGCAGTAATCCAGGCATCTGGCTAGTCTTCATTTTGCTCGGTAATCTGAAAAGCGGATACTAGTCTTAAATTTATTTTTGCCTCTATGTCTATAAACACTACACTTTTTCATTCTTCAGTGTTAAACTTTCATCAACCCACATCAGCCCCGAAAGATAAGATCATCATAAGCAAAACGACAGTCGCACCTGCACCAAATACTGGGTACAGTTACATGAAGGACCCCTTACCTGTGGATGCATCCCAATGGAGAACAAATTCATCTCATGAACCTAGGGAGGAAACTTGTTCTCATATCGACATATAATCAACATACTAGGGCACCTGGTACTGTAACCAGAAGGGATCAAACAACAATTGTTACATTGTGTGTTAACAGAACGAGGAACCATTCAAGCAAGAGTATTGACACTTCATGGTATCGTCAGTACCCGGAAAGATCAACATCACGGGCAAGATCATAAATAGGAGAGATAAGATGTGTAGTACACCATACCTATACGCTGCCAGGCAAAAGGGATCTCCTTGTGATGCCATCAATTCACCATCCAAGAAGCAACACTGATAATCTGTAACACATTAAATATTAATTTAATGGGCATCCCTACAAGATTCAAGGAGCAGCATTGACGTAGGTAACAAAGAAAACTTAAATCTCACTGGTGTGCATGCCCAAGGCCGGAGAACACACTTACACTTGTCATGATTAAGGTTGGCGAGAATGTACTGTACTTGCAGAGAGTTAATTAGAAACTTAAAACTAGATTGGCTTTATCAAATGCATTAAAATTGTAGCCAGAGGCAGTCATATTGCATTAGGTGGTCAACAGGTGCAGGATGTAATAATTAGCAGTATACCTCCTTTTCTATACATCCCATTCCACGGACGGAACTGGAGAGTACCAGTACTTGTGGCATGTGACTGGCAGAAAATCCGTGTTGCTCTAATCCTGTACCTCTTGTTTCAACATTCCATATTTGAGACCATGACCATGCACCTCTATGCTTTTGTGCCCCTTCCGAAAGATGGTCGTCAAGACTTGTTTTTAATTTATATTTTATTTATTATTATAGTTTGTTAAATTTTATAATTACTATTACTATAATTATTATTACTAGGCACGGTTCCACGTCCTATAAACAGTTTGCTGCATTTTTTATTTGTACAGTGAGCAATATACAAGCTCATTTCAATAGTATTGAAATGCATCATTATATATATATATAAACTTTGCTTTCCTGGATGCTATTAACAAAAATTCCAGAATATTCTTATGCACCACAGGGTTTGTTGAGCCAACGTTAGTTAGGGGTGCAGCTCAGGGGTTAATTGGCAGGGCTCTGGCAGGTGCAGGCCCCAAATACCAGTTGGATAGTTATGGCAGAGCACCTTTATGAAGCTATCATAGTATAATATATTTATTAACAAAGAACCTGGTTAAAAATTTGTTTTGTGGTGGGACAGGCAGCCTGTGACTAGTGAAATCTCAATTCAACAAACACTATTTTGGGCAAATACTCAGTTGGAAAACTACTTTCTATGTCAATTTATTCCCTGGACAAAAAGTTTGCCAAATCAGGGGATGTGTGGAGGCACTATTACAGATAAGTTGGGATCTTTGGAAGCCATACACCCATCCACTTTACAAAATAAACCAAATTCTATACCTGGTTTGTCTGGGGTCTGAGAGTTGTTTCTACTCCAAGGCTCCAGCCTGAGAGCCAGGCTTGACTTTTCAGTGCGCCTCACTAGGATGTTGCTTGGAGTGGCCCCAGCATAACCCAACCACAGCCCTGTTGGTCCGTCACTCCTTGGTGGAAACAATCTAGTTTCCTTGTGAACCGCTAGGTCCACTGTTCCAGAAGATTTCTTATGCTCGCTGGTAGGGGTGTTGTGGAGGTAGGACCAACTGTGGACCTCCGGATGTTTATACATGTTCGGCTGATTGTGCCTATGTGCAACTCTGCTCCTGTTCTCACTGGGTCAATCTAAATTTGTCTTCCAGCAGTCGTTCACTCCAGTACGGGGGTATTTTACTGTGTAGATTTTGGGACCTCGAGGGCCAGATCCCGAAAGCATGTTACGGAACCGTGTACATGTTTCCTCAATTCCTTTGTGTCTTTGGCTTGTGTCCAATTATCATTCAAAGTTAATTGGAGCTTCCAACAGCACCAGAGAGGCTGTTATAACTAACAGTTGAGGGGAAGTTTTCATGCTTGTAACTGTTAAATAATAAATGTAACCAAAGCCGCAAAGATTGAGGAAAGATGTCACACATTCTAGGGTAAAGTGCTTGCGTCAAGTTGACTTTCGTGAATCTGGCCTGTGCCCCCCCCCCCCTCCCCCATTGTAGTTCCATGTGCTT
>WNGS01164437.1:41483586-41504420 GCA_020271785.1 Procambarus virginalis | reverse complement strand
TGTCCCAAGTTAGTGCTCCATTTAGTATATCTTTAAGTGAACTGATTCTAGGTCTAGTCAATCTCTTGGTCAGCATGCACGCAGCAATCCATTTTACCCATATTTTAATCGACGTTAGTTTGGTTTCTATTCTTAGGTTCAGTATTTTAGTCCATCTGGGAGCTCCTGTTATGACTCATATTGCATCATTTTGAATAACCTCAATGTTTGCCCACTGACCAGGAGAAAGAGTGAGTAGGGCAGGCGCTGAATAATCAACTAGGGAACGAATGGGGTGTATGTAAAAGATTCTTAATACTTTGTGTCCCGCTCCTAGACGGGGCCCTGTGATTGCTCTCATTATATTCAGTTGTGATTTTGCCTTCTCCTTCAGATATTGAATTTGCTTGTTGAATATCATTTTAGAATCTATCCACACTCCGACATATTGATCAGCGGTGGGTGGCGGGTGCGAGATGTGGCAGAGGTGGGTGCTGGGTGCGAGGAGACTGGCAGTGGTGGGCGGCGGCGGGGTGCAAGGAGACGTGTCAGAGGTGAGTAGCGGGTGCAAGGAGACATGGCAACGGTGGGTGGCGGGTGGGAAGAGACGTGGCAACAGTGGGTGGCATGTGCAGGGAGATGTGGCAGAGGTGGGTGGCAGTTGCAAGGAGACGTGGCAGAGGTGGGTGGCAGGTGCAAGGAGACGTGGCAGAGGTGGGTGGCGGGTGGGAGGAGACTGGCAGTGGTGGGTGGCGGGTGGGAAGTGACGTGGCAACGGTGGGTGGCGTGTGCAAGGAGACGTGGCATAGGTGGGTGGCAGGTGCAAGGAGACGTGGCAGATGTGGGTGGCGGGTGGGAGGAGACGTGGCAGGGGTGGACCGCGGGTGGACCGCGGGTGCAAGGAGATGTGGCAACAGTGGGTGGCGGGTGGGAGGAAACGTGGCAACAGTGGGTGGCGGGTGGGAAGAGACGTGGCACCAGGGGTGGCGGGTGAGAGGAGACGTGGCAGAGGTGGGCGGCGGGTGCAAGGAGATGTGGCAACAGTGGGTGACGGGTGGGAAGAGACTGGCAAGGATGGGCCGTGGGTGCAAGGAGATGTGGCAACAGTGGGGGCGGGGGTGGAGGAGATGTGGCAATAGTGGGTGGCGGGTGGGAGGAGACGTGGCAACAGTGGGTGGCGGGTGAGAGGAGATGTGGCAATAGTGGGTGGCGGGTGGGAGGAGACGTGGCAACAGCGGGTGGGGGTGAGAGGAGACGTGGCAGAGGTGGGCGACGGGTGCAAGGAGATGTGGCAACAGTGGGTGACGGGTGTGAGGAGATGTGGCAACAGTGGGTGGCGGGTGGGAGGAGACGTGGCAGAGGTGGGCGGCGGGTGGGAGGAGACGTGGCAACGGTGGGCGGCGGGTGGGAGGAGACGTGGCAGCGGTGGGCGGCGGGTGGGAGGAGACGTGGCAGCGGTGGGCGGCGGGTGGGAGGAGACGTGGCAGCGGTGGGCGGCGGGTGGGAGGAGACGTGGCAACGGTGGGCGGCGGGTGGGAGGAGACGTGGCAACGGTGGGCGGCGGGTGGGAGGAGACGTGGCAGCGGTGGGCGGCGGGTGGGAGGAGACGTGGCAACGGTGGGCGGCGGGTGGGAGGAGACGTGGCAGCGGTGGGCGGCGGGTGGGAGGAGACGTGGCAGCGGTGGGCGGCGGGTGGGAGGAGACGTGGCAGCGGTGGGCGGCGGGTGGGAGGAGACGTGGCAGCGGTGGGCGGCGGGTGGGAGGAGACGTGGCAGCGGTGGGCGGCGGGTGGGAGGAGACGTGGCAGCGGTGGGCGGCGGGTGGGAGGAGACGTGGCAGCGGTGGGCGGCGGGTGGGAGGAGACGTGGCAGCGGTGGGCGGCGCGGCCATTCTTTCCACCAGCGACCCGCCTGCTGGGTGGACGCCCCGCACCTCGCTCCTGCACCATGGCGCCTGCTGAGGGCCGCACGTGGCTCCTCTCTCCTCTCCGTCATGTTCTACCACCATCGTCCTCACCGCTACAGTCTCGGGTGTGTAATACTGGCCTCGAGTTGTGTTATTGGTTAAGGCAGCTGTGTTGGTTGGTCGTGGTCACACGGTGTCTAGTGTTGAGACATGTGGTGAGGGCGTCATGGCCGTATATATTATCCTGCTTGGTTATGGTGGCCGTAGCGGGCCGTTCGCCTCGCCTACACTCTTGGAGGTTTTAATTTCAAACTGCGTTTGTGTCGTGTCCGTGTGGCCTCGTGGGGCTCCCTCCCGAGGCATACATGATAAGTCAGGCTGTTGCTTGTAGCGGCCCGCAAGCCCACTCACATCCCAGAGGATCTAGCACATCTTGCAGGGATATAATAAATTGTAACTTGGAAAATCTGGAACAGTGTTCCCGCAGTATGGTGCCGGGGTGGGGGGTGATGGTGGTGGCTCTGGTGCTTCATGGCGTCTCTACCCTACACAGCATTATTTGGCATTTCCCACCGTGTTTCACAATAGATATTTCATAATTTGTATTTTAAATGCTTTAAAAATTCCAACTTTAGCATCATATAATCGTAATTCAATTATGTTGAATGTTCAGCTTAACTAGGTTCTAAAATTAGGTTAGCCAAGTATAATAAAAAAACATTTTAAGTAATTTTGAATACGTTAGTGGAATATTTTTTGTGCCTTGGTTTGCAAATGTTATTACTTAATTGACATTATGAAGTGACCTGTATTGGGGCATCAGTTTTAATACTGTTAAATTGCTCTGTAAGTAATCTAACCCTGCACTACCCCTTACCTGAGAGAATAATGGTTTTGACAATTCGGTGTCTGTACCATTGTGAGTTTGACATTTATAAGAACATAGAACAAAGGCAAATGCAGAAGGCCTATTGGCCCATACGAGGCAGCTCCTATTTATAACCACCCAATCCCACTCATATACATGTCCAACCCATGCTTATATCTTGATACAAAAATAATTGGATTGTAGTATACTTTGCCTCCTAAGCTTACCACAGCTGTGTGTTCATCACTGCTGTATATCGATGGAGGTATAGCAAATGAAGACTTCTGAAACCCTGGTGGTGTTGACCATCGGGGCATTATGGTCTTCACACATTTCCTTGTGACAAATGATCATCAACTTAAAAGTGTAGCGAGAAATCTTGCAAAACCTTAAATAATAACATGCAAGGTAATTTTTAAGGTTTTTTAATACAATTACTTGTATATATATCCTCAAGTGTTTCAGTACAGGTATAGTGCTTCAGTGTATAGTCTTGAAACTATGGTACATGCAATACTAAGTACAGTAGTAACTAAAATGGAGTAGGGGCCCCACGTGATAAGTTATTAGGAAATGTTAGAATAGTTGTAGCAATGGCTGGAAATAGTAGAAATGTAGATTCTTCTACTAACCTATCTGTAAAATTCACGACTTAATAGTGCAAGGAAAATTTGTTGGACCATGCAGCTGGCGGAAGGGTTTTAGAACCTTTTGTAACGATGGGCGAGTGGTTACAGGTTAGCAATTAACTGTAGCTGCTCCTGAAGCTCGTTGACCCTGATGTTTGGGGCTGAAGAAAGTTTTCTAATGACCTCTTAAAATAATTTAACTGAAATGTATGGTTAGTCCTCTTGCTTGCTGGATTACTTTTACTGTGGTACAGTTGGAACTAAAATGGTTGGGCACATCCTAGCTTCTTGGTCTGTTCACCTAGCAATAAATAAGTATTTGGGAGTTAACTGGTGTGGAGTTGCATCCTGTGGAAGGTTGGTAGTTAGACATCGGTAGGACCTCTATACCAGCTTGACATACTGTATAGTACAACCTAGATTCGACACAATATGGGACTATCCCCAATTTGTTGCAGTGAAGTATTCATTGCTACTAGATATACCTCCAGGATGAATTTCCATGCCCTGTGAGTTCATTTGTTTCATTTTGGCCTATAATAAGACAACTGCAATGTGTCCCAAAAATTTAATCTAGCTAATGAGGCATGGGATGCTCAAATAAATGAGCATCCCATGCCTCATTTATTTGCAAAGGTAGCAGGGTTAGAATGAAAACCTTCAAAACCTCGACTTTGCAACAAAAACTTTCAGTTCAAAATAAAACAAACCCTAGAATTTATAATTGAAAAGATTTAAATTGAAATAGAATTTATAATAGAAATCCTCAATAGCATTCCCAAGGCTACAACTATTTCTTGTAAGGTTGAATCTATCTACAAATCATAAGTGTGATTGGCGTCGTACCAAGAGTTACCTCTGGGCTGATTTCGGTTAAATTTTACTTTCAACCTGCCATGCCTGGCGCATACCTAGAGGGTTTTGAGAGTTCTACTCCATAAGCCTGGCCTGGGGCCAGGCTCACATGGACAAATACCAAGAGAACCTGTCTAAAGAAATTTGACCATCTTGCATATTTCCCCACTCACTAAATATTTGACTTAAAATTTCGCTAAAAGATAAAGGACCCATATTAGTGAAGTAAACCAGGGAATATCAATATTAAAATAACCATATTAATTGGGGTTGTGCTTTTTATAGCTTTCCCAAGGCCTCTTACTATTTCTTGTAAAGTTATGCCCATCTACGAAAATCTGTAAAATGTGGTAAGAGATATTAAATTTTGCCCCGAGGGGCGAGTTTATTGGGCAGCGCCACTCATCTTGTGAGCTATTGTTAGTTGCCATTCACCCAAAAAATATTTAAGTGAACTTATAATATAACATGTCATATGAAGGACAACAAAGAGAACAGTTCTGTAAAAGCACTAACATACACCTAGGATATTTTGTTATCCCAAGCTTTGAAATCTCATATTCAATGGAAAAGGGGGAGGGCATATTTTAACAAAACTAACACAACTGGGCATTAAAAAGAACCATAGACATAAAAACCAGAGACAGACATAGCCCCTCTACACAAGGGAGGGAGCAAAGCATTGGCAAAGAATTATAGACCAGTTGCATTTATGTCCCACATAATAAGTCGGTGATCAGGAATTGGGTCACTAGGTTCATGGAAATAAATGACCTCCACTGTCCAGGCCAACATGGATTCAGAGCGGGAAGATCATGCCTCACAGCTACTTGACCATCACGACAAAATCACTGAGGCATTAGAAGAAAAACAGAATGCAGATGTTGTATACACAGACTTTGCAAAGGCATTTGACAAATGTTACTATTGAGTGATAGCACACAAAATGAGGTCAATGGGTATAACTGGTAAAGTGGGACGCTGGATACTGGCTTCAATTTCTTGTCGAACAGAACACACTAAAGGTAAATAAAGTAGTCCGAACGCAGTAAAGTTCTGTACCTCAAGGTACGGCCTTGCACCACTGCAAGGCCCGTACCACTGTTCCTTATTCTCGGCAGATAGACAAAAATAAGTCACAGCTTCGTGTCATCATTTGCAGACTATACAAAAATCAGCATGAAAATTACCTCTGCAGAAGACATTGAAAAACAGATTAACAAAGTTTTTGACTGGGCAGCAAAAAATAACATTAACTGGTAAGTTCCAGTTACTCAGACACAGCAAAAGTAGGGATCTGAAACATAATTCAGGGTATAAAACATAATCGAATCTGCCCATAATAGGAAAGCAGCATGTCAAGGATTTGGGAATAATGATGTCTAGACGACCTAATGTTTAGGGAGCATAACCCAAGCAAATATTGTCGGCCAGAAAAATAAGATGGATTACAAAAACCTTCAAATCCAGAGATCCCATCACAATGGTTGTACTCTTGAATTCAAATCACTTGTGCTGTCCTGTCTTGAGTATTGCTCGGTATTCACTTCCCCTTCAAAGCAGGAGAGATTGAAATAGAGGGAATACAGAGAACATGTACGGCATGCATAGACGAAATGAAGCGCCTAAATTATTGGAATAGTCTCAAAGCCCTCCAAATGTACTCCCTAGAGAGATGAGATACCAAATAATATACACATGGAAAATACTGGAGGGCCAGGCCAGATTCACGAAAGCACTTGCGCAAGCACTTACGAATGTGTACATCTTTCCTCAATCTTTGACGGCTTTGGTTACATTTATTATTAAACAGTTTACAAGCATGAAAACTTCCCACTCAACTGTTAGTTATAAACAGCCTCCTGGTGCTTTGGAGCTCATTAACTTTAATGATAATTGGAAACAAAGCCACCAAAGATTGAGGAAACATGTACAGGTTCGTAAATGCTTTCGTGAATCTGGCCCCAGGTCCCAAATCTACACAGTAAAATACCAACGTACTGGAGTGAACGATATGGAAGAAAATTTAGAATTGAACCAGTGAAGAAAGAGCAGAGGTGCCATAGGCACAATCAGAGAACACTGTATAAACATCCGAGGTCCACAGTTGGTCCCTACCCCACAACACCCTACCAGCGAGCATAAGAAATATTGCTGGAACAGTGGACATCTTCAAAAGGAAACTAGATTGCTTCCTCCAAGGAGTGCCGGACCAACCGGGCTGTGGTGGGTATGGGCCACTCCAAGCAATCCTATGAGGCGCACTGAAAAGTCAAGCCTGGCCTCAGCTGGGCTTGGAGTAGAACAACTCTCAGAACCCCATCAACCAGGTATAGAATTTGGTTTTAAATATGTTCATGGCTTTCCAAAGATCCCAACTATCTTGTAATAGTGCCTCCACACCTCCCCTGATTTGGCAATTTTTGTCCAGGGAATAAATTGACATAGAAAGTAGTTTTCAACTGATTATTTGCCAAATAGGTTTGTTGAATTGAGATTTCACTAGTCACAGGCTGCCTGTCCCACCACAAACAATTTTTACCAGGTTCTTGTTAATAAATATATTATACTATGATAGCTTCATAAAGGTGCTCTGCCATAACTATCCACCTGGTATTTGGGGCCTGCACCTGCCAGAGCCCTGCCATTAACCCCTAGCTGCACACCTAACTAACTTGCTAACACCCTGTGGTGCATAAGAATATTCTGGAATTTTTGTTAATAGCATCCAGGAAGCAAATTTGTATATATATATGTAATTGCATTTTCATACTATATTGAAATGCGCTTGTATATTGCTCACTGTACAAATAAAAAATGCACAGTTTATAGGACAGTGGAAGTGCTAGTAATAAAATTATAGTAATAGTAATATAAATTAATAAAACTAGTAATAATAAATAGGTAATAAAACTGAAATCGAAGTCTTGACGACATCTTTTCGGAAGGCACAAAGATAGATGGCATGTCATGTCTCAATATGGGAATGTTAAAAGGAGGTAAGAATTTAGAGCAAAGATTTTCTGCCAATACAATCACAATACTGTACCTCCATTCCTCATGGAATGGGATGTATAGAAAAGGAGGTATACTGCTAGTTATTATATCCTGCACTTGTTGACCACCTAATGCAATATGACTGCCTCTGGCTACAATTTTAATGCATTTGATAAAGCCAATCTAGTTTTAAGTTTTCTAAATAAATTATGCAAGTACAGTACATTCTCGCCAACCTTAATCATGACAAGTGTAAGTGTTCTCCGGCCTGGGCATGCCCACCAGTGAGATTAAGTTTTATTTTGTTATACTAATGCTGCTCCTTGAATCTTGTAGGGATGCCCATTAAATTAATATTTAATGTGTTACAGATTATCAGTGTTGCTTCTTGGATGGTGATTGATGGCATCAAAGAAATCTTTTGCGGCACGATAGGTATGGTACTACACATCTTCCTCTTCTTATTTGTGATCTTGCCATGATGTTTTATCTTTCGGGACTGACATACCATGAAGAATACTCTTGCTGAAACCCTTCTGTAAACACACATGTAACAATTGTGCTGATACCTTCTGTTAATACAGTGCTGTATTTGATTATATTTCAGATATGGAAAGTTCATCCTAGGTCATGGATGAATTTGTTCTCCATTTGGATCATCACAGGTAAGGTCCTTCAATGTAACTTTGCCCAGTATTTTGCATGTGCAACTCGTTTTGCTTATGATGATCTTATCTTTCGGGGCTGATGTGGGTTGATGAAAGTTTAACACTGAAGAATGAAAATATGTAGTGTTTATAGACATAGGCAAAATAAATTTAAGACTAGTATCCGCTTTTCAGATTACCGAGCGAAATGAAGACTAGCCAGATGCCTGGATTACTGCTTACGTTGTCATTCGGTAGGTCTTTAAATATGAATGTGAAGTTTTTAGTTTTTTTAATGTTTTTTTTTCTTACAGGGCTGACAATAATAAGTGTCTTGCTGAAGTCTTTAAATAACGTTTAGCGTTTTTCTCAAATAACTAAAAATGTATACAGTATTTGCTATGTTTGGGATTCAAAGAATCCACTTGTTGGATTTTGTTCATATGAAAATCCAAAATGGAGTTTGACACTTGTTGATACTAACAAAAAAGGTGTTAGATTGTTGGTTTGCATTTATTAATATTTACATGCTTAAAAATTAAGTAACAGTTTCTACAAATCTTATGGAATGTGCTGCATTACTGTGGGAAAAAACCTTGGGTTGGATTAAAATTTTAATTATTTGCAAGAAGTCTTTTGATATTTATGGATAAGATCATTAACTAATTTGACATAACTGTGTCAAATAGCGTTGATATTCCTTGCTAGGCTATATTCTTTGTAAGTTTTAACTAGTGACCAGGATTGGGTATGTCTAACAATTATACTTATTCACAGCTCTGTGCATCTACACAAATATACTTGTGCGGTTAAACCTTAAACACCTTAAATCATGTGCTACTTGCATCGACTGTATTCATTACTGTATTAACATTACGCTCGCTTGGACACCGATCACGTCCATTTTTTTTGTTTTTGAGGCCTAGCCATGGACAGCACTCGGGTCNATTTTCAGCATATACGTTATATATGTTAAACAAACGATTTATAATATAATAAAGCTATAAGTTGAGAATAATCTCAGTTTAGGACAAAGGTTCTCTTGTCAGTTTACATGACTACTGAAACTGTAATATGGTTTCAGACCCTCACAAATATCTAGGTAACTATCCAGGTGGTTTGTGAGCCGGGGTTGGGGGGGGAGGGGTTCTCATGGTAACGAATTTGGTCTGAGCACCAGGCTCTCTTGGGCAGAGCCATTAAGGAATGTAAGACGAGCTTAGTGAGCCTTTGTTTTGCATATTTCAGTTCCTTTAATCCGGTTCATCCAGTAGTTGTCGAGATCAAGCATTGGCTGTTTCTTGTTCACATTAAGTTTAAGTCGGTTGAGTTTTGTTGGGTTCCCAGCCATGTTGGCGTGTCTTTAAATGAGCGTGCGGATGCTGCCGCCAAGGAAGCTGTCCGCTCTTGTCCCATCTCTCGTACAGGTATTCCATATTCCGACTTTTACCCGGTTATCCATTCCTCCATCCTTACCCGTTGGCAGGCTTCTTGGTCGTCTGTTACTGGTAACAAACTCCGTACTCTTAAATGTTGTGTTTCCTCGGGGCCGTCCCGAGGAACTCCCGAGGCCGTCCCATCACCGTAACCGGCGTTGGGAAACTGCTCTGGCGAGGTTGCATATTGGCCATACTCGCTTAACCCATGGTCACTTGATGGAGCGCCGCCCTGCTCCTTATTGTCCTAATTGCATTGTCCCTCTTACAGTCGTGCATGTCCTTCTTGAATGTCCTGACTTTCGGGACGAGCGTGTGTCTTGCTTTCCGACCGCCCCTCGCGGTCACCTGTCCCTCGATAGAATTCTTGGTGACTCGGATACTTTTGATATCGTTCGCCTTATGCGTTTTTGTTCTCGTATTGGCATCCTTGGTGATATTTAGCGCCCTCTGATTATTCCGCACATTTGATGGTGCTACATAGCCTTCCCGGTTTGGTGCCTTCTTTTGATAATTACTTACTTTGCATATTTCATATATCATTAGCGTCGAGCAGAGTACCGGAGTCGTGGAGGGTTGTCAATGTGGTGCCGATCTTAAAGTAACTCGTCCCTCTACTAACAGGTCGCCTGTTTTGCGCTATGGTGCCAACGTTACAAATGCAACCTATTAAGAAGAGTAATAGTTTACAAAAAATTTATGTTTTCTATGTACTGGACTTTATAGGCTAGGTGGCTGCTTGCCATCGTACATTTCTGGTCACATAAAAAGGTTGCATTTTTTACGGAGTGGCAAATCAAGAGAAGCTGTTCTATGTAAAGAGATGAATCACTTGTGTCAAGGTGTCAGCCAAGTGGCTTACCATCGGTACTACTGCATGTTAGGCCATCACCTCACTCCTGGGGCCCACACTCCTCGGCCCACACCCTACCAGTTGACATGTGGGCCCCTCATGCTTCATCCCACACTGTACAAGACATGAGGGGCCCCACACTGTACAAGACATTAGGGCCCCCACACTGTACAAGACATGAGGGCCCCACACTGTACAAGACATGAGGGCCCACACTGTACAAGACATGAGGGCCCCGTACCTCACCACAAACTTCTCCCCCACTAGGCACTGTAGGCATCATACCTCGGGATAATTGGCACTGTGGTGGCCTCCGGAGTGCCAGGGTCGAGGGTTATGGCAGATAAGTTAGAGTTTGTGTGGTCTCTGGCACTCCGGCACTCTGGCACTCTGGCGCTCTGGCACTCTGGCACTCCGGCCAGGTCTTTGTCTTGGTAAACTTGACACAGCGTGACACTTGTGGCATGTGTCAAGGCTCTCCAAGCCTGCCCGGATGATGGTAATAATTTTAACCCCGAGATAATTATAATTGATGTCGGAGACAGCCAGCCTGTATATATATATATATATATATATATATATATATATATATATATATATATATATATATATAATGTCGTACCTAGTAGCCAGAACGCACTTCTCAGCCTACTATGCAAGGCCTGATTTGCCTAATAGGCCAAGTTTTCATGAATTAATTGTTTTTTGACTACCTAACCTACCTAACCTAACCTAACCTAACTTTTTCGGCTACCTAACTTAACCTAAGCAATAAAGATAGGTTAGGTTAGGTTAGGTAGGGTTGGTTAGGTTCGATCATATATCTACGTTAATTTTAACTCCAATAAAAAAAAATGACATCGTACGTAATGAAATGGGTAGCTTTATCATTTCATAAGAAAAAAAATAGAGAAAATATATTAATTCAGGAAAACTTGGCTTATTAGGCAAATCGGGCCTTGCATAGTAGGCCAAAAAGTGAGTTCTGGCTACTAGGTACGACATATACATATATATATATATATATATATATATATATATATATATATATATATATATATATATATATATATATATATATATATAAATATATATATATAAATATATATATAAATATGTAATATCCATGTTAAGCTTATATGGAGGTCCGTCCAAGATGGAAGTACTGCCCTCCCCGAGATGCCACCCACAACAGTTTACTAAGTCCCAGGTACCTGTTTACTGGTAGATAAACAAGTGCATTATGTTTTTTTTTATTATTATTTTCTACCACAGACGTGGCCACACATTTACAATGCTAACCAGCATATATACATTTTCTTCTGTCCTCCATGGACAGGGTTAGAGATGTGTTAAACATATAGTTCAGGGATTTATTGAACAATCAACCACAGAAGGTGATTATAGGGCTTTTAAAATGCTAAGCTAACCTACATACGTAAATACATAGATACACAGATTTACGTCTGCCCTACATAAAGTGTTCGATGTGTCTTTTACATAGTGTCATTAATGTGCATTTACAAAGGTGAAATGTAATTCTGATCAGCTTCCACATATACTTTATACACATACATATACATACATACACACACACATACATACATATACATATATACATACATATACATATATACATACATATACATATACACACACACAGACATACACATACATTTGTCTCTTTTACTCTGACAGGGTGAGATAGCTGATAAAGAAACTAGTGTGCAACTAGTGTATTAGGTGATAGGAAACGCGCCCAGCCATTTCTGTCCCGCCTGGGATTCGAACCCGGAGTTGTCGATTGTGAGTCGAGAAGAAACCCGACTGTACCACCCTACTGATGGGTGTTGTGTGTGTGTACACACGGGTGTAGGGAGGTGTGTGGTGTGGCGGGGAATTGTGCTCTTGAGTCTTGAGCTTCAGCTGCATGGCCCCGCCTCTCAGCTGTCAATCAACTGGTGTACAGGTTCCTGAGCCTATTGGGCTCTCTCGTGTCTACACTTGAAACTATGTATGGCGTCTTTGTTCACTATTCTCTAACTCTGAAAAAATATATTGAAAACACTGGGAAAATTCTTGTCTCTTTGGCAAATTAATGTATTTATTTCAGAGGTGTTCAGTCTGCTTGTTCGTGTACCACCTGTCCGCCCTGGCAGCGCCCCTGAGAATCTTGTATGTAGTAATCATGTGTCCCCAGGCATATAAGTGTCTCACCTTTCCTAATAGTGATTTGTTGAATAGCAATTCCTTAAGTCTTTCCTCGCAACTCACACCTATCAGCTCTGGGACCAGTCTCGTGGCAGCGGTGTGGTGGGTTAGTGTATATAGTGATTGATAGTGTTGACAGTGAGGTACAGTAGGTACAGCAGATGCTGTACCTGCTGCACCTATAGTGTTATAGTTTGAGATAGTGTGGGACTGAAGGACACATGGTAGAGAGAGAGAGAGAGAGAGAGAGAGAGAGAGAGAGAGAGAGAGAGAGAGAGAGAGAGAGAGAGAGAGAGAGAGAGAGAGAGAGAGAGAGATGGTGAGTGAGTTACTCATTCTCTGACTCACTTCTAAAAGAGACTGTAAACAGTCTTTTTATAGTGAGTGTACTACCGTCCGCCGCTGACCTCCACCAGTCACTACTATTACTGTCACACTCTGGCCGCCCCTCCTCTCTCCTCCACCTGCCGCACCTGCCGCACCTGCTGCACCTGCTGCACCTGCTGCACCTGCTGCACCTGCTGCACCTGCCGCACCTGCTGCACCTGCTGCACCTGCTGCACCTGCTGCACCTGCTGCACCTGCCGCACCTGCTGCACCTGCTGCACCTGCTGCACCTGCCACACCTGCTGCACCTGCTGCACCTGCCGCACCTGCTGCACCTGCTGCACCTGCTGCACCTGCCGTACATGCTGTACCGCCGTACCTGCTGTACCGCCGTACCTGCTGTACCGCCGTACCTGCCACACCTGCTGTACCCTGCCATACCTGCCACACCTGCTGTACCTGCCGTACCTGCCGCACCTACTGTACCTGCCACACCTGCCGTACCTGCCGTACCTGCTGTACCTGCCGTACCTGCTGTACCTGCCACACCTGCCGTACCTACCGTACCTGCTGTACCTGCCGTGCCTGCCACACCTGCCGGACCTGTCGTACCTGCTGTACCTGCCGTACCTGCTGTACCTGCCACACCTGCCGTACCTACCGTACCTGCTGTACCTGCCGTGCCTGCCACACCTGCCGTACCTGCTGTACCTGCCGTACCCTCCTCCCCTCCTCCCGCCCTTCATCCCTCCTCCTCTCCTCCCGCCCTCCGTGAAACCCTTTGGTCATGAAGGCAGAGCCAAGCACGAGAGTGGTGGTGACCAGCTGTCAGTGGGGGTGTGCTGGACTCTGACAGTTCAATATGGCAGCGCTTACTTTATAACAGTAGCGATGACGTAGGGCGGTGCAGGATGGTCTCAGGTGCACCAGCCTCCCTGCCTCACCTGGTGGCCTCACCTGGGCTGTACCGGGCTCACACCTCCTGCATCACACGGATGCCTCCAGCACTAATATGTTCCATCGTCCATATGTGTGCTGGTACAACTCCCAAGTTCTTCAACACTTGTACAACACCTAAGTTCCCTAACACTTGACGTAGAACACCCTTAGTATTCTAACACCTGACGTAGAACACCCTCAGTTCTCTATCACCTGCCATAGAAAACCCCAGTTCTCTAGCATCTATCGTAGAACACCTCAGTACTCTAACATCTGCCGAAGAATACCCACAGTTATCTAAACCCTGCTGCTGGATACTCTATTTCAGTGTCACTTGCTGAAAGAAAATACGCTCATAAATCTCACTTTGAACAAAACATTTATGAAATTAGAACCAATAAATTCTATTGCTAATATATTTTAGTTTGTCATGAACAACGCAATCGTTTTCTTTGGCATTTTAAGCGTAAAAGAAAATAAATGTTACGTGGATTTTATATGGTAAACTATTGTGAAGGTCTCCAAACCACGGGGGCTGAACTGTCCCTGCGGTTACTTTATCAGCAAGAGCCTTAATTTCACCTTCGAAATGAAATCCTATGTGCTAAATACTAGTTGCTGCTGCAATCATTTTGTTATGGCCCTCATAGCCATACTGTTGGAGATAGAGAGATAATTAACATGGGAAAGCGCCAAGCCATTACGACTATATAACACTGGGAAGGGGTCAGGATAAGGATTTGAGATGGGACGGGGGGGGAAGGAATGGTGCACAGCCACTTGGATGGTCGGGGATTGAACGTCGACCTGCTTGTATCGAGACCGTTGCTCTACCGTACACCCAAGTGGTTGGGCCCATACCGTTGGAGATGGCGGGAATGTTATAGTGACATAACCAGACCACAATGTACTCTAAGCTAAGTAATATAGGGATGTACTCAGATACTTACAAAATTGTGATCAGTTACAAGGCGATACAAAGTTACAGACAGTGTGTATTATCTACAATAAGCAAATCTGGGCTACTTGCCCGTAATCTTGAGTAAAATAATTTAAAATAATCAATTACTAAAAGGTAATTATTTACTATTTAAACTAAATTATTTTTTTAGCATTTGTGATGAAGTTACCCCGTGAACTCTTGCATGACATACGTTCAATTACGGAGTTTCGTTAGTTATGTGAACAGTTTTGCTCATAACGTTTACACTGGACACGTTTCCTATCGCCAATTAATGCCTCTGTTCACCTAGCAGTCAACAGGTACCCGGGAGTGAGTCAGCTTGTTGTGGGGTGGCATCCCGCGCGGGGTCAGTAGTTCCACTCTGGGGGGAACCTCACTATAAGCCTCACCTGTATATATACACTGGCTGCCCGACACATAAATTATTAATTATTATTGTTTGGTCAGCTCTATTTTGACAAGACACATGTACATGGAGAGGTATACTTCGCTTATATATATATATACACTGTGAGTTTACTTTTGTTCTGGACTAAAGTATACATATTGGTTGGTCAGTAAGCTGTTGTGGTGGTCATAATAACCTTAATAACATGGTTGATAGTCGTAATGGCCACCAGTAAACTTAAGTAGGGGGTGCCAGGTACCAGAGGTACTTATATGGACGAGCCTCAGACCAGCAGTAATAACATGGAGAGGGCTGTTGACCTTTTACAGTGATCTGAAGTATGTGGCTCTTCCTGCCAACTGGCACGAATTCAAGGTGATGATTCATTTTTTTTGTGAGCATATGGTCTGGTTTAGTGGGCACGTTAACCGTGCACTCGGAGGCCAGTATGGGATGGAAGCCATGGCTGAGACTTTTAGCCAACGAGCCGTCTCTTTGGGACATATTTCCTGTATAACGTCAAGTAACTAGCCTGGGGGCAACCCTGCTGATTAGCGGGTTTATTTTCTCTATTTTCTGACAACTAAATTTATATTTCTAGCAACGATAGAGTGACAAGTCATAAGCGAATCCCTGAGAAAATCCATCTTCACTGCATGGATGTATTTTCTTAAGAGTTCAGTATAATTCATTTATTATGCACCCCATACCCATCTTGTTGGCGGTAGTGGAAAGGGTTACAGAGGCACATAATGGGCTCAGGGACTGAACCCCACAATTCATTTAGCTAAGCAAGTTACAATCTTGATGAGCTAGTTACAAAATTTAGTATAAGTCGTCATATCAACAATGGGTTCGAGATCGACCACAAGTACAGTTTCTAAATTAAGCAACTGACATATATGGAGAGCTAGTGTCACACAAAGATTATTGTGATATTTTCCGTGGTGTGTGGTGAGGAGGCCGGCCACAATGAGTGCCAGGATGGACACCTAGGTACGTCTTGAGCATTTCCTCCAGTGACAAGGTAGCGCGCCAAGGTCTGCTTCCCTTAGGTTCCATAGTTCACATCCATCCATATTTACACACTTAATGTTAAATAACTTTACTCTCGAGATGTCAGGTGTCAAGATGACATAAATTCAGACATAATGACATTTGTCTTGACTTTCAAGTCTTTGATAACATGAGAAACATTTACGAGCGGACCATTGTGGGTACACAACTCGTCTTCGACTCAAGTCCATTACATCCAGCGGTCGACCCCACAGACGCAGTCATAAATTTTTACATGCTGTTCATTCAAAACGGGAATTTTCTCAAATATAAATAAATATTATAATATATTAGCATATTATGCACATATAGGCATAGGTTAGGTTAGGTTAGGTGTTTAGGTTCTGTTGGCGAATATTTGTATTTGTAATACGTGGGTGAAGCTTTTATAGCGTTGTGGTTCTAACAAAATTCGTCAATGAAGCACTTGTTTCGGAAGTGTTCGAACGAAATCAGTTGTGAGTCGTGTGTAAACCGTTTTTCCTTCAAAAACAGAGGGTTTGTCGGGTCCATGGATTCACTTTTGGGTCTTTATTTGTAGGACGGGCTGGGGTACAAGATGCCCCGCATGCTTTTTAGAATACTTTATTTCAATCTGTTTGTAGATTGACTTCGAGACCTTGATAAAATAAATCAAATTAGTGAACATTAATTGTAGCACAGTTAGTAATGTCGAAGGTCAGGTTGTATTCACTACTGTATTTTTCACATATTGTTATTCAATAAACAAATCCACAAGGGCCGTGATGAGGGTTCGAACCTACTTCCGAGAGGATCCCAGACGCGCTTTAATCAACTGAGCTACGACATGGTATAAGAATTGCAACCGGCAAACCAACTTGACCTACCACGGATCCTTCAGTCTCTCCGTGACACAAACCAGGGTTTTCACACAATTCCCCCCTGCACCCGGGCTCTGTTAATAAGCTGCTCTACCTCTTCGCCCTTACTTCATTACACACAGAAATCACAATAGCGTGATGCATCAAATGAACAAATCCACAAGGGCCGTGACGAGGGTTCGAACCTGCGTCCGAGATTATCTCAGACGCGCCTTAATCATGGCGCAATATTGTGCAATAGGAACTTCCTAATGGGAATACCATGGAAAACAGAACTCGGAGAAAAGACCGTACAGGATATGATGGATTATGTCACCCAGAAGTGCCAGGAAGCTGCAGACAGGTTTATCCCGGCCCAAAGAGAGAAAAATTAAAAGCAACAGAAAAACCCATAGTTCAATCAGGAATATGCTGCAGCAAAGCAATTAAGTAAAATTACAGGAATAACAGAATGCCAGAGAGCAGGGAGAGATACCAGAATGCATGAAATGAGTACCTCAGAGTGAGGAGAGAAGCAGATAGTATGAAAATGACATCGCCAGTAAATCTAAGACCCAACCAAAGCTGCTCCACAGCCACATCAGGAGGAAAACAGCGGTGAAGGAACAAGTGATGAAACTGAGAAAAGGGGAGAACAGATACACAGAGAATGACAAGGTGTATGAAGAACTCAAGAGATTCCAGGTCTTCACAAAAGAACAAGGAGAAGCCCCTGCGCTAAATGAGAAGGGGGCAAACCAAGCAACCCTGGAGGCTTTTGACCTCGCCAGTGATGAGTTCAAAAGGAATCTGTTGGAGCTGAATGTGACAAAGGCTGTTGGGCCTGACAGAATCTCACCATGGATACTAAAAGAAGGTGCAGAAGCACTAAGTGTGCCACTCTCTATGGTGTATAACAGGTCACTGGAAACAGGAGACTTACCGGAAAGCTGGAAGACAGCTAATGTAGTCACATTATACAAAATGGGTAACAAGCAAGAGGCACTGAACTACAGGACAGTTTCCCTAACTTGTATACCATGCAAGGTGATGGAGAAGATTTTGAGGAAAAAGCTCGTAGAGTATCTGGAGGGAAATAGCTTGTAACACATCACCAACATGGGTTCAGAGATGGTAAATCGTGCCTCACAGGGTTAATATGACCAAGCAACAAAAATTATGCAAGAAAGAGAAGGGTGGGCAGACTGCATTTTCTTGGACTGTCAGAAAGCTTTTGACACAGTACCCCATAAAAGGCTGTTAAAACTAAAAGTTGGAGCAACAGGCAGGAGTAAAAGGTAAGGTGCTCCAGTGGATAAGGGAGTATCTGAGCAACAGGAAACAGTGAGTAACTGTGAGAGGGAAGACATCAGAGTGACGAGATGTCACCAGCAGAGTACCACAGGGTTCTGTACTTGGACCCATCCTGTTTCTAATATATGTAAACGATCTTCCAGAGGGTATAGACTCATTCCTCTCCATGTTTGTTGATGATCCAAAAATTATGAGAAGAATCAAGACAGATAAAGATAGACAGAGACTACAGGACGACCTGGACAAACTGGAAGAATGGTCTAGAAAATGGCTGCTAAAGTTCAACTCAGGAAAGTGTAAAGTAATGAAATTGGGCGAAGAGAGCAGAAGGCTGAACACAATGTACCATCTGGGAGGTGAAATCCTGCAAGAGTCAAAGTGTGAGAAAGATCTGAGAGTTGATATCACACCAAACCTGTCCCCAGAGGCCCACATCAAAAGGATATCATCAGCGGCATATGCTAGACTGACCAACATAAGAACTGCCTTTAGAAACTTGTGTAAAGAATCGATCAGGACCTTGTATACCACTTATGTCAGACAAATCCTAGAATATGCAGCTCCAGCCTGGAGTCCATACCTAGTTAAACACAATACAAAGTTAGAGAAGATTCAGAGGTATGCCACCAGACTAGTCCCAGCACTGAGAAGTATGAGCTACGAGGAAAGGCTAAGGGAGCTAAACCTCACGTCCCTGTAAGACAGAAAAGTAAGTGGAGGCATGATAACCACCTACAAAATTCTCAGGGGAATTGACAGGGTTGATAAAGAGAAATTATTTAGCATAGGTGGAACACAAACAAGAGGACATAGGTGGAAACTGAGTGCCCAAATGAGCCACTGAGACATTAGAAAGAATTTCTTTAGGAGGTTGAGTTGGCGGATGCAAGATGTGGCAGCGGTAGGTGGCGGGTGCAAGGAGACGTGGCAGAGGTGGGTGGCGGGTGCAAGGAGACGTGGCAGAGGTGGGTGGCGGGTGCAAGGAGACGTGGCAGAGGTGGGTGGCGGGTGCGAAACGTGGCACAGTGGGTGGCGTGTATGAGGAGATGTGGCAGAGGTGGATGGTGAGTGCGAGATGTGGCAGTGGTGAGTGGCGGGTGCGTAGAGATGTGGCAGGGTGGGTGGCGTGTGCGAGATGTGGCACCGGTGGATGGCGAGTGTGAGGAGATGTGGCAGCGGATTTTTTTTTTTTTTTTTTTTTTTTGCAGGGATATTCCTGCGCAGGCCCTAAGCTTCTGGCTGGCCCACTAAGTGTTGCTTGTTTCTGTTTTACTTGGGCGGAGTATGAGCATTTATGACTGGTATGGTCGCTTCAGTAAGATTTTGTCCTATGTGTTTAACAACTTCTTCTGCTCTGTTGAATCTAAGATGAAATCGTAATGGGTTTGTAACTCTGCACTGTGTTAGATAATGTTCCAGTGGTCTGCCAGGCATTTCTCCACAGTGCTGACATTTCCTCTCATCTAACAAAACCTGTAAGCCTATTTCCCATGCACATGGGTATCCAAACCTGATGCCATGTTAGTGTACTTCTGTTGTTCTACTGCTCTATTTCATCAAACTAAGTGGTTCATAGTTGGTTAAATTCTTGTACCAACCCGCAGATCCTGATGTTGCAACTGCTGTGTTGTGGTCACTGTACATCTTTTGCATTGCTCTGTTTCTAATTTCATAATCTGTGATAGACTCTGTGGTATGTAAATGTCTACATTTCTTCTCTTAGTTGCAAGTTTTGCAGCTTCATCTACAATGTCATTTCCTATTATTCCCACATGACTTGGCACCCAGTTGATAAGTACCCGACAGCCTTGAAATTTGAGTGTTTGCATTAATGATATGACATTTGTGATCAGATGGATGTTATCACATATGTGTTCTTATTGCAAGGTTTCAATGGCAGTTCTCGAATCTGTATATATGATAACATGTCGGTGTTCAGCATGAGCATGTTCCACAGCCATTTGAATGGCTAACATCTCTGTAAAGTTGAACACCCATTTGAGAGTCTCCAACTATTTACAGAGTTTCCTGGTTTACCTGCAGCTCCGGTTTCTTGTCCCTGCTGGTCTACTGATCCATCTGTGAAGTATGTGAAGCTGTCAGATGCCAAGTTTTCTTCTATATGCATCTGTGCAATATTACATAGCAGATGAGGATTAGTCTGGTTCTTTTTTCCTTCAAGAACCATAATCTTAAGGTCTGCTGGCAGAGATTCCCAAGGGGCTTGCATAACAAATTCTGCATGTATTTCGTCGACACCCTTCGCAGTGACTGTATTTGTTATATCAAATGTATTGATGGTGTTTATCGCACAATGGGTCCACCTGTTGCTATTAGAGACTCCTCTGTCCCAAGTTAGTGCTCCATTTAGTATATCTTTAAGTGAACTGATTCTAGGTCTAGTCAATATCTTGGTCAGCATGCACGCAGCAATCCATTTTACCCATATTTTAATCGACGTTAGTTTGGTTTCTATTCTTAGGTTCAGTATTTTAGTCCATCTGGGAGCTCCTGTTATGACTCATATTGCATCATTTTGAATAACCTCAATGTTTGCCCACTGACCAGGAGAAAGAGTGAGTAAGGCAGGCGCTGCATATCAACTAGGGAACGAATGGGTGTATGTAAAGATTCTTAATACTTTG
>WNGS01164437.1:41465622-41478122 GCA_020271785.1 Procambarus virginalis | reverse complement strand
TAAGCTCGTCTTACATTCCTTAATGGCTCTGCCCAAGAGAGCCTGGTGCTCAGACCAAATTCGTTACCATGAGAACCCCTCCCCCCCCCAACCCCGGCTCACAAACCACCTGGATAGTTACCTAGATATTTGTGAGGGTCTGAAACCATATTACAGTTTCAGTAGTCATGTAAACTGACAAGAGAACCTTTGTCCTAAACTGAGATTATTCTCAACTTATAGCTTTATTATATTATAAATCGTTTGTTTAACATATATAACGTATATGCTGAAAATGTTTTCTTTACAGAATTTGGTTTTCTGTAAACGGAATTCTCGGCTACACTGAAATAGTTTTCAAATTCTATATTTCACATTATCATCAATAATACATCGTATTAACGTAACCAAACACAATGAAACCTAACCAAACCTAACAATGGAAAGAAAGTAGGTCATAACACTAATTATGTAGTCATTCTCAATCCATTTCTGTTAGCAGAGTTCCTCCCTGAGGACAGGTAGGCCTAAGTCTTCGTCTGGTTCCGGAGCTTGTTGAGCTTTACTTATTTGCTATCACCTCAGTTTGCTATCAGAATAATAACAAACTCTGCCTTCAGACAACAATCAGCCCCCTTGTTTAAATTCCTAAACATGCTAAACATAGACTCCACACATTCTCTTGTGTCAATTACATGTCTAAAACCCTGTTCTTAAGTGCAAACCATGCTCTGAAACTCTCCCTGGACAGATGTAATAGGACCCATTATCACCACACCAGAAATAAATATCTCTTTGATATCCCCAGAGTCAAACATAATCTGTGTAAACACTCTGTGTAAATAAAGGGACCTAGTCTATGGAACTCACTCCCTAATGAATTGAAAAGCTGTCCAACGTATGTTGACCAGACCACACACTAGAAGGTGAAGGGACGACGACGTTTCGGTCCGTCCTGGACCATTCTCAAGTCGATTGTGGTCCAGGACGGACCGAAACGTCGTCGTCCCTTCACCTTCTAGTGTGTGGTCTGGTCAACATACTTTAGCCACGTTATTGTGACTCATCGCCTGCAAAGCTGTCCAACTTTTGCCTCAGTAAAAAAAGTACCTAATTTCATCTTCATAGTTTTCTATCTAGTGCTTTAAACTCGCACTATATCTAGTGCTACTCAATCCCCCAATATGTATGTACCTAAGCCAAACAACTTTACCATTGTGATCATTGCTGTCATCATATTTGTGCTATCAATATGCTTTATGGTGCCTAGTAATTCGCTTTAGCTTTATGGTGCCTTTATGGCGCAGGACTCGTAATTCTGTGGCGCGGGTTCGATTCCCGAACGAGGCAGAAACAAATGGGCAAAGTTTCTTTCACCCTGAATGCCCCTGTTACCTAGCAGTAAATAGGTACCTGGGTGTTAGTCAGCTGTCACGGGCTGCTTCCTAGGGGTGGAGGCCTGGTCGAGGACCGGGCCGCGGGGACACTAAAAGCCCCGAAATCATCTCAAGATAACCTCAAGATAGTAATCTTTGTCATATTACCATTCAAGTTGTGAATGCTATCAATCAGAGCTATCGATGTGCTTTTATGTACCTACTAATCTCTCATGTTTTTCTTGCAATGTACCCGCTACTTTAATAATCATTTTATAAATTTTGATAGAATTTACCTACTTAAAGTAAGTAAGTAATTATCAAAAGAAGGCACCAAACCAGGAAGGCTATGTAGCACCATCAAATGTGCGGGACAATCAGAGGGCGCTTTACCTACTTAAAATTATCTGTTAGATTAAGGACCTGCCCGAAACGCTGCGCGTACTAGTGGCTTTACAAGATTGTAAACACAATGCTACGTTCCTCACAAACCCAATGTACCTTCTTGTGTATGTATGTATATATATATATATATATATATATATATATATATATATATATATATATATATATATATATATATATATATATATATATATATATTTAAGAACATTATTGTGGTAACCACTGAAGTAGTCAAGTTGTCCTCTTCAGCACTAGATAGATCTGTTCAGTACAGGTAAAATACGAAGTTCTTTTCTAGTAAATACAGAGACGACTTCTTATTTAGAATACCGCTCATTTCTTTGTCATTATCAGTTACTTGACCTGTCTAACTGTTCAGTTCTTCGTGCACTTCACGTGTGCACTATTCTGCTATCCTGGCACTAAACACAATTTGTTTAATGTCTCTCTTGCTCATTTTGGTATTTAGTTTTAACCTGAATTCCCTTGTTCGTGTTCCAACAATGCAAATTAGTCAGTCCTTGTTTTCCCAGTGAATTCCCCGAGTATTTTTGTATGGGGTGATCATGTCTGCCGTGTTTCTCTCTTCTAGTGTCGGTAGGTATCATTCCTTTAGTGTTTCATGGAGACTCATACCTCTCAGCTCTGGGACCCCTCTGGTGGTAAACATCTGAATTTCTTCAGCTTCATATTATGTTTAACAATATAAGGCCTCCATGAAGGTGCTGCATATTCCATATTTGCTCAGACACAGGTGTAGGCAAGGTTTTAAACATCTCCTTATTCAGGTTCATAAAAACCATTGTTATGGTGGCCATCCTTGTGCCTGGAGGAGGGTGCGTGTAGCGCCTGTAATGACGGGGGACACCACCTGGTGAGAGCTTCCCTTACTACTGCAATATTTGCCAGCAACCCACTACCATGGTGCCGCGACACCATGCAGCACCATTATGAGCGTCCACAGTAGCACCAGCAGCACCCTGGTGCCCACAGTCACTCCCTTGGCAGACTGTGGCCCCCAAGTGTATTACTGGCAGACTGTGGGCACCCAAGTGTATTACTGGCAGACTGTGGGCCCCCAAGTGTATTACTGGCAGACTGTGGACACCCAAGTGTATTACTGGCAGACTGTGGGCACCCAAGTGTATTACTGGCAGACTGTGGGCACCCAAGTGTATTACTGGCAGACTGTGGGCACCCAAGTGTATTACTGGCAGACTGTGGGCACCCAAGTGTATTACTGGCAGACTGTGGGCACCCAAGTGTATTACTGGCAGACTGTGGGCCCCCAAGTGTATTACTGGCAGACTGTGGGCACCCAAGTGTATTACTGGCAGACTGTGGGCCCCCAAGTGTATTACTGGCAGACTGTGGGCCCCCAAGTGTATTACTGGCAGACTGTGGGCCCCCAAGTGTATTACTGGCAGACTGTGGGCCCCCAAGTGTATTACTGGCAGACTGTGGGCCCCCCAAGTGTATTACTGGCAGACTGTGGGCCCCCCAAGTGTATTACTGGCAGACTGTGGGCCCCCAAGTGTATTACTGGCAGACTCTCGACAGGTAATTCATGCACATGACTGTAAAGCTGCCGCCCAGTTGGGTGGGTGTGGAGCAAGACTAATAACTGTGCGACTCACCATAGATGTAAAGTGCCTTGTATAGTAACTATTGTGAGCCTCTTGTTGAATCACTTGTGATATAAAAAATTATATATATATATATATATATATATATATATATATATATACATATATATATATATATATATACATATATATATATATATATATACATATATATATAATATATATATATATATATATATATATATATATATATATATATATATATATATATATATATATACATATATATATATATATACATATATATATATATACATATATATATATATATATATATATATATATATATATATATATATTTGTATATTTGTATACGTAGATGTATATGTACATGTGTATGTAACATTCAAAATTTTGTAACTTCAAAAGATTATCAAAAGACGGGCTGCATTATGCAGCCCGTCCACATAAATAAAGGCCAAAGTCCATTCCATGCACCCGCCAAACCCCCTGTTTATGAATGAAAAACGGTTTACACAAGACTCACAACTGTTGACGTTCGAACACATCCGGAACAAGTGCTTCACTGACGAATTGTGTTCGAACCACAACGCTGTAAATGCTTCACCCACGTACTACAAATACAAATCATCGCCAACAGAACCTAAACACCTAACCTATGTCTATATATGTACAATATGCTAATAAAATATTATTTTGTATTGTTACATACACATGTATATTTGAGAAAGTTCCCGTTTTGAATGAACAGCATGTAAAAATTGATGAATTTTTGACCAACCGCTGGATGGAATGGAGTTGGTGTGAGGACGGGTTGACTGGAGGCGTCTCCACACCTGGGGATCGCTGGGAGAATGTGGACAGGGAGGGGGATTAGTATAAAAGTTTGGACACCTTGGTGGGATTACTGTGAGCACCTTTGTGTAGGTGAGTGTGGTAACCTTGCGAGGCGCTGCGTGACGCCGCGCTCACACCTACACCTGTGACTCACTAATGACTCAACACCGGCGTAAACATTAGTGTTCTCAACCCACCTCACACACCTGGCAGTCAGCTGTTACCCCCGGCCCGCCACCTGTGAGGCCCACGCGGCCTGCAGGTGTCGGCAGTGACCGCCGCAGACAGGGGAGGAGCAGGGTCAACAATACAACATAAGACACCTGCTGCTGCTGCTCCTCTCAGGCACAGATATAAATTAGTTTTTCTTGTGCTGCTCCGCCATATTGGTCTGACGCAAGTTTGTAATTTTTATTTTAAATATATAAGTGTATGTGTGTGTGTTGCAGGAGCAGGTGGTGTGGGGCGAGTGTATACTGAAGCAAGCAAGGCTGTAAGGTGTGTTGGGCTTCACCTCCTGGGTCCTGCCTGTGGCACTACGAGACCAAGTGCCAGGGGACTCCAGGATGTTGGAGACTCAGATGTACACAACTGTGGTACTAGAACAGCCCTGTGAGGGCTTGATACAGGTCACCACAGGTCGGGGCCGCTGTTTCAGGGTGAAACTTATCCTTAAGCTGGACTATGGGTCGCCAGGCACTTGTTACTATAGCTACGACCTCTCTATATATACCTCTTAACTCCAGAGGCTTAGTCTCTATAACAATATAATATAAGAAAACTGAAGTAGTTGTCCGTAGACCATTCGAGACAGCACCTATTTATATCCACTCAAATTGAAATTGAAATTGAAATACGTTTATTGATGTAAAATACACACAAAGGGATGAGGTAGCTCAAGCTATTCTCACCCCGTATCCACTCAAATGCATCAATATATATGTGTGCCCCCTACGCTGGAAACACTCCAGTGGTCCCAGGAGTGTTGCTGGTAATCTGGACCTGGACACACCCACCATCGTCGAGCCTACTGACAAACCTGTACCCCTTTACTCAGTCTCTGGCGGCTTTGGTTACATATATTAAGCAGTTTATTAGCTCTGAATCACAGGCGGCTGTTTATAACAATAATAACATTTGGCTGGAGTTTCGATGTTAATAAACTGTTAATAAATGTAAAGGGTGGAGGTCGCCTGACAGCTGGGTGGACAGCGCTTCGGATTCGTAGTCCTGAGGTTCCGGGTTCGATCCCCGGTGGAGGCGGAGACAAATGGGCAAAATGTTTCTTTCACCCTGATGCCCCTGTTACCTAGCAGTAAATAGGTACGTGGAAGTTAGACAGCTGCTACGGGCTGCTTCCCAGGGGGTGTGTAACAAAAAGGAGGCCTGGTCGAAGACCGGGCCGCGGAGACGCTAAGCCCCGAAATCATCTCAAGATAACCTCAAGAAACCTCAAAAAGTCTTTTCCCAAAGACTAAGAAAAGATATACAAGTTCCTAAGTATTTGTGTTGTTGGATGCTGGTCCTGTTCCATAACTACTGACCACCTAACTTATATGTCATTTGGTCCACGTTACCCGCCTCAACCATGCCACCTTGAGCTCTCCGTCTGTGTGAATACATCCACTAAGTTTTTTGTTAACTCTTCCCATAATACAACGTGTGGTCAACTTTATAATGAGACGGTGAGGCATCAGAGGTACAGTGTCACAATCCTTCCCGCTCTCGACTGCTTGAAATATCCTGGATGGGAATGAGAGTAAATTTGTTAAAGATAAGTGGCAGTTAGTGAAGCCATTTAGTGAACCTCTTGATGCTGTACGACCTCAGACCCGGTACAAGGTCGTCCCCAGTCCAAGTTTATTATTGTGGACGACCTCGTGGCGCCTCCGAGCTCGTAAGCCCTTTAATAAATACAAAGATGCTATGAGCGAGATAAAAGGCGCACATCTCCTCCTAAGTGACACTATCTGACACTCCGTCAAATGTTTTTATTGTCTTGACTAACCAGAAGTGTCGGAGCCACAGCCCAGCACCCGACCCATTACGACCAGTGCTCACCAAACGTCAACATTACGGTGCTTTATGTGTCACCCAAACCCTCCAATGTTGAGTGTTTGGTTGACTGGGTCAAGAATATGATGTGTGAGGTGAGAGGACAGGTGCCAGGGGCCCGGGCACCAGCCGGCACACACCTGTCACACATGTGAAGGATTTCATTAACACCTGGCACTCTTACCTCATTATTTATTGACCAATTTTTGCAGGTGCTAATGACCTCTGGCAATATGGCTCCCATCACACCTGGTGGAATACAATAGCCTCACATCACACCTGGTGGAATACAATAGTCTCACATCACACCTGGTGGAATACAATAGTCTCACATCACGTCTGGTGGAATACAATAGCCTCACATCACACCTGGTGGAATACAATAGTCTCACATCACGTCTGGTGGAATACAATAGCCTCACATCACACCTGGTGGAATACAATAGCCTCACATCACACCTGGTGGAATACAATAGCCTCACATCACGTCTGGTGGAATACAATAGCCTCACATCACGTCTGGTGGAATACAATAGCCTCACATCACAACTGGTGGAATACAATAGCCTCACATCACACCTGGTGGAATACAATAGCCTCACATCCCGTCTGGTGGAATACAATAGCCTCACATCACACCTGGTGGAATACAATAGCCTCACATCACACCTGGTGGAATACAATAGCCTCACATCACACCTGGTGGAATACAATAGCCTTGGGTTGTTAATAATATAGATAGCTGTTATGTATGATAATTTCCCCCCAGTAAGCTGGAGGTTGTTAATGTAAGCTTTTACTATATCTCTGGACGAGTAATGCTGTGATTTATCTGAGGGCAGGAGTGCCAACTGTTGAGAAGGGCAGGTCTACACTACCAACATTGTCCCTTGCAGCGGGACAGGCTTACCAACACACCTGAGGGAGACAGGCCTACCAACACACCTGAGGGGGACAGGCCACACTTAGCCCCCTAGGGGGACAGGCCTATCAACACACCTGAGGAGGACATGCCTATCAACACACCTGAGGGGGACAGGCCTATCAACACACCTGAGGGGGACAGGCCTATCAACACACCTGAGGGAGACAGGCCTACCAGCACACCTGAGGGAGACAGGCCTACCAACACACCTGAGGGGTACAGGCCTACCAACACACATAAGGGGTACAGGCCTACCAACACACCTGAGGGAGACAGGCCTACCAACACACCCGAGATGACAACAGCACCATAAGGAGACCAAAGACCACAACCTCTTCACAACATCTTGAAGTGTGTCGCACCTTTCCTAGTAAAGATATAATGTCCGTAATAAACGTACTGTTAATATAACTTTTGTGAGCATGAGTGGACCTCCCCAACTGTTTTGTCCGGTGATGGGCAGTCAGTTAAAGTCACCTGAACACCTTTGTACCCTTTGGTGATGATTCTCCGAGCAATATATAATCGATCCCTGTTCATATTAATCAATAATTGTTGATTAATCAACATATGGGGATTAATCGTCCTCAGGCATCCCTCAGGGGTATCGTGCCCAGCCTTCCCTCAGGGGTATCGTCCCCAGGCTTCCCTCAGGGGGTATCGTCAGGGGACAACACAGCTTCTCCACCCCCCCATAAGCCTACTCCTGCCCCCCCCCCCCCCGTCAGCGTGGCCGGGGCAAGAAATAGTAACTGGAGCAGACTGTGGGTGGGCGCCTCGGGGCTGGTATGAACACTCACGTTAAGAGATTTACCTTGTGATCTGTGTGTGTCTCCCTCGGCCACTTGGCCTCCTCGGCCACTTGGCCTCCTCGGCCACTTGGCTCCCTCGGCCACTTGGCTCCCTCGGCCACTTGGCTCCCTCGGCCACTTGGCTCCCTCGGCCACTTGGCTCTTTCGGCCACTTGGCTCCCTCGGCCACTTGGCTCTCTCGGCCACTTGACTCTCTTGGCCACTTGGCTCTCTCGGCCACTTGGCTCTCTCGGCCACTTGGCTCTCTCGGCCACTTGGCTCCCTCGGCACTTGGCTCCCTCAGCCACTTGGCTCCCTCGGCCACTTGGCTCTCTCGGCCACTTGGCCCCCCTCGGCCACTTGGCTCTCTCGGCCACTTGGCTCCCTCGGCCACTTGGCCCCCCCTCGGCCACTTGGCCCCCCTCGGCCACTTGGCTCTCTCGGCCACTTGGCTCCCTCGGCCACTTGGCCCCCCCTCGGCCACTTGGCCCCCCTCGGCCACTTGGCTCTCTCGGCCACTTGGCTCCCTCGGCCACTTGGCCCCCCCTCGGCCACTTGGCCCCCCTCGGCCACTTGGCTCTCTCGGCCACTTGGCTCCCTCGGCCACTTGGCTCTTTCGGCCACTTGACTCTCTCGGCCACTTGGCTCCCTCGGCCGCTTGGCCCCCTCGGCCACTTGGCTCCCTCGGCCGCTTGGCCCCCTCGGCCACTTGGCCCCTCGGCCGCTTGGCCCCCTCGGCCACTTGGCTCCCTCGGCCGCTTGGCCCCCTCGGCCACTTGGCCCCCTCGGCCGCTTGGCCCCCTCGGCCACTTGCCACTGTGGGCCACCTGGGTGCAGGAGAGGGTGAGGGAGTGAGTGGCGGGCCAGGCTGTGTGAGTCAGGGAGGCGGCGGCTGCCAACGGGAGAGGGTTGTGTGGAGGATGATGGTGGAGGGGAGGCCGCCACCTGCACCCTCCACCCTCACATGCCGCACTGGTCAATACTCGACTTACACACTGCCAGATCATGTCAATTTAATGGTATTCTGCCCCGGCCGACACACAGGCCGACACACAGGCCGACACTCCGACCGACTCACAACCCAGGAACTCCCCCCCCCTTCCCTCTTCCCATCCTGGACCCTCCGTGTTTACCTACTCCAGTGGAATCAACAGAAACTCAGGAAGGACAGAAGAGAGTCAGCTTAAAGGTGATGTACTCGAACATAGACGGGATGTTAATCTTCTTGTTTGAGGAGCTGTTCACTTGAGACAGTTAAGCAAGTCCCAGCTGTGTCTGGGTACAAGTGACAGGATGAACAACCCAGCGGGTTTTCTTCCTATTGGGGAGTGTTGTACATGCTGTTATGGCGGTATGTCCACTCACAAGATTTGTGCCGCTGCCCAATAAACTCGCCCCTTGGGGCAAAATTTAAAAATTTAAATAGACGGGATTACAAGCAAGGCGAGTGAATTAAGGGAAAGAGCACAAAAAGTGAATCCAGATGTAATTGGACTCACAGAAATAAAACTCTCAGGAATCATAATGAATGCAGTGATTCTCAGGATTACACTGTAATAAGGAAAGAGAGAGAGGGTAGGGGAGGAGGCAGAGTGGCCCTTCTCATGAGAAAGGAATGGAGTTTCAAGGAGATGGTTATCCTGGGTTGCGAGGGGTTTAGAGACTACATAACAGGCACCATGACGATGGGAGGACCAAGAGTAGTAGTAGCAGTGATATATAACCCTCCACCAAACGACAGAAGACCCAGACAAGAATATGACAGAAACAACATGACAGTTAAGAATATAATTGAGGGGGCAGCCTCTGCTGTCTGTAGAATTCGATCCCATCTGCTCATCATGGGGGACTTCATTCATGGAAGGATAGACTGGGAGAACAAGGAACCGCATGGAGGAAAGGCTACATGGAGAGCCAAACTAGTGGAGGTGGCGACAAGAAACTTTCTAAGCCAGCAAGTCAGGGAACCCACAAGAATGAGAGGCAACGATGAACCATCGAGAGTCGACCTAGTCTTCACTCTGAATGACTCCGACTTGAGGGATAATTGGCTTCAATGCCCCAGTAGGAATGAGCGACCACAGTGTACTGACGTTTGAGTATCTGGTCGAATAAGGGTTAATGTACTCAAGGAAAGGACCTAAAAACAAAAGGCTGACATTCCGAAAGGGAAACTATGAGGAGATAAGAAAATTCCTAACAGATATAAAATGGGAAACAGAGCTCAGGGGAAAGACGGCCCAAGACATGATGGACTACATCACGAATACAAGTTTATCAGACAAGACAACAGGCAAATTTATCCCAGTCCAAAGAGGAAAAAATTAAATGCAGATGAGAAATCCATGGTTTAATCAGAGATGTAAGCTAGCAAAGCAACTAAGTACAAGGGCGTGGAGAAACTATAGAAATAACAGGACACTTGAGAGCAGAGAAAGATACCAGAGAGCCAGGAATGAATATGTCAGGGTGAGAAGAGAGGCAGAAGGGCAATACGAAAACGACTTGGCAAGCAAGGCAAAGACTCAATCTAAATTGCTGCACAGCCACATCAGGAGAAAAAACAACAGTGAAGGAACAGGTAATGAAACTGAGGATGGGCGCAGACAGATTCACTGCAAATGACAAGGAAGTGTGCGAGGAACTCAATAAGAAATGCCAGGAGGTCTTCACATTAGAGCAAGGAGAAGTTCCAAAGGTAAGAGAGGGAATAGTTAACCAGGCACCGCTAGAGGAGCTTGGGGTTATCAGTGGATATCTAAGGAAGCTCTTGCTAGAGTTGGATGTGACAAAGGCTGTAGGTCTGGATGGAATATCGCCATGGATACTTAAGGAAGGATCAGAAGCTCTGTGCCTGACACTCTCCATGGTGTATAATAAGTCACTGGTAACAGTGAACTGCCAAAAATTTGAAGATGGCAAATGTAGTGCAAATATACAAGAAGGGTGATAGACAGAAGGCACTGAACTACAGGCCAGTGTCACTAACTTGCCACCAGCAAGTTATTGGAGAAAATTGTGCGAAAAAACCAGTGGAACATCTGGAGCGAAGGAACTTTGTGACACGTCATCAACATGGGTTCATGTCATGCCTCACAGGATTAATTGAATTCTACGAACCGGCAACAAAATCAAGCAAGAAAGAGAGGGGTGGGCATACTGCATATTTTAGGATTGCCGGAAAGCCTTTGACAAATCTTTCTTTCCCAGCCACACAAGATTTACCACACAAGAGACTAGTGCAAAAGCTGGAGAAGCAAGCAGGAGTGAAAGGGAAGGTACTCCATTGGATAAGGGTAACCAGGTATCAACCAAGGGAGTATCTAAGCAACAGAAAACAGTGAGTAACTGTGAGGGGCGGAGACATCAGAGTGACGAGATGTCACCAGTGGAGTACCACAGGTCTCTGTACATGGACCCCCCTGTTTCTAATATATGTAAACGATCTTCCAGAGGGTTAGACTCATTCCTCTCTATGTTTGCTGATGATGCAAAATTTAGAGAAAAATCAAGACAGATGAAGATAGACAGAGACTACAAGATGTCTTGGACAAACTGGAAAAATGGTCTTGAAAATGGCCACTAAATTTTAACTCGGGCAAGTGTAAAGTAATGAAATTAGATGAAGGGAGCAAGAGGCTGAACACAAGGTACCATCTAGGAGGTGAAATAGTGCAAAAGACAAATAGAGAGAAAGATCTGGGGTTGATATCACACCGAACCTGTCCCCAGAGGCCCACATAAAAAAAATATATCATCAGCGGCATATGCTAAACTGGCCAACATAAGAACTGCCTTAGAAACTTGTGTAAGAATCGTTCGGGACCCCTGTATACCACTTATGTCAGACCAATCCTCGAGTATGCAGCTCCAGTCTGGACTCCATACCTAGATAAACACAAGACAAAATGTTTAACCAGACTAGTCCCAGAACTGAGAGGTATGAGTTACGAAGAAAAGCTAAACCTCACTTCTCTGAAAGACAGAAGAGTAAGTGGAGACATGATCACCACCTACAAATTCTTAGAGAAATTGAGAGGATGGACAAAGACAAACTATTTAGCATGGATGGAACACGAACAAGGGGACACAGGTGGAAACTGAGTACCCAAATGAGCCACAGAGACATTATAAATGTTTTGTTAAGTGTCAGAGTTAACAGAATGAATGCACTAGGAAGTGATGTGGTGGAGGCTGACTCCATACACAGTTTTCAAATGTAGACATGATAGAGCCCAGTAGGCTCAGGAATCTGTACACCAGTTGATTGACAGTTGAGAGGCGGGACCAAAGAGCCGAAGCTCAACCCCCCGCAAGCACAATTAGGTGAGTACTGGCGCGATACACCGGCCGACACAGGCGACACACCGCCCGACACAGGCGACACACCGCCCGACACAGGTGACACACCGCCTGACACAGGTGACACACCGCCCGACACAGGCGACACACCGCCCGACACACGGCGCCACACAGCCCGACACAGGTGACACACCGCCCGACATAGGTGACACACCGCCCGACA
>WNGS01164437.1:41464044-41465522 GCA_020271785.1 Procambarus virginalis | reverse complement strand
AAATGAATAAAGTATTATTATTATTTTGTTTTGTTAGTTTTTTATATCTGTGCATAATATGTATGTATAGATATATCCCATGCCCCCCCCCCCCCCCCCCCCCACCCACCACCTGGTGTTTATTTTATGTGACAAAAACACACCTTGTATGGCTTTTCATTGTTCACAAAGTATTATTTTGGTTCATAAATGTTTGTTTATTTATTACTGAATTTGGTTTTCTGAGTTATCTATAGTAAATGATTTAGCTAAGATGGACCGGGAGGGCTATTAAGATTCTCGAAGGTCAATTGGGCAATTCTTCAAGATGCAAATCACAATAGTTTAGTAACTCCTGGGAATCTATTTACTGCTAAGAGACGTTGGTTTCGCAGGAAACGCGGCCAAACATCTGTCCCCCCCGCCCCCCCTCCCTGTACGGGAATCGAACCCGCGGTTCTCATAATTGTTTTATAAAAAGGTTATAATGTGAAAGGTCTGATTGCCTGCTCATCGTGGCTCTAAGGGCAGAGGTTGTCCGCCCGGCACCCCATCCAGTTACTGAACAGACTCAAGGCTGCTTAACCTAGCAATCGCTTGACGCACACACACACGCACGTCGTCCTCCTACGTCACACCAACGGCACCAACAGGCCAGTTGACCCGAGTCAGGAAACACAAGCTAACGTGCCGCCAATTTATATCACTCTGGCAATGGTGAAAAACATATACAACTCGACAACAACAACAACAACAACAACAGTTTGCCTTAACTTCAAAACAACTGTTAATTGTTTTTAAAGATGAAACGATCAAATATTCAGTAATTGTTGCAGTATTTTGCAATTAGGAATAAATGATAGCCTTTAGGGAGTGATTTCACAAGAACAGATGTTGAAGTGCTCATGGTCATTCTCACCTAACAACCATATGACGTCTTTGTTCAGACCGGCGTCCGGAGGGCCGGAACAGCCTCAATCTCCGCCAGTCCCTTAACTGTCTTCTACGTAATGACCTGTTTATTGATACATAAATTATATCATGACTCCATTTTCTTTTTTATGGGGCACCTAAAGCCATCATCCAGGAGTCAATATTATAAAACTTAATGGGCCTCTCAAACCCCCTTCCACCACCGCCGCCCACGGAGGGTATGGGGTCCACCACCAGCAACCACGGGATGGGTATGGGGGTCCACCCACCCCACGGGATTGGGTAATGGGAGTCCACCACCGCCCACGGGATTGGGTATGGGGGTACACACCACCGGCCCACGGGATGGGTATGGGAGTCCACCACCACGCCCACGGGGGTGGGGTGATGGGTATGGGGTCCACCACCGCCGCCTCACGGGATTGGGTAGTTGGGATCCCCACCCTACCGCCGCGCACGGGATTGGGTATGGAGGTCCCACACCGCCGCCCACGGATGGGTGGGGGGGGCCACCGCCGCCCACGGGATGTGGTATGAGGGGTCACCACCACCCACGGGGAGGGTAT
>WNGS01164437.1:41449044-41459044 GCA_020271785.1 Procambarus virginalis | reverse complement strand
TCCCAAATTGCTATGAGGATAGTTCTGAGAACAACTACTTGGTCGAAAGTATAAAGACAGATTGTAGCAGCCAATAACATTCACGCTCTATAGTTACTATTTTGAGGTAAACCTCCCATTTGAGGTTTACCTCCAGCATCAGAAACTTGAATCGTAACAAGTTATATACGTGTCATTACAACAAAGGCTGGACTAAACAGGGGTACAACAGTCTACACCAAACTGACAATATTGGTAGCCAGTGTGCAACATTCTCCCTACAATATGCAAGGTGATATATAGTGGCCCAAAAAAATATGAGAAAGTATTCTTAAGGTAATCATCGTTGCCTTAAAGTGCTCTGGTGCCTTCACTGTTGCCAATATTGTAGTGTGTCTGTTAACTGAAGACTGTGTGGAGATCTCTTGTGTGTGTATATTGGTCTTCTCCAGCGAGGCCGTCGGAGAGACTTGAAGGGGAGATGATTTTACTTTTCTCTTAATATCTCGCTTCATTTCCTGGTGAGAGTAATTAGTCTTGCAAATTAGTATTCCTCAGTGGGTTACTAACGTAGTTTATGGTCTTCCTGAAATTGTTTGACATAATGATCGCGACCAGCTTGTTTCAGGCCATCATTGTAACGTTGTTAGCTTAATTCGAGCTTAAAGTCATTAACTCACACAAAAGGTTTTATACAGAGAAGAACAACACAAGCTGTCACGCGCCACAATAACACGGTGTTGTTCGAAGCCACAATGAGGTGCAGCTCTCCAAGCCAGACCAACCACTTGGGCTGGACGGTAGAGCGACGGTCTCGCTTCATGCAGATCGGCGTTCAATCCCCGACCGTCCAAGTGGTTGGGGGCACCACACCTTTCCCTCGTCCCATCCCAAATCCTAATCCTGACCCCTTTCCAGTGCAATATAGTCGTCATGGCTTGGCGTTTTCCCTTGATAATTCCTTCCTTCTCCAAGCCAGAGTCAAGGAGGTGCTTAGTGAGGGAGCGAGACTCTGGGAATATGAGACAACTTTACTCTCTCTCTCTATTATGAGTACAGATCGGCTGACAGCTTCAGAAGAACAAAGCCAAGAAGTAAAGTTGAGGTTTAGCTCAATATGGTGAAGAGCGGACACAATACACCTGAACGTGCGCATATCCGTAATTCACCTACACACTTGGACAGCCGAAAGGTTTACCACCCACAAGCCTTGGCACCCGCAAGCCTTGGCATCTGTAAGCTTTGGCACCCGCAAGCTTTGGCATCCGCAGGCTTCCACACCTCCAAGCTCTGACACCTGCAAGCCTTGGCACCCGCGAGCGTTGACAACCACAACTTTCTGGCAACCACAACCTCTGGCAACCGCAGCTTTCTGGCAACCACAACCATCTAGTAGCAACAATCTCTGGCAACCACAATCTTCTGGCAACCCCAACCTTCTGGCAACCCCAACCTATGGCAACCACAACTTCTGACAGCCTCATAACCTATCCCTCATAAGTTGAATGGTAAAAGCAAGAACCGATACCACACTTTATATGCAATTTTTAATTTAAAAATTAGTCCTCTGGTAGTCTAGAGGACAAGGTCGAGAGGTCGATCACTGAGGATCAGAGGAACTTTGCAACAGATTCTTGCAACGCGTAGTGCTCTGTGGTGACTTGTGACCTGTGGATGGCGGCGGTGGTACCTCGTGGTACCTCGTGGTACCAGAACTGTGAACTGTGAAACTGTGAACGGTATCGTGGTACAAAAGGTCATTGTGCTCTCTCTCTGCTGCTCCTCCTCCTCTGGCTGTTTTACACCAGATCGCGTTTCTTTGACGAAATATTTAAAAGCAATATCGTTTTTACTTTGATTTTCTCTCCAGCGAAATTAAGGGTTTCTGAAGAGGGACTCGACGTTCAGTTTGATTCGCACTCAACTCGTGACTGGAGATCTCGGTTCGATTCCCGGGCGGGACAGAAATGGTTGGGCACGTTTCCTTTCACCTAATGCTCCTACCTACCTAGCAGTAAACAGGTATCCTGGAGATAGACATCTGGTAAAGTGTAGTGAATATCTCCTGTAAATCATCGTTTACACAATTTTCTAATTTAAGCTAATTTCAAATTGTTAGGTTTATCATATCTATTAATGGCCTCATAGAGGTTCATGAACGATGCAAATACAATCACACGAATGGCTCTGAAACATCTTTGAGAAACGAAAACTTATTAAACACCAAGAGAAAACTTTATGAACATTGGTAGTGCATTATAAGTTCCGGTGTTGTCTTTAAGAGCTGGCCAGAGAGTTTAGGAGCAAAGAATTTACAAGTGAAGCAGCACAAGACCAAGTTTGATGGAGAAGCCTTGTTAGCGACCTTCATGGTGGCCCAAGGTGTAGGCGAGTAGCCTTGCCAGTCTGGCTACGACCTGACCAGACCATGTATGTATATATATATATATATATATATATATATATATATATATATATATATATATATATATATATATATATATATATATATATGACAGTGTCAGACCACGGAGGAAAATTGAAACAGGAATTTCATTAAGTACTTTCGTATATTAATATATTTTCGTATATTGACTCCTTCTGAAGATGTATTAATATACAAAAGTACTTAAGGAAATTCCTGTTTCAATTTTCCTCCGTGGTCTGACACTGTCATATATATATATATATATATATATATATATATATATATATATATATATATATATATATATATATATATATATATTGGTAAAAATTGGTAAATTTCAAATACACGTGACCACGAGCAAAATTTCCATAACTATCTGTGTTCTGCAGTGCTGATGTTGTACAATACTGTATTAAACATTTGATTTTTTCATGATGTAATGGTTGTAGTGGTTTATAGCAATTGCCCTGTATATATATACTGTTGTATTTTGTATTTTTTAATGAATACATACATATGAATGTCAATGTACAATCGATGATGGTAAAGTATGGGGCTTTATTGAATCAGTACAGCGAGGAGAGAGTCCGTGTATAGAGGATTATTTCTGTATGGAATATTTATGCATTATCAAGAATGTATTATCTGGGATTACCATATTTTGATGACACCTTCTTAAGGGATCTGTTGAGCGGTCTCTTTCTCTCCCCTCGACACACTCACTCACTCAAAGGACCGAAGATCAATCCCAACCAGCACGGCTAGATGAGGACTAGGTGAAGCACACACACACACACACACACACACACACACCACACACACACACACACCACACACACACACACACACACACACACATACACACACACATTCACACATGCACACATACACACCACACACACACGCAGCTCGGGGGCCTCGTAGCTTGGTGGATAACGCGCAGGACTCGTAATTCTGTGGCGCGGGTTCGATTCCCCCACGAGGCAGAAACAAATTGGCAAAGTTTCTTTCATCCTGAATGCCCCTGTTACCTAACAGTAAATAGGTACCTGGGAGTTAGTCAGCTGTCACGGGCTGCTTCCTGGTGTGTGTGTGTGTGGTGTGGAGAAAAAAAAGTAGTTAGTAAACAGTTGATTGACAGTTGAGAGGCGGGCCGAAAGAGCAAAGCTCAATCCCCGCAAACACAACTAGGTGAATACAACTAGGTGAACACACACACACACACACACGCACACACGGACAGCCCTCTGGGGCCGTAGTCCTTAGGACCCGGGTTCAAATCGCGGTCGAGGCAGAAACAAATGTTCAGAGTTTTTTCAGCTGATGCCCCTGATGTGTCAGTATAGATGTGAGCCCTCTGTGCTGCTGGGTGTTTACAGACTGTTCAGCCATCTGGGGGAGAGGTGTATTCATCTCCCATTTAAACATTCAGGATGTTCAGACGTGCCTGTTAATTATATGAGAGGTAGTAATTGGCAGCAGTTACCTGCACAATTCTGATGTAGAAGAGACCACAGTCAGGAGATAGGACAGTAAAAACAACCTTTAATATAACTATGAACTTGCACTTTAAACGAATATTATAATTATTAAATTAGTTGTATTACTGGGATTATTACTGTGAATGTTTTTTTCGGGGGGGGGGGGGGGGGGGAGGGGGGGGAGGGGGGGGAGGGGGGGGGGGAGGGGTGGGGGGGGGGGAGGGGGGGGGAGTTATCTTAGGATGCTTTATGTAGGCACGTGAATATGTAGGGGTTAAGGCAGGAATGGTTTGTTATTGAGCTTAACTCTTACGCTGCTAATATCATCCCAGTATGTTGGAGCATTTGTGAAGCTGAGCGTCTGATTGCCAGAGGTCTCTAGGGACATGGTGTGAGGGCTACTGAGCCAGTAACGCAAGCTTACTGACCGTCCAGCAAGTGTACTTCAGAAGAGCATATGGTTCAGGACTCTCAGGAGTGCATATGGTTCAGGACTCTCAGTAGTGCATATGGTTCAGGACTCTCAGTAGTGCATATGGTTCAGGACTCTCAGGAGTACATATGGTTCAGGACTCTCAGTAGTGCATATGGTTCAGGACTCTCAGGAGTGCATGTGGTTCAGGACTCTCAGTAGACTCTGAGTAGACTTTCAACACATATACTGAGAAGCGAGCTAAACTTCTCACTATGTATACCCGTCTATGAGGCCAAGGGGTGAGAGTGGGTGGAGTTGTCCGGGTTGTCCTGCATGCGCAAGTGAAGAAAACATGTTTGTGCATCTAAGGAATCAGGTGGAGTCTATTTGGGAAGATTAATTTGAAGTTTGAGACAGTGTGTTCCCTCATCTGTTAAATGCAGACCATTTTCCAGTTATGAGTCTGGAATGTTAGGAAGGCTTGTAAAGTTCCAGTAATTTTTCCAGAGTGATTCCAGCCCCCAGAGTATGCAAGTATATTCTTCCAGCTCTGAGATCAACTTAGCAAGAGTCACTGACCGTGACCAAGAGTCGTCAGATATTTATGCAACCACTTACGAAACCTGTACATCTTTCGTAAATCATAATAGTTTTCTTTACACTTATTAAACAGTTAAACGTCTGAGGCATTGCGAGATGACAATAATATGGGCGTTTACCTTTCCATTGGAGACCTTCGGCGCAGTGGAGAGGGGAGGGGACCTGCTGCATGGGTGATAGCTTCCCGCCCCTCCACCGTATCAACCTACCTTGGCTTTACGCCTTGGAGAAGCCACTCCAGACTGACAACTAGAGCGCAACTCCATAGTCTCTTGAGACTGATGGATGCTACTACTCTTACTCACCTTGGGACGTGAAGTTCCGGAGCTCATAAACTGTTTAATAAATATAAACAAAGCCGCCATCATTAAGCGAAGATGAAAGGCTTCGCAAGTGGTCGCGTGAATGCTTCCAGACACCAAGAATTAGGTGACTCAAGTCCTAATTTTTCCCCGCATTGGTAACGTTGTTAGTTCATTTATTCACATTAGTGTTTACAAATGACACAACTGAGAGAGAAAAGGCGATATCGAGACGGGAAACTAAAACAGTTCCCATAAATTGACGCTAATGTATAATTTACCTCGGTCCCATGGTAGACATTCGCGCTAATTATACGCATTTGCCTGCAAATGTGCGTATGAACCTAAGAAAAGCTCCTAACATGTATACTATAATGGTATGTATGTATACTGTAATGGTATTTGGTCGAGTTATGTTAAGTACAACAGATTATTTCTAGGCAAATACTTTCTCTGTACACATCAAGATTGCTGCGATTGTATCCCCCCCCCCCACACAAAAAAGTAGATACATTTAATGATGAATGTCTGATGGCTTAGTGTGAGGACAGATTGATGGCTTAATGTGGGAACAGGTTGATGGCTTAGTGTGGGAACAGGTTGATGGCTTAGTGTGGGAACAGGTTGATGACTAGTGAGGGAACAGGTTGATGACTTAGTGTGGGAACAGGTTGATGGCTTAGTGTGGGAACAGGTTGATGACTAGTGAGGGAACAGGTTGATGACTTAGTGTGGGAACAGGTTGATGGCTTAGTGTGGGAACAGATTGATGACTTAGTGTGGAAAAGGTTGATGAATACTGAGAACACTGCTTGAGCTTCGCGTAACGCTCCTCACGAACCCTGAAGTAAAAGTCATCATCATTCCTCTTATTAATACAATGATCATTTTCAATTCATCTACACCATAAATTTTTTTTACAGATTAAAAGAATATATATTTTACCCGCTGCCAACATGCTCATCTTTGCAACCTGCAGCAGTCTATCCAAAAACTGTCATTCACGAATTGAAAAGTTAATAATCTCCTGATGTTAAGTGTGTGTGTGTTTGGAGGTTAGTAACGAAGGATTAGACCACATGGCTGCAACTGCCTCCCACCCCAATTAACCCAGAGTGTATAGTTGCTCCCAATCGAGGTGATTGGTATGGGGGGAGGGGGGGAGACACAGTCAGGATTACGAGGGTTAAATACACGTACGACAGTCCGTAGTATTTCATGAAGGTATTTTTTGTGATCCTTTGAAGGGTCATTTTCGTAATTGACAATCAGGTGATTATATGGCCAATTTTTTAAAGCGACGTTTTCCGTAATTGGCCGATAGGTTGAGGATATTTGAGGGAATAGCAGGAGTAAGCGTTCAGCCAGGATGACTGTGCAGCACTGTGCACAGGATGACTGTGCAACACTATGCACAGGATGACTGTGCAACACTTGAAAGGGGAATGAGGACAAGGAGCTGTAGCATGAGGACAGAGTGAAGGAACGGTACCTAGCCGCTTGGCCCATCAGAGGGACTCGAACACCAGCCCTGCTATAAGCCAGGCTATACTGCTATACCGACCAATAAAAATAGAGAGCGAACAAAGATACCAACATCAAAAAATACTTAACAAAATACACATGTTGTATTTAAACAGCTTAAACTGTTGTAACAAATGCTGTATGAAACTGAACGTTGGGAATGTTACGAGATATTTTCTCACTCCTCCCAGAGGGCGACAGAATGAGATGGTGATGTGATAGGCAGTGGAACAGAGCCCACAGGCAGTGGAATAGAGACCAGAGGCAGTGGAACAGAGACCAGAGACAGTGGAACAGAGCCCAGAGGCAGTGGAACAGAGACCAGAGGCAGTGGAACAGAGCCCAGAGGCAGTGGAACAGAGCCCAGAGGCAGTGGAACAGAGACCAGAGGCAGTGGAACAGAGCCCAGAGGCAGTGGAACAGAGCCCAGAGGCAGTGGAACAGAGCCCAGAGGCAGTGGAACAGAGCCCAGAGGCAGTGGAACAGAGCCCAGAGGCAGTGGAACAGAGACCAGAGACAGTGGAACAGAGCCCAGAGGCAGTGGAACAGAGACCAGAGACAGTGGAACAGAGCCCAGAGGCAGTGGAACAGAGACCAGAGACAGTGGAACAGAGCCCAGAGGCAGTGGAACAGGAACCTCGTGGCAGCCATACCAATAAGTAGTTACAAAAGTCATATAATCTGATTAAAAGTTGTTAAGCGTGAGCAAACACACGGGAGAAATACACGGCCGCTCCAAATAATTTAATTGCAGCAAATAAGCCAGTAAAAGTATAATAAAACATAGAGCAATATAATTATATGAGCAGCAGATGGAACAATGTTGGCAGAGTGAACATTACTGGCAGAGTGAACATTACTGGCAGAGTGAACATTACTGGCAGAGTGAACATTACTGGCAGAGTGAACATTACTGGTACAGTAAATAATGCTGACCCAAGGAACAATACTGACACGTTTTAATGAATTGTAAAATTTTACAATTTATTCAGGTTTCGTTTTGAAGATCCCGAGTTACGGTAGAGTTCACGAAACACTTACGTGCTCACTTACGACACCTACACCTCTTGTCTCCATCATGGCGGCTTAGTCGGCATTTACTAAACAGTTTACGAGCTACGAAGCGTCATGCAGTCGTTTATAACAACAATCTTAGCTCGTAGACTGTTTAATAAATGTAAACAAAGCCGCCATGAATAAAATACAAGATGTACAGGTTTCGTAGGTGGTCGTGTGAAGGCTTGATGAATCCTGGACGCTGGGAGAGATGGTGGAAGAGATGCTGGGAAGGTCAGAGAGCCTGAGAAATTCCCCTTCCACTCGTGGGTCGAGAGGTCGCTCACTCCAGTTCCCGCACCCTTAGTGATGACCATTCTTAAGCCTTAGCGAAGCATCGTTCCCCCCCTCGTTACGCCCCACTGAGGCACGAGCTGAACCACTCGTCCCCCTGGGGAAGGGGGGCGGGGAACCCCGAGCCTGCCACATACTGGGGACCGCATCGCGGCTGTTGGTCCATTGAATGGCTGTGTAGCTCAGTCTTGGGAGGAATGACAAGATGCGTAAATGCAACCCGTCCTCGCAAATTCGTATAGTCAATATTGACTTATTAAATACGTGCATAGGTGACATACTAAACATAATAGTTTCCCTTGAAAAGTTTCATAGAAAACTCCGACCTTACCTAACCTACTTAGTATGTTAAGATAAGCATCTTATAGCTTCGTAATTACAATTGTTACTTAACCTATTATTTAATGCTTTCGTTACTACTCTCGCTCCTGCTAATTACAAATGTGGCATATCCTTGCTAATTATACCGTACAGCATGTTGCTTACCACTCTCATAGTTAGTACAACTGTTAAGTGTCATTACTGCTGCTTAAAAATCCAGATTCACGAACTTTATTCGTTACAACTTATAGAAAACTGTTACATCCATGGCTGGACTAAAGAGTTACGGGTTAGTCGGTTGATGTCTAAGATTGTGTAAGTTTGTTTCGCTTTCCTGAGCACCTTCTGAGTCCAGCCAGGATGGTAACTCTTTGTTGAAGTTGTCAGAAACATTGTCTCTGATCCACACGTTGTTGAGTGTCTTAATCATTAGTCAGTGTTTGGAGAAGTGTTCAGGTGTTTGGAGAACTGTTCAAGTGTTTGGGGAACTGTTCAGGTGTTTGGAGAACTGTTCAGGTGTTTGGAAAACTGTTCAAGTGTTTGGAAAACTGTTCAAGTGTCTGGAGTACAGTTCAAGTGTCTGGAGAACTGTTCAGGTGTCTGGAGAACTGTTCAAGTGTTTGGAATGTTGTTCAAGTGTTTGGAGTGTTGTTCAAATGTCTGGAGTACTGTTCCATGAATATAACACTGATCCATGTGACAACTGATTATCAGTAACCAGAGTACTGTTCAGCACCTGAATTACCTTGTCAATGTTTGGTCAATGTCTGAGTCTGGGAGACACAGACCGGTGTCTGGAGAGGTTGAGAAAGATTAGAGTATTGACCAATGTCTTGATTATTCTGCAGTGCCTAAAATGCTGGACTGTCTTCTGGATTTTTTTACTATTGCTTGGACGGTTCGAAAGTGTTTAAAGTGTTTGACAGTGCTTGGAGGGCTTGACAGTGCTTGGAGGGCTTGCCAGTGCTTGGAGGGCTTGCCAGTGTTTGGAGGGCTTGACAGTGCTTGGAGGGCTTGCCAGTGTTTGGAGGGCTTGACAGTGCTTGGAGGGCTTGCCAGTGCTTGGAGGGCTTGCCAGTGTTGGGAGGGCTTGACAGTGCTTGGAGGGCTTGACAGTGCTTGGAAGGCTTGACAGTGCTTGGAAGTCTTGACAGTGCTTGGAGGGCTTGCCAGTGCTTGGAAGGCTTGCCAGTGTTTGGAGGGCTTGACAGTGCTTGATAGTGATTGATAGTGCTTGATGGTGTTTTGAGTGCTTATCAATGTCTAAGACACTAGTGTGCTATATAATGTCTTGGAAAACTTGAGAATACCGAAGGACACCTTTGTAGCGAGAGTCTACTCAAAAGTTTAGAAGCGAGATGAAGTGACCTGTTCAAACGAACAAGTTTCCTTTGATATACGTAAAATATTTTTGAGAGAGGACGGGAGCTGCCCCAGATGCAAAAGCACTATTCTTGACAAGATAAAAAATAATTTGACTTTTGTTTAAGTTGAAGTCACAGAGAAAATGTTTACAAATATTTGTACCAGAGAAGAATGGCTAAATATTTTGTACCAGTTTTTAGCACTTGCTGGGATGGATAATACCAAGATGTGA
>WNGS01164437.1:41441544-41446544 GCA_020271785.1 Procambarus virginalis | reverse complement strand
TGATGGAGAAAATTGTGCGAAGAAAGCTAGTGGAACATCTGGAGCGAAAGAACTTTGTAACACAACACCAACATGGGTTCAGGGATAGCAAGCCATGCCTCGCAGGATTAATTGAATTCTACGACGAGACAACAAAAATCACGCAAGAAAGAGAAGGGTGAACAGACTGCGTATTTTTGGATTGCCAGAAAGCCTTTGACACATTACCACACAAGAGGCAGAAGATGCAGGCAGGAGTGATATGGTAGGTACTCCATTGGATAAGGGAGTACCTAAGCAACAGAAGACAACGAGTCACTGGGAGGGGTGAGGTCTCAGACTGGCGAGGCATCACCAGTGGAGTCCCGCAGGGTTCAGTCCTTGGACCTATACTGTTTCTGATATATGTAAATGATCTATCTCCCAGAGGGTATAGAATCGTGTCTCTCAATGTTTGCCGATGATGCAAAAATTATGAGGAGGATTAAAACAGAGGAATATAGTAGTAGTAGGCTACAAGATTACCTAGACAGACTGTATGAATGGTCCAACAAATGGCTACTAAAGTTCAACCCGAGTAAATGTAAGGTAATGAAACGGGGCGGTGGAAACAGAAGGCCAGACACAGGATACAGAATAGGAGATGAAACACTTCATGAAATTGACAGAGAGAAAGATCTAGGAGTTAATATCACAGCAAACCTGTCTCAGGAAGCCTATATAAAAAGAATAACATCTGCGGCATACGCGAGGCTGGCTAACATCAGAACAGCCTTCAGGAACCTGTGTAAGGAATCATTCAGAACCTTGTTTACCACATATATAAGACCAATCCTGGAGTATGCAGCCCCAGCATGGAGCCCGTACCTTGTCAAGCAGAAGATGAAACTGGAAAAAGTTCAGAGGTATGCCACTAGGCTAGTCCCAGAACTAAGAGACATGAGTTACGAGGAAAGGATGCGTGAAATGCACCTCACGACACTGGACAGAAGAGTAAGGGGAGACATGATCACTACCTGCAAACATGTCCGATACTGGCTGACTTTCGCCCTCCTGGGCTAAGGTATGCTGAACTCTGTAATTACTATATGAGTACTGGAACACTTGATGATATATTGGACTTGTATCCAAGATTGACCATGTAATAGATTAATTATACAATGTATATGATGTAACTATATAACCTGAGCTTGTAAAAGCACCTTAATCACCTTCAGTGATTAAGTGCTTAATTGCACACTAGTTTCTTTATCAGCTTTCTCACCCTGTCAGAGTGAATGAGACAAATGTCTGTGAATGCATGTGTGTATATATGTATATATGTGTGTGTATGTATATGTATGGGTATAGAGTATATATGGAAGCTGATCAGAATTACATTTCACCTTTGTAAATGTACATTAATGACACTGTGTAAAAGACACATCGAACACTTTATGTAAGGCATACATAAATCTGTGTATCTATGTATTTACGTATATAGGTTAGCTTAGCATTTTAAAAGCACCGACTCACCTTCAGAGGTTGATTGTTCAATAAACCCTTGAAATATATGTTTAACATATCTCTAACCCTGTCCATGGAGGACAGAAGAAAATGTATATATGCTGGTTAGCATTATAAATGTGTGGTAGAAAATAAAAAAAAAAAACTACCAGCAAAATTCTCAGAGGAAACTGTTTAACTCGGGTGTTACACGAACAAGGGGACACAGGTGGAAACTGAGTACCCAAATGAGCCACAGGGACGTTAGAAAGAATTTTTTCAGTGTCAGAGTAGTTAACGGATGGAATGCATTAGGCAGTGATGTGGTGGAGGCTGACTCCATACACAGCTTCAAGTGTAGATATGACAGAGTCCAGTAGGCTCAGGAATCTATACACCAGTTGATTGACAGTTGAGAGGCGGGACCAAAGAGCCAGAGCTCAACCCCTGCAAGCACAACTTGGTGGGTGCACACACTGTACCTTATGTTCAGAGGTACAGAACTGTTGTGCAACAAATGGAACACAAAATTTTCATTGGGAAAGTCAGCAACAATTCAGAATTATTGATAATGAAATGCAAATCCGTGTTGTTACATTTTAATTGAGGGAGTTATATATAACCTGACTCCCAGCCACAATATGATCGCTCAACAATACAAACACTCCACCGTCGTCCACACACACACACACACACACACACACACACACACACACACACACACACACACACACACATACACACACACACACACACACACACACACACACACACACACACACATACACACACACACACACACACACACACACACACACACACACACACACACACACATGTATTCATCAGAATTTGGAACATACACCAGTTGATTTGACGATTTGAATGCTTAGCTTAATGAACAGCTCGCACTGATCTGCTTGTGTAGCTGCTCGGAGTTAGATCTGTTTGGCACGCTATCAGAGCCACGTATGTTGGCCCAGCAGAGAAGAGTTAGATCTATTTGACCAGCTGACAATTAAGAGTCAGCTCTGTTTGACCAGCTGACAAGAGTCTGATCAGTTTGACCATCACTAATTTCAAGATCTGGTGTTATGCATCTACAGATCGAGGATATGCTTAGTCAATCACATCCTTCTATGCACAATGAGGAATATGTCGATGCTGTGTGACGAAATGAAACACGCGTCTCCAGACTGCCTCATTATTTTCTCATTTCCCTCATGTTCCAGTACCCATCAGCTCCATTTCCCCCTCACGTACCAGTTCCCAGGTCTTGACTCAAGCTTCCACACCTCCTTGCATCAATTTTCATCTCTGGAGCATCTTCCAGACCTGGCAGATTAATGTGCCAGCTCTCGGCTTCTTAATATCTTCCAGCACCAACAACTTCATTTTCCAGCCTTCGTGTCCTCAGTATATTCCAGCCCGCGCAACTTTGTGTGTAAACTCCGCTCTCCCATGGCATCGGTCCATCATGGGCAGCGTAAATTTTGGACAGCACACGCATCTTCCGTCTCAACTTTCCTCTTTATCGTGTCAGCTTCATGACGGCCAGGTTTACAGCGCACCGCTCACAGCTCCTGTCTGTGGTGGTCGGTAGTAGGAGCCACGCTCAACCATTAGAGTTTCTTCACAGTCAAATTGGCTTCTCATAGAGGGAATGATTTTGTTTTGTTTTTCACTTGTCGTAGATCATCTGGCGAGTTGATTTATGACAAGTGCCCCTTCTCAGGTTGGCTCGCGCCGGTATATGGGGCCTAGAATAAGCTGGTCAGGGCCAGAATCAGGCACTAAAACCAGCTTTCTCGGCTGGCAAGGGCCAGTATATAAGTTTATACTGGCACTTGTCAGTATATCTGTTGTTTGTATATCACTTGCCAAGTACATTTATATCTGGGCCCCAGTAAGTTCACTGGGGCCCAGATCTGACAACTGTAACGCCTGTCATGCCCCAAGTTTTCAGACGGTCTTCATCAACCTTATGAAGGGATATTTGACGCTAGTCTTATCACAGTCTTGCAAACACCTTAAGTGTTAGATTGCCTTGTTCTTTCCTCTACTGTGTCAGTGTATCTCCTCCTTCCTTCCCTCTCTCCTCTACTGTGTCAGTGTATCTCCTCCTTCCTTCCCTCTCTCCTCCACTGTGTCAGTGTACCTCCTCCTTCCTTCCCTCTCTCCTCCACTGTGTCAGTGTCTTTCACACCTACCTACACTTATCATGCACTCAGTTTTACCCTCCCACGCCCCTTTACACTGACGTTACACCTTCCTACACCACCTTATACTGACGTTACATTCAACCACTTAAAACACTGATGTTACACGCTCCCTAAATACGTTATACTGACGTACTACTCTCACACACCACCTTATACTGACGTTACACCCTACCACACTACCTTATACTGACGTTACACCCTACCACACCCCCCTTATATTGGCCTTACACCACTCCACCTTATACAGATGTTCCGCTCATATACAGCTCTGGAGGTGACAATGCGGAGCTCAGAGGGCCGGAGTTGCCTCGGGTAAATACGTCTGTATTTTCCAGGACACGTTCTGAATTCAAGAGGCAAATTTAGCGTCCGGGAAGCAGTTAATTATTTTCCAAAATGTCCGGAATTTTAGCTTCCATCACTAAGCAAATTAGCAATCATCTATATATATATATATATATATATATATATATATATATATATATATATATATATATATATATAATATATATATATATATATATTTGGCCTGGGCAGAAGAAACAGTTTAATTACACTTCAGATTAATATCCAAAGTTAGATTCATATACCAGTGACGAATTGAAATGAAATATACGTGAAGTGACTGTATTCTTCACTTGTTAAAGGTCACACTTTTGCATTTTTTCACTTGGAGATCTATTTATTTAGTTTTAATCACGAATTTAAATAAACAATGATTAAAATTGTCAATAATAATATAATAATAATGATGGATAAAAATCCACACTTTGTATATATTTGTGAGTTTTATGAGTGCTTTGAATGCTTTGTCGAGGCCCTTGAGTGTGGACTGAACGGGAGATGGCTGGACGGAAGAGAAGCAGACTGTTTGTATTTTAAGGAAATAAGAAGAGGAACCAAGACGAGAAGGAGGAAGAGCAGCCTTTCGCACTAGTGCTGCCACAACAGAAGCGTTGAACATAGCTCACGTGTCCGCATCAATCCCACAGAGCACCAGTCAATCTCCACGGTCTTCTCTCGTCACACGATCATTCCACCAACTACCTTAACCTCAGAACCTCCTGTTCCCGTCATAAACCCTCTGCTCTTCCATAACAACATTAAATATAGCAAAATACGTCTTGTCGAGAACACCATCAGTTGTTAACGTTCTCAGCAAGATTTTCAGATAATAAACCATTCTTAGACGCAAATACAAATTAGGGAAATAATTGACTTTGAAGTGGGTGTGGTTGTAGAGCGGGAGGCAGGAGGCGACGTCTCCACCAGGACGCCAATTGTTGGCCACCACGTACCAGAGCCACAGTCTAA
>WNGS01164437.1:41388148-41411797 GCA_020271785.1 Procambarus virginalis | reverse complement strand
CTGCATGATACCTACTGCTAAACCTGCATGATACCTACTGCTAAACCTGTATGATTTACCTACTGCTAACCTGTATGATACCTACTGTTAAACCTGTATGATACCTACTGCTAAACCTGCATGATACCTACTGCTAAACCTGTATGATACCTACTGCTAACCTGTATGATACCTACTGCTAAACCTGTATATACCTACTGCTAAACCTGTATGATACATACTGCTAAACCTGTATGATCCTACTGTTAAACCTGTATGATACCTACTGCTAAACCAGCATGATACCTACCTGTTAACCCCTGTATGATACCTACTGCTAAACCTGTATGATACCTACTGTTAAACCTGTATGATACCTACTGTACCCTGTATGATACCTACTGCTAAACCTGTATGATACCTACTGCTAAACCTGCATGATACCTACTGCTAAACCTGTATGATACCTACTGCTAAACCTGTATGATACTACTGCTAAACCTGTATGATACCTACTGTAAACCTGTATGATACCTACTGCTAAACCAGCATGATACCTACTGTTAAACCTGTATGATACCTACTGCTAAACCTGTATGATATCTACTGCTAAACCTGTATGATACCTACTGTTAAACCTGTATGATACCTACTATAAACCAGCATGATACCTACTGTTAAACCTGTATGATACCTACTGGAAATCACGATACCAACACGCAGTCCGTCCTCATAAACATGGCCAAACGCTCGTAATCTCTAGCCATCAAGATCCATGCATAAAACATGAAGGCATAAAACACATGCATAAAACAGCATAAAGTTTTATGCATAAAACACACCTTCACCCGATTCACAAGTGATGACGTGCGTACGTTCCTGGGGGAAATGCTTCGATCTTATCCTGTATCCAACCGGACTTCCGTAATGCTTCTCACAGGAATACAAATAATGTGAACAGAATCGAACCACTCATTAAACCTAACCTAGATCTAACTATACACAGTTATATATATTTAGTAGAAAATCTCAAGTGTTCATCGGAAGTTCATTAGGTAAACATTGTACCATCGAGGCCTGTGAACTGTTTATGCCAGTAGTGAGGTCCTGTGATTTTTGCACTGTTTTAAAGAACCTAATTGCTATAAGAATTGTGATGGGAACATCAATGGTTAGGGTAAGGGATTACTGAAGGAAACTAACTTCCCTCCCTTAATTCCTCCTGTCCCGTAGCACCTATCAGGTATGACCGGTAATCTTAGCCAGGTTCTCACGAGTCATTAATGACCACAAATGTTTACAGAGCAACAACCGCATCGTGAGAATGAGTGTTGACGAAACTGCGTGCGAGATCACATTGGTAATGAACCACAGATGTTTTCGTGTTGTTTGACAAGGCCCCTGTGCATGCTGCTGCCCCTGTGCATGCTGCTGCCCCTGTGCATGCTGCTGCCCCTGTGCATGCTGCTGCCCTGTGCATGCTGCTGCCCCGTTGCATGCCGCTGCCTCTGTGCATGCCGCTGCCTCTGTGCATGCTGCTGCCCCTGTCCATGCTGCTGCCCCTGTCCATGCTGCTGCCCCTGTGCATGCTGCTGCCCCTGTGCATGCTGCTGCGCCTGTGCATGCTGCTGCCCCTGTCCATGCTGCTGTATAATTGTATACACATTTGTTGTCCAGGACCGGGATTCATCAAGCAGTTACTCCACCATTTACCAAACTGTTTTGTTTTAATTCATTAAACAGTTCATGAGTCTCGAAAATTCATAACCTAAGGTTATTAGTGCCATCAACAACCTCCTAGTGCTTCGGAGCTCATACACTTTTATATATGTAATTAGGGCTCCATGACTGAGGAGAGATGTACAGGTTTCGTAAATGTTGGTGCGTAAATGCTTGAACAATCCGGGTCTTGGACAAGACGCGAAGTCGTCCAAAGAGCCTGGGTGAGCACGCGTGCCAGATCAGAATATTTCTTAATCTGTCTCAAGATTGTCCCTCGACTTCTGATTCCGTCCCTTTTTGATAATTTTTGGTTCACCAGGTACTCTCCTAATGCCTTCCCTGTAGCTGACAGACAGACAGACAGACACACACACCTCTCTCTCTCTTCCTCTCTGTCTCTCTCTCTCTCTCTCTCTCTCTCTCTCTCTCTCTCTCTCTCTCTCTCTCTCTCTCTCTCTCTCTCACTCATCTCCCGGTAGGACAATTACATCCCCGGACCACCATTATAATTTCCGTGCTGGTCTTTACCTTAACAAGAGCCCGCACTCTGAGTAATGGCCGGGCATCTCCAGCGATGTGATGCCGCAGCCTCCTGCTGTCTGGGAGGCGTCGCACGTGGATGCTCTTCCTGGTGGGATCATATATATATATATATATATATATATATATATATATATATATATATATATATTATATATATATATATATATATATAATACATAACATGTGAGGGAGAACCGGGTCATGTTTAAAATGTGGTTCTTGCAAGCCGGCATTCGAGCCCCGATGGTTCACGTGGATGGGTACCATTCCTTGGTTCTCTTATCCCAGATACTCGTGCTTATATCGTTCCCAAGTGCTATATACCGGATTTTTCTTTCTCTTCGTTATTGCCTTAGCTTAAGAGGTGGTAGTGGGTCAAGATTCACGGAACTTACGAGTTCACTTACGAGATCACTTACAAGATCACTTATGAGATCACTTACGAGATCACTTACGAGATCATGGCGGCTTAGTCTCACCTCACCAGTTTATCCACTCCGGAGCACAATGAAATAAAAATCGTTGAGTTGACAACGATTTCGTAATGTCCGTAGCTCGTAAACCGTTCAGTGTACGAACTAGTTTACAGACCAAGCTAGTTTTTTTTTTGTAGTTTACAGACCAAGTCGCCATGATGGAGGCAAGAGGTGCCGGTATTGTAGGTAAGGCACGACATTTGTTCCTGGCTACGATACCTGCCTCACGATACCCCTAACGTATCTTCTTTCATGCCGACGGTGGACAAGGAATTCCCGACTCTGCTTCATCAATCCGTCTACAATAGAACAAGCGGCTCTGGGCGTTGGTAGAGTCGGAGGACCCGGTGGTAGTGGCAGCGGCTCTCCTACTCGCATTACAAGCGCGAATTACGAGCCCACGAGTGGGTATGGCGGCGGCGGCGGCCGGAGAGGGACCCCCCATGCGTATACATGACTACCCTCCCGCTCCCGGGGCCTGGCGAGGAGCTTCCGCTTTGTATTGTTTTCCATATATGCTTTTGTCAAGTCAGCAAACCTGCCGCTTAGGCAGCTTGTTGTTTTGCCTTCAGCTTTAGTTCTTTTTTAATGATATTCTGTGCATGTCTCCCTTTCTGTGCTGTGTCCCCATATAAGAAAAACAAAATACAAACTATTTTTCCATTTTTACGTGTTATTATTGTCATCTTAACTCTTGTGGGTTGCGATTGTCATCTACCATTTATGTATATTTTAGTTTGTGTTAATAGGGAAATAGGTATGCTTTGGGGTGGCTTCACACCCTGCTCAGTGGCTGGGGGGATTCGTGCCCTGAAGCTACATAAAAACCTTAAACCCCCCGAAGAAGCAAGGAGAGTTAGGGGACAATAAATTAAGGTAAGGTAACGTAATTATTGCTGATGGTTGGGTAAGTGCTCAATGAACTTGAGCAATTTGCAAATATTGAACAAATATTTACCATAAAAGTAAGGAAGCATACACAGAACAGTACCAAACAGCACAGTATACTATACAAGCAAACCAAAACTGAAACATAATACAGAAAATACACATACATCAAGAAGATGTAAGTACACGCATCAAGGGGCAGCACACACACAGAACAAGGAAACACAATTACATCACAGGTAACACAAAGGCAACACAAAAAGCACCCAGTACCACACAACAACAAAAACACACCAGTAAAAGATAAACAGACACAAAAGCCACCAAACAAATTGTGGTCGTTACCACCACCAACACAATAACCACGGAACACAAGAACACATAACAGCCCCAACAAGGGCAATGTAGGGGAAGCATGCAACCCCAAACAATCACATCCAAACTGAACAAAACACAGGGGGAACACGGGTCACAGGAAAGGCTTGATACTCGACCTAAGACAGCAACTTACACTAAACCTCGCTACACCACACCACACACACACACACACACACACACACACACGGCGCCCGTAGCATACGAGGACGCAGCCCTGGACACATCAGGCACCCCCCTTACAGACGGCACCAAATTGTCCTTCGACAACGGTAAATCAGGCCGACTGACTGGACGAGGAGCAGGAAGGAGGGGGAGGGCACGGAGAAGACCAGCCCCAAGAGGAGGGTCACAGACCCCCCTTTTAAACACCAAACGCAAATCAGCACAACCACCGGCTGACCCTAGTGTTCACTGTTCACCACCATCTGTTCACTGGCACTGGGGGCTCACGGCAGGCACTGGTAAAGCTTCCACCGCACCCCGCCTGCTCTACCTCAACCACCTCCTCATCCATCTCATCTGCGTCCGCCATAGGCACCAATGAGGCCTTACCGCCAAGGGACCGCGACCTGGCAGTCCCCCTTCCTACGTTTCTGCTGAGAGAGCAGCTCATCCGACCTGGACACTCCTGCAATGGAGTGGCAGCTGGAGACCCCTCCCGAGACGAAGGGGAACCCACAAGTCCTGAGAGCCCACAGGGGGAGCAAGTGCCCCAGAAACGCTCATCACTGCAGACGGGACTCAACCCGGGAGCCGGGACCACAGCAGGCGGAGCACTGTGAACCTCCACCGACACAGAGGGCATCACACACAGTCCAGGAGTCGGAGTCTCAAATCACACACCGGCCCGACGCCAGCCCCCGGGTGTACAGGTCGCGCAGCCTCAGGGACAGGGTCAAGAGGCGCAACAGCTGGCAGGCAGGCAGGCAGGTGTGACAGCTGGCAGGCAGGCAGGCGTGACAGCACCATCAGCCAAGACGCCCGTAGATTCCTCCTGGGAACGGAGGGGCGGAAGTCACTCTCGCGGAGAAATTGTCCCGATCATCGGCTCTCAACGTCGCAAGCCGCTGCCAGATGACCACACCGATAGCAGGTACGTAGCTAACCTGAATACATGCAGTGGAGTGTAAACCCCAGCAGTGATAACGAATTTGGGATATCCCGCTTCAGGGACATCGTCACTGTCCTGGTGCCGGCAAGCAGGCCTTTACAATAACCAGCGGACACTTAATTCCACCTCATGCTTAACACCTTCCCATATCGCATGTTAACAGCTAGGTTAACAGCCCATCCGACACTTAAGAAGGTACACCACGCACCGCCATGTATGTCAATTTCACACTGTTCACCACCTGCACCGAACCGACACCATCTGGTATAGTGAACGTGCAACCCTCACATCTCTCAAGAAACTGCTGGAACACCTCGACCAGCCAAGAAAATTTCCATACAACTCGACGATCTTGGATCAATTGCACAGCCACCAGGTCGGTCAACGTCACACGGAGCACGTCAACTAGAGCAATGCCAGTCACTGTATGGTCCACAGACGTCGAAAACTCAAGTCCTGCTGAAGACGTTCGTTTAAGCGGAGGCTCAGAGGACTCCCCCCATCGTAAATCAAAGGCGCACCCTGCACAAGCAAGGTACCACACAGCCCACAGGAGTGACCACTAACCACCACCTCCACGCTCCGGTCATCAACTGGGGAGCAACACCAGCGCATGTCCGCTCCCTCTGGCGGCCAGTGTGAGACCTGAACTTTGAACTTGCTGGTCCATATGTGTTTGGTGGGGGTGATAGTTTGGTTCTGTGAGCGTTGTTCTGCTGTTCACTATGTGACCGCAAGCAGCACAGTAAATATGTAATCTACTTAGTATATTTTGTATGTATTTTAGTTCAACCTGGATATATATTCAAACTTTATAGTGGCTGACTGCATTTGTTGGAGAATTGGTGCTATATTGAGGGACTAATTTGCAAAGCCAGAAAGGTGAGAAAATTATTGAAGTCGAGGAGTGGGGGACGGTCATGGAAACTGAAAACGTGTGTATCGCCCTAGTCTTGGATCACAGGTGCGCACTAGTCCTGTGTACATATATAGGTCGCTTGTCCTGTGTATATACGAGTCACTAGTTCTGTGTATTTGTTGCATCTGATAAAGCCCTTCTAGGCGAATTGTTATCTCCATTTTTCTACAACACATTAGTCTTTCCCTTCCCTGTTGTGAATACTTTGTTTAATTGTATTCAGTTCCTCTCAAGTTTGGGTGATTTATATGTGTGTATATAATATATATATAATATAATATATATATATATATAATCTATATATATCTATATATATATATTAGAGAGAGAGAGAGAGAGAGAGAGAGAGAGAGAGAGAGAGAGCACAACATTTCCAGTCCCTCTCTTCATCATGGGGTTCATCTAGACAAGCACTTCGGGGTATAACCAACTACTGATGGTCCAGTACTGTATACAGGATCATGAGCTTGTAATTTTGCCCATGCTGATACTTAATAATCAATCTTCCAGAGAAAACAAATAAGTTATATCACATATATTTTCTGAATAAGACAATTGGCTGAGTTGATTTTGGATAGGCTCGATATCATCGACACTGCCTGAAAATCTGGGCTCGACTTCCGTCAGAGAAGGGATCACCCGCTTTCCCCCATCGAAATGGCAGCGTTGCGTGTGCGTGGATGGCAATAAACCCGAGCTGTTCCTCTGACTGACAGTGTATTTTCAATATGAACGTCAAGGGAAGGAGGATATGTGTAACATGAGTCATATATCTCTCCCCCATGCAGAGTGATCCTGCAATGGACCTTGCAACACCTGGTCATTGGAAGGAGGACACTGGGCAATAACAATAAGTCAATGGAATGTATTTTAAGACTTTTTAAGCCTTGTTTCGATGAAAAAATGTGGAAGCACTCGCCATCTAGACAATTTCTACATCGATTTTCACGTCAACGAAAATACTTGTNCCCTTAGTCCCTCCAGGTCACCCTTGTTCACCACAGGTCACCCTTGTTCACCACAGGTCACCCTTGTCACCACAGGTCACCTTGTTCACCACAGGTCACCCTTGTTCACCACAGGTCACCTTGTTCACCTTAGGTCACCCTTGTTCACCACAGGTCACCCTTGTTCACCTCAGGTCACCCTTGTTCACCACAGGTCACCCTTGTTCACCACAGGTCACCCTTGTTCACCTTAGGTCACCCTTGTTCACCACAGGTCACCCTTGTTCACTTCATTTCACCCTTGTTCACCTCAGGTCACCCTTGTTCACCACAGGTCACCCTTGTTCACCACAGGTCACCCTTGTTCACCACAGGTCACCCTTGTTCACCTCAGGTCACCCTTGTTCACCACAGGTCACCCTTGTTCACCACAGGTCACCCTTGTTCACCACAGGTCACCCTTGTTCACCTGAGGTCACCCTTGTTCACCTGAGGTCACCCTTGTTCACCTCGGCCCACCAGTGTCCACAGCAGCCCACCAGTGTTCACTTCACCCTCACATCTCCATCTCTCTAATGTCTCTTTCTGCTTAACAAAATAATTTTTGCTGAATTAAATGGGAAATTGTTAATTTTTGGATGAGACTTTTCTATTGAGAGATATGAAATGAAGACTTTTGTGTTGCGTTACATAATGAAGACTTTTGTGTTGCGTTACATAATGAAGACTTTTCTGTTGACAGTCATGTAATCAAAAGTTCCGGAGTCTTTTGCAGGACTTTATGAAAAAAAAAATAATAAAAAAGAATTCTGAATTATTAACACGAAAAATATATTTAAATATATTAAATTTTGCGAGAATACAAATGTTGCTTAATATGAAAAGCTTTGTATACTAATGGAGTACAGTTTACACACTAGTGGAACTAAACCTTTAGTTACACATTGTTTACAGGACCATGAGAACAAAAGCTCCACATACAACATTATTTACAGGACCATGAGAACAAAACCTCCTCATACAACATTATTTACAGGACCATGACAACAAAACCTCCTCATACAACATTATTTACAGGACCATGACAACAAAACCTCCTCATACAACATTATTTACAGGACCATGACAACAAAACCTCCACATACAACATTATTTATAGGACCATGACAACAAAAACCTCCTCATACAACATTATTTATAGGACCATGACAACAAAAGCTCCTCATACAACATTATTTATAGGACCATGACAACAAAAACCTCCTCATACAACATTATTTACAGGACCATGAGAACAAAAGCTCCGTGTCAGATGTTGTTTCAGACAATTGCCAGAACGTTGGTGGTACGTGACTCTTAAGTAATAGAAACTTAACTTGATAGACATCTGTTAAGTAACTTTAGAAAGTGAGTAAATACTGTCGCTTCACTTTCAAGACGCGTGTGTGGATGTGCGAATGTGGAGAACCATTAGAGTGAAACACAGTGAGAGTGAATAACGTTTAAAGTGAAATACAGTGAATGTGAAGAATTTTAGAGTGAAACTCAATTAATTTGAAGAACGTTTAGGGTGAAATATTGTGGATGTGAAGAAATTTAGAGTGAAACTCAGTTACGTTCTTCAAAGAACGTTCAGAGTGAAACACTGTGATTGTGAAGAATTTTAGAGTGAAACACTGTGAATGTGAAGAATTTTAGAGTGAAACTCAGTGAATGTGACGAACGCTTAGTGTGAAACTCAGTGAATGTGACGAACGTTTAGAATGAAACTCAGTGAATGTGACGAACGTTTAGAGTGAAACTCGAGCAATATTGCTTCACTAGCGGGCAGCCTCATGTCGGGAACAGATTGCAACATTTGCAATGCAAATGTTACTCGTGTCTTGCGCTAACTGCTGACCAATAAACATACTCGACCACAACTGGACCCCGATCACACTTGGACCCCAGTCACACCTGGACCCCAGTCACACCTGGACCCCAGTCACACCTGGACCCCAGTCACACCTGGACCCCAGCCACACCTGGACCCCGGTCCACACCTGGACCCCAGTCACACCTGGACCCCGGTTCACACCTGGACCCCGGTCACACCTGGACCCCAGCCACACCTGGACCCCAGTCCACACCTGGACCCCAGTCACACCTGGACCCCGGTTCACACCTGTACCCCGGTCACACCAGGACCCCAGTCCACACGTAGAACCGACAGAGCTGATAGAAAGCCCTATAGAAGCTCTATTAGATGGTCAGGGAATGGACGTCGAGGTGGGGTAGATACACCAGGGGGTGGAGAAGGCCAGGGGGTTCAGTAACACCAGGGGACCAAACAGACCAGCTGGTTCTAGCACAACGAACGACCAACGCTTAAAAAAAATCCACACACACATAAACAGATAAAAACATCTTCGGAAAGACAAAACAAAACACAAAATTCCTCACACCACCACTTAAACACCTGGCAGGATATCGTAGATTACATATAACCCATTTCAGGTCGTGACAGGATCGACCGGTCTCTCGCAGTGCAGTGATTGACAGCTTGGCAACAAAAAGCAAAGAATTGCGAGGAGTCAGAGGCAAAAATACAACCTCTCTCTCACCTTTGCAACATTCTCTGCTCTCACACCCCGTGAAAACAAAGATACGAATTTCTAATCCGTCTGCTGTAGTCTGGGGTGGGGGGGGGGTGGGGGGGTGGGCCTGTTGCAACACTGCAAGGGGGGGGGGACGTTCATCCTGCAATACTCTGCACCAGAGGCTGCTCTTGCAACACTAGAGAGAAGAAACACCTCAACTCTGGCCGCCATTTTCTTGACTTTTTGTTATTTTGTTAAACAATACAAAGAAAATATGTGTTTGTTTTTCATTAGGAGAATTGCTCTTTGCAACTTTTCTGAAAATGCAAATATTTGTTTGTCTTTGATGCAACCATCAATATTGGCGGGTGACCAACCATCCAGCACCATACTGATGGGTGACCAACTATCTTCACCATACTGGTGGGTGACCAACCATTTACCACCATACTGGTGGGTGACCAACCATTTACCACCATATTGGCGGGTACCTGCTTACCTGGTTGATGGGGCTCTGGGAGTTCTTCTACTCCCCAGGACACTACTGACTTGTGAGAGTTTGGTCCAACAGTCTGATGCTTGGAGCGGCCCGCAGGCCCCACATATCCACCACAGCCCGGTTGGTCCGGCATTTCAGGTTTGAAAACTATCTAGATTTATCTTGAAGATGTCCACGGTTGTTACGGCAATATTTCTCATGCTCGCTGGTAGGACGTTGAACAACCGCGGACCTCTGATGTTTATACAGTGTTCTCTGATTGTGCCTATGGCACCTCTGCTCTTCACTGGTTCTATTCTGCATTTTCTTCCATATCGTTCACTCCAGTACGTTGTTATTTTACTGTGTAGATTTGGGACCTGTCCCTCCAGTATTTTCCATGTGTATATTATTTGGTATCTCTCTCGTCTCCTTTCTATTGAGTACATTTGGAGAGCTTTGAGACGATCCCAATAATTTAGGTGCTTTATCTCGTCTATGCGTGCCGTGTATGTTCTCTGTATTCCCTCTATTTCAGCAATCTCTCCTGCTCTGAAGGGGGAAGTGAGTACTGAGCAGTACTCAAGACGGGACAACACAAGTGATTTGAAGAGTACAACCATTGTGATGGGATCTCTGGATTTGAAAGTTCTCGTAATCCATCCGATCATTTTTCTGGCTTTCGAAATATTTGCTTGGTTATGCTCCCTAAACGTTTGGTCGTCAGACATCATTATTCACAAATTCATTACATGCAGTTTTCCTACTATGGGCAGATTCGATTGTGCTTTGTACTCTGTATTATGTTTAAGGTCCTCATTTTTACCACACCTGAGTACCTGGAATTTTTAACTGTTAAACATCAAGGATCAGATTCACGAAGTAGTTACGCAAGCACTTACAAACCTGTCCATATTTTCTCAATCTTTGGCGGCTTTGTTTACAATTATTAAACAGTTAATAAGCTCCGAATCACCAGGAGGCTGTTTATAACAATACCAATTCAATTTCTTTCTTTATTATGCACCCCATACCCATCCCGTGGGCGATGGTGTAAAGGATTACAGAGGCACATAATCGGTTCAGGAACTGAACCCTCTAGTTCGTTTAGCTAAGCAAATGACAATCTTTTGACGCTAGTTACACAATTATTAATGTTATATATACATGTACACATACTCATACATACATGTACACACACACACACACACACACACACACACACACACACACACACACATATATATATATATATATATATATATATATATATATATATATATATATATATATATATGTCGTACCTAGTAGCCAGAACTCACTTTTTGCCCTACTATGCTAGGCCCGATTTGCCTAATAAGCCAAGTTTTCCTGAATTAATATATTTTCTCTATTTTTTTTCTTATGAAATGATAAACCTCCCCATTTCATTATGTATGAGGTTAATTTTTTTTGGTTGGAGTTAAAATTAACATAGATATATGACCGCACCAAACCAACCCTACCTAACCTAACCTAACCTATCTTTATAGGTTAGGTTAGGTTAGGTAGCCAAAAAAGTTAGGTTAGGTTAGGTTAGGTAGGTTAGGTAGTCGAAAAACAATTAATTCATGAAAACTTGGCTTATTAGGCAAATCGGGCCTTGCATAGTAGGCTGAGAAGTGCGTTCTGGCTACTAGGTACGACATATATATATATATATATATATATATATATATATATATATATATATATATATATATATATATATATTCGTACACACATACATATTTAATCACCCACACAAATACACACATCAATAATCTTTAAACTTTTGTGATTAACAAGAGGCTCACAACAGTCACTATACAAGGCACAATATCTATGGTGAGTCACACAGTTACTAGTCTTGCTCCACACCCACCCAACTGGGCGGCAGCTTTACAGTCATGTGCTCCACACCCACCCAACTGGGCGGCAGCTTTACAGTCATGTGCTCCACACCCAACCAACTGGGCGGCAGCTTTACAGTCATGTGCATGCATTACCTACAGTAAGCAAATTTTGGATACTTCGCTAAGATATCGGGCAGCACATCATTATGAATGAAGTACTTACTCATTTCTTGGACACTATTGATGGTGTTATCTCTAAATTCCGCGATTTTTTCACATTCCATTATATAATGACGCAAAGTATGCGAATAGTTCTGCTGACAGAGTTTACATTTAGTCAAATCTACATCAGCAGATGTTACAAATTCCTAGAGGTACTTGTAGCCCAGCCTAAGCCTAGCAGTGGTAACATCTAGAAGTCTGCTAACATTATTAGATAACCCATAGACATGAGGTTCGTCCTACATAATAGAATGATGATAGATGGAGTAACTGGTACCTCAGGTCTCCGAAATTTAGTTGATGTTCCTGGGATATTGCTGCCCTCAGGCTGCTCAAAGGCAGTCCAAGTTGGTAATCAATTCCCTCTTTACGAGCAAAAGTTTTGGCTAACTCATCAGTTTTATCATGCATTCGGAGACCAATATGGGAAGGAATCTACAGGAGACAAACTCTGACTCCATCATTGATTATTTCACTATATCTGTGTCTAGCTTCAGAGATAAGCACGTCACAGTTATGCCTTGGGGAGCTGAGGGCAGTCAAGGATGACAAGGAGTCACTTACAATAAGCGTGTCAACTTTGGATTCATATATACGCTCGAGTGCAAGGATTATGGCAACCAATTCTGTTTGAAGAGTGGAGGCCCAGTTACTTAGACTCGCTCCACACTCATGGGAGATAGAACCATTTCTCCCAGTCACAACAACTGCACTTCCAGCTGCACCATAGGACTGATGCAAGGATCCATCAGTGTAAATAATCTGGGAAAGGGAGCGCTCTCTGACTAAAGCATCAATTTGGCTTAAGGCATTGTACTTTACTTCTTGTCGAAGCAAGGACTGTTCTTTAGTCGGCTTCTTGGGTGGGAAAGGGAGGACAGCAATTTGGAAAGGAGTGATCTCCCATGGGGCAGGAAAGTGTTGTTGTTGTCTCTCTTGGTAGGGGTGATGAAAGTTATACATTGTGACACATTGTCAGTTTCGGTAATCCATTTGGAGGGATGCTGACCTTCAAGGAAGAAGGCTTGGAGGGCTTCAGTGCAGGGGTTAGGGTGGGTTAGCCTAAGCATCTTGATACCAATTAAAGCATTAATTTTAGTGATACGATCACTTACACATGAAATATTCAGTTTCTTCCTCATGTTTAGTAATTTAGTTGTACGGAGACATCCGAGGATAATCCTCATGGCTTCGTTTTGCATCTTTTCCAGCCCTCCAAGCATTCTCTCAGGCACTAGAGCAAGCATGGGTGCAGCATAATCTCAGCAATTCTCACATTTGCACCATAGCTTGGATGGTAGCCTGCCACAGCCTTGAGAGCACGGAGCCTCTCTCTACATTGGCGACCCAGTCTGGCTACAACATTGCGGTACAGTGGAACTTCAAGACCAAGGTATTTGTATCTGGTTACATAGTCGAGCAAGGTGCCATCATGCAACTGCATTTTCCGAACGGCCCCACCCCGCCTGGGTGGGCGTCGGTTCAGGATCTTTGTTTTCTCTACTGAGATGACCAAGCCTAGTTCCTGACATGTGTACAATACAGAGTTCAGAAAATTTTGGGTGTTGGTATACCCATTGGTGTGGATCAGTATATCATCCGCATAGCTAATGATGTGTTCGCTGGGTCTCCTAGTTACTGAGTTTAAAAGTACATTGATTAACACATTGAACAGAGTAGGACTGAGGACACCTCCCTGTGGAGTGCCAAGTTCAAAATCTCTCGTTACACTCCTATGCCCTTGGAACAGTACAGATGACTTCCTGTTGGATAGATAGCCTCTTATCCACCGTAGAAGCCATCCTCTAACATTCATTTTAGCAAGTTCGCTCAAAATAACGTGTGGGTTAGCAATGTCAAAGACTGACTTAAGATCTAGGAAAGTGGTATATGATCTATCAGTATGCAGGGTGAGGAATGTGGTAATACAGTGATGTACACTCTTTCCATGCGTAAAGTAATATATCTGGGGAGACAACATGTTACTAATTCTGTAAAGGAGACGGTTGAGAACCATCCTCTCAAGACACTTACAGAGACAACTAGTGAGGGAGATTGGGCGAAAAGCACTCTGCTGATTTGGTTTAGGAATGGGAATAATAATACTGATGGTCGATGACTTTGGAAGCTCCCCAGTTACATAGCTCATATTATACAATTCAAGCAATGGATTCCCTGGAACTAGCAGAAGCATACGCAGTATGCCGTAAGTAACTCTATCCTCCCCGGGTGATATAGCTTTGCCTTTATGTAGAGCAGAGTCTAGTTCGTATTCAGTAAAAAGCATGTCACAGTCATCCTCTTGATGAAGCATGAAGTTAAGGAGCCTTGCTCTATCAGTATATCTATTATTTAATTCATTCTGTGTGAGTAGAGGAAGACTGTCAAAGCTGGAAGTTGTGGCCCAAGCATCAACAAGCTCATTTGCTCTGTGCAGAGGATTAGGGTGCAAGATCTCTGCAGCATGTTTCCCTTTGATCTTGTTGATATCCTTCCATGCTCGACTTAGTGGCGTGTGAGAGTTGAGACCACTGACAAAAGTTTCCCAGTCTGTCTGCCTCAGCTCTACCATACGTTCCCTGGCCTCAGCCAGAGCCGTTTGAAAGAGCTTAAGTATTTCAGCAGTGCGGGTCCTTCTATAAGCTAGTCCAATTCTTCTGGCAGTGCGTTTTAGTGCATGCAATTTAGAATCATTATAATAGGCATAAGTGCTATGACCAGTGTAATTTGGGTTACGTTGCCTAGACGATGGATCAAGTGATTCTATAAACTGCTCGATAGTACCTGTGAGCTCGTTGTTAAAATCTTCAACTGATGAAGGCTCAGCTGAACTGTACCATTCTGACACATGAGCAACAAAATTGTCTCGTTGATCGATGGGCACAGCCAGCCTCTTCCGCTTGAACACTCCACCGGGGAGGATAGAGCTGCCAATGCTTACAGTGGCTAATATGGCCGGATGATCAGACGCCATATCTGGCACTATTGACGAGGCGCATACGGTGTGGGAGACGTTGACACCGAGACATAGATCAAGAATACCTCCGTAGATATGCGTCGGTTCAAGGTCACCCACAATCTGTGCATCATCGTGACTACCTAATAGTGACAACAGTTGGTTGCCGTTACGATTACTGAACTGCGAATTACCAATATTTCTATGCCTAGCGTTATAATCACCTATAATGATGGTAGGCTCAGTCTGAATACAGATAGGAAGGTCAGCATAATTAAACTTATCACTAGGAGCATACAGGTTAAAGATATTGAGGGCAGAGTTCCCCACGTAGATCCTCACACCATGATACTGAAGCCCTTCGGTTGACTTAGCTGGGAGTGGCTGGTGAGGAAGGGACTTCTTAACATACAAAATACAAGAGTGATTGGATTTAAGGTTATAGATAACAAAGGAGGGTAATTTAGGGGGTGGAGACCCGGTGGGAACTCTGCACTCCTGAAGGCAGGCAACATCAATGGGCTCGGTCGTCAATTGGTGGTGGAGATCAGGAAGTCTTTTCCTGAGTGATGCTAGGTTCCAACTGAGGACACGAAGCACCGTTGTATTGGGGGAGTTTGTGGAGGGATCCATAGTTTATATCAACAGTTGATTGGGATTTTTTCATGCTTGTAAACTGTTTAATAAATGTAACAAAAGCCGTCAAAGATTGAGGAAAGATGTACACGTTCGTATGTACGTGCGTAACTGCTTCGTACTCACCTAGTTGTACTCACTTAGTTGTGCTTGCGGGGGGTGAGTTTTGGCTCTTTGGTCCCGCCACTCAACTGTCAATCAACTGTGAATCTGTGAGAGCAGAGGTAAAATGTTTTTGTTATGCTTTTGTTCTCTATTTTTCAATGTCTTTTCACGCTGATTTTTGTGACATCTGTAAAGGATGACACGAAGCTATGACTTGTATTTGAGTCTATATCTGATATGAGAATAAGGAAAAGCAGTGGTACAAGGACTGTACCCAGAGGTACAGAGGTACAGACTGTACCCAGAGGTACAGAGGTTCAGACTGTACCCAGAGGTACAGAGCTTTTAACTGCGCTGGAACTCGGTTTTATATGATTGACTGTTACTCTTTGTGTTCTGTTCGACAGAAAACTAAGTATCCAGCGTCCTACTTTACCGGTTATTCCCATTGACCTCATTTTGATGCTATCACTCCATGGTCACATTTATCGAATGCCTTTGCGAAATCCGTGTATATGACACTTGCATTATGTTTTTCCTCTAATGCCTCAGTGATTTTGTCATAGTAGTCAAGTAGCTGTGAGAGGCATGATCTTCCTGCTCTAAATCCATGTTGGTCTGGATTGTGGAGGTCATTGGTTTCCATGAATCTAGTGACCTGACTCCTGATCACTCTCTTAAATACATTTATTATGTGGGACGTTAGTGCAACTGGTCTATAATTCTTTGCCAATGCTTTACTCCCTCCCTTGTGTATTGGGGCTATGTCTGCTGCTTTAAGCGCATCTGGTATCTCCCCCGTGTCCAAGCTCTTCCTCCACACTATACTGAGTGCCTGTGCTACTGGCACTTTGCATTTCTTTATTAATATTGAATTCCATGAATCTAGACCCGTGGCTGAGTGCATGGACATGTTGTCAATTTCTCTTTCAAAATCTGCCACGCTTGTGTTGATATCAGTTATATTTACAGGGGTTTGGATATCACGCATAAAAAAGTTCTCCGGATCTTCCACTTTCATGCTGTTTATTGGAGTGCTAAACATGTCCTCATACTGTTTTTTTTAGGATTTCACTAATTTCTTTGTCATCCTCCGTGTATGAGCCTTCACTCGTACGAATAGGTCCAATACTGGCAGTGGTTTGTGCTTTTGATTTCGCACATGTGAAGAAATATTTTGGGTTTATCTTTATTTCTTGAATTGCATTCTGTTCTAAATGCCTTAATTCAATCTGATATGAATGCTTCAGTCTCTGCTCGATTTCTTCAATCTCACTGTTTAAATTATTCCTTCATTGTATGGAAAGTCGTGTTGTGTCTGCTTAAGCATTTCCGTTATTTTTTCCTGGTTTTGAAATGTCGTCTGCGTTCTCTTTCTACGTTGGACCTCTTTCAGGTTTTCCACAAAGGAACATGTTTCAGACAGACTTCATATGATTCAGAAATCAGCTTTCCTATTCCTTGTGTAGGATTTTTATTACTTGGAACATTTTCCCATGGAATGTTTGTAAGGTTCCTGTTTATTTTCTCCCAGTCTATCCTTTTATTATTAAAATTTAATTTACTGAATAACCCTTCTCGCTTGTTGTTTCTCTTGGGCCTACTACCGTTATTAATATTAGTTTGTACTTCAATGAGCTTGTGGTCCGAGAATGTAGTGTCTGAGATTATAATGTCTCTGATTAGCTCCTCATTGTTCGTGAATATCAAGTCCAGCGTGTTTTCGTTCCTAGTTGGTTCTGTAATCTGCTGATTGAGTCAGAATTTGTCACAGACTCTCAGTTGTTGACTAACCATCCAGCCCCATACTGAAGGGTCACCAACCATCCTTCACTATACTGGCGGGTGACTAACCATCCAGCACCATACTGGCGGGTGACTAACCATCCAGCACCATACTGGAGGGTGACTAACCATCCATCACCATACTGGAGGGTGACCAACCATCCAGCACCATACTGGAGGGTGACTAACCATCCAGCCCCATACTGGAGGGTGACTAACCATCCAGCCCCATACTGGAGGGTGACTAACCATCCAGCACCATACTGGCGGGTGACTAACCATCCAGCACCATACTGGAGGGTGACTAACCATCCAGCACCATACTGGCGGTGACCAACCATACATCATAATACTGGCGGGTGACCAACCATCCAGCACCATACTGGCGGGTGACCAACCATCCATCACCATACTGGCGGGTGACTAACCATCCACCACCATACTGGAGGGTGACTAACCATCCACCACCATACTGGCGGGTGACCAACCATCCACCACCATACTGGCGGGTGACCAACCATCCACCACCATACTGGCGGGTGACCAACCATCCACCACCATACTGGCGGGTGCTGGATCTGTGCTACTTCTAGGTGTCCATACACTCTGAGATTACTTTAGCTCTGCTCTATGCTCGAGACTAAAGTATACCTGCTGGCTGGTTAGTGAGAGAGAGAGAGAGAGAGAGAGAGAGAGAGAGAGAGAGAGAGAGAGAGAGGGAGAGGAGAGGGAGAGAGAGAGAGGGAGAGGGAGAGAGAGAGAGAGAGAGAGAAAGAGCGAGGCAGAAAAAGAGAGAGACAAAGACAAACAGACTGACAAAGAGAACGAGAGAGAGAGAGAGAAAGCATTATCCTAAACAAGCACCGGCCGGCAACCTGCTCATTGAAGCTATACACGGTCAAGAACTACTACACAAATGGTAATTAGTGCTTTCAGGAACAAACTTGGCGTGTTTTACTGCTAAAGTATAATGATCCTTTCATCCCTCGTATCTTGCTATTTCTCTTTGGTTCGAGCACGTTAATTGCCGCTGATTTGGCGCCTCGTAATGCACACGTTCCAAATTAGTGTACCTTGAACAATCAGGTAACAATTAATCCAATTAGACTCATTCATTCCTACTCATATTGTAGGCGTGATTAAGCTTTGTGGCATTTTGTGTTTAGTAACATCTTTGTTTCTCAACTCAATTTTCCTTTGCCCATAATTACCTCGTAATATTTTATAATACTTTTCTTGAAATAATTTTCCTTATAATGAATGAAGAAATCTTCCTTTCTTCTAAGATCGATTTTACCGGCATCTCTTTTGTGTTAGTTATGCTATATTTACTCGAAGTTTTGTCAAATCTACTGTTAAACCTGTATGATATCTACTGCTTAACCTGTATGATACCTACTGCTTAACCTGCATGATACCTACTGCTTAACCTGTATGATACCTACTGCTAAACCTGCATGATACCTACTGCTAAACCAGCATGATACGTACTGGAAACCACGATACCAACACGCAGTCCGTCCTCATAAACAGTGGCCAAACGCTCGTTAATCTAGCCATCAAGATCCATGTTTATGCATAAAACACACCTTTCACCAGATTCACAAGTGATGACGTGCGTACGTTTTGGGTAAATGCTTCGATCCAACCCGTCCTCGCAAATTCGTATAGTCAATATTGACTTATTAGTTACCTGCATAGGTGACATACTAAACATAATAGTTTCCCTTGAAAAGCTTCATAGAAAACACCGACCTTACCTAACCTACTTAGTATGTTAAAATAAGCATCTTATAGCTTCGTAATTACAATTGTTACTTAACCTATTATATGTATAGGTTAGGTAATAATTGTAATTACGAAGCAATAAGATGCTTATCTTAACATACTAAGTAGGTTAGGTAAGGTCGGTGTTTTCTATGAAGATTTTCAAGATAAACTAGTATGTTAAGTATGTCACATATGCACGTATTTAATAAGTCAATATTGACTATACGAATTTGCGAGGACGGGTTGTTCAATCTTATCCTGTATTCCAACCGCACTTCCGTAATGCTTCTCACAGGAAATACAAATAATGTGAACAGAATCGAAACCACTCATTTAACCTAACCTAGATCTAACTATACACAGTTATATATATTTAGTAGAAAATCTCAAGTGTTCATCCGGAAGTTCATTAGTTACACATTGTACCATCGAGGCCTGTGATCTGTTTATGCCAGTAGTGAGGTCCTGTGATTTTTGCACTGTTTAAAGAACCTAATTGCTAGAAGAATTGTGATGGCAACATCAATAGGTTAGGGGTAAGGAGAGTTACTGAAGGAAACTAACTTCCCTTCCCTTAATTCCTCCTGTCCCGTAGCACCTATCAGGTATGACCGGTAATCTTAGCCAGGTTCTCAGGAGTCATTATGACGCACAAATGTTTACAGAGCAACAACCGAATCGTGAGAATGAGTTTTGACGAAACTGCGTACGAGATCAACATTGGTAATGAACCACAGATGTTTTCGTGTTGTTTGACAAGGCCCCTGTGCATGCTGCTGCCCCTGTGCATGCTGCTGCTCCTGTGCATGCTGCTGCCCCTGTGCATGCTGCTGCCCCTGTGCATGCTGCTGCCCCTGTGCATGCTGCTGCTCCTGTGCATGCTGCTGCTCCTGTGCATGCTGCTGCCCCTGTGCATGCTGCTGCTCCTGTGCATGCTGCTGCCCCTGTGCATGCTGCTGCCCCTGTGCATGCTGCTGCCCCTGTGCATGCTGCTGCCCCTGTGCATGCCGCTGCCCCTGTGCATGCTGCTGCCCCTGTGCATGTTGCTGCCCCTGTGCATGCTGCTGCCCCTGTGCATGCTGCTGCCCCTGTGCATGTTGCTGCCCCTGTGCATGCTGCTGCCCCTGTGCATGCTGCTGCCCCTGTGCATGTTGCTGCCCCTGTGCATGCTGCTGCCCCTGTCCATGCTGCTGCCCCTGTCCATGCTGCTGCCCGTGTGCATGCTGCTGCCCCTGTGCATGTTGCTGCCCCTGTGCATGCTGCTGCCCCTGTGCATGTTGCTGCCCGTGTGCATGTTGCTGCCCGTGTGCATGCTGCTGCCCGTGTGCATGCTGCTGCCCCTGTCCATGCTGCTGTGTAATTGTATACACATTTGTTGTCCAGGACCGGGATCCATCAAGCAGTTACTCCACCATTTACCAAACTGTTTTGTTTTAATTCATTAAACAGTTCATGAGTCTCGAAAATTCATAACCTAAGGTTATTAGTGCCATCAACAACCTAGTGCTTCGGAGCTCATACACTTTTATATATGTAAATAAGGGCTCCATGACTGAGGAGAGATGTACAGGCTTCGTAAATGTGGGTGCGTAAATGCTTGAACAATCCGGGTCTTGGACAAGACGCGAAGTCGTCCAAAGAGCCTGGGTGAGCACGCGTGCCAGATCAGAATATTTCTTAATCTGTCTCAAGATTGTCCCTCGACTTCTGATTCCGTCCCTTTTGATAATTTTTGGTTCACCAGGTACTCTCCTAATGCCTTCCCTGTAGCTGACAGACAGACAGACAGACACACACACACTCTCTCTGTCTCTGCCTCTCTCTCTCTCTCTCTCTCTCTCTCTCTCTCTCTCTCTCTCTCTCTCTCTCACTCATCTCCCGGTAGGACAATTACATCCCCGGACCACCATTATAATTTCCGTGCTGGTCTTTACCTTAACAAGAGCCCGCACTCTGAGTAATGGCCGGGCATCTCCAGCGATGTGATGCCGCAGCCTCCTGCTGTCTGGGAGGCGTCGCACGTGGATGCTCTTCCTGGTGGGATCATATATATATATATATATATATATATATATATATATATATATATATATATATATATATATATATATATATATATATATATATATATATATATATATATATATATATATATATATATATATACACACATACCATGTGAGGGAGAACCGGGTCATGTTTAAAATGTGGTTCTTGCAAGCCGGCATTCGAGCCCCGATGGTTCACGTGGATGGGTACCATTCCTTGGTTCTCTTATCCCAGATACTCGTGCTTATATCGTTCCCAAGTGCTATATACCGGATTTTTCTTTCTCTTCGTTATTGCCTTAGCTTAAGAGGTGGTAGTGGGTCAAGATTCACGGAACTTACGAGTTCACTTACGAGATCACTTACAAGATCACTTATGAGATCACTTACGAGATCACTTACGAGATCACTCACGAGATCATGGCGGCTTAGTCTCACCTCACCAGTTTATCCACTCCGGAGCACAATGAAATAAAAATCGTTGAGTTGACAACGTTTTCGTAATGCTCCGTAGCTCGTAAACCGATCAGTGTACGAACTAGTTTACAGACCAAGCTAGTTTTTTTTTGTAGTTTATAGACCATGTCGCCATGATGGAGGCAAGAGGTGCCGGTATTGTAGGTAAGGCACGACATTTGTTCCTGGCTACGATACCTGCCTCACGATACCCCTAACGTATCTTCTTTCATGCCGACGGTGGACAAGGAATTCCCGACTCTGCTTCATCAATCCGTCTACAATAGAACAAGCGGCTCTGGGCGTTGGTAGAGTCGGAGGACCCGGTGGTAGTGGCAGCGGCTCTCCTACCCGCATTACAAGCGCGAATTACGAGCCCACGAGTGGGTATGGCGGCGGCGGCCGGAGAGGGACGCCCATGCGTATACATGACTACCCTCCCGCTCCCGGGGCCTGGCGAGGAGCTTCCGCTTTGTATTGTTTTCCATATATGCTTTTGTCAAGTCACCAAACCTGCCGCTTAGGCAGCTTGTTGTTTTGCCTTCAGCTTTAGTTCTTTTTTAATGATATTCTGTGCATGTCTCCCTTTCTGTGCTGTGTCCCCATATAAGAAAAACAAAATACAGACTATTTTTCCATTTTTACGTGTTATTATTATCATCTTAACTCTTGTGGGTTGCGATTGCCATCTACCATTTATGTATATTTTAGTTTGTGTTAATAGGGAAATAGGTATGCTTTGGGGTGCCTTCTCACCCTGCTCAGTGGCTGGGGGGATTCGTGCCCTGAAGCTACATAAAAACCTTAAACCCCCCGAAGAAGCAAGGAGAGTTAGGGGACAATAAATTAAGGTAAGGTAACGTAATTATTGCTGATGGTTGGGTAAGTGCTCAATGAACTTGAGCAATTTGCAAATATTGAACAAATATTTACCATAAAAGTAAGGAAGCATACACAGAACAGTACCAAACAGCACAGTATACTATACAAGCAAACCAAAACTGAAACATAATACAGAAAATACACATACATCAAGAAGATGTAAGTACACGCATCAAGGGGCAGCACACACACAGAACAGGGAAACACAATTACATCACAGGTAACACAAAGGCAACACAAAAAGCACCCAGTACCACACAACAACAAAAACACACCAGTAAAAGATAAACAGACACAAAAGCCACCAAACAAATTGTGGTCGTTACCACCACCAACACAATAACCACGGAACACAAGAACACATAACAGCCCCAACAAGGGCAATGTAGGGAAGCATGCAACCCCAAACAATCACATTCAAACTGAACAAAACACAGGGGGAACACGGGTCACAGGAAAGGCTTGATACTCGACCTAAGACAGCAACTTACACTAAACCTCGCTACACGACACGACACACACACACACACACACACACACACACACACACACACACACACACACACACACACACACACACACACACACGGCGCCCGTAGCATACGAGGACGCAGCCCTGGACACATCAGGCACCCCCCTTACAGACGGCACCAAATTGTCCTTCGACAACGGTAAATCAGGCCGACTGACTGGACGAGGAGCAGGAAGGAGGGGGAGGGCACGGAGAAGACCAGCCCCAAGAGGAGGGGTCACAGACCCCCCTTTTAAACACCAAACGCAAATCAGCACAACCACCGGCTGACCCTAGTGTTCACTGTTCACCACCATCTGTTCACTGGCACTGGGGGCTCACCGGCAGGCACTGGTAAAGCTTCCACCGCACCCCGCCTGCTCA
>WNGS01164437.1:41335653-41364051 GCA_020271785.1 Procambarus virginalis | reverse complement strand
ATATATATATATATATATGGGGTACCACCTCTGCTTAGGTTCATAGGGACCCTTAGCCTCGACGAAGAGATATGCAGCACCCAGGGGGAGCCAAGTGGGACTCGCACGAACGCTCACATATTGTCTTCTCCTTGGTGCAGTCCTCAGAAGGCACTTGTCAACCACCACCTCGCCTCACCTGTCAACCACCACCTCCCGCACCTGTCAACCACCACCTTGCCCCCCACCTGTCAACCACCACCTCGCCACACCTGTCAACCACCACTCGCCACACCTGTCAACCACCACCTCGCCGCAAACACACCAACATTCAGCGTGTATTCCGCTCCCTGACATATGAATACAAACCCAAAATACAACATTAGTGGTAAATTGTATATATTTTGGCCAGAATTAATTTTTTTCCTGTGAATATATTGAACATAATTTGGTTATATATATAAAACCATGTATATATAATTTTCATATTATCACGCGAGGCGAAATATTACTTTTAGATTGAGATTCCTATAGAGGAACTGCAGCTCCTCTATTCCTATAGCGGAGCTATAGTGTAACACAGATAAACACGAATAAGAGTAAAGACCGATAAAAAAGTGGAATGACAAGAAAAGAGAAACGTTGGAAAGAGAAGAAGAAGGAGGAGGAGGAGGGAGAGAGGAGGCTGAGGGTGAGAGGGGAAGATTTACCTGTTCCATCAACCTTTCCCAGTGGTGCTGGAGGAGTTGTGCAGGATTGGAGGCCCCTGACCAATGGGTTCCCATCTTCTGTGTCTGACCTTCACCTGAGGCTAACCTGGATGGGATTTCCCAGGTCACCTTACCCAGGTGATGGTGAGAGTAGGGAGGTGATGGTGAGGGTAGGGAGGTGATGGTGAGGGTAGGGAGGTGAAGGTGAGGGTAGGGAGGTGAAGGTGAGGGTAGGGAGGTGATGGTGAGGGTAGGGAGGTGAAGGTGAGGGTAGGGATGGTGACGGACAGGTTAGATGGAATGAAATATAAATTTATCAAGTGTAGGAAACAAAGCTGAAAATTCCTGTATTCAGCTCGACGACATTGTAGTTCTCACCGACTGCAGACTCTAATAATTCAACTGCATAAGTGAATACAAAATAAATTACACACACTGTACTCTAAAATACCATCATCAATGCCACTCAGTTAACAATGTATTAGAAGGAACGCTTGTGGCTACATAGAGGTGGGTGAAGAGAGGTCAGTGAGTCTTAGCTCCTTGGTGACGCTTCCTGAAATGTTTAGTGGCGGCACTTGTTGTTCACCTCATGTCTCCCGGCCCCGGAGTCTCTCCTCACGACATTACTGTCTCCAAGTGCCTCTTCTCACAGCCTCTGGGATCCCACAGTGGCCATCCATCAGTGGGTCAGTCTTCCTAAACACCACATATCTCAGTCAATGTTCCTCGCCAGCTAAGGGGTCGTCTTCCCAGGCCATTTGACCCAGGGTGACTGGCGTTACAAGATGAGGGGGCGGGGAACCCCTTAAGAATAGCTCCTTACACTGGACTCCCAAGGATCTAAAAGAACATGAGGGTCCTCCAAGGAAGAGATCTCAACACACTACTAAAGGGGAAGGAACGGGGAGGGCATAAAAAATACAAAACCCCTTTATAAATCTCTTTCAACATGTGACATGACTGGACTTCCCTCTGATAGTAGAGAAACTCCAACCGAGAAGCCCGTAGGGAATGTATTCCCTCGTGATATTCGAGCGAGGAAGAGATTTTTCCGCGCAGCAGGAATTTGAGTAAACAGTTTATGGAGTCAGCAGGAGAGAGCATATCACATGTTGAGCTTCTCCTTGCATATTGCATTATGCAAGATGGGGGGGTGGCTGACTTCTGACAGGCGAAGGTCTGGCATTGACTGATGAGAACTGCCTTTGAGTGCTGGAAAAGTGGCCTTCGCAGGTGGACTATCTTGACAAGAAAATGACTGGCTTTATCTCGTGGAAAACTGGTTTTAAACAGGTAAAAGACGGGCTTTAACTGGTGATGAAATTATGTATTGAAACTCAAAACTTAACATATGCATCCTAGCATAAAAGTGTAGTGTGTGGAGCATCCTAGCATGAGACTGTGTAGTGTGGAGCATCCTAGCATGAGACTGTGTAGTGTGGAGCATCCTAGAATGATAGTGTTGAGTGTGGAGCATCCTAGCATGAGAGTGTAGAGCATCCCAGCATGAGAGTGTGGAGTGTGGAGCATCCTAGCATGATAGTGTAGAGTGTGGAGCATCCCAGCATGATAGTGTAGTGTGTGGAGCATCCTAGCATGATAGTGTAGAGTGCGGAGCATCCTAGCATGATAGTGTAGAGTGTGGAGCATCCCAGCATGATAGTGTAGAGTGTGGAGCATCCCAGCATGATAGTGTAGAGTGTGGAGCATCCCAGCATGATAGTGTAGAGTGTGGAGCATCCCAGGATGAGAGTGTAGAGTGTGGAGCATCCCAGCATGATAGTGTAGAGTGTGGAGCATCCCAGGATGAGAGTGTAGAGTGTGGAGCATCCCAGCATGATAGTGTAGAGTGTGGAGCATCCCAGGATGAGAGTGTAGAGTGTGGAGCATTCCAGCATGATAGTGTAGAGTGTGGAGCATCCCAGGATGAGAGTATAGAGTGTGGAGCATCCCAGCATGATAGTGTAGAGTGTGGAGCATCCCAGCATGATAGTGTAGAGTGTGGAGCATCCCAGGATGAGAGTGTAGAGTGTGGAGCATCCCAGCATGATAGTGTAGAGTGTGGAGCATCCCAGCATGAGTGTAGAGTGTGGAGCATCCCAGCATGAGAGTATAGAGTGTGGAGCATCCCAGCATGATAGTGTAGAGTGTGGAGCATCCCAGCATGATAGTGTAGTGTGTGGAGCATCCCAGAATGATAGTGTAGTGTGTGGAGCATCCCAGCATGATAGTGTAGTGTGTGGAGCATCCCAGCATGAGAGTGTAGAGTGTGGAGCATCCCAGCATGATAGTGTAGAGTGTGGAGCATCCCAGAATGATGTAAGCAGTGTAATCTTCTCTTCTCCTCCTGCAGTCTTGGCACTGACCCAGGGGGGAGGTTCAGCAACACAATAGGCTGCTCCTCCGAGGCCAATCTATACTTGAAAATGCTAATTATTAGTTCTGAAGTTGGAGTATCTGTCTCGGCAGACGTCTTAACTTCGTCTTGGGAAACATCTTATCCAACAGCCAGTTAAAAATTATTCTTTCAAGGAAGTAAAGTTGAGATCGCCGGCGTGGAGAGTGAATTGGGGAGATTCAAGGGTGTTTGGCGAGGGCTTTGGTGTGTGTGTGTGTGTGTGTGTGTGTGTGTGTGTGTGTGTGTGTGTGTGTGTGTGTGTGTGTGTGTGTGTGTGTGTGTGTGTATTTGTGTTTGAACTCATCTATTTGTTGAAACCATGGAGCAACAATGTAGCGTCAGTGAGTGTATTTAAAGTTTAGAATAATACACAGTGAGTTTAGAATAATACACAGTGAGTGTATTATTCTAAACTGCAGCTGTGTTTCAGCCATGCTTCACTCATTATGTATCTCAGGTACATAAACTCGCTTGACACATTCGTCATGACACGTGACACGTGACAGGTTCCTTGTCAAGTAAACCAAGCATCCACAAAGCGGGATGTAAATTTTACGCGTCACAGTGTAATAAAAAAAAAACACGGTTATCTGTAGCGAGGTGGTCTTCGTAATCGGCACACAACCGATTGGTACTAAGTTCGATTCCAGGGCAGGTCAGAAGGTTCGGCCACTTATATATCCTTACATCTGATGACCCCTTGCTCTCCCTAAGCAGGTGTTTGGGAGTTAGTCGACTATTGTGGGAAGCATCCTGGGCAAGTTCAGTTGTTGGTTGAGAGAGACTTTATACCTAATACCTCTGTTTACCTAACAGTAAAGAGGTACAATTGATTAAGGCAACTCTTGTAAGTTATATCCTTTGAAAGGTCAGCCGTTAGCCAAGGGGAGACCTCCACAACAGGCTTCCTGTCCCCGACAAAGGCATCCCATAATAGCATAACCTCAAATGCAGGTCTCACAAGCTTGCACTAACCTGATTATATTAACAATTACAACCCATTCTCCTCGATATTAATCCGCTCTTTGATAAGATCAACCTTCCAGGACACCTCAGCATCCACAGATTAAATTATCTACGTAACCCAAGATGACTCTTCCAGAGAGTACCTCACTAACACGCTATAAGGCGATCCCAAATAATATTTTATAAATATCATGAAACCTTTCTATAAGTTATAATGAACATTAGTTCATTAAAAATATCAAATAGGAAACTAATAAAAATTTCTTACCATTTTAAAGATATGCTGGTGAGGATTATTCATTATGAAGCGAAAGAGTACTATAATGATCAAAATAAGATATGACACAAACCCCCTTGAACTTCAGCATGGTCTCATAAGTGTTCTGTGTTGTAGTGCATTGTGGGACACTCAGAAATTTCCATTGTGGGAACCCATTCACGAGAGAGGATATATTAGTGTGCCCTGAAGATTTAAAGTGTGGTTCATTCTGACACAGGATGAGAGGCAGGACCACCCTAGCACACATTATGAGATCAGATCTATTCTGACACTCACAGTATGTAGTCATAATCTGATACAGTATGAGATCAGATCTATTCTGACACAACATGAGAGCAGATCAATTTTTATACAGCATGAGAATAGATCTATTTTGACACAGCATGAGATCAGATCTATTCTGTCATGCAGCATGAGATCACATCTATTCTAATACACATCTGGTGCACAATACGGGGCCTGATGGCTGAGTGGACAGCGCTCGGGATTCGTAACCCTAGGGTCCGGGGATCGATCCCCGGCGGAGGCTGAAACAAATGGGCAAAGATTCTTTCACCCTGATGCCCTGTTCACCTAGCAGTAAGTAGGTACCTGAGAGTTAAACAACCGCTGCCGGCTGCTTCCTTGAGGTGTGTGTGTGTGTGTGTCAGTGGGTGGAAAAAATTAGTTGATTGATTGACAGTTGAGAGGCTGGCCCAAAGAGCCAAAGCTCAACTCCCGCAAGCACAACTAGGTGAGTACAGCATGAGATCACATCTATTCTGATACACAACATGAGATCACATCTATTCTGATACACAACATGAGATCAGATCTATTCTGATACACAACTTGAGATCAGATCTAGAGCATACCCAGAAATTGAGGTTATCGCTGGAGCAGTGACGGGGAAATGATAGCTGGAGCAGTGACGGGGAAATGATAGCTGGAGCAGTGAGAGATATAATAGCTGGAGCAGTGAGGGAATAGTTGGAGCAGTGAGAGAGGTAATAGCTGGGAGAGCTCTTCTCCCTAGCGGTATTGATCCCTTATAACCCCTCTGGGGATGCTGTAGTTTCCTCTCCGGGATGATGCTCATGTCATCCTCCCCTGCTGGGATGCCCAGGTCCTGGCCAAAGATGTTATCCTCCTATGGAAGCTGTAACACATCCACGTAACTCACCCAAGAATACGCCATCCATCAAGAAATTAAAGTTCCATCACTTTCTTGACATGAATGGGAGATGATATTCCTGCGAGATATTTATGGGGGAAGACGATGGCGTCGGTCTTAAGCTCATTTATGAGGCCTCATTATCGTAATTTATTAATATTAAGGTCAGGTAATTAGCAGGTGAAAGGCTAAGTCACAAAAGTTAATATGCAAGGAAATGTTTATATATACTTTAGTTATTATATTATCTATTTTTTCCTGGCTTATGTTGTTGTTGTTTAAGATTCGCTACCTGGAACAAAAACTTCCAAGCAGCACGGGCTATGGTGAGCCCTTAGTGGCTTAACTAAGACGTCATTAATACTCGTCCAAGCTGCGGCTGACCCGAAACTCTCATTCGTCAATATCAACGAATAGTGTATTAAAAATTGCAATTTTCTTAAATAAATAATAATTATGTACTAAAATTTTATGCATATATAGGCCTAGGTAAGGTGTTTTGGCTCTATTGGTTGTTTTTTGCATTTTGCAGCACCTGAGTGAAGTGTTTATCGAGTAGCGATTCGAACGTAGGACGTCAGCGCTACACTGTTCGAGAAATCTTTGGACGTGATCGGTGAAGCAGTTTGTACTCACCAACAAAAGGCTAAATGCTCTCTAATCCATAAACTGCTAAACCCCTTGTTTATGAATGACCAAACGGTTTACAGACGACCAACCCGGCCTCGACTCAAGGCCATTCCACAGCCCGTCCTCCAAACAAAGACCCAAAAGTGACTCCATGCACCCGCCAAAGCTGCGGCGATTATTTGTGGGGTCGGTTACATTCATGTAAGTGTTTATGAATGAAAAACTGTTTACACACGACTCACAAGTGTTGATGTTCGAACACTTCCGGAACAAGTGCTTCACTGACGAATTTTGTTCGAACCACAACGCTGTAAATGCTTCACCCACGTACTACAAATAATCGCTAACAGAACCTAAACACCTAACCTAACCTATGGCTATATATGCAGAATATGCTAATATATTATAATATTAATTTATATTTGAGAAAATTCCCGTGTTGAATGAACAGCATGTAAAAATTTATGAATGCAACTGTGGGGTCGACCGCTGGATGGAATGGACTTGAGTCGAGGACGGGTTGAAATGTTTCACTCCACGTACTACAAATAATCGCCAACAGAACCTAAACACCTAACTATACATAGAACTTTAACATATAAATAAGAACAAACCTGTTTTTAATGCCCAATATGTTAGAATTGATGAGCATTTTTTTTTGGGGGGGGGGGGTGAGGGGAGGAGGGCAGGACGGCCGCAGCTTTAACGAGTCTGGCCTGAGGACGGGCTGTTACCAGTGAGGCGAGGGGTGACTATCGTAGCTCTGAGTGTCTTAAGGCGTTCGTTTAGCGTCTAGGATGCTGTAGATAGTCTTGAATAATATTAAAATTGCCAGGATTTATATAATTAGCTTTTATTCATTTGATTCACAATAAATAAATTACCCTTCCTAGTAAATTCCACAAAAAAAAACGAACTTAAACATTTTAACTCGTCCCTCTACACAGAGGAGGAATACAAATCTTTGAATTAACTACCCAGCAAGAAGGAAAGGCGGGACCTGGGAGCTATTTCTCGACCTTGTAAGCACAACTAGGCGACCACGCTAGTTCCCTGCAGCGAGTGGCTCCGAATGGTCAAAACACCGGGTTTAATCATCTCGTTCTCAAGATCTGAAGCTTGAGAGTGACACAGGTCTGGCCAGAAGCGTGAGTGACACAGGTCTGGCCAGAAGCGTGAGTGACACAGGTCTGGCCAGAAGCGTGAGAGTGACACAGGTCTGGCCAGAAGCGTGAGTGACACAGGTCTGGCCAGAAGCGTGAGTGACACAGGTCTGGCCAGAAGCGTGAGTGACACAGGTCTGGCCAGAAGCGTGAGTGACACAGGTCTGGCCAGAAGCGTGAGTGACACAGGTCTGGCCAGAAGCGTGAGTGACACAGGTCTGGCCAGAAGCGTGAGTGACACAGGTCTGGCCAGAAGCGTGAGTGACACAGGTCTGGACAGAAGCATGAGAGTGACAGGTCTGGCCAAAAGCGTGAGAGTGACAGGTCTGGCCAGAAGCGCGATTGACAGGTCTGGCCAAAAGCCTGAGAGTGACAGGTCTGGCCAGAAGCGTGAGTGACAAGATCTGGCCAAAAGCGTGAGAGTGACAGGTCTGGCCAAAAGCGTGCGAAGTACGTCTTCTTGCGTTATCACGTCAGTCACAGACATGCTGTACTAAATTACTCGAACCTAACCTAACCAAAGACCCACGAATAGAGAAAGGGACAGCCCATCAAATTTTGAGGGCCGCTGTGATGGATAGTACATCATATTTTGGTCTTTTTAGGGATGTATGCGTCAACAATAGCGATGCACTCTGCCAGAGGACAGCTTAAACCACTTGAATTATCATAACAGATCAGAGAGGTTTTCCACGGTCATTTGGGTCTAACAAGCGGCCTAACATTGTACGCAGGAGCGCCTCCAGGCGTCCTCTTATGTTCATAGACAAAAATAAAAAGCCCGAATCTATAAATTATTTAAATCTTTAATATATAAAATCATAAAACATTTATTACAGGAATTTGCAGATTAGTAGACTGATTAAAATTTCTTGAAAACAGTCAGATTACATCAGACAAACCAATTTAGCCAACACAAATTATAGACGAGATGATTAATCAGTTTACAATCATAAAATTTGTTTAGCATTGTGTACAATGGTGGAATATGGAAATAATTTCACAAGTTTGCTGCCAAGAGTTTGTGTACCATTTATCATTTATTAATTCCGTGGACTTCTTCACCAATTCGAAGCATACACAAAATACTATAAAATTTAAGAGTTATTAATTAATCAACAGATCATACTAGATCTTCACGCAGTCAAGGAATAATTGGGTGAATAAATGTAAACTTGGTAGTGCTGGCGACGCGTCGAGCTGGCCGTCCCCACTGTGCTTAGCGTCGGCTGTAATATTGAAGCAAAAGTCTACCGAGAGAGAAGCAGAACCAAGCTGGCGGCGCCTCGCCACATTGGAAAGTCTCACACACCGTCATCAAAGCCCCGAGAACGTCTTCTCGTAGAGGGAAGCGAACAGTGCGTGTACGCTGGCGGGGACGTCGTCGCATTCGTGGTGCTGGGCTGGAAACAGGTGGTTGAGCACGAACGTGCACCACCTGGGCAGGGGGCTGCTGCACTGAACCACCTGGCCGAGAGTGAACAAGGCAGAGGAGAGTTCATCCCGAGATGGGCACCGCTTCTTTGAAAAGTTCAACTTGAAGTTCACATCGTTGACGAGTTCCAGAACTCGACTGTCATCCAACTTGCTTGTTCCGAGACACGAGTCGTTCGGATCAGCCGCGGCACCATCGCTCCCCTCGCTCGTGTCACACTCCACCACAGAGTCGAGAGACGCGATGACGATTTCTTGTCCGAGGCAAAGCGAATCCTCCACCCCTCCCCTGATCTCTTTCTTATCTTCGATGATCCGGATAAGGGTCGTTTTGGATACTTTGCTACGCTCAGCCAAGTCCCAGACGTAGGCGGCACCGCGAGCACTGAACTGACGAAGAACACGAACCTTGTGATGGCGCGTGAGGGAGTTACGAGGAGACATAGCGAGGTGACAACGAGGAAGGTCAAAGGTAGAGAGCTCCAGTACCTCGCGTCGCCCCGCTGGGAGCGTCGCCTCGGTACTGTAGTCCGCGGCTCACTAGTGACCGTGTTACGTTCGAATCCCGAGTGTAACAGCAGAGATAACGACCAGTTAGTTGTTCGACGCCCATCAGACAAGTTCAGGTAAAGTGGCTACTTGTTCCGACATTACATAATGCTTCACCTGCCATACGCCATATATATATATATATATATATATATATATATATATATATATATATATATATATATATATATATATATATATATATATATATAATATTGACAGCAGAAGTTTCATGTTGCCTCCTTACTGCGTGGTTACGATAAGACTCACTTTAGTTATGAGTGAAGGAATTGCTTGAGCTGCCGACAGCAGATCTGAAGGGAGTATCAGTCAAAGAAAGCCTTCATGGCAACGGTTTTCTCGTCAGAGAGCTGCTTCAGATCCGGCACGCAGCGCGTGACAGACCAAAATACTGCCTGTAATAAAGGCCAGATCCTCACTGACATTTCTAGGATTATAGTCCTTGTGGCAGTCTCTCCTGGCGAGCGTGTAGTCACATCCACCAGCAGGGCTTTATTAAGGCCAATCACTTTATACTATGCTAATGACTCGCTTAATAACTTCCCCGAAGATGGGCAAAATGCAGTAATGAATAGAGCATTCTGGAGTCGTCCTCCAGGCTGACTCTTTAGGAGTAAGTCCTCGCTACTCTGCTCTATAGACTCGCTTAATTCATTCACCGAGCAGCAGCAATATATGGTAATGACACGGTTCTTTGGGACAGCGGTAATGACACACAGCACTCTGGGGGCAGCGGTAATGACACACAGTACTCTGGGGCAGCAGTAATGACACACAGTACTCTGGGGCAGCAGTAATGACACACAGTACTCTGGGGGCAGCAGTAATGACACACAGTACTCTGGGGCAGCAGTAATGACACACAGTACTCTGGGGCAACAATATTAACACACAGTACTCTGGGGGGGGGGCAGCGGTAATGATACACAGTACTCTGGGACAGCGGTAATGACACAGTACACAAAGGTTTGACCTGTGCTGACTGCACAGTACACAAGGGATACTGAGCCCTCTCCCCCGGCCGCCCCCCCGGGCTGAGGACATCGGCCGCGGGTCAGGGCATCCCATCTCCGCTGAGTGCTATTGAGTCCGTCACAGATGCGCCGGAAAACTGGAAAGAAAAACGTGAAAAATGTTGTTTTTGCTGGTGAAACGTTGTTATTTTCTTGTCATATAAAGTATTATAAGCCCAGTTTAATGATTTAAGTTTATTAGAACCTTTTAGATTTGTTATAATAAATATTGACTTTTATAATTAATATTATTTAGTCAATTTTGTTGTTTGTGGTTTGTTTTGGTGACGGAGGCGGTCGTTAGAGTCTCGTTACGAGTTAATCAGGTAGTTAGGCCAGGGTGGTTAATTCCCTCACTGGTCTGAACAATCAGGCGCTTCCCATTGGACTCTTAATTCTAATTCTAATTCGGCTTCAAACAAAAAGATAATATTGTAATAAGAAAGGAGCATCCTTTATTAAATATTATTCTCATCCACGTGGACTCGATAGTACAGTACCGTCTTTGTATCTTGCAGGGTCGGCGTTCGATACCCGATGATCCATGTGTGTCTCAGCACCGTTTCGTACCCCCAAGTCTCGTATCACTCTGCAGTGCTGTATAGGCGAACACGGCTTGTGTTTTTCCTTATAATTACTAAACCTCATAATTATTAGTTAATATGTTTTAGCGTTTACAAAATTGATCGATTAAATTATTTGTTTCCTCTAAGTTCCACAACATTTCAAAACACTAATAAACCATCACAAAACAGTTGGAATGAACGGTTAGGCCTTAATAACAGTCCAGAATGGAGCGAAACGTCGCTACTTTCACGCCTCGTGTGTGTGTGTGTGTGTGTGTGTGTGTGTGTGTACTCACCTAATTGTGCTTCCGGGGGTTGAGCTCTGACTTTTTGGTCCCGTGTGAGTGTGTGTGTACTCACCTATTTGTGCTCACCTATTTGTGCTTGCAGGATCCAGCATTGACTCTTGGATCCCGTCTTTCCAGCTATCGGTTGTTTACAGCAATGACTCTTGTCCCATTTCCCTATCATACCTAGTCTTAAAAGTATGAATAGTATTTGCTTCCACAACCTGTTCCCCAAGTGCATTCCATTTTTCCACTACTCTCACGCTAAAAGAAAACTTCCTAACATCTTTGTGACTCATCTGAGTTTCCAGTTTCCACCCATGTCCCCTCGTTCTGTTATTATTACGTGTGAACATTTCATCTATTTCCACTTTGTCAATTCCCCTGAGTATTTTATATGTCCCTATCATATCTCCTCTCTCCCTTCTTTTCTCTAGTGTCGTAAGGTTCAGTTCCTTCAGACGCTCTTCATATCCCATCCCTCGTAACTCTGGGACAAGCCTCGTCGCAAACCTCTGAACCTTCTCCAGTTTTCTTATGTGTTTCTTCAGGTGGGGGCTCCATGATGGCGCGGCATACTCTAAGACGGGTCTCACGTAGGCAGTGTAAAGCGCCCTAAAAGCCTCCTCATTTAGGTTTCTGAATGAAGTTCTAATTTTCGCCAGTGTAGAGTACGCTGCTGTCGTTATCCTATTTATATGTGCCTCAGGAGTTAGATTAGGTGTCACATCCATTTCCAGATCTCTTTCTCGAATCGTTACAGGTAGGCTGTTCCCCTTCATTGTGTACTGTCCCTTTGGTCTCCTATCACCTGTATGTGTGCGTGTGCGTGTGCGTGTGCGTGAATGTGTCTGGTCAGTCGCTTCTGCCTCGTTATTCTAACTGATTATTTAGTTTTAAAGTCATATTAACAACATTTTGAATGAGTAATGAACCTTGGTTCCTCCACACGATACGCTGTTGTTAAATAAGTCGTCTAACTCTTGTCACCTGCTGGCACACCTGTCATGCCTGGCACACCTGTCATGCCTGGCACACCTGTCATGCCTGGCACACCTGTCATGCCTGGCACACTGTCATGCCTGGCATGCTTGTCATGCATGATATCTTCTCTGTACAACCCGTCCTCCTGAGAGAACGTCGCATTTTGACATAAACTGTACCTAAGGCATAAAATTGTCGTACTAGAAAATGGTAGCGACACGCGAAATTGACAAACTGTCCCGTTTTCTGTTTTAGGTCCTCTGGCAGGTTAGGGTTAGGGCATTTAATACAGGCTGTTGTGTGAGAAGGAAGAGGTGCAGGAGGGTATAGCTGTATCAATTTATTTACCTGATTTACCTGAAAACTACACAACCACTAGTGGCCTCGACGAGAACAGGAAGCCGGCGACTTGTCGAAGGGTCCCCCATTTGCTCTGATAATCTTTTTTCCAGATTGATTTTGAAATTCAAAAAAGTCTTGGCATTTACGGCTTCGGCGGGAAGGCGGCGATATATTGTTAAATATATACCAAAGGCGTATATATTTAACAATATTTGCTCGTCTATCCAAAATATATTATCTTGGGACTCTGCACAGTTAGCATGTTTTAACTAAATGAATTAAAAAAAATCTCTCGGCGCAGTTAAAATGGAGATACTTGATCCTTCACTCTCTTGAACAACACTTTCTCACGTTAAAAACTCATTTTTCATGTCCGTCGATCCTGTTACTGAAAATGTAAAATAAAATAAAATGAGAATTTAATGATCTAACATCAGCATTTCTGATTTGCTGTCCCCAGCTTTAATTACTGTGTATATACCACAGTATATGTATATGTCCAACGTTTTGATGAAAATTTACGAAGCGGTAGACAGCGCCACCGTTGAGACACACACACACACACACACACAACACACACACACACACACACACACACACACACACACACACACACACGCTAAGCTCCTGTAGACTCGATACTAATCTGGAACTATGATCAATCTTTTATCGTGCTGGCTCGCTAGTACTGGAGGGGGGGGGAGGGTGGTGGAGGGAAGAGGGAGGTGGGAGGAGTGAGAGAGGGAATGCAGAGACGGGAGCAGTTTCTGATTAGGGAAGGAGTAAAGTAGGATTGTAGGAAAATTGAAGAGAGGGAGGTTTACTTATGTGATGGTTGAAGTTGTGGAGAGGGAGGGAGGGAGGGAGAGAGGGAGGGAGGGAGAGAGAGAGGAGGGATGGAGGGGAGAGAGGGAGGGATGTGAGGAGAGAGGGAGGAGAGGAGATAGGAGGGATGATGAGAGAAATGCAGGGAGGGATGTAAAATCACTTACACACATCTAGATGAGAACATACACATAAAAATTGAGGATTCCACGCAATGTGTGTGTGTGTGTTTTAGTGTATACTCACCTAGTTGTGCTTACGGGGTTGAGCTTCGGCTCTTTGGTCCCGCCTCTTTGTGTCCTGTGTGTGTGTGTGTGTGTGTTCACCTGGTTGATTATGCCTGAACATTCGCCCATGACGGACCAAGGAGTCCCGGTTACAAGTGAACCATTGTAAATGAAGGTGCAGAGGGAAGTTGACCCAGTTTGGGTTGCAGTGCATACAAAGGCTCCTTATAATTGATCACTCCGCTTTACCTGAATATTCTCTGATGGTCGAGCTACACAGCCTTTGTGAGCACGGCTGCAACCTTGTTTATCTGCTGCCTGAATCACTTCATGTACACTCACACACCGACACACACACATACACCCATACACACACACCCACACACACAAATGTGGAATAGGAGAACATAGACCCCACACAACCTATTATTATGTGAGAAATCTTTAAAGAATTCTGATAAAGAAAGATATCTAGGGGTGGTTCTAGATAGAAAACTATCACCTGAGGACCACATAAAGAATATTGTGCGAGGAGCCTATGCCACGCTTTCTAACTTCAGAATTGCTTTTAAATACATGGATGGCGATATACTAAGAAATTGTTCACGACTTTGTTAGGCCAAAGCTAGAATATGCAGCGGTTGTGTGGTGCCCATATCTTAAGAAGCACATCAACAAACTGGAAAAGGTGCAAAGACATGCTACTAAGGGCTCCCAGAACTGAAGGGCAAGAGCTACGAGGAGAGGTTAGAGGCATTAAATATGCCAAAACTAGAAGACAGAAGAAAGAGAGGTGATATGATCACTACATACAAAATAGTAACAGTAATTGATAAAATCGATAGGGAAGATTTCCCGAGATCTGGAACTTCAAGAACAAGAGGTCATAGATATAAACTAGCTAAACACAGATGCCGAAGAAATATAAGAAAATTCACTTTCGCAAACAGAGTGGTAGACGGTTGGAACAAGTTAGGGGAGAAGGTGGTGGAGGCCAAGACCGTCAGTAGTTTCAAATCGGTACATGACAAAGAGTGCTGGGAAGACGGGACACCACGAGCGTAGCTCTCATCCTGTAACTACACTTAGGTAATTACACTTAGGTAATTACACACCCATACACACACCCACATACATCCACATATATATATATATATATATATATATATATATATATATATATATATATATATATATATATATATATATATATATATATAATGTAAGGTGTTTGTGTGCATATAGACCTCTTCCATGTTTAGTTCTAACCTTTTTTCTTGTTCGTCTATATTGTTCTATCTTTCTTTATATTTCTATACCTATTTTTACTTCCATCTCTCTCTCTCTCGTTGCATCTCATAATTCTTCTGTAATCTCCAGACATCCTCGGCTGTGAGAACACACCTTAGCAGACAGGAAGCATCCTCTTCCTGGGTAGTCATCCTCACCCTCCTGAAGAGGTCTTGCCTCCCAGGCCAGCTCCTCGAAAGGATGGGAGCTCCTCAGTGCAACTTCCTTTCCTGAATATGTAAATTGAATTCAAGACACCGTTATGCAAAATGCTGCTAAAAAAAAAAAATTATTTGTGTTTGCCGCTGGGCCAACCTATGATGGCGGGACGGAACTAGTGGGAAAATGGGTTTACCTGATAAGGTAAACCCATTTATCTTGTTTGCTTTATCAGGTAAACTTTTGAACGTTTCACTTTGGTACCATATTATAGTATACTGTTCCGTGTTCCGTGGATAAGTACTGGACCAGTGGACTGGACCAGTGTACTGGACCAGTGTACAGGACCAATGCACTGGACCGGTGTACAGGACCAGTGTACTGGACCAGTGTACTGGACCAGTGTACAGGACCAATGTACTGGACCGGTGTACTGGACCAGTGTACAGGACCAGTGTACTGGACCAGTGTACTGGACCAGTGTACTGGACCAGTATACTGGACCTGTGTACTGGACCAGTGTACTGGACCAGTGTACTGGACCATTCTGGTCGCCACACTTGAAGAAGGATCTTGACAAATTGGAAAATGGCGCTGAGTTACTGCCAGCCTTGACTCTCAGCTGATGGTTCACCCTCGTAAAAAAAAATTGGAAGATGCCGAGCGAGAAAGATCATACGCAGAGATGCTGAGGCGGCGAAGATGCTCCCCGAAGATGCTGAGGCGGCGAAGATGCTCCCAGAAGATGGTGAGCGGCGAAGATGCTCCCCGAAGATGCTGAGGCGGCGAAGATGCTCCCAGAAGATGGTGAGGCGGCAAAGATGCTCTCCGAAGATGCTGAGGCGGTGAAGATGCTCTCCGAAGATGCTGAGGCGGCGAAGATGCTCCCAGAAGATGCTGAGGCGGCGAAGATGATCTCCGAAAATGCTAAGGCGGCGAAGATGCTCTCCGAAGATGCTGAGGCGGCGAAGATGCTCCCCGAAGATGCTGAGCCTCGAAGATGTTCTCCAGAGATGCTGAACGTAATAAGTAATTAGGGGGTAGTAAGTCTCTCTCTATTATTGTCATGGAAGGTGTGGGTAGACCCCACGTCCCATAGAGAATGGATGGGGCTCATGGGAGTCATGGGAGATGTGGTGAAGTCCCTTTCCCATGGTGGGGCCAGATATTCCCCAGATGGAGAATTCGCTTATTTTATTTCTCGAAAATAATATAATAATTTGTTGCCTCTCTTCAGTTTCATCTATCAATATATCGGGTGAAAGGACCCGATCCGAGGGTGAGAATTTTCCCATCTAGATCCTATAGCGTTGAATGGAAATGCTCATGGGACCTGGAAACGGATATTTTAGAGATATTGAAAATGATTTTTTTTTCCCTATGGCATTCAATTCTAGATTTTGTGAAATGTGTGAAAATCTGACACTAGCTGCAGTTCTTTCATAAAATGGTCACCCAATTTTTCTTTTATTATGAGCGTGGTTTCCTTGTTCGTGTGTTCAATACGGGGGCTGAGTCAGACATATGGATAATGAGCCTTCACTGAAATAGCCTTCTCTGTTATACTAAATTTTTGCGTAATATGTTTGCCGGTGAAACATTCACAAATATTCATGTGTTGCCACTAGACCGCAATACTCATTTGCATACGTGTATGTTGCGTATGAATACATTCATGCATAATACGAATATTTGCATACAACACGAAAATATTATATTGAAATAAACCAGTGGTACAGTTGATGGTTCAGGCTTCAGGCTCGTTACGGATTATAAACAAACTACTGACTTTCAGTAAACAAAAGAGAAACACTTTACATTAGACGACTTTTGTAGCAAAAGACCCAGAGCATTTTGATGAAAATATTTTACTCTTTTGCTCTAGTTTGGTCTCTGCTTGATCATCTTAAAGACCCCTACTGGCCCTAACTAGGCTCCTTGCCTGACCTTGCAAGCCTCCCTGCCTGACCTAGTGATCCACCCTATTTGTTCTTGGCGTTTGAAGAAAGGTTGAAAAAGTTGGACATAGGCAGACTAGAAAATATGATACATAATAGACATAACAGACATTATACAACCCTTACGTGACCAAGAGGTGAGAAAGAAGGAAAATTAAATTACACGAAAAGAAGAACTTAAATACACAATTAAAAAAAATGACAGTGATAAGAAAATGAAGGCGACTGGAAAGACATAGACCAAGAGCTGGAGCATGACCCTGCAGGCACAAATACACAAGTACACATATACAAGTACTCACTAGCAAAAAAAAAATCACAAAAAAAAACATCTATACCATAAATAGTAAGTGCCCACTCAGACCGAACTGGACCTGCCATTTTCGTCGAGAATGAGGTCAATATCAAAGGAATAGAACTCGAACTATTCCCCCTCCCTCTCCCTCCCCCCCCCCCCCCCCCAGGCATAGTGACCCTTCATGCTCGCTAATGACTACACAACAGACCTGAAACTCAAAGTGGAGAGACGACAGAAAAGTGCAATGAACGAAAATGAGAATATTCAATGTTCGTGGATTTACTGCCAAGCATCGGGCTGCCACAGAGGAAGAGGAATATTGGAAAACCACCGTGGCAGGGTATTCTGCCCTTCCCCCCCCCACCCCCGCCTCGGGTCATGCTTGTCCAACCGGTGGCCGACCCCAATGATGTATTAGTCAGTTTGAACGTACTTTATAGTCAAAGACTATAGTGTTTTTTTTTTTAGTTTAAATTAATAGGAATATTTTTATTTATAATTTAGAGTATAATTAGGTCAAGGATAGGTTAGGTTGGCTGTTTTGGTTCTCTTGGCAATTTGTATGTTCAGTAGGCTGGGGAAATATTGCAAAAGGTGCTATTTTTAGTAAATACAAAATAAGTTTTTTTACTCAGAAATAAATTAATGTTTGTATATATTAGAATTTTGTACAAAAAAGTTTTGAGAAGGCATGCATTTATCTAGTATATATCTATATGTTTATATATATATATATATATATATATATATATATATATATATATATATATATATATATATATATATATATAATATCCGGTATGCCAGAGTCACCAGAAAGTTGATGGGAGTCAATATGATAGCGGATCCACGGTTTACTGAAGCAATGGTGCCCAGGCCCTATCTGGTAATGTTGAATTTCATTTCCTACGTATTTATTCAATATAAATTTAAAGTTGTGTATCAAGTTGGCTTCACCGGCTTCTTCGTCTAACGCATTAAATGTTTCGGCGCTTCTAATACCGAGGAAGATATTGTTGACGTGTGTGGGACTCGTCTGTGGCTCTAGTGTCCGTGTGTGACGTCTCGTTTTGTTATTATTAGCTCTGAACTATGCTCTTATGCCTGCTTTGTCATGTTCCCTTTAGAGTCTTATAGGTCGTTATCGTGTGTGTGTTTGTGTGTACTCACCTATGTAAACTCACCAATTTGTGCTTGCGTGGGTGGAGCTCTGGCTCTTTGGTCCCGCCTCTCAACCGTCAATCAACTGGTGTACAGTTTTCTGAGCCTATTGGGCTCTATCATATCTACATTTGAAACTGTGTATGGAGTCAGCCTCCACCTCATCACTGCCTAATGCATTCCATCTGTTAACTACTCTGACACTGAAAAAGTTCTTTCTAACGTCCCTGTGGCTCATGTGGGTACCCAGTTTCCACCTGTGTCCCCTTGTTTGCGTACCACCCGTGTTAAACAGTTTATCCTTATCTACCCTGTCAATTCCCCTGAGAATTTTGTAGGTAGTGATCATGTCTCCCCTTACTTTTCTGTCTTCCTGTGTCGTGGGATGAATTTCCCGCAGCCTTTCCTCGTAACTCATGCCTCTTAGTTCTGAGACTAGCCTAGTCGCATACCTCTGAACTTTTTCCGGCTTCGTCTTGTGCTTGACAAGGTACGGGCTCCATACTGGGGCCGCATACTCCAGGATTGGTCTTACATATGTGGTGTACAAGATTCTGAATGATTCCTTACACAGGTTCCTGAAGGCAGTTCTGATGTTAGCCAGCCTCGCATATGCCGCAGACGTTATTCTTTTTATGTGGGCTTCAGGAGACAGGTTTGGTGTGATATCAACTCCTAGATCTTACTCTCTCTCTGTTTGTTTCATGAAGGTCTTCATCTCCTATTCTGTATCCTGTGTCTGGCCTCCTGTTTCCACCGCCTAGTTTCATTAATTTGCATTTACTCGGGTTAAACTTTAGCAGCCATTTGTTGGACCATTCACTCAGCCTGTCTCCGTCGTCCTGTAGTCTCCTACTATCATCCTTTGTTTCAATCCTCCTCATAATTTTTGCATCGTCAGCAAACATTGAGAGAAACAAATCTATACTCTCTGGAAGATCATTTACATATATCAATGTGTGTATTCACCTAGTTGTGTTTGCGGGGTTGAGCTTTGCTCTTTCGGCCCGCCTCTCAACTGTCAATCAACTGTTTACTAACTACTTTTTTTTTCTCCACACCACAAACACCCAGGAAGCAGCCCGTGATAGCTGACTAACTCCCAGGTACCTATTTACTGCTAGGTAACAGGAGCATTCAGGGTGAAAGAAACTTTGCCCATTTGTTTCTGCCTGGTGCGGGAATCGAACCTGCGCCACTGAATTACGAGTACTGCACGCAATCCACCAGGCTACCAGGCCCCTTGTGTGTGTGTGTGTGTGTGTGTGTGTGTGTGTGTGTGTGTGTGTGTGTGTGGGAGCTTCACAAATACTGTCATCTTATTAACAAAGTGAGTCACCAACATCTCCCAGAAAACACTTTATAAATATCGTATCGCAACATCAGCTTAATGAATAATATTAATCCTGGTTGTGGCCGCTGATTGCGAAGAAGTAAAGATCAGGCTTAAGCTTACAAGTCACTCCCACAGTAAACCTTCCATGGAATACATGCGATTGAAACTCTTCTCTTTGTATTTAATTTCAAAGCTTTTTATTTTTTAGCAATTGGAAATTGGATGAAGGGTGAGTGTGTGTGTGTGTGTGTGTGTGTGTGTGTGTGTGTGTGTGTGTGTGTGTGTGTGTGTGTGTGTGTGTTCATAGCTCTAACATACCTGGATTGAGAGTACTCACTTAGTTGTACTCAGCTAGTTGTACTCAGCTAGTTGTACTCAGCTAGTTGTACTCACCTAGTTGTACTCACCTAGTTGTACTCACCTAGTTGAGTATGCAGGGTTGAGTGTCTAATTTTGACCATCATTGTTTCAATGCAGTTACTCTTTTTCATTTGTGTTTCTTATCATATTTACGTGTAAAGTTGAGTATCGAATTGGCTGTGTCAACTTGCCTATCTAGTCCTTTTCACTTATTTAGGGCTCTAGAGCTCTAGAGCTCTAGGCCTCAAGGGCTCTAGGGCTCAAGGGCTCTCCGAAGATATTCTTGCTGACATTCCTGTGGCTCATCTGTGCTTCCAGTTTCCGGTAATGTCCTCCCGGTTTATAGTGCCTTAATTTAAACATTGCTTCTATATCTACTTTGACAATCCCCCTTTAGTATCTTGTATGTCGTTATCATGTCTGCCCTCTTCCTTCTTTCGTTCGTTCCCTTAATTTAGGAACGAGCTTTGTTGCATCCTTTTGGACCTTTCTAGTTTTGATTTGTGTTTCTTCAGGTAGAGGGTTCCATGCTGGTGCAGCGTACTCGATGACAGGTCTCACAAAGGATGTATACAGCGCTGGGAAGGGATGTGGTTATCCTCATTCATTCCATAGGTTATCCTATGGTCATTCTCGGTTACCCTTCAGTCCAAGTCGCTGAAGGATAACCGGACGTTTGCCAGTATGGCATATCCTGCCCTCGTTATCCTGCTGATGTGTGCCTCTGGTCTTATGATCTCCAGTTATCTCGACTGTGTGTTATAGAAAAATATATGAAGTAGACATAATAGAGGGAAAAATAGATCGGTTAAAAAGGCGGGGTCCAAGAGCTAATAGCTCGATCCTAACAGCCACAAATAGTAAAAAGACAAATAGTAAATGAACACACACAAGCAATCACCAACACGAAACAGTTCATCCAAGCAAGATCAATTCCACAACTCAAGTTTAGGGAAGGAGCGCGACATTTTCAATTAAGGAAGAGTCTATGCGACGCTTTCCAAAGTTTCCATCACAGACAAGTGTGGCGGCACCTGCCTCCCGCCGCACTCTGCTCCCGCGGGAGGTCACAGGTCACGGGGTCACCGCCCTCTTGCAAGCTAAAGGAATTCCAATGTAAAAGATGTTAGCGTGATAGTTGTTAGTTAGCTGGAGGCCTGGTCAGAGACCGGGCCGCGGGGACATATGACCCCCCGGAATCACTACAAGGTAACCGCAAGGTAAGGTTCATTTGCTATAATCCTGATCAGTTCAGAGTTGTAAAACTCTTTATAAAAGTTGATACGAATAAATCCCTCTATTTCTAATTTGACTTTTAATTTAATTTCTTCATTATTGTCTTTATTCTTAAAGAAAATTGAGTGTGGTATCTTGAAGTTCAGTTGCTTATATACACTTATTGAGACTTTCAATATTAGGTCACAATTTATAGGCCCACAATTTACAGGCCCACAATTTACAGGCCCACAATTTACAGGCCCACAACTTACAGGCCCACAGTTTACAGGCCCACAATTTACAAACCCGCAATTTACAGGCCCACAATTTACAGGCCCACAGTTTACAGGCCCACAATTTACAGGCCCACAATTTACAGGCCCACAATTTACAGGCCCACAATTTACAGGCCCACAATTTACAGGCCCACAATATTGAAGCCCCACCATATACAAGTCCACTTACCACCACAGCAACACACTGTCACTAAAAACTGAGATAACTTGATGACTACATACAAAATACCGAATAAAATAGTCAAGTTGGACAACAACAATCACTTTAAAGTGAGATAAAATGAACAATAGAACACACGTGGACGCTGCAAACGCAAATTAGTCAAAGAAATGTCAGGAAATCCTCGCACCCTGTACGGAGGGTCAATAAATGGAAGAGGAAGTCGCGGAAGCCACCTCCATCCACACCTCCAAGGCCAGATTCGACCACGAACTCGACCATAAGGGATGATCTACTACATGACCAGTAGGCGGGGGATGCTGAGCTAGATCTCACTCTCTCCACGGCCACATTACGTTGTCACTGTTAGGTATTCACTGTTAAGTAGTCACTGTTAGGTATTTACAACACCCTTACAGTCACAGTAACACACTTACAGTCACAGTAACACACTTACCGTCACAGTAACACACTTACCGTCACAACAACACACTTGCCGTCACAATAACACACTTGTCATTATAATAACACACTTTACCCTGTGGGGAATGCGATCGAGGGGGAGTTTTCCGGCAGGACGGACAACGAAAGTTTTAATCGAAGTGCAATCAAGGCACTCGAGCGGATCTGAAAACAATAACTGTTGAAAGTGCCTCACTCTGGGGACGGACGCACTCGGGGAGGACACACTTAGGAGATACACTCTGGGGACACACTCAGGGGACACGATTTAGGAGATACACTCTGGGAATACACCCTGGGTATACAGTCATTGGAGACACTCATTGGACGTATACACACTGTATTTATTGTTTACAAGTTGAACTGAACTTGTTATGAACATGTTCTGATATGTCGTATCAAACATGTCATGTTCCACATGTCATGTTGAATATATGTTGAACATGTCACACTGAATGTAAGGTGGACATATGCTAAACATCATGTTGAACATATACTGAACATGTCATACTGAACATGTGCTGTAAATGTCATACGTAACATATGCTAAACATGTGATGCAAAGACTTGAAACCAAGACAGATGTTTGGTCTGGCGAAATCAGAGCTGACACACACACTAGGGGAGTATAGGCCATCTCCGTCACTCCACTACACTAGGGGGTGAAGGTCGGGCGCTGGTGTGCCCTCTGAGGTCATATATATACATCCGCGAACACGCCGGGAGCCCAAGAGCTGAGGTGTTCGGTTCCTCCCCGTATAGAAACAGTATAGTGTGTGTGTTGAGTTAGGTAGGCCCCACCAGCCAGGCAGTTGTGAGGTACTCGGTCAGTTGGCACTCTCTATACGCAACCTGTGGCACTCGTGCCTAAGTGGCATTCCCAGCCATGTGTTTGATACACGTCCGTACAACGGCCGTTGATCACCTCTGCCACGATAACAACAACTCACCAGCCGGCGCCGTTATTTCAGTGAAACGGTCGAAAATATTCACAATTACTGCTGATTGGAGTGATAGAGAAACTTCAGAGGATGACTGGTGTTCTTTGATGTCCTCGCCGACACCGGTTCGATTCTCACCTGTTGCAGTTTCTCCATCCACGATAACTGATTGAAAACACACGTATTTCGACATGAAAATACACGGATTATATATATATATATATATATATATATATATATATTATATATATATATATATATATAATATACATATATATATATATGTATATTATATAATATATATATAATATATATATATATATATATATATATATATATATATATATATATATATATATTTGTGTGTATGTGAAACTTGACTGGTACCCAACATCAGATTTTAAAGAAGACTGTTACTGATTCTTCTTCGAGGATTCGAACCCAGGCCTCCAGGGTGGCCGCCTAAGAATACACCCACTGGGGTGACGTTGTCGGTGTGGGACGGTGGTGAGTGGTACACACACCTGACACACACACGACACACACCTGACACACACATCCGATACACACCTGTGGAGAATGCCCACCAATATCTCATCAGTTGCCTGAACCCAACCTTTTTAACACAGTATAACCACCTCTTTGATATTAACTACGTCGTTACAAGGGGAGTATCGTTGTAGCAGTTGTTAAAAATGACGGTGTGGCTACGGTGAGGCTACGGTGTGACTACGGTGTGGCTACGGTGTGGCTACGGTGTGGCTACGGTGTGGCTACGGTGAGGCTACGGTGTGGCTACGGTGAGGCTACGGTGTGGCTACGGTGTGGTTACGGTGAGGCTACGGTGAGGCTACGGTGTGGCTACGGTGTGGCTATGGTGTGGCTACGGTGAGGCTACGGTGTGGCTACGGTGAGGCTACGGTGTGGCTACGGTGTGGCTACGGTGTGTACGGTTGCTGGGATAGTGTGTTGTGACGGAGAGGGAGAGAGAGAGGGGTGGAGACGGGGCAGCAAGATGGAGAGGACAATGAGTGAAGGAGATGGCGAATGAATAAGGAAAAATGAGGGAACGGAAGAGAAGCAAAGAGAGGTGATATGGAGAAAGAGAGGGAGAGCTGTCAGAGTGGTGGGAAATAATGAGAGAAGGCCGGGGGGGGGGAGGAGGAGGAGTAAGGATTGAGCGAGACACAGACCCGGGCACCGCCGGGTACCTCATCTCGGCACATCGCTGCCAACACATACATCACATAACCTGTAATTCCACAACACTGTAAACTCGCATTTGGTTACAGAGTTTCAGTAGACGCCTCAGGTCAATATATACACACCAGTATTATACATGTACACAAAACAATCACAATCACAATGGCCAACTAGTCTGGTGCGTGGCCAAATGATCACCACCAGGACGCTCGTTCGAACCCCACATTCTCCCAAGTAATTTTGTTCATTATATATGTAATAATGGAGCGAATACGCTCTTTGAAACTTCGTCACGAACTGATACAACAAATCGGACCCCAGGAGCTGAAGCTTGAGAAAGAGGCCAGATACGGTTCTGCTAATCACCCCCAGATAAGCTTCCTCTCCTACAGCCTCCAAACCTCTCTCTTAATCCGGATAATGTAATTATGTGTCCGGAATCACGAGGCATTATGGTAATTAAACCATTGTAATAACAGATAGTGAAGGTAATGCCTACTGCGTAATTGGTACACGTTTAACGTCGACAATTATCAACCTATTAGTTTAAGAGACGACAATTTTTCCCTCTGGGATATATTTGGCTGACCTGTTGTTATAAGTCCCAGCTTGACCAGTCACGGTGGATGGTCAGCCATTGTGGGATGACCTTGGATATCATACAGCAACGATAACAATACAATACAATAACACCAACAATACAATACAATAACACCAACAATAACACCAACAATAACACTAACAATAACACCAACAATAACACCAACAATAACACCAACAATAACACCAACAATAACACAACAATACACCAACAATAACACCAACAATAACACCAACAATAACACCAACAATAACACCAACAATAACACCAACAATAACACCAACAATACCCTACAATAACACCAACAATAACACCAACAATACCCTACAATAACACCAACAATAACACCAACAATAACACCAACAATAACACCAACAATACCCTACAATAACACCAACAATAACACCAACAATAACACCAACAATAACACCAACAATACCCTACAATAACACCAACAATAACACCAACAATAACACCAACAAAACACCAACAATACCCTACAATAACACCAACAATAACACCAACAATAACACCAACAATAACACCAACAATACCCTACAATAACACCAACAATAACACCAACAATAACACCAACAATAACACCAACAATACCCTACAATAACACCCACAATAACACCAACAATACCCTACAATAACACCAACAATAACACCAACAATACCCTACAATAACACCAACAATAACACCAACAATACAATACAATAACACCAACAATAACACCAACAATAACACTAACCTAACACCAACAATAACACCAACAATAACACCAACAATAACACCAACAATAACACCAACAATCAGCCTCCACTACTTGAAGCTGTGTATGGAGTCAGCCTCCACTACTTGAAGCTGTGTATGGAGTCAGCCTCCACTACTTGAAGCTGTGTATGGAGTCAGCCTCCACTACTTGAAGCTGTGTATGGAGTCAGCCTCCACTACCTGAAGCTGTGTATGGAGTCAGCCTCCACTACTTGAAGCTGTGTATGGAGTCAGCCTCCACTACCTGAAGCTGTGTATGGAGTCAGCCTCCACTACCTGAAGCTGTGTATGGAGTCAGCCTCCACTACCTGAAGCTGTGTATGGAGTCAGCCTCCACTACCTGAAGCTGTGTATGGAGTCAGCCTCCACTACCTGAAGCTGTGTATGGAGTCAGCCTCCGCTACCTGAAGCTGTGTATGGAGTCTACCTACGCTACTTGAAGCTGTGTATGGAGTCAGCCTCCACTACTTGAAGCTGTGTATGGAGTCTACCTACGCTACCTGAAGCTGTGTATGGAGTCTACCTACGCTACTTGAAGCTGTGTATGGAGTCAGCCTCCACTACCTGAAGCTGTGTATGGAGTCAGCCTCCACTACCTGAAGCTGTGTATGGAGTCAGCCTCCGCTACCTGAAGCTGTGTATGGAGTCTACCTACGCTACTTGAAGCTGTGTATGGAGTCAGCCTCCACTACCTGAAGCTGTGTATGGAGTCAGCCTCCACTACCTGAAGCTGTGTATGGAGTCAGCCTCCACTACCTGAAGCTGTGTATGGAGTCTACCTCCACTACCTGAAGCTGTGTATGGAGTCTACCTCCACTACCTGAAGGTGTGTATGGAGTCAGCCTCCGCTACCTGAAGCTGTGTATGGAGTCTACCTACGCTACTTGAAGCTGTGTATGGAGTCAGCCTCCACTACCTGAAGCTGTGTATGGAGTCAGCCTCCACTACCTGAAGCTGTGTATGGAGTCAGCCTCCACTACCTGAAGCTGTGTATGGAGTCTACCTCCACTACCTGAAGCTGTGTATGGAGTCTACCTCCACTACCTGAAGCTGTGTATGGAGTCAGCTTCCTACACGCTCACTTGCCCGTTTGTATTTGAAAAGTATAAATATATATAATTACAAAAAATATTAATAGTTACAAATAAAGAATTGCAGGTTTATAAATAGTTGACCTTGAGGCTATAAATAAACATGTAATTAAATCCACAAAAAAATAAAATAGATAAAGTTTTGGGTAATATGGACCAAACTGGTATTAGAAAAAAAAACTAAAAAAAATTAGTGGTTTACCTTGACCATGAAGCAGGTGTGGCGTGAGTGTACTCACCTAGATGGGTGGTTGGGTTGGGTGCTAGTTCCTGAGCCCCGGTTTACATGTCTAGTACAGTGACTCCCAACTCAACTGATTCTTGTTATATCTGCTTCTGTAATTATTTATTTCATTAATTTATAGTTTCTCTTTCTACAGTTTGTTTAATTTGCTCACTCTCCTTACTGTAAATAAGCTATTTTGTATCCGTGGCTTATCTACGCCTTAAATTTCTATCCTTTTATTCTTGTTCTATTGTCTTGTACTGTACGTCGCCTTGGTCTGCTCTGTTTTATAGCAATTACCTAAGTGTAGTTACAGGATGAGAGCTACGCTCGTGGTGTCCCGTCTTCCCAGCACTCTTTGTCAATAACGCTTTGAAACTACTGACGGTCTTGGCCTCCACCACCTTCTCCCCCAACTTGTTCAACCGTCTGCCACTCTGTTTGCGAAAGTGAATTTTCTTATATTTCTTCGGCATCTGTGTTTAGCCAGTTTATATCTATGACCTCTTGTTCTTGAAGTTCCAGGTCTCAGGAAATCTTTCCTGTCGATTTTTCATTCCTGTTACTATTTTGTATGTAGTGATCATATCACCTCTTTTTCTTCTGTCTTCTAGTTTTGGCATATTTAATGCTTCTAACCTTTCCTCGTAGCTCTTGCCCTTCAGTTCTGGGAACCACTTAGTAGCATGTCTTTGCACCTTTTCCAGTTTGTTGATGTGCTTCTTAAGATATGGGCACCAAACAACAGCTGCATATTCTAGCTTGGCCTAACAAAAGTCATGAACAATTTCTTTAGTATATCGCATCCATGTATTTAAAAGCAATTCTGAAGTTAGAAAGCATAGCATAGGCTCCTCGCACAATATTCTTTATGTGGTCTTCAGTGATAGTTTTCTATCTAGAACCACCCCTAGATCTCTTTCTTTATCAGAGTTCTTTAAAGATTCTCACATAATATATAGGTTGTGTGTGTGTGTGTGTGTGTGTGTGTGTGTGTGTGTGTGTGTGGGTGTGTGTGTGTGTGTGGTGTGTGTGTGTGTGTGTGTGTGTGTGCGCGCGCGCGTGTGTGTACTTACCTAGTTGTACTCACCTAGTTGTGCTTGCGGGACTTAAGCTCTGGCTCTTTGGTCCCGCCTCAGTGCTGGACTGAGTCCCTCACGCGTGTGCGTGTGTGCGTGCATGCATATATGTGTGTATCTTGCCCTCTAACTGCGATTGTAAACATTCTATTCGTGAATAAACAACAAAACTAGTCCAACATCAGTTGATGTTTGGACTTGTTTTGTCGCAAGCTCACATCAACACTCAACCACATCATACCGGCCTGGGG
>WNGS01164437.1:41269860-41284495 GCA_020271785.1 Procambarus virginalis | reverse complement strand
CTATGGTGGTTCATGTTAACATCCACCAAGAAATTTAAGCGCATTGTGTTTCTACTGAGTACAGTGTTGTGGGAGTGTAGCTGCTGAGGAGACTCAGTGGCGATGATCAGGCAGGAGTCACACAGTGCACAGCTCACTTGTCCATTTCAGACTTCTGTTACGCGTTTCAAACACGAGCAGGGAACACGTATCAAACTTCACCAGAGAGTCGCACGTCAGATAGTTTCAGAATTTAATTTTGTCTCAAATTTTATTCGTCAACTGAAGAAGCTGATTGTGATGATGGCATGTTAGGATGGTGCAATTGTGACGCTGAAAAGAATATCTGATCTCCTTAACTAGGTGGAGAAAGGGGGTGGGGGGGGGGTTAATCAGATGGATATAACCGGTTTTCAGATGGGCAACACAACCCAGGTTCTTGACACTAACAAACACACCACATTCGCGGGTCGACTCCACCGCCAAAGATTTTGTTCTCATACACACGTGACTTTGACGAGTCTCACCATATATATATAAACTTTTCCACAGACATCAGATATGGAAAACCAGCATGTTGCCTACATCCTCGATTTATACATCTTATTTTGGCGACGTAGATATAAACATATATTCTAGTCCCTCGCATCCTCGTGAGGGTTAGACCTTGGTGACGGGAACGCTGCTGATGGCGGAGTAGGTGTGGCAGCCGTATGTCATCAGCGATGATGTGTCTAGTGACGGTGGCATGGTCGTCGGGGGGCCAGGGTGCCAGGGGCCCAGGGGGCCAGCCGCGTCCCAGCTTGTCCCTTTGCCGTCGACAGTGGTACCTGTGGGGGACGGAACTGGTTAGGCAAGCTCACGGGGGAGGGGGGTTACAGTGGAGAGGGGGGGAGTCAGGTTGGGAGGAAGGGGGGCGGGCGGGGACAGTTTGAAGAAGGGAGAGGGGGAGAGGGAAGTTGTGTGGGAGGGGAAGACACAGGTTGGAAGGAAGGGGACTCAGAAACATTGTAATAGATGACTCATCCCGTGGAAACACTGTGATGGACGAGACTCATCCGTGGAAACATGTGTGAGGACGAGACTCATCCCGTGGAAACATTGTGATTACCTTGAGTACAAGGAAGCAGGTTGAGTGAGCATATTGATTGCGAGAAAGCAGATCGCTTGCTTAATACCCAGTGTTCCTATGATAGTAATATTTCCAACAAAAAGGAAGAGAAAGCTGAAAGAGAGGAGAGGGAAGGAGAGAAAATGAGAGAGAGAGAGAACAGTGCGAGGGACGCAAGAAGGGGAGGGAAGGGTTGTACTCACAACATGTAACATTTCACTCTGGCGTAAACAGAAGGAGACAAAAATGAGATTGAAGCTACGCGAGTATTGGGCAAAAAGGCAGGTTACTGAACACTGTACACGACGAGAATGGGAGTTTTAGACCATAGTCTGAAGATTTGTGTTTACATTTCATACGAAAATTTTCAGCCCGAAAATGATTTAAAATTCATTCACTAGTCATCAATCGGAAAATGTGATTTGACTCTGAAGCATTAACTCTCATAAGGACTGAAGAGTAACTGGGGTATAAAAATTCATATTGATCACACCACACACTAGAAGGTGAAGGGACGACGACGTTTCAGTTCGTCCTGGACCATTCTCAAGTCGATTCATATTGCTTTCTACCTTAATGAACCGATCAGTGGATGAGCCTTGAACCTTTAGCCAGACAATGAACCACAAGTTACATGTGCCATCAGCAACAGCATGCAGCAGCGGCTTCGACAGTTGCTGCTGCTGCTGCTGCTGCTGCTGCTGCTGCTGCTCAAAGTTATTAGGTGGCTATAGTGGTGGAACCCTTTACGCCCTAAAGCGGTGGAACGCCTTGAAGGTCCCACCTTCAAAGTTGAACCTTTCAAGGTGCTATGTATATATATATATATATATATATATATATATATATATATATATATATATGTATATATATATATATATATATATGTATATATATATATATATATATATATATATATATATATGTATATATATATATATATATATATATATATATATATATATATATATAGTTAGAGGGATAGAAGCCCTAAATCAGAAATAGTAAATACAGAATATGCGGTCATATTTAATGAGACATGTTTAAAAGAAACCTGCTGCCAGTATACACCAATATATATATATATATATATATATATATATATATATATATATATATATATATATATATATATATATATATATATGTTGTTAAATATGACCGAAAAAGTAAGATGAATAATTTTAACACGAATTTTCTCAATATTTCTTGTTTCTTTTTACTGTCGATGGTAATTGAAAAATCAATTCTCCAAAATTCATTTTTATTTTTAGTCTGACGACGCTTGAACGCGTTTCGTAATAACGAATTACATTTTCAAAGACTTTAGTTTACACACACACACAACTGTAACCTGAAAACACTTAACAGAGTTTTACTAATTCTAACGCTAAACAGCTTGTCTTATATACTCGTATTTGGGTGAGGTGATATGTTGAAACAGTTTTGGATGAGGTGAACATACTTTTGACCAACACAAGACAGAACACGGTTCAATGCGTATAAATTGGATAAGTGAAAGGGAAGAATGGAAGTAACTGCAAAGGGCCTGTTGGCCTATACTTCCTCTTGATGCTTCTATATTTGTATATAGGAAATACAGAAGCATCACAAATAAAACCTTTTCCATGACTTTCTGCTAGACCAGGAAGATGAAGTCACCCTTTCCTTCCTCTTTCTTGTTGACCACCATCATATTGTAGAATTTGTAAACCCATGTTGGCTTTTGTTTAAGTATCGTAAGACTTAAAGCCATCAGCAACATCTTTGAGTATCCACGGAGTGACTTTGTCCAGTTGTACAGCCATTGTCATCTTTTTTTCCATTCATTAATTTCCTTATACTCCTGTTATGTCTTTGACAGTCACACTCAAGACTGATGTGTGTGGTGAGCCTGGGAGGTGTTCTGTGCTGTTCTCCACGTGTCTACCTTCCCTGTTCTTCTCCACATGTCTGCTTTGTGTGTTGTTCTCCTCATGTATGCCTTCCGTGTACAGTCTGATGCCCATCCGCCACTAAAGAACACATTTCAATCAAACCACTAGAGAACAAATTAAGAACCACAAAAGAACAAAATTGCGAACCAAAGCTGGAGCCACTGAGGAACAAAGTACGAGCCAGTGTAAAACTATTACAGCGGCAAGACACGCGGATGAAGCACCAATATTGAACTAATTATAAACTACTGAAAACCCACAAACGATGTCAAGAAGTTGCACTATCAAACTGCCGTCGAGCCCTTGAAGAACCACCGAGGAATCGCTTAAGAACCACCGATGAATCACTTAAGAACCACTGATGAATCACCGAAGAACTAGTGAAGAGTCATTGACGGGGACACTGAAAAATATACTCACGGACCACTAACACTCCATGGAAACTGTCTACCAGAGGGCCAATGGCGTACCAATGGAGAACCACTGACGTACCACTGACGTACCACTAGAATACCACTGGCGTACCATTGACGAACACTAAATTACCATTGAATAAATACTTATGAGCCACTGAAGAGTGGTCTTTTTGCTAGACAGGTGGGTAGAGGAGCAGACGACCTCCGACTCCTGGTAGCAAGTTTTTGTCCTTCCCTTTGTAGGTGTCCTTTGTCCGTTTGTCCGTTGTAGGTGAGTACACAGACACACACACACAGACACGCGACACTGGAAGACAGAAGAGTAAGGGGAGACATGATCACAACCTACAAAATCCTCAGGGGAATCGACCGGGTAAACAAGGATAAACTATTCAGCACTGATGGTACGCGAACAAGGGGACACAGGTGGAAACTGAGTACCCACATGAGCCACAGGGACGATAGAAGGAACTTTTTCAGTGTCAGAGTGGTTAACGGATGGAATACATTAGGCAGTGATGTGGTGGAGGCTGACCCCATACACAGTTTTAATTGTAGATATGATAGAGCCCAGTAGACTCAGGAATCTGTACACCAGTTGATTGACAGTTGAGAGGCGGGACCAAAGAGCCAAAGCTCAATCCCCGCAAGCACAAATAGGTGAGTACAAATAGGTGAGTACACACACACACACACACACACACGAAGTTAGGAAGTTTTCTTTTAGCGTGAGAGTAGTGGAAAAATGGAAAGAACTTCAGGAGCAGGTTGTAAAAGCATACTCTATTCATCATTTTAAAACAAGTTATGATAGGGAAATAGAACAGGAGTCATTGCTATAAACAACCCGTGACTAGAAAGGCGGGATCCAAGAGTTAATGATCGATCCTGCAGGCACAAATAGGTGAATAAAAATAGGTGAAAACACACACACAACCCCGCAGAAATGATTGAAATGCCGGCTACTGGACAAAAAATCGGCACATTTAAAAATTATTAGCACAGAAACAGGAGCAAAACCATCCCGGGTACAACACAAGACGGAAGAGAAGGCATCTTTCCAAATCGAAGATAAATATTTGTAGGTACACATAGGCCCCAAACCTGTCGCAGGTGGAACACAGTGACAACACCACCAGCAGCACATGCAACATCGCCAAAGATCCTGGTAGCCCTCATGAACCATGAGAAGTTCACCTTCAGAACATTGTAAACACTGGGAACACTCAACACACAGGTTCGAACCCCTCATCAAGGGCCCCTTGTGCATTTGTTGGACCTCAAATAAGGTTCGCCCCTGAGTAATTTCCTCCGACTAAGAACCTGTCACATGTTAACGCTGAAAACTGGGGAAAGTGCAGCGATATGTGACTTGGTCTCAAGCTGAGACGACTGACCTATAACTACAGGATAAAGGCACTAGACCTTACTGCTGTGGAGGAGAGAAGGAACACGAGGACGGGAGAGCAGCGTAAGTAACATTTAAGGAACTTGACAAAGTAGCCAAAGAGGCGATGCTCAAAATGGAAAGACAGAACTTTCCAAACGTTTTACTCGTCTGGAAGAATTATTCAGCATTAAAGCTGAAAACAAATTGAATGTTCTCGCAGAGGTAGTCGACGCAAGCTTAGTCAAAACAATGAAGCAAATTAGATTTGAAAGACGCAGGAAGGAAGTTATTGCAATACGTAACCGATATCATAGTGCTCAACCCAGCAAGTCCATTGAAGTGAGGACACACACACACACACACACACACACACACACACACACACACACACACACACACACACACACACACACACACACAGAGCCACAGAGATATTAAAAAGAACTTTTTTAGTGTCAGAGTGGTTGAAAAATGGAATGCATTAGGAAGTAATGTGGTGGAGGCTGACTCCATACACAGTTTCAAGTGTAGATATGATAGAGCCCAATAGGCTCAGGAATCTGTACACCTGTTGATTGACGGTTGAGAGGCGGGACCAAAGAGCCAGAGCCCAACCCCCGCAAACACAACTAGGTGAGTACAACTAGGTGAGTACATACACACACACACACACACATACAAACACACACACGTCGGTCTCCCTCTGTGTACAAAACAGTGAGTTAAGAGGAGGTGGGTCAGGGCCCTTCAGCACGTACAGGCCCTCCCCCCTGCCCGCGTCACCCCGCGCTCACCCGGGCACGCACACACACACACACACACACACACACACACACACACACACACACACACACACACACACACACACACACACACACGAGTGATTGCGTCAGGGCCTTTTCTATATTATTATACGCTGTGCGTGTGTGGTGACAAAGTGAAAGAGTGAGACACAAGTTTCACCGCCGCTTGGATCTACTGGATCCCAGCACAGTCACCCCCCCCCCCCACCCACCCTGGCAGCTGTCACCAAGTCTCGCAAGATCTCTCCACCTTCAAGACTCTAGAGTGCATAAGCGAGTACTCTCCAGACCTGCCTCCTGGACTGTAGGCTGGAACCTGCACTCACTAGAGAGACGCAGGATGAGTGGGAAGATGATCGATGGTTTCGACTGAATTAGGGGACATAACAAGGTGGATACAAATTAGGGGTTTTGAAACTTTTGGATCATGACAAAATCCCAGGCTGTTCTCAGCTCTTGAGTGATTATACTGAGAAATTCATCCTCCATCCTAAACTACCTGGATAGTTATCTAGATATTTGTGGTCTGAAAGCATATTACAGTTCAAATAATAGTCTGCTTGTAAACTGGCAAGTGAATCTTTGCCCTAAATAGAGAATATTTTCAAGTTATAACTGAAATGTATTATAAAACCAGGGTTTAAATTATAAAACATCGGGCAAACTCGTTTTCTTTGATAAACCCTGAGGCCTAGGTTTTCTTTTGTTATCCAGACATAAAAGAATTTAGAAAAGATGAAGCACTTGAGATACGCTGAAATATGGTGAAAAAATATCAATACTGGAGAATTATTACAGGTTCTTCTTCACAAATGGAGAATAACAAAGAAATGTTCTTCATGACGATAATAACATCAGACTTCGGGAGCACCGCAGCAGGCCTCTTGACCCATACTAGACGGGTCTCTGTCACATCCTCCCCGTCTCCCCCGTCTCCCTACACCAACTTATTCTTCCCAAGCTGTTACACCTGGAATTTTGGCATATGGCAACCCATTGCCCTCAGCCACAACCATGTTCTTAAACGAGCTATATCTTTATATCCCTATATCTATATATCCTTATATCTCTCCTAATCCAAAATGTCTTGTTCCTATTATTAGTGACTCTCACGTCCTGACGGCCCGCGTTGTTTACACTGAAGACTCTTCAATAATAACTGATTTGCTTTGGGAGGTTCGTAAGACAATTACAACAGCTTAATGACCAGTCAGCAAGTATACTTGGGAGTATACACCAGGAGAAGCGGGGTACAGTTGTTGGTTAATGTATATCTTGTTCAGTAGTCTTGGCTGGTGTCAGGTTCAAAGCCTATCAATCACGGGTGTGCGGGGGGGGGGGTGTGCAAGTTTAGTCACTTGATGACTGCAGGCGTTCATAGGTGCCATCGACCTGGTATAAAGTGCTAAGATGTATGACAGAATTAAGGGGAAATATTTAATCAACTTCCGTAGAAAATGTAAAGATGGAACTCAAAGGCGGAAACTTACTTCAAATGAGAAGCTTTCATCGGCACGTCGTGGAGGTGAGGCGTGAAGGTTTGAGGTTAGCACACAGTCAAGCTCAAAAGTTAAACCTTCCAGATATCAACCTTTTCAGTGTTTCAGAATTTCAAGGTGAGTTTTCCGTGGGAAGATATGTTCAAAGTTAGGCGGACGGAGTGCCTAGATAGGACCGACAGGAGGAAAGTTAAGATCCCACGCATTAACTTTCTCTCTTTCAACATCAACACATTGCTTCATAAGAAAGTACGCGGAAGCACACCCATAAACAGTGAGTTAGGCTCATACTGGACAAATGAATATTAAATTGGTTCATACTGAACACAGCAAATCTGGTTGAGAGTGCAGCATTTGGACGAGGACAATAAGAAGCTACGAGCGGCCACAAACCCTTGAGGTCTTCTCTCACCTGAGAGGCTGACAAACTTTGTGACCTGACCAAGATGAAGATCATATCATTTCTTATATTGTGATTAAGTTGACATAAATCGGATGGAAAGGTGAACTTGTGGACCCTTGAGTCAAGGACACAAACAGTTGTGAAAAAACTATTTTGTGTATACCTATATTCAGTGGAGTAGTTAATATCGCAAAGATAGCCTAAAAAAAGTATACTTTTTATTACAGATGCGTGGTACGTGATTGTTTACTAAGCCCGCGCCATCTATTGAGGTGATGTGATACTACACATCCTCGTGGTAAGAGAGTAAGTTGTTATATTGTGTCTCTGTGCGGCAACTTTGCCCTTTACGGTACACGGATTAAGAGGAGTGTATAAGCCAGTTATGGGACTAACTTGTGGCTAAGGTTCCTTTTCCAGTGCTGTTATCGTGTCGTGATTATAATGAATATTGGATAACCTTGACATATATATATATATATATATATATATATATATATATATAATATATATATATATATATATATATATATTTATTTATTTATTTATTTATAAAAGTGTATCGTGTGTCTGTCTTACAATTATTGAAGCAATAAGTATTTCTAGCAGTGATTGTGTAAGCTGGTACTGTCATGTATGTGTGTGTGTATATAGTCTCTTGGCTTGTCTCTCACTCTTTCTTTCCTTATTAGTCTTATCTCTTTTTCTGGGCCTTGCACGCACACACACACACACACACACACACACACACACACACACACACACACACACACACACACACACACACACACACACACCTGTGCTTGTGGTTGAGCTTGGGCGCCTGTCCTTTGGCCTGTGGCTGAGTGGACAGCGCTCGGTACTCGTAATCCTAGGGACCGGGAATTGATCCCCGGCGATGGCAAAAACAAATGGGAAGAGTTTCTTTCACCCTGATGCTTCTGTTACCTAGCAGTAAATAGGTACCTGGGAGTTAGACAGCTGCTACGGGCTGCTTCCTGGGGATGTGTGTGTGTATTCACCTAGTTGTATTTAACTAGTTGTGTTTGCGGGAGTTGAGCTTTGCTCTTTCGGCCCGCCTCTCAACTGTCAATCAACTGTTTTACTAACTACTTTTTTTCCACACCACACACACACCCCAGGAAGCAGCCCGTGACAGCTTACTAACTCCCAGGTACCTATTTACTGCTAGGTAACAGGGGCATTCAGGGTGAAAGAAACTTTGCCCATTTGTTTCTGCCTGGTGCGGGAATCGAACCCGCGCCACAGAATTATGAGTCCTGCGCGCTATCCACCAGACTACCAGGCCCCCTGCGTGTGTGTGTGTGTAAACAAAAAATAAGTTGATTGATTGACAGTTGAGAGGCGGGCCAAAAGAGCAGAGCTCAAGAGCCCTAGCAAGCACAACTAGGTGAACACACAAAATAACACATCAGAAACATTCTGCGGGTTTTTGGTTCTCATTTTTGTTTAGTTTGTGAGACGTTCTGGCGCCTAGTGTTTTGTTTTGTTTTCCACACTATTGTCCTCAGCACGCTTCCCCCCTCCCCCCTCTCTCCCTCCCTCTCTCTCCCTCCCTCTCTCTCCCTCCCCCTCTCTCCCTCCCTCCCTCTCTCCCTCCCTCTCTCTCCCTCCCTCTCCTCTCCCTCCCCTCCCCTCCCTCTCCCTCCCTCCCCTCCCTCTCCCTCCCTCTCTCTCTTTTTCCCAGTTCGGTCGAATCTAATTTATATTTACATATATTGTAGTTTGTCTTTGACATTCTCTTAGCAGCTAGAGGGAAGACATTAGCATCGTCTCCACGAGGCAGGTCTCTCTGTTCTGCAATATGGGAGACGAGGTGGTCCAGGAAGTTGGTCCAGAGAAGTGGTCCAGAGAGGTGGTCCAGAGAGGAGGTCCAGAGAGGTGGTGGTCCAGACCCACCCATCAAATGGTCTCTCTTGCCTCAGACGCATCACTATCAACAACTCTCAGTCTTAAGGTCTTATGGGCTAAAATCATGCCGACCAAGACAGTTTTAGACCAAACAATATCAACTTGATTTATCTTTGGAGTAGATACACCAGTTGTCTGTGGCATAGACAGAATGGTATCAAAGGGCACTGAACAGTGTTATGATATTTTTCCAGGATGTTTTAATAGAGTCAGAGAGCTTTTGTGTGTATACAAGTCATGATGCCTCCAGGCGGACGACCAACCACTTGGCCTGGGCGGTAGAGCGACGGTCTCGCTTCATGCAGGTCGGCGTTCAATCCCCGACCGTCCAAGTGGTTAGGCACCATTCCTTCCCGCCGTCCCATCTCAAATCCTTATCCTGACCCCCTTCCAAGTGCTATATAGTCGTAATGGCTTGGCGCTTTTCCCCCTGATAATTTCCTTTCTTCAAGGCGGACGACGACGCCTGTCTCCTTGGCTCCTAAGTACACTGTTCCATCTTCGTCTCCTTCGCCCAATTCTTCTTCTTCTGGTTATTATTATTATTATTATTATTATTATTATTATATTATTGTTCCTTTGAGTGTTACACAAAGGAGTTTAGTCTTGTTGATCTTGTTCATGGAGGATTTTGTATTTTTGTATTAAATAAAAGTGTATAAAGAGATTGTTGTGTTTGTATGGGAGACCCTGAAACATATGTATGCTGGAGATAAAACACGTGACATGTGTCCAGAGATGTGTCTTAAGACATGTCGGAAGTGAAGAGTTGTAAACATGGTGATGAGTTACAGGCAAAGTTGAAAGTTTGATGAGTTACTGATGAATTTGAAGCTTGATGAGTTACTGATGAATTTGAAGCTTGATGGAGATTTACTTCTAAATAACAACCTTTTAACTTAAGAACATTAAACATAAAACCGAGTGGAGAATTACTTCTACATTTCAAGTTGACTAAATCCTTAGAGGTAAACTTTGCACTTTAGAGAAGAGATACATTAACACTTAAAAATTGCTGTAATTTGCTTCATAATCTTAAAGCTTGAAGAATATTTAGAGATAAAAAATAAACGTGATAAAGAGATACAGGCAGATGACACACCTGCAGCTTAATGACGGTTTATATGCAAGCTAAACACTAAGAGAAAAGCTTGCTGAAAAACTAGAACGATGAAGAAGAGTTGAATGTAAATAAAAAGTTTGGATAATAAAATAAAGTAAACTAGATGCTTGAAGATGCTTTTGTGGGTAAGCTTCAAGCTGGGAGAAGAGTTATATGTAATTTTGAAGCTTTCAGAAGAGTTAAATATGAGCTTGAAGTTTGGAGAAGAATTAGATATAATCTTGAAGCTTGGATAATAGTTGTATGTAGGTTTACAGTTTACAGACGAGTAATATGCCATCTTGAAGCTTAGACAATAGTTATATGTAAGCTTGAAAGTTTAGTCAAGAGTTAATAAGAAAACACGATGATTACTGAAAGGTTGCAGGAAATATAGTTGTTGCAAAGGTCAAGCTGAAATTGATTGGCGTTAAATATACACCTAAAGTGCCAAGGGAAGAATCAAGGAAAACTTAACTGAAAGATGAACTAAATCTTTGAAGCGTAAATAAAATATACAGTCAGCTTTAGATAATGGAGAAAAGTAATATGAAGACAAAAAAACTTTATGAAGAGAAACTAAGAATTAATTCAAGAGCTACACGTAAACTAAGACTTCAGCAAGGATCAACAAGTAAACTAAAACTTCAGCAAGGATCAACAAGTAAACTAAAACTTCAGCAAGGAGCTACAAGTAAACTAAAACTTCAGCAAGGATCAACAAGTAAACTAAAACTTCAGCAAGGATCAACAAGTAAACTAAAACTTCAGCAAGGATCAACAAGTAAACTAAAACTTCAGCAAGGATCTACAAGTAAACTAAAACTTCAGCAAGGATCTACAAGTAAACTAAAACTTCAGCAAGGATCTACAAGTAAACTAAAACTTCAGCAAGGATCTACAAGTAAACTAAAACTTCAGCAAGGAGCTACAAGTAAACTAAAACTTCAGCAAGGAGCTACAAGTAAACTAAGACTTCAGCAAGGATCAACAAGTAAACTAAAACTTCAGCAAGGAGCTACAAGTAAACTAAAACTTCAGCAAGGAGCTACAAGTAAACTAAGACTTCAGCAAGGAGCTACAAGTAAACTAAAACTTCAGCAAGGAGCTACAAGTAAACTAAAACTTCAGCAAGAGCTACAAGTAAACTAAGACTTCAGCAAGGATCAACAAGTAAACTAAGACTTCAGCAAGGAGCTACAAGCTCCTTGTAGCTCCTTGCTAACACTTCAGTGAAGCGTTACAAGTAGTCTGAATGCTTACTGAAGAATTAGCGATAAACTTAACTCCTCAAATGTAAAAGTTATAAACAGATTCAAAGCTTCATAAAAAAGTTGCAAAATGCAAGCTTGATAAAGTTTATATAGTTAACTTAAGTTATGTAGATATATATAGATTTATTATTCAAGTTTGGCCAGACTTTAGGGGTAAGTTATGAGCTTTGTCAAACAGCTACAGGTAAGCTTAGAACTTAAGGAGAGCATTGTGGTGCACAACAAACTTGCTGGTTACAGGCAAAATCGAAGCTTAAGATTTAAGAGCACATGAGAAATAGACTGAGGAATCGCGAGCACAATCAGAACTTTAGGGAAGACTTACAGACTAACTTGGAGCTTGAGAAAGTTCACCTATATACTGAATACCGATCCTGCCTACAATTACCCTCACAATGATATGATATTGTTATCAATCAATAAAGTAGAGACTACGCAGTGGATCGATCTCGCTTTATAAATAACGACCCAATTTAAAATAAACCGAAACTTTAAAATATCAAATGTTACAACTGTCCAGATGTTTTGTGATGTATTAACGATTATACAAATGAAATTAGTGCTTTAAACTACATCAAAACGAAACAACTTAACATTTTGTAGAGCTTGTAAAGGTCGTGAGGAGACAAGGACTGTGTTGGTCCAGAAAGGTGCCAAGAAGAAATAGAGCTTGCATAATTCTGCCCCTTGTGAGAGAGTATCAGGCAGTTCGGTCTTTCCTGCTGCTATTAACTCGCTAATTGACCATTAAGAAGTAATTAAACTCTGTTAATTACATTAAACCCTCGCTAAGAACACTGGGAGGCAGGTGTGAACTTGACAGGTGAAGATGTGTGTGTGTGTGTGTGTACTCACCTATCTGTGTCTGCAGGATCGAGTATTGACTCTTGGATCCCGCCTTTCGAGCATCGGTTGTTTACAGAAATGACTATGGTCCTATTTCCCTATCATATCTAGTTCTAAAATTATGAATAGTATTTGCTTCCACAACCTCTTCCTTAAGTGCATTCCATTTTCCCACTACTCTCACGCTAAATGAAAACTTTCTAACATCTCTGTGACTCATCTGAGTTCCCAGCTTACACCCATGTCCCCTTGTTCTGTTCCGTGTGAACATTTCGTCTATGTCCACTCTGTCAATCCCCCCTGAGTATTTTATACGTTCCTATCATATCCCCCCTCTCCCATTTTTTCTAGTGTCGTAAGGCACAGTTCTTTCAGGCGCTCCTAATACCGCATCCCTCGTAACTCTGGAACGAGTCTCGTTGCAAACCTCTGAACCTTTCCCAGTTTCCTTATATGCTTCTTCAGATGGGGACTCCATAATGAGGCGGCTTACTCCAAGACTGGCCTCATGTAGGCAGTGTAAAGCGCCCTAAATGCCTCCTTACTTAGGTTTCTTAATGAACAAATCCACAAGGGCCGTGACGAGGATTCGAACTGACGTCCGAGAGCATCCCAGACGCTGCATTAATCGACTGAGCTACGACATGGTCAAAGAGTTGAAACCGAAGTTCTACTGAACTTACTGGATCCTGTAGCCTCTCCGAGACACAAACCAGGGTTCGAATCCTCGTCATGGCCCTTGTGGATTTGTTCATTCACGTAATTGTGATTTCTGTGTGTAGTGTTTCTGAATGATGTTCTAACTTTCGCCAGTGTAGAGTACGCTGCTGTCGTTATCCTATTTATATGTGCTTCAGGAGATAGATTAGGTGTTACGTCCACGCCCAGGTCTCTTTCTCGCGTCGTCACAGGTAGGCAGTTCCCCTTCATTGTGTACTGTCCTTTTGGTCTCCTATCTCCTAGTCCCATTTCCATAACTTTACATTTGCTCGTGTTGAACTCTTGTAGCCATTTTTCAGACCATCTCTGCAACCTGTTCATGTCCTCTTGGAGGATCCTGCAATCCTCATCTGTCACAACTCTTCTCATCAACTTTGCGTCATGTGTGTGTGTGTGTGTGTGTGTGTGTGTGTGTGTGTGTGTGTGTGTGTGTGTGTGTGTGTGTGTGTGTGTGTGATTATGAGTGTGTGTGTGTGTGTATGTGTGTTTGTGATTATGTTTGTGTGTGACACACAAGGTCCTCGCGGCCAAACTGAAGTAGTCAAAAGGGACTGGGTTCGATTCCCTGGCGAGAAAGTTTCTTTCACCTGATGTCATCACTCACCAAGAAGTAACTATGTACTAGGGAGTTGGACAGGTGCTACAGGCTACATGCAGTAAATGTGTAGAGAAATATGTGCAGTAGATATAACATTGAAAATTAGGTCGAGAGTTAGTACATTAGACTACCGATGGTTAGAAAGGCGGGACCAAGAGCTCGATGTTGCAAACACAAATATTAAAACACACACACACACACACACACACACACACCACACACACACACACACACACACACACACACACACTTAGGCGAGTACAATTAGGTGAGTACACACACAGACATACCAGGAGACGGTGACTGAGTGGACAGAACGCTGGACGCGTGATCCCGTGGTCCCAGGTTCGACTCCCGGGCGCGGCCAGAAACAATGGGCAGAGTTTCTTCACCCTGATGCGCCTGTTACCTAGAAGTAAAATAGGTACCTGGGAGTTAGTCAGTTGTCACGGGCTGCTTCCTGTGATGTGTGTGTGTGAAAAAATAGTTAGTAGTTAGTAACAGTTGATTGCAGTTGAGAGGCGGACCGAAAGAGCAAAGCTCAACCCCCGCAAGATCAAATAGGTGAATAAACACACACAATATATCTACATATATATATATATATAATATATATATATATATA
>WNGS01164437.1:41183935-41198765 GCA_020271785.1 Procambarus virginalis | reverse complement strand
CCCCCCTTTAATTGTAGGGAGCGGCGAAGGGTAGGGTACGTGATTGTTGCCTGACTCCGGCTTCTAGCTGTCCGCCAGGTCTTACATCTTCCCTCTGGGTCAGTGGAGGTCCATCGAACAGTTGTATGCTAGATGCCGAATTCATCTGGATGTTGATTACTTGTGTCAGCTCGCTCTACCGTCCAACCACTTGGGTTTGGATGGTAGAGCAATGGTCTCGCTTCATGCATTTTGGCGTTCAATCCCCGACCGTACCACAAGTGGTTGGGCACCCATTCCTTTCCCTCTGTCCAATCCGAAATCCTTATCCTGACCCCCTTCCAAGTGCTTTATATAGGCGTAATGGCTTGGTGCTTTTCCCCTGATAAATCCCTTTCCCTTCCCGAATGAACTCAGCCTGAAGCATATGAAGCCTCGTACGGTCGCCGGTGCGGGTATTACTGTCGTGTCTTTCACTATGTCTTGGTGATTCATGGATGGTGTTGTGGTGTTGAGAATGATGGTGCTTAATACCTCTGCTACACTAGACATACCACCAATACACTGAGTAGAAGTCTTACACTCATTTGCAAGAGCGGCAAGGAAGGAAGGGAATCATGGGCGGGGTTTAGAAGAAAATGAAGAGCAACAGAGGGTAGAGAATAGAGTAGAAAAGCGAAGAAGGAACGTGGCCTAGGATAGAATGACAGAGAGAGAGAGAGAGAGAGAGAGAGAGAGAGAGAGAGAGAGAGAGAGGAGAGGAGAGAGAGAGAGAGAGAGAGAGAGAGAGAGAGAGAGAGAGAGGAGAAGACAGACAGACGGACAGAGAGCGCAAGAATAGGTGGTGATGAGAGGAGCAGGATGGAATAGAGGAAGGGAAGGAAGATGGACGATAGGGGTACAAGTGGGTAACGATAAACACAACACACTCACAATAACACTATAATCACCTCATAATACATCACCTCCCCTCCACACCTCCCTCGTACCCCCACACCCCACCCCGTTTGACCCCCATTTGACCCCCACCCCCCAGTAATGACCACCTCATCCATCTCACCACGATTACATTCGGTGTAGCTGTGTAATTAAGTAATTTATGGTCTAGTTCTCCTAGGAGGAAAATTGCATTTCACTTCCAACAGCACAAATCGAGTGTGTGTTGAAGAGTGATAAATTGGTGCCATACACGGGAGCCATGCGTCATAGTTGCCATGAGTCTTTGTGTCATAGTTGCCATGAGTCTTTGTGTCATAGTTGCCATGAGTTTTGTTCCACGGGTCCTTTGTTATAGCTGCCGTGGGTTGTGTATCATAATTGAAATGGGTCGTTTGCTATAGCTGCTCCCTCTCTCCTCTCACCTCTCCATCATTCCCTCTCCCTCCATCATTCTGTCTCCATCATTCCCTCTCCCACCATCATTCCCTCTCCCTCCATCATCCCCCGTCCTTGTTACAACCATTAATACTCACACGTCGATCTTATTTGCCCGTAACTCTTCTCCTTTCAAGAGAATGTAAATTAAACTTTCTCAATCTCTCCTTCAAATTGAAGGTTACAATTCCTGGAAATAATTTTATTATCCTCCGGTGGGCGCCTTCTGGAGGATGCGTGAGCATTCTCGTATATGGCGACCAAAACTGAACTGTATAATCTAAATTAACAAGATCTTAACATGAGCAAGATAAAGCTGAATAATAATAGTAACTGTTTTGTTGCCAATGCTTCTAGAAATAAATACGTAAAACAGTGAGGACTAAAGTTTTTTATATACAACTGATATCCAACTAGTATACAACTGATACTCCAATCACAATAAGGAGCTTAACCACAGCTCAAATAATCACATTAAGGAACTGCAAGGAACTTAAACACAACTATCAAAATCAATAACAGGCATTAACTGCATACACTTAAGACTAACTAGCACCAGGCTCCAACCCGGCGCAGTGGTACACTAACCCAAGTAAAAGGTTGATGGTGTCATACATAAATAGTGGGTGAGGAATCAGTAACATATTACAACACAATAACAAGCACCTACGATCCTCAGATACCAATCTCAACACAAAAGCACATACCACCTGACATAACGTTTATATATATATATATATATATATATATAATATATATATATATATATATATATATATATATATATGTGAGAAAGCTGCATGAACGCGCAAGCCATATATCACTAAGAACTCTTTGACCCGGCCAGGATTCGAACCCATGCCGTCCAGGATCACCCCTAAACGTACACAGTACCGTGACCACCGCACCAATGATCGTCTATAAGGATTGGTCAGTCATGGCGCTTATTAACTAAGCTCCCTAACTAACCTGAAGAATTTGATGAAAAACTGTACCCAAATGGATCCATGAGTGTCGTCGGGGGTTGGTCAGTTAGGGAGCTTAGTTAATAAGCGCCATGACTGACCAATCCTTATAGACGATCATTGGTGCGGTGGTCACGGTACTGTGTACGTTTAGGGGTGATCCTGGACGGCATGGGTTCGAATCCTGGCCGGGTCAAAGAGTTCTTAGTGATATATATATATATATATATATATATATATATATATATATATATATATATATATATATATATATATATATATATATATATACGATAATAACATGTAACATGCCAGTACGTAGACATTTAATGGTAATTGTATGAAACACGAACTTCAGCTTCTGCTGTGAACTAGCGGACTCCCAGAACGAGATTACAGAGACAAGAGTAATGGACCGGGCTAGACGATGCAGCAGGTGGACGGGGCTAGACGATGCAGCAGGTGGACGGGGCTAGACGATGCAGCAGGTGGACGGGGCTAGACGATGCAGCAGGTGGACGGGGCTAGACGATGCAGCAGGTGGACGGGGCTAGACGATGCAGCAGGTGGACGGGGCTAGACGATGCAGCAGGTGGACGGGGCTAGACGATGCAGCAGGTGGACGGGGCTAGACGATGCAGCAGGTGGACGGGGCTAGACGATGCAGCAGGTGGACGGGGCTAGACGATGCAGCAGGTGGACGGGGCTAGACGATGCAGCAGGTGGACGGGGCTAGACGATGCAGCAGGTGGACGGGGCTAGACGATGCAGCAGGTGGACGGGGCTAGACGATGCAGCAGGTGGACGGGGCTAGACGATGCAGCAGGTGGACGGGGCTAGACGATGCAGCAGGTGGACCGGGGCTAAGAGACCATCCACCCAATGCAGCCTAACTTATCTTGACCTCTCGTCCATCCCAACCCAACCCAACCTAACCTAACTTAACCTAACTTAAAAAGCTATGTGGATGGTTAAGGAGGCCCGTCGTTTAACACAACAACAACAAGACAGAGAGAATAAAGAAACAAGATAAAGAAATCCAATAACACGAGACATAAAAGAGGAGGAACAAAAGACTGAGAAAGAGGAAGAACAAGAAACACAAAAGGAAGAACATAAAAGAAAGAACATGAAACAAAAAAGAACAAGAAACAAAAGGAAGAACAAGAAACAAAAGGAAGAACAAGAAACAAAAGGAAGAACAAGAAACATAAAAAAGAACAAGAAACATAAAGGAAGAACAAGAACAAAAAGGCTGAGAAAGAGGAAGAACAAATTAACTAATGATGGTGAAGTCTCTCAGACGAGGAAGAAAATAAATTAAAAAAAAAAGCTTAAAATGTCGCCAGGAACCTGACGACCATAATTGTCCCTTCTTCCTCTCCTCATATTTCTTCTCCCTCTCCCCTGGTTCTCTCTTCTTTCTTATTTTTATGTTTCTTTTTCTTCTTTTTATTAGTATTATTTATCTTTATTCTTGTTCTTCTACATTTTCTTATTCTTATTCATCTGTTTCTTATTTTTCTTCAAATATTTCCTCATATAATTCTTCTTTATATACTTCTTCGTATACTTCTCCATATACTTCTTCATATTCACTCCAGGGGTCAACATATATTTAAATGGAGACAAGAATCTGACAAAGAGAAATATCTCTGTAATTATATAGTTCTAAACTTGACCATTGAGCAACATTTAACAATATAATGTCTGTAACGTGTGCAAAATTTACGTATATCTAATAAGTTTTTCGGCGCATACGTAAAGAGGCGATCAGAACGCCCCGTATAAGGTGGAATATGGAGACTTGCCATCGTCTCTGCCTACAAAAAAAAGCACAAATAAAACCAAAGAAAATTCAGAACTGTGACAAGACTTGTTCCAGAACACCGTGAACTGTGCTACACTGAGAGGCTGAGGGAGTCCAGCCTCGCCACGTCGAAGGAAGCAAGAAACAGAGAAGACTTGATAAACAACTCGTCAGATACTGAGGGTCATTGACAGCAGACAACGAGAAAAATCTTAGGAACAGAGCGGAGGGATGGAAACAGTGTCCTGCATCACGTCCAGACGTTCGCCCGAGGACAAGGAGATGCTAAAGTCACACAGACACCGCCTGGGAGACGACCGTGTCCACTACAGGCAGCTGGAGGCACCAAGCTGGTAGCCACCCAGTTCCAGCTTTACCTGTAATCCGCATACACTCTGGTTAACGTAATGGCGTTCTGCACTAATCGGCCCTTGCAAGTACAAATGAAATCACCATAACAATTCCGCCATCACGCTCCAAAGATGTTTTGATATATACCTTACTGTGATTTCAGTATGTAAGAGGTAATGTTTACGATGATAAATGNATCTTATACTCGCTCCATTATCTCATTATCTTCATAACTAATTACGAAAGCTACAATCCTTTCCCCAATACTCTCCTCACCTTGTTGGAGGAAGCTGAGGTGTAATCACCAATATAAGCAACGATACGATGAATAGAAGACAGTACAATCTCCAGTCAAGAATGTAGTACTCGGCTTGGGCAGTTCTAGTCGACCCAAGACGCTACAGCTTCGACACAGAGCAGACAGCAGACTACGACCGAATCCAGCTACAACGCTCTCGCTCCCCGAGTTCAGACACTCGCAATTCCCAATCGAGCCGCCATGCTCTCCCGCACAGAGCTCCACGACTCCGGCCTCACTCAGCTCTCTGCTCTGCTCCAGACTTCGTCTCAACGTCTACGACACTGCTGTATCCAGGACTACTAAATAAATATGAAACTCACTAAACACTGTGTATCTAATCAACCCAACAACGTAACATAAACGTACGTTATATATATATATATATATATATATATATATATATATATATATATATATATATATATATATATATGAAAGGGAGAGGAGGAAGTGGTGAAAGAAACTCTGCTCATTTGTTTCTGGCTCGGCCGGGAATCGAACCCGGGTAGGTAAGTGTGTGGGGGTAAGTATATTTAATATTTATTGTTATACCAAATAATAGTGTTTAAAAACCTATAAACACACTTGGAGGACCAGAATTTACAGATGTGTAAAGCATATACACAAGTGTAAGCATACACAGTATACGCAAGTGTAAACATGAAAGTCACACACGCACACACACACACACACGCACACACACACACACACGCACACACACACACACACACACACACACAACACACACACACACACACACACACACACACACATTAGGGACCTCGCGGCTGAGTGCACAGAGCTTGGGGTCGTAGTCCTAAGGGCCCTGGTCCGATTCCCAGCCGAGGCAGAAACAAATGGTCCTTTGTTTCACCCTGAAACACCTGCTCACCTAGCAGGAAATAGGTAACTGGGAGCTAAACAGCTGCTACGGGCTGCTTCCTGGGGATGTGTGTGCGCGTGTTAGAAATATATGTAGTAGATATAAAAGAGGAAAAATAGATTGGTTAAAAAGGCGGATCTACTCAATCGCCTTAAACAGCCAAGAGGCGGAATAGGCACAAGAGTGACCTATTGAGACCAGCACCCTCTTTTAACCCCTCTTGCCCCCTCCCCCCCTCCCTCCTCCTCACTGCACATGTAAACTCATTTGGTGCTGTAAACTCCCGCCACCTGACCCCAGCCACCATGACCTGGTTTAACTTAATGATAACTTCTTTAGGAAGATTCAGGCTTCGCTGTATTCACTTGGCTACACCTTCAACGAGCACTTGACGACTGAGGTCATTCATCTGAGTCCTTCACACCTGGCGTGGCTTACCATGTCTGTACCTCAACTCTGACTTGACCTTCCTCGCGAGATTTTCCTCTTGACCTCGTCTGACCTTCCACGATGGGAAATAACCTAACCTGATATCCACCACTTACAGATAATTTGACCACCTACAAATAACCTATCCTGACGTTTAGCGTCCACAAATGACCTATTCTCACCACCACCCATAAATGACCTTCCCCCTAATTCTACCTAATAATATCTAATTCGTTGTTATCACGGTCCAAAAGCACAATTCCTTGCCCCAGAATCCTCAACACACACACACACACACACACACACACACACACACACACACACACACACACACACACACACACACACACACACACACTCACGCCTGTTTGATCAAACAGCATTTAAGGCTCTTTTACAAGCTTCTTGCGTTCCAAAACTCATTCCAAAACATACCCAAATTCCTACTGCTTTCTCGTACTCCCATTCCAAACCAGCGGCTTTTAATTGCATCCAAAACAATCCGCTGAACTTCAAACTGCACATGAAAAAAAAATTAAAAATAAACAAGAAAAAATAAATAATCATAATTCCTTTTCAAATTAGCTTGTGAACGAGTTGTTGGATTGTTGTTTGACTTGAAAGCGCTTCTTGCTGCTCATTTACGATCCGAATTTCATATATATCGCGTATATAGGTTGATATACGAGTCCGCTTTACGTTCCAATCAGTTTGAAACAGTCATGAAAACTTAAAAAAAAATCGTGATCTGATATTGGGTTGTTATGACCTGGCCTGGAGAGAGAGCGTGAGACGCTAAGTAAACACTAGCCCACGCTACGTAACTAGCCCAGGCTACGTAACTAGCCCACGCTACGTAACTAGCCCACGCTACGTAACTAGCCCAGGCTACGTAACTAGCCCACGCTACGTAACTAGCCCAGGCTACGTAACTAGCCCACGCTACGTAACTAGCCCACGCTACGTAACTAGCCCACGCTACGTAACTAGCCCAGGCTACGTAACTAGCCCACGCTACGTAACTAGCCCACGCTACGTAACTAGCCCACGCTACGTAACTAGCCCAGGCTATGTAACTAGCCCAGGCTATGTAACTAGCCCAGGCTATGTAACTAGCCCAGGCTATGTAACTAGCCCACGCTACGTAACTAGCCCACGCTACGTAACTAGCCCACGCTACGTAACTAGCCCAGGCTATGTAACTAGGGCAGGCTATGTAACTAGCCCAGGCTATGTAACTAGCCCAGGCTATGTAACTAGCCCGGCTATGTAACTAGCCCAGGCTACGTAACTAGCCCAGGCTATGTAACTAGCCCAGGCTATGTAACTAGCCCACGCTACGTAACTTGCCCACGCTACGTAACTAGCCCACGCTACGTAACTAACTCATGCTACGCAACTATCCCACGCTACGTAACTAACCCACGCTACGTAACTAGCCCACGCTACGTAACTAGCCCACGCTACGTAACTAGCCCACGCTACGTAACTTGCCCACGCTACGTAACTAGCCCACGCTACGTAACTAGCCCACGCTACGTAACTAACCCACGCTACGTAACTTGCCCACGCTACGTAACTAGCCCACGCTATGTAACTAACTCATGCTACGCAACTATCCCACGCTACGTAACTAACTCATGCTACGTAACTAACTCATGCTACGCAACTATCCCACGCTACGTAACTAACTCATGCTACGTAACTAACTCATGCTACGTAACTAACTCATGCTACGTAACTAACTCATGCTACATAACTAACTCATGCTACGTAACTAACTCACACTACGTAGCGTGTGTAGACTGCCACGCTGTCTGCCTTGTGTGTGTTTCCTTAAGGTCTTGAGCTTCCGTTGTCGAGGAGGACCCAGCTGTGAGCGGCCTGAGGATGACCTTCCGTCTTGAGGGTGACCTTCCGTCTTGAGGGTGACCTTCCGTCTTGAGGGTGACCTTCCGTCTTGAGGGTGACCTTCCGTCTTGAGGGTGACCTTCCGTCTTGAGGGTGACCTTCCGTCTTGAGGGTGACCTTCCGCCTTGAGGGTGACCTTCCGTCTTGAGGGTGACCTTCCGTCTTGAGGGTGACCTTCCGCCTTGAGGGTGACCTTCCGTCTTGAGGGTGACCTTCCGTCTTGAGGGTGACCTTCCGTCTTGAGGGTGACCTTCCGTCTTGAGGGTGACCTTCCGTCTTGAGGGTGACCTTCCGCCTTGAGGGTGACCTTCCGTCTTGAGGGTGACCTTCCGCCTTGAGGGTGACCTTCCGCCTTGAGGGTGACCTTCCGTCTTGAGGGTGACCTTCCGCCTTGAGGGTGACCTTCCGTCTTGAGGGTGACCTTCCGTCTTGAGGGTGACCTTCCGCCTTGAGGGTGACCTTCCGTCTTGAGGGTGACCTTCCGTCTTGAGGGTGACCTTCCGCCTTGAGGGTGACCTTCCGCCTTGAGGGTGACCTTCCGCCTTGAGGGTGACCTTCCGTCTTGAGGGTGACCTTCCGCCTTGAGGGTGACCTTCCGTCTTGAGGGTGACCTTCCGTCTTGAGGGTGACCTTCCGTCTTGAGGGTGACCTTCCGTCTTGAGGGTGACCTTCCGCCTTGAGGGTGACCTTCCGTCTTGAGGGTGACCTTCCGTCTTGAGGGTGACCTTCCGCCTTGAGGGTGACCTTCCGTCTTGAGGGTGACCTTCCGTCTTGAGGGTGACCTTCCGTCTTGAGGGTGACCTTCCGTCTTGAGGGTGACCTTCCGCCTTGAGGGTGACCTTCCGCCTTGAGGGTGACCTTCCGTCTTGAGGGTGACCTTCCGCCTTGAGGGTGACCTTCCGCCTTGAGGGTGACCTTCCGTCTTGAGGGTGACCTTCCGTCTTGAGGGTGACCTTCCGTCTTGAGGGTGACCTTCCGTCTTGAGGGTGACCTTCCGTCTTGAGGGGCTTGTCTTGTAATAAATAATAGTTTTGTCGGGGACAGGAAGAACTCCAGGTTGCAATCCTTATATCACGTCATGGTCAAATGGCTATGAGCATGTGCGCGGGATCACCAACCGCATTGGTTCGAATCCTCATCACTGCTCCTACGGATTTTCTAATTATTATTATTATTATTATTATTATTTTTACTATTGTTACTATATTTCCTAGCAAAACTTGCACCAGTAATCGTAATGTGAATGCAAATAATCGACTAAAATAAAATTTATTACTAAAAACAAAAATAAGCCAACATGCAGATCTAAAAAAATACATTAACCTGCAAAAAATAATTCGGAGGAATCCTAGAGAGAAGAAGAGGAGGAGGAAAAGGCATAGGATGAAGAGCTGGAGGAGGAGGAGGAGGAGGAGAAAGAGGAGTAAGATGAGGAAAGAAAGAAAGAGGAGCGGGAGGAGAAGGAAAAGAAAAAGGAGAAAAAGGAGAAACCAGAAGAAGAATGGAGGGGGGGGGGGAAGGAACAGGAGGAGGAACCCGGAATATTATTAATTTGATCAAAGAAGAGAGAAAAATCGATGGAAGAGGCAGAACAGTGTCAACACGTCTGTAATTAGACGACGGGACACGAAGAGGGAAAATGGGTGAGGGAGGGTTTGGGGGGGTGAGGGAGTAGAGAAGGGGGGGAGGGAGAGACAGGTTAGCAGAGGTCAAGAAAAGGAAGGGAACTATCAGGGGAAAGCGCCTAGCCATTACGACCATATAGGACTTGGGAGGGATAAGGATTGGGATTTAGCATAGGACGGGTTTAAAGGACTGTAAACAGAGAGTTAGTATAAATGGGGTTAAGTTAGACTGGGAAAATGTTGTAAGTGGAGTGCCTCGAGGCTCTGTCCTGGGACCTCTGTTATTTATAATATTTATAAATGATTTAGATTCAGATTTGAACAACAGTATTTGCAAATTATCCGATGATACAAAAATCGGGAGGGAAATAAACACGGAAAAAGACTCACTATTACTTCAAGACGATCTAAATATAGTTTTGAAATGGTCAAAAGATTGGCAGATGCAGTTTAATGCTGACAAATGTAAGGTTTTTAGGTTAGGTAATGATGATAGAGTTACAAGATACGAGCTAGATGGTGTTGATAGATTGCGAAGTCGGATTGCGAAAGGGATCTGGGAGTTATGATTAGTATCAATTTAAAACAAAACATGAACGCCTGAATGTTCGTAATAAGGCAAATGTGACGCTGGGACTTATTAATCGCAGCGTTAGTAACAAGACACCTGGTGTTGTTCTTCAGCTATATCTTGCTCTGGTTAGGCCCCATTTAGATTATGCAGTTCAGTTTTGGTCGCCGTACTATAGAATGGATATAAATTCACTTGAAAACGTCCATTGTAAGATGACAAAGTAAATTCCCCAAATTAGAAACATGTCATATGAAGAAAAATAACAAAACTTAAATTGCATTCACTGGAAAGGCGAAGAGTTAGGAGTGTCATGATAGAGGTTTACAAGTGGATGAATGGACATAACAAAGGGGATATTAATAGGGTATTAAAAAGTATCAACACAAGACAGAACACGAAACAATGGGTATAAATTGGATACGTTTAGGTTTAGGAAAGACTTGGGTAAATACTGGTTCGGTAACAGGGTTGTTGATTTGTGGAACCAATTACCGCGTAACGTGGTGGAGGTGGGGTCCCTCGATTGTTTCAAGCGTGGGTTGGACATGTATATGAGTGGGTTTGGGTGGTTATAGATAGAAGCTGCCTCGAATGGGCCAATAGGCCTTCTGCAGTTACCTTTAGTCTTATTTTCTTAATGGTGCCCAACCCCTTTGACGGTCGGAGATTGAACGCCGACCTGCATGTTGCGAGGCCGTCGCTCTTCCGTCCACGCCAAGTGGGTCATGGAGGTGAGGATAGAGACGGGGGGGGGGCGTAAAAGACGGGAGAGAGTCGCAAAATACAGTATATATGGTAGTAGAAGAACAGTATATATGGGAGTAGAAAGGCAGTATATTTATATGGGAGGATAAAGAATGTAAGTAAAGGAATAGACTTGTTGTGAAAGAGATGGAAAGGTGCGGGTGGGAGAAGGAATAGAAGTTCCCGCCATATTACACAAACGCCAGGATAGATGGCGCTGGGTGATCACTGAGCTTCATTACCAGGATAACAGATGGCGCTGAGTGATCACTGAGCTTCATTACCAGGATAACAGATGGCGCTGAGTGATCACTGAGCTTCATTACCAGGATAACAGATGGCGCTGAGTGATCACTGAGCTTCATTACCAGGATAACAGATGGCGCTGAGTGATCACTGAGCTTCATTACCAGGATAAAAGATGGCGCTGAGTGATCACTGTGCCTCAACATCAAGATAACAGATGTCGCTGGGGGATTTAAGTGCTCAAGCACCAAGATAACAGACAGCACTGGAATATACAGTGTTTCAACACCAAGATAACAAATGGTCACTGTACTTGATCACAAATTCCCAAAAGAAAACCCCCATTAAATACATAAATATTTGTACCCGTAGGAGTAAAGGCGTACCTAAGTGGCCTTTTTTAATTACAGTGTCTCAATGTGTACGCTGTTTCAGACCAAGGGGTATCTGAGTGGACCTTTATGTACGGTACATGTACATGTACGTGTACGTGTACGTGTACGTCGCACGCTTATACTCTGGTCAGAACGGAGAGATTAGAACTTATCTACGAGTACAATGGTGGAAAACAGTGGAGGGGGTAGATGGAAGATGAAGGATCAAGGAGAGAGAGTGATGTTGGGGTAGAAAGGTAGAGTTGACTGGTGTTGCAGGAGAGTGAGAAGATGGAAGAGGGAGTTGAAGAAGAGGGTGAGAAGAAATGGGAGAATAGGAAGGAGGAAGAAAAGTAATAAGAGGGAAAGAAGGACGAAGAGGGAGAGAAAGAAGGAGAAAGTGAAAAAGACAAACAAAAGGGGGCATAAAATAAAGAAGAGAAAAAGTAGAAAATAACGAAGAGGGAGAAGAGATAAGGAAGGACAGGGAGAATAAAAAAGAATGAACTATAAGGAAGAAGTGGAAGATAGGGAAGAAGCGAGAGATAAGGAATGAATGAGAGAAGTAAGGTGAGGAGACAGTACACGATAAAGTCGCTGTCACCACTGTAAGAAAAATGATCGGATGGCTTACAAGGACCTCTCTGTCTCTCTGTCTCTCTGTCTCTCTGTCTCTGTCTCTCTGTCTCTCTGTCTCTCTGTCTCTGTCTCTCTGTCTCTGTCTCTCTGTCTCTCTGTCTCTGTCTCTCTGTCTCTGTCTCTCTGTCTCTCTGTCTGTCTGTCTCTCTGTCTCTCTGTCTCTCTGTCTCTCTGTCTCTGTCTCTCTGTCTCTCTGTCTCTCTGTCTCTGTCTCTCTGTCTCTCTGTCTCTCTGTCTCTCTGTCTCTCTGTCTCTCTGTCAATGTTTCTCTGTCTCCCTCGTCCATTTTATATTAACTATAATTCCTGCTTCTTGTTAACTCGACTCGTTCATGTCATGTAGGGATGAGGTGGAGACCAGCCAGCATGCGAGGCTCATGCTTTTATCTCTCTCTCTCTCTCTCTCTCCTCTCACTCCTCCTTCTCCCTCTGTTTTCTCTCTCTAAATTTATATTCTTTTCCTCCCTTTGTTTCTCCATCCATCCGTCTCGCTCACACTTGTTCTATTCCTCCGTCTATTACTCTTATACTCCATCACCTCTCCCTGCCCTCTCACCTCCCTCCATCCCTGCCCTCTCACCTCCCTCCATCCCAGCCCTCTCACCTCCCTCCATCCCAGCCCTGTCATCCGCCACTCTCCCTCCCAGCTTTTCCCCCGAGTATCCTGCCGATAAGGAAGCAGAAGTCGTCTTTCTGCCAATTAAGAGAGGCGCCGACAATGTTGAGTCTCTCCGGAAGTAATAGCAAGCCCCCACCGCCTTGTCCACCCCCATGTCCACCCCCTATCTCCCGTGTCCATTCCCCCCTTCCCCTTGTCCATCTACCTTCCCTCTTGTCCATCCCCCCTCCACATGTCCTCCCCCCCCTCCCCCCTAAGACCCTCCAGGCTCAGCTTCTAGGAGTCTCCTGCTCCTTGACATTTTGCCGTAATAAAAATGAAAGGTTTGTATGGTCTTTTCTGTGTATCATATTATTCTTTATTAGTGGTTCATTTCTTTGGCATTCGTGAGATTTTCTGTCGTTTGTAATGGAGCTTTTTCGGCTCTTAAGGTGCCTCGTTCGTGAGGTTAATTATCGGTCCTTTAGGGCTGGTCTGGTTCGTGTGGTCGAGTGCCAGTTCTTAAGACATTTTTCTATTTCGAAAAGCCAATAATCTGATTGTATTTTTTTATGCGCTTTAAACAATGGAATGTTCTTTCATGTGGTATTTTTTCATCAGTAACTTTGTTTCTCGGCTGGCTAGACTTTTCTATATTGTTCTCGTTGTATGGATCCTTGTTTGTTAGTTATTGGACATTATTTTGTTGGACCCTTTTTTTACCTTTCATTCTTTTAATTGACGTTGTTCTCTCTGTCTTTCTCTCTCTCTTTCTCTCTCTCTCTCTCTCTTAGAAAGAAGTGAGCGAGAGAGAGAAACATATTTACCAAGCATTAATGGGAGCAGCAAGTGAGGACCCTGCAGCCCTGTGTCCGTCGACTCACAGAGATGACAGATCAGACAAAACAACTGAAATTGAAGATGCCCGAAACGCTGTGCGTACTAGTGGCGTTACAAGAATGTAAACACATCATGCTATGTGCTCTCATAAACCCAATGTAACTTCTTGTATTATATAAATAAATAAAGATCCCTCACCAATTCTGTCAGAGACCTGGAATGTTATCGCAGCTTTTTTATTCCATGTTTTTCCCCATTCCAGGAGGCACTTGGGGCTTGGAACAGACGTGATTCCTGCATCCATTTTGCTTTCAATCATCTTTGAGATCAGAAGGTTATGAAAGAGGGAGCCGTGAGAGCCTTCCGTACCTTATCATTATCTGTCGTATATCTCCAAGTTCACGTTCGCTTGAAGGGTCTGTCGTTTCGACGAATTGATTGACTAACTTGAGGACTGCAAGGTTGCAAGTAGCAAGATTTTTCTACTTCTTGATTCCTTGTGTTTGTGTGTGTGTGTGTGGGTGTGTGTGTGTGTGTGTGTGTGTGTGTGTGTGTGTGTGTGGTGTGTGTGTGTGTGTGTGTCTCCCCCTCTCATATAACCACACCATACAGATGGCAGGGAGGACATTCTGTTCCAGTTATCGTTGTTTTTTCCCTTTGTTGTGAAGCCACATGTTTTTGTGACTATTTTCGCTTGTAGTTCTGTTGTTACAATTGTTATATATTGCCGCCGGTGCGTTCTGGCGACGGCGCTCACGTGAACGGAGCACCAGATGTGTTCTACTCCAGGGATGTCAGGTGGCTTGCGCTCTCTCTCTCTCTTCTCTCTCTCTCTCTCCTCTCTCTCTCTCTCTTTCTCTCTCTCTCTCTCTCTCCTCTCTCTCTCTCTCTCTCTCTCTCTCTTCTCTCTCTCTCTTTGACGTGGTACGCATAAAGACGCTGATAAGTTCAGATCAAAAGCTCCCTCCACATCCCTGGCACACGGGCTATGACATGTATAAGCCAAAGTCAATTGAGAAGAAGGAATCAGGAACACTTTCGTCAACACACACACGCACACCCACTTATCCCCTACCCGGCCGTCTCTTTCTTCATAAAGATTTTTCTGTGTGTCTTTGGACCCTTTCTAACGTTTTTGTGTTATTACGGAGGGGAGCTTTCACGCGTGAGGCATGCATGTTCGAGAGA
>WNGS01164437.1:41151047-41167080 GCA_020271785.1 Procambarus virginalis | reverse complement strand
CAGGTCGCTACCGAACCGGGTTACCACTTTTCTTCTGTTAGCTCTGGTCTTCATCTTCCCCAATCTTTCCTTCTTCGTAAACCTGTCCTTGAGTCTCGTCCTTTAGGTTTCTGCACTCGTCTTCGACTTTCCTATAACGATCCCTTCTCTCTCTCTGAACTTCGTTCTGCCCTGGCCCTCTGCGGTTCTACGGCGGCGGGCTCCGATGGTATTCATTATGAGATGCTTCGCCATCTCCCTCCGTGCACGTCTCAGTATTAACTGAGTCTGTATAATCGGATTTGGGAGTCGTCGTCAGTCCCTGAGGACTGGCTCGATGCCGTTGTCCTCCCTGTTCGCAAACCAGGGTCTCTGGGAACTTCCCCTAAGGACTTTCGCCCTATTGCCCTCACTAGTTGTGTCTGCACACTCTTTGAACGTATAGTTAACGTTCGTCTGATGTGGTTCCTGGAACACCATCACCACCTCTCCCCTTCTCAATTTGGTTTCCGCAAGTGCCGCAGCACGACAGATGTCCTGGTGAACTTGGAGGTCTATATTTGTACTGCTTTTGCTGGGAGGACCTCCATTGTTGCCGTCCTTTTTGACCTGGAAAAGGCTTACGACACCACTTGGCGATATCATATTCTATCCCAGCTTCATTCTTTTGGCCTTCATGGTCGTCTCCCTCTCTTTCTCCGCAGCTTCCTCTCTTGTCGTTCCTTTCGGGTGCCCCTTGGTACTGCTCTCTCTGCCTCTTTTCAGGAATACGAAGGTGTGCCCCAGGGTAGTGTTCTGAGCACTACTCTTTTCTGGTTGCCCTCAATGGTCTTCTTTCCTCTCTTCCTTCAGGTGTCTTCTCCGCTCCCTATGTCGATGATCTTACCCTTTGCTGTCAAGGTGATGATTCGCCTCTCCTTCAACGCCGGCTTTAACTTGCGATTGATGCCGTGTCGTCTTGGGCCACCGATCATGGCTTCAAGTTCTCTACTTCTAAAACTTGTGCCATGTCTTTTACTCGGAAACGGGCCGTTCTTCGTCCCTCTTTGTCACTTTATGGTCATGCCCTTGAGTACAAAGATTCCGCGAAGCTTTTGGGGTTATTCCCTGACACTCGTTTGTCTTGGTCTCCCCATATTTCTTACCTCTGTGTTGAGTGCTCTAAGGCCCTTACCCTCCTTTGGGTATTGTCCCATACTTCTTGAGGAGCGGATAGGCGCACTCTCCTTGCTTTACATTCCTCTCTCATCCTGTCTAAGCTCGATTATGGTTGCCCTGCATACTCGTCTGCTTCTCCTCCTGCTCTTCGCCGTCTTGATGCTTTGCACCATACTGGGTTGCGCCTCAGTTCTGATGCCTTTCGTTCGACTCCCGTCCTTAGCTTGTATGTTGACACTGGCTTCCTGTCTCTCCAGGACCGCCGTGATTGCTACTGTCTTCGCTATCTTGCACGGTCCTTACAACATCCTTCCTCTCGCCTCTGTTGTGCTTTAACTTTTACCCCTCCTGCGGTTCTTGTTCCTCTTCACCACCTCCCTCTTTCTGTCCAGTTAACTCGCTTACAGGATTCTCTTTCCGTTTGTATTTCTAATGTTTCTCCTCGTGTTGTGTTTCCTATTTGGCCCCGTGGAGAGTCCCCCTTCCGCAGTTTTGTGNGGTTCGGGTCTCCCAGGTTATCCGCAGGGTTATCAAATCCCGCCAGCCTGCAGTCTATCCCAGTGTCCAGACGTACGTAAATTCGGGGCTCGGCTGCCGTCTTGGAAAATATGTCTTCGTCTGATATTCGGGTGCGGGGTTTTGGCAGTCAAAACAGAGTCCTGGCTGCTCGTTACTCGTGAATGTCCTAGGCCCGTCGGGTCTGTGTTACTTTGGTCGGTGGTTGATCCAGTTGTCTCGACTCGAGTTGAGGGGTGAGCGACGACCACCTCCCGGGTAAGTCCCTCTATTTTGTCATCTGTGGGTAGTTAGCTCCAGGGAGCCGAATGGGCTTCCCCCAGAAAACCATAGTTGAATGTAATGAAACGCCTTTCTGGGGAGTTCCGAGGCTCCCGGCATACCTCCCTCCCTCCGGTCGGCGTTTTTTCACGTTTTTGACATCCAGCCTCGGAACTGAGGTGTGGGTAGCCGGCATGAAGGGTCTGGGGCTCCCCCTTCCCCCTCCCGGGGAGGGGGGAACTGCGCAGACAACGGCGTGGCGACGTGTGACGTCACACTAGTTTGCTTTCTGTTGGGGAGTTCTATCCACTAGTAAGGCTTTTGGTAGCAATTTTAACGAGAATAGGGGTTTGTTTGGGGTGCTTACCTTTCTGGGTGCTTGATCCGGCCGATGGCAGGCATAGAATGCTTCCAACCACATGGAGGTTCTATAGGCCATTGCTCCCCGTGCCCTCTGAGGGGGGCCCAGTTCTGGCCATGGTCCCGGTAGGCCTAAGAACTCCATACACATGACTGATGCCAAAGTCTGACATTAGCGTATCAACGTGGGATAGCTCTGGGGAGCCTTCGAGACTCGTCCAGAAAATGGTGTTTCATTACATTCAATGCTGGTTTTTTGCAGTCTCAAATAATTACAACATAGTTATGATTTTGGTATGGAATTGCTCACTAGTGATTGTTCATCATGTGCATGTTAAAAATGATAAATTATAACAAATAGATGTTCTGTGTTTTGTTTATATTGGATGTACCTGGTTGATACTGGTTGATGGGGTTCTGGGAGTTCTTCTACTCCCAAGCCCGGCCCGAGGCCAGGCTTGACTTGTGAGAGTTTGGTCCACTAGGCTGTTGCTTGGAGCGGCCCGCAGGCCCACATACCCACCACAGCCCGGTTGGTCCGGCACTCCTTGGAGGAAAAATCTAGTTTCCTCTTGAAGATGTCCACGGTTGTTCCGGCAAGTTTCTTATGCTTGCTGGGAGGTTGTTGAACAACCGCGGACCTCTGATGTTTATACAGTGTTCTCTGATTGTGCCTATGGCACCTCTGCTCTTCACTGGTTCTATTCTGCATTTTCTTCATATCGTTCACTCCAGTACGTCGTTATTTACTGTGCAGATTTGGTACTTGGCCCTCCAGTATCTTCCAGGTGTATATTATTTGATATCTCTCTCGTCTTCTTTCTAGTGAGTACATTTGGAGAGCTTTGAGACGATCCCAATAATTTAGGTGCTTTACCTCGTCTATGCGTGCCGTATATGTTCTCTGTATTCCCTCTATCAGCAATCTCTCCTGCTCTGAAGGGGGAAGTGAGTACTGAGCAGTACTCAAGACGGGACAACACAAGTGACTTGAAGAGTACAACCATTGTGATGGGATCCCTGGATTTGAAAGTTCTCGTAATCCATCCTATCATTTTTCTGGCTGTCGCAATATTTGCTTGGTTATGCTCCTTAAACGTTAGGTCGTCAGACATTATTATTCCCAAATCCTTTACATGCTGTTTTCCTACTATGGGTACATTTGATTGTGTTTTGTACTCTGTATTATGTTTAAGGTCCTCATTTTTACCGTACCTGAGTACCTGGAATTTATCACTGTTAAACATCATGTTATTTTCTGATGCCCAGTCGAAAACTTTATTAATATCAGCTTGAAGTTTTTCAATGTCTTCAGCCGAGGTAATTTTCATACTGATTTTTGTGTCATCTGCAAAGGATGATACGAAGCTGTGACTTGTATTTTTGTCTATATCTGATATGAGAATAAGGAAAAGCAGCGGTGCAAGGACTGTACCCTGAGGTACAGAGCTTTTAACTGCACTTGGACTAGATTTTATATGGTTGACCGTTACTCGCTGAGTCCTGTTTGACAGAAAACTGAGTATCCAGCGTCCTACTTTACCGGTTATTCCCATTGACTTCATTTTGTGTGCTATCACGCCATGGTCACATTTATCGAAAGCCTTTGCGAAGTCCGTGTATATCACATCAGCATTCTGTTTTTCTTCTAATGCCTCAGTGACTTTGTCGTAGTGCTCAAGTAGCTGTGAGAGGCACGATCTTCCCGCTCGAAATCCATGTTGGCCTGGGTTGTGAAGGTCATTGGTCTCCATGAAATTGGTGACCTGACTCCTAATCACTCTCTCAAATACTTTTATGATGTGCGATGTTAGTGCAACTGGTCTATAATTCTTTGCCAATGCTTTGCTCCCTCCCTTGTGTAGAGGGGCTATGTCTGCTACTTTAAGTGCATCTGGTATCTCCCCGTGTCCAAGCTCTTCCTCCACACTATACTGAGTGCCTGTGCTACCGGCACTTTGCATTTCTTTATAAATATTGAATTCCGTGAGTCAGGACCTGGGGCCGAGTGCATGGGCATATTTTCAATTTCTCTTTCAAAATTTAGTGCGCTCGTGTTGATATCAGTTATATTTACAGGGGTTTGAATATCCCGCATAAAGAAATTATCTGGATCTTCCACTTTCATGTTGTTTATTGGAGTGCTAAACATGTCCTCATACTGCTTTTTTAGGATTTCACTAATTTCTTTGTCATCCTCCGTGTATGAACCTTCACTTGTACGAATAGGTCCAATACTGGCAGTGGTTTTTGCTTTTGATTTCGCATATGAGAAGAAATATTTTGGTTTTTTCTTTATTTCCTGAATTGCTTTCTGTTCTAACTGCCTTTCTTCAGTTTCATATGAGTGTTTCAATTTCCGCTCGATTTCTTCAATCTCCCTATTTAATTTATTCCTTCTTTGACGGGAAATTCGTGTCTGCATAAGCAGTTCTGTTATTTTTTCCTGCGTTTATACTGTCGTCTGCATTCTCTTTCTACGTTAGATCTCTTTCTGGCTTTCCTCAAGGGAACATGTTTCAGACAGACTTGATACGCTTCCGCAGTCAGTTTTTCTATTCCTTCTGTAGGACTTGTATTACTTAAAACAGTTTCCCATGGAATGTTTGTAAGTTTCCTGTTTATTATCTTCCAGTCTATCCTTTTATTATTAAAATTGAATTTACTGAATAGCCCCTCTTGCTTTATCAACGTTTTAGGTCTATTCTGAGTAATGATGGTCGTTTGCACTTCAATGAGCTTGTGATCTGAATATGTGGTATCTGATATCGTAATGTCTCTGATAATGTCTTCATTGTTCGTAAAGACCAAATCTAAAATATTTTCATTTCTCGTTGGCTCCGATATCTGCTGACTGAGTGAAAATTTGTCACAGAATCTAAGTAGTTCTCTAATCTGTGGTTGGTTAGGTCCTGATAGATTTCCTGGTATAATATTATTGTTTGCTATTTTCCACATGAGACTAGGCAAGTTGAAGTCACCTAGGAAGATAATATCAGGTATCGGGTTCTCCAAATTATCAAGGCTATTCTCTATTTTGTTTATCTGTTCTGTGAATTTCTCAGCCGTTGCATCTGGCGGTTTGTATATTAGAATAATCACTAAATTTATTTTCTCTATTTTTAATCCCAGTACCTCTACCACCTCATTTGTAACGTTTAGGAGCTCCGAGCATACAAGGTCTTCCCTAATATACAGACCCACTCCTCCATGTGACCTACTTTTCCTATCACACCTGTATAGGTTATATCCTGGAATCCAGATCTCACTGTCCAACAATTCCCCTGCATGGGTTTCTGTGAAAGCTCCAAATACTGCATTTGACTCCGTGAGGAGGCCATTTATGAACTGTACTTTGTTGTTTGTTCTTGTTTTCAGTCCTTGTATGTTGGCAAAGATGAATGAGGTTACTCTATTAGTGATAGTTTAAATGGGAGATGTACGATTGTATTTTTTCTCTTCAGATGGAAGAGTGAGACAGCCTGGGGCTGACGGGTAGAACGAATTCAGTGGTGGAACAACTCGGCCTCCCCCCGTATAGTTCGTTCAAGTGAATGCACACTATTATCAATATCTCCTGCACTCTGGCACCATGGTAACACATCTGAAGCACCGTGCATGCATTATCAACATCTCAGGCACTATGGTAACAAAAGAAACGTGAATTTAAATACAAATTTGGTGTATCATTAATTTTAAAATCTTGGTATTTATTAATTTAAGTGTATGTACCTATTTATATTTTAATATTTTTGTTTGGCAAGAAAACATTTTAATTTTTAAATTATTTTTGCAGTGTACTTTTATCCTTACGTCCCAATGTAAACAAGTTTAATACGTATTTTCCATTTTAAAACATTGCACACTTTTCTCCTATGTGAGTTATTGTAAATGTTGCAAGAGCATTAAAAAAAATCTTTAAACTGTATAGTAATTATGAATTTTTTTCTTGGGTAATTTACTCTAGTAGCTCAAAAGGCTCTCCAAGTAAGATAATATATCAGTGTTCTTAATGCTCAGATTTTTTTTATATATTTACATATTTACATGAAGGTATAGGGGATTTAAAAATATTACGAGCATGTGCATGGTACATTGGATCGGTAATTTCTTGTTAAACTCACATACACAAATAACAAATCACATGAGGGCCCATTGTACCTGAAACTTGTGCTACGGCTATATTTATAAGACATACCTAAGTTCTGTGGGTATTTATAATAAGACATCCCCCAGTTCTGTGGATATTTTAATAAGACATCCATCAGTTCTATGGGTATTTATAATAAGACATCCATCAGTTCTATGGGTATTTATAATAAAACATCCATCAGTTCTGTGGGTATTTATAATAAGACATACCTCAGTTCTGTGGGTATTTATAATAAGACATCCATCAGTTCTATGGGTATTTATAATAAGACATCCATCAGTTCTGTGGGTATTTATAATAAGACATCCTCAGTTCTGTGGGTATTTATACATCCATCAGTATTTATAAGACATCCCTCAGTTCTGTGGTTATACTGTAATAAGACATCCCAAATTCTATGGTTATTTTTATAATAAGGCATTTCTCAGTTCTGTAGTTTGTTTATAATGAGACATTTCAGTACTATGGCTGTATTTATAATAAGACATCCCTCACTGCTGTTCCTATATGTTTAATGAAACATCCTTCAGTGCTGGAGCTATATTTCTAATTAGACATAATATATTTATATATGACATTAAGGAGTACCATCTCTGGCTGGAAGAGGACCCATAACCTCGGAAGAAAGGACACACAACGCATAAGAGGGAATTTTTAGGTCCCCTCTAATATTGTTTCTCTTCTTTTATCCTACCACCCCCTTTTTTTTTGTTTGTGTTTTATTAAGTATTTTAGGTATTAATATTATAATATAATACTGTATATTTTTTAGACATTTAGTTAAATCTTAAATTGTCACAGGGTTTGTTTTGCTTGTTTATAAAATTGTACACAGACACTAACTTTCCTCTTGGTGAACACATGTGGAAAAGTCCATTTGGATGTTTGCTTCTGCGCTTGCTGATTCACAGGAAATATTATAGAGTACAGTATATTTTATGTCTAGCATATTTTCTAATATAATAAGCACAGTATTATCTTAATATTTATGAATAATACAAGTGGTTTACTTATTGTACAATTTTTCCATTCTCTTGTGTTTTTGAAATGTAAATATTTATACATTTGACAGTCCAAGTGTTTTATGCATCTTTTAAGAATATTTGTTTTAGTAATGAACAAAAGCTCATCAATTTTAAGTCATCACGAATATGTAACTAAGATTTTTCTCTAATATTTATAAATAATACAAAAATGTATTTAGGAGAAAAATACCAATAATAATTGTCTATAAGACTTAACTAATGAAATGTAGGATAATTCATTAGACAATACTTAGGGTTTTTGGATCACATAACTTTAGCCTAAGGGTAAATACATTTATTTACTTCTAAAAAAAAAATGATTTGAAAAAGAATTTTAAACAAAAGGAAGTCTAATAAGACACTTGAGGATTCTTATAGGAAAGAAACTATATCACTGTTCAGAGTGTCAAAAAGACTTTTCATGTAAATGCTTTCATGTAAATCGTGTACAGTAAAACATATGAAACATGATAGAATTTGCATTTAGTTAATCTTGGTAATCTGTACAAATATTTAGTCAATAGCAAAACTTCATCAATGTTGAATGTTCAAAATTATATTATGAAAACATCTTGCATAATAGCATACAAAAACATTTTTAGAGAAGAAAATCAGTATTAAATGTTCATTGTCTAAACTACTTTAAAAATATAAAAAATTACTTATGAGTGCCCATTCAGGAGAAGAGCCATATCACTGTAGAGTATGTCTAAAAGACTTTAAATATGAATCATTGTTAATAATGCATATGAGGAATCATACCGGAGGGAAACTATATTATTGTTCAGAGTGTCAAAAAGACTTTTCAACAAAATCAACTCTAATAACACACATGAGGATTCATACAGGAGAGAAACCATATCACTGTTCAGAGTGTCAAAAAGTCTTTTCACTAAAATCATCTCTAATAAAACACATGAGGATTCATACAGGAGAGAAACCATATGCCTGTTCAGAGTGTCAAAAAGACTTTTCAACAAAATCAAATCTAATAACACACATGAGGATTCATACAGGAGAGAAACCATATCACTGTGCAGAGTGTCAAAAAGACTTTTCAACAAAATCATATCTAATAAGACACATGAGGATTCATACAGGAGAGAAACCATATCACTGTTCAGTGTGTCAAAAAGACTTTTCAACAAAATCATATCTAATAACACATATGAGGATTCATACAGGAGAGAAACCATATCACTGTTCAGAGTGTCAGAAAAACGTTTCATCAAAATTATATCTAATAAGACATATGAAGATTCATACAGGAGAGAAACCATATCACTGTGCAGAGTGTCAAAAAGACTTTTCAACAAAATCATATCTAATAAGACACATGAGGATTCATACAGGAGAGAAACCATATCACTGTGCAGTGTGTCAAAAAGACTTTTCACAAAAATCACATCTAATAACACACATGAGGATTCATACAGGAGAGAAACCATATCACTGTGCAGTGTGTCAAAAAGACTTTTCACATAAATCACATCTAATAACACACATGAGGATTCATACAGGAGAGAAACTATATCCCTGTACAGTGTGTCAAAAAGACTTTTCACAAACATCACATCTAATAACACACATGAGGATTCATACAGGAGAGAAACCATATCACTGTTCAGAGTGTCAAAAAGTCTTTTCAAGAAAATCACATCTAATAAGACACATTAGGATTCATACAGGAGAGAAACTATATCCCTGTGCAGTGTGTCAAAAAGACTTTTCACAAACATCACATCTAATAACACACATGAGGATTCATACAGGAGAGAAACCATATCACTGTTCAGAGTGTCAAAAAGTCTTTTCAAGAAAAGTCTATTAAAGCACATCAGGATTCATACAGCATAAATGCCAGTTGAATATTGTGTGTCTAAAAGCTTTTCATGCAAATCATGTAACAGTAAGACATGAAACCTGATAGAATTTGCATTTAGTTAGACCACTGTGATATGCCTAGTTTATTGTGACACTCCCCCTGTGCGCATGAAATAAAGTGTTACCCCCCCCCCCCCAATTTTTTTCTTTGTAAAATGATAAATTCCTTACCTGAGCATGTCTATGTAACAATAAATACCAAATTCCACTTACTTTGGCTGTGAGATGTGGACAAGGTGTACTGTGACGTCATCAAGTGCTTGTCATCCCGTGCGTGAAGCTCCCAGAGAACGTCACCCAGCCCATTCAAGCACTGCAAGTTGCCACAAATATATTTTCAATTATTTGTTCTATGTATTTCCAATGCAGTTTTATTAGTTTTTTTATTGTATATAATGCATATTTGTGTCCTTTACAATATGTATACAGTAGAACGTTCATAATGTTCCATGGAACTGTAATACATGTCAGTAATGTATCCACAATAAATGTTTATTGTTGCAATACTACTTGTTAAAAATTTACTAAAATTACAATATGTACAGTTTCACACACTATTTACACAGTAACACTGTATTACACTCTCAGTACTTTGGAAGTGAGTAATAATCAATGAAAATGTCCATGGTACACAGTGCGCCTTCACTCTCGTTGCACCAGGTACAAACAGATTTTCGCTTCCTGTTTCTTCGTTCTGTGTTCTTGCAAATAACACACTCACGTACACCCTTGGCTTAAGTACTTGTAGGTGGTATGTAGCCAAGCTTGTAAATCATAAGGTAGTATTGAAAAGATTAAAGGAAAAGATCGCTTTGTAAGGTCCCCACACTAGAAGAGATTCAGCTAACATCAAAGAGTGTCTGTCAATCTAGAAGAAATTCAGCTATTCTTGAAAATATCTATGGAGAACACCACCATGGAAGTCGCTAACACTGTTCATCTGTGCTACTTGTATCGGATGCATCATCACTGAACGCAGAAAACGATTCATCTATGTATCATCTACATAAATTGGAGATGGCATAGGTGGGCATGGGTGGCACTCAGAGCTACAACTGGATACACTCGCTGTATTGTCCTCATAGGTGCTGTATCACTTGCATCCGACCTCTGTGTTAGGTCCTTATTGCACCCTAGCTTCAATATCATGAGCCTTATGTTTGTGAGAGAATGGTCTCTCAGGATTCTCCCACAGCTGACTTGAATGACTCATCCCCCCCTCCCCGCTCAGCTCGTTGCTGCCGTGAGGGGGGCTTAGTGGGCGGCTGCCGGAGTATGATGCTCCTTGGGACAGTCCTCTGTCCTTTTGTGGCCTCGTGCTCCTGCTGCCGTCCTCTTCAATTGTGCTGAGCAACTTTTCCTTTTCCTTCTGTTTCTTTTTTCTCCCCCCTCTTCTCCTATCTGCTTGCTGTTTCCTGCCGACCTTTTGCTTGTTTTGGTTATTCCTTTGGACTTCTTCTATTTTGACGCCCGGGTGCTTGGTGAGACATACTCTTGCACCCGTAGAACTGTAGTACCCAACGTCGAGAGCGAGGGGAACCGTTTATTACCTGGTTGATACCTGGTTGATGGGGTTCTGGGAGTTCTTCTACTCCCCAAGCCCGGCCCAAGGCCAGGCTTGACTTGTGAGAGTGTGGTCCACTAGGCTGTTGCTTGGAGCGGCCCGCAGGCCTACATACCCACCACAGCCCGGTTGGTCCGGCACTCCTTAGAGGAATAAATCTAGTTTCCTCTTGAAGATGTCCACGGTTGTTCCGGCAATATTTCTTACGCTTCCTGGGAGGGTGTTGAACAACCCTGGACCATTGATGTTTATACAGTGTTCTCTGATTGTGCCTATGGCACCCCTGCTCTTCACTGGTTCTATTCTGCATTTTCTTCCATATCGTTCACTCCAGTACGTTGTTATTTTACTGTGTAGATTTGGTACTTGTCCCTCCAGTATCTTCCAGGTGTATATTATTTGATATCTCTCTCATCTTCTTTCTAGTGAGTACATTTGGAGGGCTTTGAGACGATCCCAATAATTTAGGTGCTTTGTCGCGTCTATGCGTGCCGTATATGTTCTCTGTATTCCCTCTATTTCAGCAGAACATCCACTACAGGCTCACCATAGCCCGTGCTACTTTGAACTTCTTGTTCCAGAAAAAGTTCTTCTTCCACCTCATGGATGTTGCAGTGCTCAACTGCTACAATATGTACCTAGTAAAATCTGGCAGGAGACCGTCTATACGTACATTCAGTGCTGGTGTTGTGTCACAGCTGCTAGTAAAGTATGGCAAGGAGGGTTCTGTTGTACCGCGCGGAGTGCAAGCAACAATGCCACATGCAGCTCCAGACAGATTGAGGGGTAATGAGAACTTCAGAGTACATATGCTCGAGTATATGCCAGGCACAGCATCACGGGAGAAGGGTAAACGTGCTTGTATAGTCTGCAGGAACACTACCCGCAGAGAACAAAAACTAAGATGCATCAGCACCTGGTGCGTGGAGTGCAAGGTGCCACTCTGCCCCGTTGGCTGTTTCGCAGCATATCACACACTCGCGGAGTACTGAGTGTGTTTATGATGTGTGTATTTAGTGTGTGATACTGTAGAGTGTGTATATAAAGTGTAAATATAAATATATTAGGCATGATACATTGGAAATTGTGCAGGATAAGTGACGTTGTTTGCGATGCACGTAACAGTGTCTACGGACAGTACGGATGTTGTACTGCGATAATAGAGTGTACGTGTTCATTATACATTGGATTGGCATGTAAAAACAATGAAAATATATTTAGAAAGGTGCGCAAAAAATGACCGAAAATATATTCGTGGCAACTCGCGCGCCCCGCCCCGAGCGCCCCACCCGCCCCAGGAGCTTACGGCACGAGCGCACGGGGAATCATGACGTCACGCCCCAACTTACGGACCCCAAAGCAGCCAAAGTAAGTACAATTACGACTTTTTTTTTACATACCCATACTGAGGGAAGGGTTTTTGACACTTTAAAAAGAAAAAAAAATTTCCAGAGAATTTATTTCCTGCGCACCACGGGGGTGTCATATTTGAAGGCAACGCAGTTAAGGGGTTAAGTGCATCTGGTATCTCCCCCGTGTCCAAGCTCTTCCTCCACACTGTACTGAGTGCCTGTGCTACCGGCACTTTGCATTTCACATTTGAAATGCAAAATGACATTTTTATTGTCAATCCCCCTTTCGTCACTGAACCCGATCTCGATGGACTGTCGATTCTTAAGATGGTGTTTGTGGGGCGTATACTCACGATGCACCCCTAGGAGGCCCCGGCATGATCGGCGATAGCTTCTTGTCGGGTGTCCTGCCTCTAATTGTGGCTCCATGGTGGGTGTGGGGGCACATTCATGAATAAATGTTTTTCTCGTAGCGATGATATATACTGGTTCTACTGTTTCTCTTCTACCTTCTCAGGCTCGTGGGGTGGGCGACCAAGCCCCCGAGTCGGTGCGTGTTGGAAGACCGGGCTCTGTAGCCTCTGCTGCATTGGGCCCCGACCTTGCTCCTCCTTTGGCCTCTCTGACTCCTCCCCTCGGCTCCCCTCCCTCCTCTGTGGTTGGGTCGAGCCCCAAGCCCCCAGTGGTGACTACCTTGTCCCCTGGCGCGGCTCCATCTCTAGTTGTAACTACTGCGCCTTTTAACCCCTCTTTCTCTCTGGGGGTTCTCAACGCCATCCTCGTCACGGCCGCACTCGCTCAATTCCTTCCCGTTCTGATACCTATCAAGCCTTGTTTGGTCCTGCTCTGTGGGCCAAATATTTTGATCTCCTCCCTCTTGATTCTGCGCCTCTATCGACATCTCGTTGATTCCGTGGATGCCTCCGTTACCTTCAACCCCACTCGTCTCGGTACACGTGACGTTGCTGCTCCTTCTCAGGATGCGGCCTCCCGCTTGGCTGCCTTATCCTGCCTTGGCGAGACCCCTGTTCGGGTCTCAAAGAACGCTCAGTTGAACGCCAGTGTTGGCACTATTCTTCCGCTCCATGTTGCGACCGGTGTTCGGGATCTGCGAGTCTGCCACGACGATATTCGACATATCCTTGATGCCCAGGGCCATTCTATTCTCCAGGTGGATACGTTTACTCGTCCCCCTCGTGGTCATCGCCGTCTGCCCCTTCGGGTTGTGAAGATTACCTTTGATGGTAGGACCCTTCCACCCTCTGTCATTCTTGCTGGTGCCAGGTGCTCTGTCCAGGAGTACATTCCTTCTCCTAGGCTCTGTAACAAGTGCTGGAGGTTTGGGCATGGTGCCCTTCGCTGCTCTGGGACTGTCTCTCTCTGTCCTTTGTATGGGGGTGAAGGTCACTCTTAAGTCAGAGTGCACTTCTCCCCGGGCTCGTTGCCTCAACTGCGGTGAGGCCCATCCTACCTTCTCCCATGCGCGTGTCCATTACAAGCTTGAGGCAGCCGTCCTCAACTTGAAGCACCGGGAGCATTTATCTTTTCCTGAGGCGAGGCGCCAGGTTCACCGGCTCCCACCTGGTTGATACCTGGTTGATGGGGGTTCTGGGAGTTCTTCTACTCCCCAAGCCCGGCCCGAGGCCAGGCTCGACTTGTGGGAATTTGGTTTTGCCTTATGCTAATCTCTCTTATGCTCGTGTGTTGCGCTCTTCCTCTCCTCGTCCTTCCCACCTTCCTCAGACTCTCAACCGTTTCCGGGCCTTGGACCCTGATATGCCCACTGCCCCCTCCTCTGTTCCTTTGAGTTGTCCTGAAGGATCCACCACCTGGTCCTCTGTCTGGGGTTCCCCTTCTTTCTACCCGGTCTGTCTTGTCTCCTGTGTCTCCTTCCTTGTCTCCTTCCGTTCCTCCTTCCGTTCCTTCCCCTCCGTCTCTTGACTCTCCCCGCCGCCTGTCGGTGTGGGCTGATGTCCATCGCTCTCCAAACGTCCGTCGGTTGTGCTCTCGTTCAGCTTCTCCTGTTGAGACGCTAGAATCCATTGCCCAGTACGTAGTTGCTGGGACACCTGTCTCTCTAAGTCAGAAGCGTAAGCCTGGCTCCTCTCCTTCCTCCTCCCCAGCGGGTAAGAAGGTTTCGCTTTCTTCCTTGGCCCCTACTTCTGCCTCTTACGCTCCTTTCCCTCCCATTTCGGTGGTTGTGCCCCCTGTTCCTGCTATGGAGGTTACTTTGGCCCCTGCTTTCCTCTCAGTTGCTGCCCTTGCTGAGGTGCACTCCCCTCTTTCTACTCCCCCTCTTCCTGCTGCTGTCCTTGACTGCTCCCCTCCGTTGTCTCCTCCTCTTCCTTCTCCTCCTCCGGACCCCGCCCCCCAACCTCTTGTCTGTTCTCCCGCTTAAACCGCGCACATCATTTATATATGATTTCGTGTCTAGCACTATAATTTAAATGCCCCGCCTGGGATAGGGGCAGCTATAGTACAGCCACGACCGATAGTTGCCAGATGCCACCTAGAAAAAAATCCAGGCCAACATTCTTGGGTGTTAGAGCGTCAGTATTGAGCAAGCCACCAAGGCTGGTGCACGCAGCACGAGCTCTCAGCACCGCTGTTCAGCTTGTGACCACAACATCGCCTACAAATGCCATAATATAAATGATACTGCTATTATTTAGCAGTGATAGTATTACTGAAGCTCCCTGACTGTGATAAAACTGACCAGGATTCTGATAATAGCGTGATTGTGGTGACATTTAGCGCTGTGCTCCATTGAGGGAGGAGTAAGGCTGTAGAGGGAGGGTTGTGGCGTCGTCTTCTGACTGGGTGTGGCCACCATTTATTGACTGCACTCACCATACCAGCTTAGTGTTTCGCTGTGGTGAACACAAATGTAGATACTTATATATAACGTGTGTATAGTGTGAGATAACAGCGAGAGGACTAGGTTGGGAGCCGCCATTTTGGTGAGGGAGGAGCGTCGTCTGCACGACTTGGCATGTTGTTTACTGATGGCCACTATGGTCTTTGGGCACCATACCAGCTTATTTGTACAGGTATGGCGAATAAAACAGGTAGATACTTATATATCATGTGTGTATAGAGCGTAATAACACCACAAACAATATTGTTGGAGGACAAATATTAGTGCGTCTGGTCTTGAGGGCGGCCGCCGATCAGCTGACTGTGAGAGTAGCTACGTCTTTGTGCCTTTACTCACCATACAAGCTGAGATGTACAGTTATGGTGAACAAAACATGTAAATACGTACATATAACGTCTGTGTATAGTGATAGAGCCTGTGCTCCTGCTGGTTGATTTCAATTGTCGTCATTCTCTTTGGGATGATGTTCTGACGAATACCCGATGTCGCCTTCTTGAGCCGTTTATCCTCTCTTCTTCCCTGTCTCTTCTGAATTCTGGTGAGCTCACTCATTTGAACTCTCAGACTCGCTCCCTTTCCTGTCTTGATCTTTCTCTTTGCTCTTCTTCTCTTTACTTAGATTTCACGTGGCAGGTTCTTGATGACCTCCATGGCAGTGACCATTTCCCCATCCTTATTTCCTTTTTCTCTTTTCGTCCTTTCCTCTCCTTCCCTAGGTGGCAGTTTGCTAAAGTGGACTGGAACCTATTTACCCTCAGTGCTGCTCTCTCTGACCTCTCCCTTCTGCCTCTCCCTCACGCTCTCCTCCTTTTTCATGACACTGTCTTCGGCGCTGCCCTCTGCTCTATTCCTCACTCTTCCTCTCGGGGTCCACGGAAGTGCGTTCCCTGATGGAATGCAGAC
>WNGS01164437.1:41107612-41128735 GCA_020271785.1 Procambarus virginalis | reverse complement strand
TTAGAGGCATTAAATATGCAAAAACTAGAAGATAGAAGAAAAGAGGCGATATGATCACTACGTACAAAATAGTAACAGGAATGGATAAAATCGACAGGGAAGATTTCCTGAGACCTGGAACTTCAAGAACAAGAGGTCATAGATTTTAACTAGCTAAACACAGATGCAGAAGAAACGTACGAAATTCACCTTCGCAAATAAGTGGTAGACGGTTGGAACAAGTAAGTGATAAGGTGGTGGAGGCCAAAACCGTCAGTAGTTTCAAAGCGTTATATGACAAAGAGTGCTGGGAAGACGGGACACCACGAGCGTAGCTCTCATCCTGTAACTACACTTAGGTAATTACACTTAGGTAATTACTGACACCATCCCCCCACCACTGACACCATCCCCCCCCCACTGACACCATCCCCCCCACCACTGACACCATCCTCCAACCACTGCACCATCCCCCCACCACTGACACCATCCCCCCCCCACTGACACCATCCCCCCCCACCACTGACACCATCCCCCCCACCACTGACACCATCCCCCCCACCACTGACACCATCCCCCCCACCACTGACACCATCCCCCCCCCACTGACACCATCCCCCCCCACCACTGACACATCCCCCCCCCCACTGACACCATCCCCCCCACCACTGACACCATCCCCCCCACCACTGACACCATCCCCCCCACCACTGACACCATCCCCCCACCACTGACACCATCCCCCCCACCACTGACACCATCCCCCCCACCACTGACACCATCCCCCCCACCACTGACACCATCCCCCCCCCACCCACTGACACCATCCCCCCCCCACCACTGACACCATCCCCCCCACCACTGCCACCATCCCCCCCACCACTGACACCATCCCCCCATCACTGACACCATCCCCCCCACCACTGACACCATCCCCCCACCACTGACACCATCCCCCCACCACTGCCACCATCCCCCCCACCACTGACACCATCCCCCCCACCACTGACACATCCCCCCCACCACTGCCACCATCCCCCCCACCACTGACACCATCCCCCCACCACTGACACCATCCCCCCCCCACTGACACCACCCCCCACCACTGACACCATCCCCCCACCATTGACACCATCCCCCCACCACTGACACCATCCCTCCCACCACTGACACCATCCCCCACCACTGACACCATCCCTCCCACCACTGACACCATCCCTCCCACCACTGACACCATCCCTCCCACCCACTGACACCATCCCTCCCACCACTGACACCATCCCTCCCACCACACTGACACCATCCTCCCACCACTGACTCCACCCCCCACCACACCACTGACAACACCCTCCTCACCACTGACACCATCCACCCACACCCCCACACCACTGACACCATGCCTCCACCACTGACACCATCCTCCCCTCCACCACTGACACCATCCTCCCCCTCCACTGACACCATCCCCCCTCCACTGACACCATCCCCCCCCCCTCCACTGACACCATCCCCCCACTACTGACACCATCCCCCTCACCACTGACACCATCTCCCCCACCACTGACACCATCCATGCCACCACTGACACCATCCCTCCCACCACTGACACCATCCCTCCCACTACTGACTCCATCCCTCCCACCACTGACACCATCCCTCCCACCACTGACACCATCCCTCCCACCACTGACACTATCCCCCCACCACTGACACCATCCCTCCCACCACTGACACCATCCCCCCCACCACTACACCATCCCCCCCCCACCACTGACACCATCCCTCCCACCACTAACACCATCCCTTCCACCACTGACACCATCTCCCCACCACTGACACCATCCCTCCCACCACTGACACCATCCCCCCACTACTGACACCATCCCACCCACCACTGACACCATCCTCCCCTCCACCACTGACACCATCCTCCCCCTCCACTGACACCATCCCCCCTCCACTGACACCATCCCCCCCTCCACTGACACCATCCCCCCCTCCACTGACACCACCACCCCCCCACCACTGACACCATCCCTCCACCACTGACACCATCCCCCCCACCACTGACACCATCCCCTCACCACAGACACCATCCTTCCACCACTGACATCATCCCCCCCACCACTGACATCATCCCCCCCACCACTGACATCATCCCCCCCCACCACTGACACCATCCCCCCCCACCACTGACACCATCCCCCCACCACTGACACCATCCCCCCCCACCCTGACACCATCCCCCCACCACTGACACCATCCCCCCACCACTGACACCATCCCCCCACCACTGACACCATCCCCCCACCACTGACACCATCCCCCCACCACTGACACCATCCCCCCACCACTGACACCATCCCCCCACCACTGACCCTATCCCCCCACCACTGACACCATCCCCCCACCACTGACACCCATCCCCCCACCACTGACACCATCCCCCCACCACTGACACCATCCCCCCACCACTGACACCATCCCCCCACCACTGACACCATCCCCCCACCACTGACACCATCCCTCCCACCACTGACACACCATCCTCCCACCACTAACACCATCCCTCCCACCACTAACACCATCCCCCACCACTGACAACACCATCCCCCACCACCACTGACACCATCCCCCCACCACTGACACCATCCCCCCACCACTGACACCATCCCCCCACCACTGACACCATCCCCCCACCACTGACACCCATCCCCCCACCACTGACACCATCCCCCCACCACTGACACCATCCCCCCCCCCTGACACCATCCCCCCACCACTGACACCATCCCTCCACCGCTTACACCATCCTCCCACCACTGACGCCATCCCTCCCACCACTGACGCCATCCCTCCCACCACTGATGCCATCCCTCCCACCACTGATACCATCCATTAAACATTAAAAGATCTGCACCTCAAGGTTCAGTCCTTGCACCGCTACTGTTCCTTATTCTCATATCTGATATAGACAAAAATACATGTCACAGCTTTGTGTCGTCCTTTGCAGATGACACAAAAATCAGCATGAAAATTACCTCTGCTGAAGACATTTAAAAACTACAAGCAGATGTCAACAATGTTTTCGATTGGGCAGCAGAAAATAACATGATGTTTAACAGTGATAAATTTCAGGTACTCAGGTACGGCAAAAATGAGGATCTGAAACATAATACAGGGTACAAAACACAATCAAATCTTCCCATAGTAGTAAAACAGCATGTCAAGGATTTGGGAATAATGATGTCAGACGATCTAACGTTTAGGGAGCATAACCAAGCAAATATTTCGTCAGCCAGAAAAATGATCGGATGGATTACGAGAACTTTCAAATCCAGGGATCCCATCACAATGGATGTACTCTTCAAGTCACTTGTGTTGTCCCGTCTCTAGTACTGCTCAGTACTCACTTCCCCCTTCAGAGCAGGAGAGATTGCTGAAATAGAGGGAATACAGAGAACATATACGTCACGCATAGACGAGATAAAGCACCTATATTATTGAGATCGTCTCAAAGCTCTCCAAATGTACTCTCTAGAAAGGAGACGAGAGAGATACCAAATAATATACACATGGAAAATACTGGAGGGCCAGGTCCCAAATCAGCACAGTAAAATAATAACGTACTGAAGTGAACGATATGGGAGAAAATGCAAGATTGATCCAGTGAAGAGCAGAGGTGCCATAGGCACAGAGAGCACTGTATAAACATCAGAGGTCTGCGGTTGTTCAACGTGCTCCCAGCGACTATAAGAAATATTGCCGGAATAACCGTGAACATCTTCAAGAGAAAACTGGACTGTTTTCTAAGAGAAGTTCCGGACCAGACAGGCTGTGGTGGGTATGTGGGCCTGCGGGCCGCTCCAAGCAACAGCCTGGTGGACCAAGCTCTCACAAGTCGAGCCTGCCTCGGGCCGGGCTTGGGGATAGAAGAACTCCCAGAACCCCATCAACCAGGTATCAACCAGGTATCCTTGACACCATCCTCCCACCACTGACACCATCCCTCCCACCACTGACACCGTCCCCCACCACTGACGCCACCCCTCCACACCCTGACACCATCCACCCACACCCTCCACACCACTGACACCATCCCCCCCACACCACTGACAACACGCCGCACACGACTGACAACACCCCGCACATGACTGACACCACCACCCCACACCACTGACACCCCCCCCCACACCCACTGACACCACCCCCCACACCACTGACACCATCCCCCCCCCACACCACTGACACTACCCCCCACACCACTGACACCATCCCCCCACACCACTGACACCATCCCCCCCCACACCACTGACACCATCCCCCCCCACACACATTTTTTTTTTTTTTTTGAGATATATACAAGAGTTGTTACATTCTTGTACAGCCACTAGTACGCGTAGCGTTTCGGGCAGGTCCCTGGAATACGATCCCCTGCCGCGAAGAATCGTTTTTTCATCCAAGTACACATTTTACTGTTGCGTTAACAGAGGCTACAGTTAAGGAATTGCGCCCAGTAAATCCTCCCCGCCAGGATACGAACCCATGACATAGCGCTCGCGGAACGCCAGGCGAGTGTCTTACCACTACACACGGAGACCGTATTGACACCATCCCCCCCCACACCACTGACACCATCCCCCCCCACACCACTGACACCATCCCCCCCCCACACCACTGACACCATCCCCCCCCCCAATTTGGGGTGGGATGGTGTATATGTGTCAATTTGAATGAAATATTGACACATCGTTGGTACATTGGTTATAGAATTGTCTCTGAATTCACGTATCTTTTCGCACTCTATCACATAGTGACGGAGGGTGTGCGAATAATTTTGTTGACACAGTTTACATTTGGTCAGGTCTACATCGGCAGATAATGAGAATTCCCAGAGATACTTGTAACCGAGTCTAAGCCGAGCAGTAGTAACATCTAGAAGTCTGCTGATTTTATTGGATGAACCATAGGTGTGTGGCTCCTCTTGCATGATAGTACTGAACGAAAGTTAATCTCCGCAAACACTTTCGGGTTTTGGGCAAGTTGCCCCTCCACTCTCTCCAGTTTTTTTTGGACATTCCTCGGTAGTGGGCGGAAATACTGAAAAGTGTATACTCTTTTCAACTTTGTCACCTTAATTCTCGTCCTATGTCTTTCATTTTGGTATCAATGTGTTCGCAATAGAATTCCCAACAGAACTATACGAATATAATGTCAAAGATAGCAGCGCGCTCCACCCACCGACAAGATGAATGTAGGCCAAGGGTACTAGAAAAAGAAAGCTGTGCCACCCTCAGGCAACTCTCATTACATTAGAGTGTGGCAATACTGAAAAGTGTATACCCTTTTCAACTTTGTTACCTCAATTCTCATCCTAGGTTTTTCAATTTGGTATCAATGTGTTCACAATAGAATTCTCTACAGGACTAAAGGCATATAAACTCCAAAAGCTCAGCTTAACATCCGCAACAAACAGAGAAAGCGAGAGTGTGTTACCCGGGAGCTCACAAGAGGGATAAAATGTATACACTCTTTTCATTTTGGTCACCTCAATTGTCATCCTAGGTCTTTCATTTTGGTATCAATGTATTTGCAAAAGAATTCCCAACTGGAATATATGCATAAAATGTCAAAAACAGCAGCGCACTCCACCCGCTGACGTGATGAAAGCAGGCAGCGTTACCCAGGATTCCAGAGCCTGGCCTTCCATTAGAGAGCGTAGTAATACTGAAAGTGAATACTGTTTTCAACTTTGTCATCTCAATTCTCCTCCTAGGTTTTTCAATTTGGTATCAATGTGTTTGCAATAGAATACTCTACAGGTTTAAATGCATATAAACTCCAAAAGCACGGCATTCCATCTGCACAAAACAGAGAAAGTGAGAGAAAGTAACCCGGGAGCACTCTAGTACAATGTAATGTGTACACTCTTTTCACTTTGGTTACCTCAATTCTCGTCATATGTCTTTCGTTTTGGTATCAATGTGTTCGCAATTGTATCTGCTGGCATTTTACCCTTTGCTTGGATCTGAAGGGTTTTAGGCTCGCCACCTTGAGGATACCTTGAGGTGCTTCCGGGGCTTATCGTCCCCGCGGCCCGGTCATCGACCAGGCCTCCTGGTTGCTGGACTGATCAACCAGGCTGTTGGATGCGGCTGCTCGCAGCCTGACGTATGAGTCACAGCCTGGTTGATCAGGTATCCTTTGGAGGTGCTTATCCAGTTCTCTCTTGAACACTGTGAGGGGTTTGCCAGTTATGCCCCTTATGTGTAGCGGAAGCGTGTTGAACAGTCTCGGGCCCCTGATGTTGACAGAGTTCTCTCTCAGAGTACCAGTTGCACCTCTGCTTTTCAATGGAGGTATTCTGCACATCCTGCCATGTCTTCTGGTCTCATGTGATGTTATTTCTGTGTGCAGGTTTGGGACCAGCCCCTCTAATATTTTCCACGTGTAAATTATTATGTATCTCTCCCGCCTGCGCTCAAGGGAATACAGATTTAGGCTCTTTAGTCGGTCCCAATAGTTTAGATGTTTTACTGAGTGGATTCTAGCAGTAAAGGACCTCTGCACGCTCTCCAGGTCAGCAATTTCTCCAGCTGTGAAAGGGGCTGTCATTGTGCAGCAGTATTCCACTCTAGAGAGCACAAGCGTTTTGAAAAGTGTCATCATCGGTATAGCATCTCTAGTGTGAAAAGTTCTTGTTATCCAACCTGTCATTTTTCTTGCAGTTGTGACGGCTACTTTATTGTGTTCTTTAAAGGTAAGGTCTTCCGACATGAGTACACCCAGATCCTTTACATTGCCTTTTCGTTCTATGTTATGATTTGCCTGAGTTTTGTACGTGGTTTCCGTTTTTATATTTTCATTTTTTCCATAGCGCATGAGCTGGAACTTGTCTTCGTTAAACACCATATTATTTTCTGTAGCCCATAGAAAGACCTGATCTACATCTGACTGGAGGTTTGCCGTGTCCTCTATGTTGCCTACTCTCATGAAGATCCTAGTGTCATCTGCAAAGGATGATACAGTGCTATAGGTTGTGTTCTTGTCTATGTCCGATATGAGGATGAGAAAAAGTACTGGAGCAAGCACAGTACCCTGGGGGACTGAGCTCTTAACGATTGATGGGCTGGATTTTATTTTGTTGACTATTACACATTGGGTTCTGTTGGTCAGGAAATTGTAGATCCATCTGCCTACTTTTCAGGTAATTCCTTTTGAGCGCATTTTATGCGCAATAACACCATGGTCACATTTATCAAAAGCTTTTGCGAAATCTGTGTAAATTACATCAGCGTTTTGTTTGTCTTCCATAGCATCTAATGCCATATCATAGTGGTCCAGCAACTGCGACAGGCAAGAGCGCCCTGTTCTGAAACCATGTTGTCCGGGGTTATGGAGATGTTGTGATTCCATGTATTTTGTGATCTTGCTTCTTAGCACTCTCTCAAAAATTTTTATGATGTGCGATGTTAGTGCTATCGGTCTGTAATTTTTTGCCTCTGCCTTATTTCCTCCTTTATGAAGTGGTGCTGTCTCTGCTGTTTTTAGTATATCAGGAATAACGCCAGTATCTAGGCTTTGTCTCCACAGAATGTGAAGGGCCTGCGATAGTGGTTTTTTACAGTTCTTGATGAATATGGAGTTCCAAGAATCCGGGCCTGGTGCAGAGTGCATAGGCATACTGTTTATGGCTTCTTCAAAATCCAGTGGGGATAGGGTGACGTCTGATATATGATTTGATGCTGGTATCATATCCATGAAAAATTCATTTGGGTTATCGATCTTTAGTGCGTTTAATGGCTCGCTGAAGACAGAGTCGTATTGCTTCCTCAGTAGCTCGCTCATTTCTTTGTTGTCATCGGTGAAAGTTCCATCTTCCTTTCGCAGGGGCCCGATACTAGATGTGGTTTTTTATCTTGATTTTGCATAGGAGAAAAAATATTTCAGGTTTCTCTCTATTTCACTGATGGCCTTTTGCTCTCTTTCCCTCTCCTGCGTTTTGTATGATTCTTGTAGCTTGAGTTCAATTTTTCCTATTTCGCTACCTAACCTTCTTCGCCGTTCTTGAGATAGGGTGCGACTCTCAAGTTGTACCGCGATTCGTTTTCTTCGCCTATATAGGGAACGACGTTCTCGTTCCAATCTGCATCTCTTCCTCTTTTTTCTTAGGGGGATGCGGTTTGTACATATTTCTAGTGCTACTGAGCTTATTTTTTCCAGGCACTGGTTCAGGTTTGCATTTCCGAGCTGTTCTTCCCAGTTTATTTCTGTGAAGTCCTGGTTTATTTGCCCCCAGTTTATCTGTTTATTATTGAAGTTGAATTTGCTGAAATCTCCTCCACCGGGAATCCGGACTGGTTTTGAAGGTCTATTCCCCATGGTTGTCATAACTTCAATTAAGTTGTGATCTGAGTAACAGGTATTTGTAATCATTATGTTCCTGATCAATTCATCATTATTAGTGAAAATGAGGTCCAGCGTGTTCTCCTTCCTCGTTGGTTCTACTATTTGCTGGTTTAAGGCAAACCTGTCGCACATCCGTAGCAGGTCATTTGCATGTGCCTGTTCATTAAGGCTACTTCCTGGTATTCTTTCTGATATTACTGTATTAGTCAGGTGCTTCCATTTCAGGTGCCGTAGGTTGAAGTCCCCAAGCAGGATGATGTTCGGAGCTGGATTTGTGAGGTTTTCCAAGCAGTGGTCTACTTTCTACAAACAAAATTATTAACATGTGTCAATGGCATGTGCTTGAAACAATACAAAATTAAACAATTATTACATTAATGAAACAAAGTTCTGACCTAACAACCACAAATGAATTTTAAGATTAGATAATGATTTTTTTTCTTTTTTTTTTTTTTCTTTTCCAATGTACAATATATATTTACAAGACCAATGTACAATATATTTAATTTGCAATATATTTACAAGTTATATACAAGGCCTGGAACAAGAAGACTAACATCTGCGTGATAGCAGTCAGGATTCACTGGCCTCAATGTGGTTGCTAGAACATTAATGAAATCTTTATGACAAGCACTGTAAGAAAATTACAAATGGCAGTAGACTTAACAATGGCATTTAATTTGTAACAAAATAAAATTGAGAAAACATAATCATACTATATATATAGGTAATAATAAGACACATGTGGTGGAAATACTGCAAATGAATTTTCAAAACCAAACAGAATAACTGCAGAGTGCACTTAATTGTAAATTCTGCGGATATCTACACCTAACTCATCCAGAGCACTATACAACTCTGGCTCTGACTGATGATCAAGAACAGATGAAACTGCATGTGACAAACTATCATCTTGAGGGATAACCTTGTTAACATCTAGCCAATGGACATGTGGTGAGTGCACGGTTGAAACAAGAGGTCTAGATCTAAGATTATAAGTGCTAGTATGGGGTTGCTGAACATCAAGTGGTCTGTCAACCACAGAAGGTGGTGTCCCGATAGGAGGATCTGTCTGGGTAAGTTCATTGTCATCTTCCTCATCAGTGTTGTCAACAGTCATTTTAGCTAACTTCATATGGTCTAAATGCTCATTTATATACTCCCCTGATACTAAATTTTTCAATCTATACTTGTTACCTTTGATAAGCTCGATTACCTTATATGGACCCAAAAATTTCTTAGTTAACTTATATATAGGACCAGACCTGTGTTGGTTAAGTATCATTACTACAGGGTGACACCACCCCCCACACCACTGACACACCGGGTGTCAGTGGTGTGCGGGGGGTGGTGTCAGTGGTGTGGGGGGGGGTGTCAGTGGTGTGGGGGTGGTGTCAGCCCCCACACCAGCCCGGCCCGAGGCCAGGCTCGACTTGTGAGAGTTTGATCCACCAGGCTGTTGCTTGGAGCGGCCCGCAGAGCCACATACCCACCACAGCCCGGCTGATCCGGGACTTCTCTTAGGAAACAGTCCAGTTTTCTCTTGAAGATGTCCACGGTTGTTCCGGCAATATTTCTTATAGTCGCTGGGAGGACGTTGAACAACTGCGGACCTCTGATGTTTATACAGTGTTCTCTGATTGTGCCTATGGCACCTCTGCTCTTCACTGGTTCTATTCTGCATTTTCTTCCATATCGTTCACTCCAGTACGTTGTTATTTTACTCTGTAGATTAGGGACCTGTCCCTCCAGTATTTTCCATGTGTATATTATTTGGTATCACTCTCGTCTCCTTTCTAGAGAGTACATTTGGAGAGCTTTGAGACGATCCCAATAATTTAGGTGTTTTATCTCGTCTTTGCGTGCCGTATATGTTCTCTGTATTCCCTCTATTTCAGCAATCTCTCCTGCTCTGAAGGGGGAAGTGAGTACTGAACAGTACTCGAGACGGGACAACACAAGTGACTTGAAGAGTACAACCATTGTGATGGGATCCCTGGATTTGAAAGTTCTCGTAATCCACCCCATCATTTTTCTGGCTGACGCAATATTTGTTTGGTTATGCTCCCTAAACGTTAGATCGTCTGACATCATTATTCACAAATCCTTAACATGTTTTTTTTTCTATTATGGGAAGATTCGATTGTGTTTTGTACCCTGTATTATGTTTCAGATTCTCATTTTTGTCGTACCTGAGTATCTGAAATTTATCACTGTTAAACATCATGTTATTTTCTGCTGCCCAATCGAAAATTTGTTGACATTTGCTTGTTTTAATTTTTCAATGCCTTCAGTAGAGGTAATTTTCATGCTGATTTTTGTGTCATCTGCGAAGGATGACACGAAGCTGTGACGTGTATTTTTGTCTATATCAGATATGAGAATAAGGAACAGCAGTGGTGCAAGAACTGTACCTTGAGGTACAGAGCTTTTAACATCGCTTGGACTCGATTTTATTTGATTGACTGTTACTCTTTGTGTTCTGTTCGACAGGAAATTGAGTATCCAGCGTCCTACTTTTCCAGTTATTCCCATTGACCTCTTTTTTGTGTGCTATCACCCCATGGTCACATTTGTCGAATGCCTTTGCAAAGTCTGTGCATACAACATCTGCATTTTGCTTTTCTTCTAGAGCTTCTGTGATTTTGTCATAGTGGTTGAGTAACTGTGACAGACAGGATCCTCCCGCTCTAAATCCATGTTGTCCTGGGTTGTGCAATTCATTGTTTTCCATAAAACTAGAAATTTGATTCCTAATCACAATTTCAAACACTTTTCTGGGGGGAGCCCCGTCGGCTCCCCGGAGCTATCCCAGGCTGATATGCTAATGTCAGACTTTGGCATCAGTCATGTGTATGGAGTTCTTAGGCCTACCGGGGACCACGGCCAGAACCGGGCCCCCTCAGAGAGGCACGGGGAGCAATGGCCTATAGAAGCCCCCGTGTGATTGGAAGCATTCTATGTCTGCCATCGACCGGGACAGGCACCCAGAAAGGTAAGCGCCCCAAAACAAACCCCTATTCTGGTTAAAATTGCTACCAAAAGTCAAACTAGTGGATAGAACTCCCTAACAGAAAAACAAGCAAACTAGTATGACGTCACACGTCACCGCGCCGCTGTCTGCGCAGCTCCCCCCTCCCCGGGAGGGGGAAGGGGGAGCCCCAGACCTCCCACGCCGGCTATCCACCCATCAGTTCTTCGGCTGATGCTATAGGCACCGGTTATGTGCTCCGGCTCCAGTGGTTGTTTCAGCACTGTACCTAGAGTGTGGTGTCTGTTTTTCTAGGTGGTGCGTGAGCCGGGAGTGATTCTCCAGTACTCGGGCTGCATGCGCCTAGGGTTCCCATCCCTAGGTGCCCTGTAAGTACTGCCCTTGGGACTTGGGGCCACCTTCCACAAGTTCCTTGGGGTCTGCCCCTGCTAGGCCGTTTACTGCTTGGTTTTCGGCCGCTCTTTGTGTGCTCGGGTGTTCTGTCTCCCTTGTTCGCCTTAGAGTAAGGGGCAGTTTTGCACTGGTGGGGCGCAGGGTACTGTGCAGCTTGTCTTTCCCAATCATAGCGGCCGGCTCTGTTCCGCTTGGGTACGCTGTCCTCTTGCGGGGTTTTCTTTTTCTTTTTGTTTATCTACCTGGTGGGGGGGTCTGCCTTCGTTCTTGCCCCTGGTGTCCCTTGTGTTCTGAGTTTTCTGGTGGTACCCCCTGCTTGGTCCCCGTGAGTGTACACGTCCCGGGGGTTCAGCTCTTAGAAAGTTGTTTGGTAGTTTTGGGTGCCGGTTAGCAGTACCCTGCCTGGGATTACCTGAGCGCGAGTCCTCTTATAGTAAACGCTCGGGACCCTGGGAAACCCCTGGGGGCGCGAGGGTCCGATGGATGTGACCCCAGAGCCCCCCCCTCGCTTCCAGCGAGTTTGAGGGTTGCTCACCCCTTGTCTCTGGGTGACTCTCTGTTTTGCCTCCGTCTGCTGCCTGTGGGGTCGGTGACACCTTCGACCCAGAGTCCTGCGAGTTTGTTGCTCGTTGTGGCTCGCTTACCCAGTTGTGCACAGCTGGTGCGGGCAGCAGGGGCGTTGCACTTGAGCCTTGGTGGTGGCAACGCTCTCGTGGTAACTCCCCGGGAGCCCCGGGGCTGCCCCGTTTTGGTTCTTGTTTTTCCCCTGGATTCCCCTTCCTGCCTGCATCCGGTTCCTTACCGTCTGTAGGTTCAGGGCGGGGTTTGTTGGTGTTGAGACTCGGGCAGTCTCGGGGAAATCCCCTTCCGGGGTAGTGACGGGGGCATTTGAGCCTGTTCCTCCAGCCGTGTTGTAAGAGTCTGCCAGTGGGCTCCCTTCCTTCGTGTTTTCACGGCTGCCCCGGTTTTCTGGTACGGCCGGGGCTTTGGGGGGACGGCTCGGCCCCGGGGCCTGTCGTGTGGGTTCCCGGGGCTGGGGAGGGGCTGACTTGGGAGGCCTTAATGGCCCCGTTGGACCCCGTGGGGGTTTTTCTCCCCCTCTAGGCGGGGCTTGTGGTTACGCGGAGTAGGGTTTTCCTCCCCACTCGCCGTACGTGCTGTTGGGTGTCAGCCCCTCCCCGGGCTCGGTTCCTTGGCCTTTGAGTCGGTTGGTTCCGTCCTGTGGGTGGATGTTTCCCCCCACCCCCTTTTGGGACGGTGTTTTCGTCATGTTTCCCCGTTTTGGGGGTTCTACGTGACTCCTGGTCTCGGGTGCACCTGCGCCTTTGTGTGCCTTCGGGACTGGTTTTGGCTTCCGTGTTCTCGAGGGTTCGGGAAGGTGTTTCGCTACTTCCCGCGTTATTGGAACGTCTGTCGGCTCCTCGTCCTTGTCGCCGAGTTGGGCTACTTGTAGCCCTGTTGGGCTACTTGTAGCCTTGTTGGGCTGCTTGTGGACCGGCTGCGTGCTTTATTTTGGGCTCTGTCTTCGCTTCTTTGGCCGGTTTTATTGTTCCTGCTCACTCTTTTGGCTTCTTTTTAGTGCAGTAGTCCTGGTTGCCGCCTTCCCGCAGAGACTGTTGCGCGTTTTCGGCCAGCGTGTCATGCGCGTGCGCCGCGGAGTTTGTTTTGGTTTGGGCGGTGTGTAGTGCTGGTGTTAGACGCCTTCTTGCTCCAGTGCTTCGCCTCTCGCTCTTCTCCCTTGGCGCGGTGTGTGCCCCTTCGCTCCGGGGGTGTCCTGGGTTCCAGTTGTGGGGAGGCCGCAGAGGTTTTCTGTCATGGGTGTGGGCCGCCTTCTTCGCCTCTCCCCTGCTCTCCTGCAGGTCCGGCTCTGGCGTCTTCACCTGTCAGTGCTCCCAGGTTCTTCTGGGCTCGGTTGAGTCGTGTCACTTCGTGCTACCGTTAGCCAGGTGAGTTTCTGCGGTCTGGCGTCTTTTGCAGGGTGCTGGATGCGGTGTTATATACCTGTCTTTATTTGGGTATCTTTTTGTACGACTGAGACCGTTCGCACACCAGTGTCTGTCCCCCTTTTCACCCCTTCCTGTCCCACTCTTGTGCATGTCCAACCCATGCTAGGGTCATTCAGGGGTTCCACCTTTGTTAGTGTTATGAGGTGTGGGGGTTGTGGTGTTGGTTTCTGTACTCGCCTGGTAGGGCTCCTGGCTGTGCTTGCAAGGTTTTGCACTCTGGTTTTTGGGTCCCGCTTATCTGGTAGAACTTGCGGGATAGTACCAGTGGAGTGCAGTGGTGCTATGGGCACCATCGGGGAACACTGTATATCCTTCAGAGGTCTGCAGTTGTTCAAAGACCTACGTGCGAGCATACGCCTTCTTGCTGGAAAATTACCTTGGGGTTTTCCTTGAGGTGCTTCCGGGGCTTAGCGTCCCTGCGGCCCGGTCGTCGACCAGGCCTCCTGGACTGCTCATCCTGGCTGTTGGACGTGGCTGCTCGCTGCCTAACGTACGAGTCACAGCCTGGTTGATCGGGTATCCTTTGGAGGTGCTTCTCCAGTTCTCTCTTGAACCACCCCGTCCTCGCAACATTTAATAAGTCGTTCTTGCCTTATTAGTTACGTGCATGGGTGACATGCTAAACATCATCGTTTTCCTTTTCGGAACTTCATGGAAAACACCGACCTTCCTTACCCTACTTAGTATGTTGAAATGAGCGTCTTATGGTTTCGTAATTACAATTGTTACTTACCCTATTATAGGTGTAACAACGCTGAACACTGTGGGGGATTGCCAGTTATGCCCCTTATGGTCCATCCGTGGACTTCCGGGGCTCGCTAGCTTGCTTTCGAATTAGTTATGGCCATCCTGGTTGTGGGAGTCTGTGGGCCTGCAGGCCGCTCCATGTGGCTGCCTGGTGGGCCTCCCTCTGGCCGGTCTAGCCTGGCCTCGGGCCAGGCTTGGGGTGTACGTGAGCTCCCAGTTCCTTATCCTGCCGATTTTGAGCGGGGTTTCTCCGCCTTGGTCGCCTGGTATGCGGGTTCCTGGGCCTGCTGGGTTCTGTCGTGTCTCCGTGGGCCCTGTCTGGGGTCTGTCTGCTCCATTCTCTGCCTTTGCAGAAGCGAGTTGCTCTTTACCTGTGGCATGTTGCGGTGGTGCCTGTTGCTACTACTGCGCGTGTGCTTTAGTACCGTGTTTTGCGGTGGCGTGTCCTTATTCCTGGGGTTTTTATGCTTCTGCTCTTTCGTACTGTCTCACCCCTGTCGTTTTTCCTGGCATCTCCTTTTGTCTGTTTTGCCTGCACTTGCTGCTATGTTGGGGGGCGTGGTCGGTTTCCACCACTTCCTTGCTTGTGCGTTCCCTTGTTTTCCTCCTCTGCCGCAGGGGTGTTCTATGTGTGTTCCTTGGCTTCTTGGGCTTTTTTCGGCCTGGGTCCTGTGGTGTGCTTCTTTGTCTCTGTCTGTTGCAGTTGCTCGTACCTCTTGGTTCGGGTACGGTTCTGGCGGCAACCCGTCCGCCTTCTTTGGTTTCCTTGCTTGCCCTGCCAATTGGGTTTTTCGGGGTCTGGCGATGTCCCGCGTCGGACCCGTCATTTCTGAACTCCTGGCAGGTTTGCTTGCTTGGAGTTCTTCTGTTCGGCAGTTAGTTTCGTTCATTTATTATGCACCCCATACCCATCTTGTGGGCGGTAGTGGAAAGGGTTAGAGGCACATAATGGGCTCAGGGACTGAACCCCACACTTCATTTAGCTCAGCAAGTTACAATCTTGATGAGCTAGTTACAAATTCAATATAAGTAGTCACATCAACAATGGGTTCGAGGTCGACCTCGAGTACAGGTTCTAAATTAAGCAACTGACATGTGAAGTGCTGGTGTCAAAATTTATATGTTTGTCCTGCACACCGCCCCCCATCCAGTGGGCAGCGGTGGATAGGTTACAATCACTCAGTTGCTACCTACTGTTAGCAAACTGGGGATGTTTGGCTACAATTTCTGGTGGCAGATCCTTTTGAATGAAAGCTTTGCACATCGCTGGAACATTGGTTATAGAATTCTCTAACTTCACGTATCTTTTCGCACTCCATCACATAGTGACGGAGGGTGTGCGAATAATTTTGTTGACCCAGTTTACATTTGGTCAGGTCTCCATCGACAGATGATGAGACTTCCCGGAGATACTTTGGGATGCTGGTCGGCAGACGTTCCATCTTGTGCCACCTGCGTTCGGTGGTCGCGCCCGAGATCTTCTTGCGGCTCCGCCTTTTCCTGGGCTTGGAGGGGCCTTGTCGGGGCTGTTTCCGTCTGCCTCGTGGTCTCGCCTCCAGCTGGTGGTCGGTGTCCCACCTGCGTGTTTCTCTTGGCGGCAGTATGGGGTGTTTTGGCGGTCCTTCCTTTTCCTGTCCCTTCTTAGGTGGTTCCTCTTGTTAGCGTCGGCTTGGTTTTTGGTGGGGGTTGGGGGCCGTCGTCGTGCCACATACTGTCGCCTCTCTTTTGTGCGGCGCTGGCGGGGCCGCTTTGGCTTGCTTTCGGTCTTGGTGTTGCTTCTACACCGTTAGTACGCTGTCTTGTGCGTCGTTTCCCCTCCGGCCTGTTCGTGCGCCGCTTGCACCATCCTGGTCTCCGCTGTGTGCCATGGCGTCTGTGTCCGGAGCGCGTTTTGCGTTGATCCGGTTCTGTTCTTCCCGGTTCGCCTGTGATGGTGTCCTGGGTTGTCAGCCGTGTTCTTGCGGCTCGGCTGCCTGTGTTCTTAACTCCTGCCCGTGATGTTCGTGGCTTTGCTGCTCTCGCTGCCGTCTGGATGACGTGTTCGAGCAGTCTTTCGGGCATGGATCTTTGGTGTTCGTTCAGGGGCCTTGCTGCTCGTTGTTCTTGTGTTGTTCCCAGTACTTTCCGGGGCTGTGGCGCCTTGGGTTGGCGTTGCTGCCGGTTGTATCGCTTCCAGGGGGAGGGGTGCGTGGTGTCCGCCTCCCGGTTCCGTCCCTTTTGATCTTCCTCTGTGGGTAGTTAGCTCCGGGGAGCCGACGGGGCTCCCCCCAGAAAACCAGCGTTGAATGTAATGAAACGCCATTTTCTGGGTGAGTCCCGGAGGCTCCCCGGCAACCCTCCCTCCCTCCGGTCGGCGTTTTTTTTTTCGCGTGTCTTGACATCCAGCCTCAGAACTGATGGGTGGATAGCCGGCGTGGGAGGTCTGGGGCTCCCCCTTCCCCCTCCCGGGGAGGGGGGAGCTGCGCAGACAGCGGCGCGGTGACGTGTGACGTCATACTAGTTTGCTTGTTTTTCTGTTGGGGAGTTCTATCCACTAGTTTGGCTTTTGGTAGCAATTTTAACCAGAATAGGGGTTTGTTTTGGGGCGCTTACCTTTCTGGGTGCCTGTCCCGGTCGATGGCAGACATAGAATGCTTCCAATCACACGGGGGCTTCTATAGGCCATTGCTCCCCGTGCCTCTCTGAGGGGGCCCGGTTCTGGCCGTGGTCCCCGGTAGGCCTAAGAACTCCATACACATGACTGATGCCAAAGTCTGACATTAGCATATCAGCCTGGGATAGCTCCGGGGAGCCTCCGGGACTCACCCAGAAAATGGCGTTTCATTACATTCAACGCTGGTTTTTTTNTGCGACAGGTATAAGAAGGTGAGAACTGTGGTTGATCCCTCAGATCAACACAGACACAATAAACAATGACAAGATCTTGTACTTACAGATAAGGTACCTTTCCTTACTCACTCACTCAGTCAGGCACATTTATACAAGCACTCGTAGGTGGCCTGACAGCTGGTTTCGCTCGTAGACACGGAGGTTACTCGCAGTATCTTGAGATGATTTCGTGAGTAGGGCGTGCTATATGCTTAACAGACAGACACACGCGCACACACACTGGCACTGACGGTGCGTAAGGTGGTGACGTCACGTAGGAGTGAGGGCGGCGGCGGCGGCTGGCGGCGGCGGCTGGCGGCGGGCGCTCGAGGCGGCGGCTGGCGGCGGTACCATGCACTACACTGTACACCGTGGTAATGTCACACACAGATTACTTAGGCGGCGGCACTGCCTTAGTTCACTCTCAAGTCACTCACAACGATCTTTGTCACCAGGGGTTACCTGATACCAGTCTGTTTCGCTCTGGAGATTTGTCACTTTAGGCTTCTAAACAATATATTCGCACTCGTGATTCTGGGCAAGTGTGTGGTATATCGCAAAGACGCAGAGTTAACTTGACGGTGAGTAATAGACGGTGTTCAGTCTATTGGCCGGTAGAACAGAACACGTCCTCTGGGTATGGTCTCTCTCACGTGAATGAGTTTTGCAAGGGTGCCGGGTATCTCGTGGCACACAACACAAAAGGAGTTACAATTTGACCAATAGCATTGCAGCAAATGAGCGGGAACCAATCATATTAGCTCGTTCGATGAGCAGTAGCAGGAGTGACGTCATGAACACGTCATGGCTGTTATTCAACATCGCGCCGGTTGACCCCAGAGGTCAGACGCTGCTGGCGTCTCCCCTCGGTCCCACGCTCTCCTCCAGGCATGTACTCACTGACCCTTGGTGGCCAGTATGCTTAACACTTTCCTGTATCTACTTCCTGCCTGGACATACGGCGGCCTACGTATTTTGAAAGTATTCCTGGTTAAATGGGCATTCTGGAGATACCCAACATGCCAGATCACTATCCAGGATTAAGGGAAATAGGCTTTGTGCACGAAGATCAGTGCACTGTGCACTGCAATGAGCTATTCAAGTCAGCTGTGGGAGGATCTTGGGAGACATACTCCCACATGCGCCATGGCAGAATCCTCAAAAGCAGAGGACAAAAAGGGGAAGACATCCTAAGAGCCAGGGCCCAGGCCGATTCCAGGGAGAAGGCAAGCACCGCCTGCCAACATGCAAGCCGGGAAGCATAGAACAGGGAGACTGCATCCCGCAGGATCGGCGCAAACAGCTTCAGCAAGGCAGCCGACGAGTGGGCCGCCGAGCCCAAGTTACCGGAACCAGGGACGACCCCGAGTGCCCCTACATCCTCCTCGAGCCAGTCCGAAGACAGCTCCAGGAGGTAAAAGAAATGCAAGGCCGAAGCCAAAAGGTCACGGGCACCCATGTTCTCAGCAACCTGTGCAGTCGAGAGGGAGGGAACCTGCACATAGAGCTGCATTACGCCCACATCCCGGGAAAGGGCAGGGGCAAACAAGCACTCATTGAGGTGCTCCAGGTCGCCCCCTATGAAAACCTGAACCACTGTCACAGCCTCATGCCACTCAAGCATGAGGGTACGGCAGAATGAATGCCACGACTCCAACGCAAAGATAGGGCAGTCCGCCAGCCAGGACGACTCCGGAATCTCGTAACGAACCCAGAAACTGAACGAATTCCCAAACCTGACCGATGACGGATCCATTACCGAGGCATAATCCGGGTCACGCAGGAGGCAAGCCGCAAGGGCTGCCCGCAAGGTAAAAGGTTGGATGCGAGAAGCCAAAAATCTCCGGAAGGACAGAACCGATGCACCCGGGGGGACACGGAACCAAACCAGGGAGGGTAAGACACCAAATCCAATTCGTTCGCAGAGGATGGAGAAAAGATAACCCTACTTCTTGTAACAACAAGCCCTGGTCAGAGGGCAGAAAAATCCAGGCATGGTCCAGCGGGGCCCAAGGCACCAGCCTCAAAAGACATGGCCGGCACAGCCATGTAAGCCGAACGGAAGAGGGCCCACTGGTCAGACCCGGTGACTTCTGCAGGGACTCTAGACTCGAATGCCTCCATCGCCACAATGGAAGGGGAATACCCCGAGACAGCCCGAGCCTCTAAACCCTGGCTCCGGCTCCGAAACCCTCGGACGCTTCAGGGCGGGAAGCAGGGATAGGTTACCAGAATGAACCACAGGACAGGAAGGACAAGGGGGCGACTAAACCAAGGTCAAAGCGACCCCCACCCCCGAGTCCGGGTCCCTATAAGCAAAACGAGGCAGCCGCGGGGCATCCGGGTGAGCAACCAACCAAGCGCATTGCAACAACCTAAAACGCGCATGCAACGCCTGTACCCTCATAAGATCATCACTTGACTGGGTAAATTGAGTCACTAGCATGCAGCAGAACTCACCAGACTCAGTGTCGAAAATGTTACCGACCCAACAGGCAGCATGACGGAGGCAAAGACAGTGAGGGTCAACCTGAGACAAGGGGACCGAACAACCCTCAAACTCGCACGAAGGGAGGGGGAGTGGACCCTGGAGTCACATCCATCGGACCCACGTGCCCCCAGGGGTGTCCCAGAGGCCCTGAGCGCTTAACGAGACTCACGCCCAGGTAACCCCGGCAGGGTACTGCCAACCGGTGCCCAAAACTACAAAGCAAACTCACTAAAAGTTGCACCCCAGGGATGTGTACACTCACGGGGACCTAGCAGAGGGTGCCACCAGAGAAGAACAGTAATAGGTCAAGCACAAGTGGCCAAAAAGCAGGGCAGATCCCCCCCCCCCCCCTCAAAGCAAAAAGAAAAAGAAAACCCTGCAAGAGGACAGCGTACCCTAGAGGAACAGAGCCGGCCACTAATCGGTGAAAACAAGCTACGCAGCACCCCACACCTTGAACCAGTGCAAACTGTCTCATACCCTAAGATAAACAAGGGAGACAAAACACCCAAGTACACAAAGGGCGGGCAAAAAACAGAGCAGTAAAACAGCCAGCAGAGACAGGACTCAAGGAACTTGTGGAAGGTAATCCCAAGCCCCAAGGGCAGTACTTACAGGACACCTAGGGAAGGGAACCCAAGGTGCATGCAGCCCGAGTACTGGAGAAAAACTCTTGGCTCTCGCACCCCTAGAAGACAGCCATCATAATCAAAGCACAGTGCTGAAACTATGTCTGGAGCCACAGCACACAACCATAGCCTCTATCATCAGCCTAAGAACTAAAGGGTGGATAGCCAGCGTGTGGGGTCTGAGGCCCCTCTTTCCCCTCCCGGGGAGGGGGAAGCTGCGCAGACAGTGGCGCGGCGGCGTGTGAAGTCATGAGCGTTTGCTTGTTTCGTTTAGGGGAGTTCTATCCACTTGTTCGGCTTTTGGTAGATATATTTTCACCAGAATAGGGGTTTTGGTATGCTTACCTTTCTGGGTGCCTGACCCAGTCGATGGCAGACTTAGAATGCTTCCAACCACACAGGAGTCTCTATAGGCCATTACTCCCCTTGCCTCTTCTGAGGGGGCCAGGTTCTGGCTCGTGGTCCCGGGTAGGTTCATAGAACTCCAAACACATGACAGATGCCAAGTCTGACATTAGCATATCAGCCAAGTATGCTCTAGGGAGCCAAAGGGGCTTCCCCAGAAAAAAATTTTTCCCATCACAGATGTGACATCTATATACAGTATTA
>WNGS01164437.1:41102612-41105112 GCA_020271785.1 Procambarus virginalis | reverse complement strand
AAGTGGAAAAAATGCTCAAAGCTAAATAAGAACAAAGCAGTTGGTCCAGATGGAGTTTCACCATGGGTTCTGAGAGAATGTGCACCTGAGCTCAGCATCCCTCTTCAACTGATCTTTCAGGCATCCCTGTTTACAGGAGTTGTAGCTGATGTGTGGAAAAAGGCTAACATAGTTCCAATTTACAAGAGTGGAAGCAGGGAAGACCCCCTTAATTATAGACCGGTATCATTGACAAGTGTAATAGTCAAAATATTGGAAAAAATAATTAAAACTAAATGGGTAGCACACCTGGAGAGAAATGATATAATATCAGACAGACAGTATGGTTTTCGATCTGGTAGATCCTGTGTATCGAATTTACTCAGTTTTTATGATCGAGCAACAGAGATATTACAGGAAAGAGATGGTTGGGCTGACTGCATCTATCTGGACCTAAAAAAGGCTTTCGACAGAGTTCCACATAAGAGGTTGTTCTGGAAACTGGAAAATATTGGAGGAGTGACAGGTACGCTTCTAACATGGATGAAAAACTTTCTGACTGATAGAAAAATGAGGGCTGTGATCAGAGGCAATGTATCGGACTGGAGAAATGTCACAAGTGGAGTACCACAGGGTTCAGTTCTTGCACCAGTGATGTTTATTGTCTACATAAATGATCTACCAGTTGGTATACAGAATTATATGAACATGTTTGCTGATGATGCTAAGATAATAGGAAGGATAAGAAATTTAGATGATTGTCATGCCCTTCAAGAAGACCTGGATAAAATAAGTATATGGAGCACCACTTGGCAAATGGAATTTAATGTTAATAAATGTCATGTTATGGAATGTGGAATAGGAGAACATAGACCCCACACAACCTATATATTATGTGAGAAATCTTTAAAGAACTCTGATAAAGAAAGAGATCTAGGGGTGGTTCTAGATAGAAAACTATCACCTGAAGACCACATAAAGAATATTGTGCAAGGAGCCTATGCTATGCTTTCTAACTTCAGAATTGCTTTTAAATACATGGATGGGGATACTAAAGAAATTGTTCATGACTTTTGTTAGGCCAAAGCTAGAATATGCAGCTGTTGTTTGGTGCCCATATCTTAAGAAGCACATCAACAAACTGGAAAAGGTGCAAAGACATGCTACTAAGTGGCTCCCAGAACTGAAGGGTAAGAGCTACGAGGAAAGGTTAGAAGCATTAAATATGCCAAAACTAGAAGACAGAAGAAAAAGAGGTGATATGATCACTACATACAAAATAGTAACAGGAATTGATAAAATCGACAGGAAAGATTTCCTGAGACCTGGAACTTCAAGAACAAGAGGTCATAGATATAAACTGGCTAAACACAGATGCCGAAGAAATATAAGAAAATTCACTTTCGCAAACAGAGTGGTAGACGGTTGGAACAAGTTGGGGGAGAAGGTGGTGGAGGCCAAGACCGTCAGTAGTTTCAAAGCGTTATATGACAAAGAGTGCTGGGAAGACGGGACACCACGAGCGTAGCTCTCATCCTGTAACTACACTTAGGTAATTACACTTAGGTAATTACATACAGACATACATACATACATACATACATACATACACACAGAGCACCACTTGGTTTCCGAACCCCTTGGGGACGAGACCCGTCGTTTATGTGTAAGTTCATAAACGAGAAATGGAGGAAAATTGAGAGAAAAAAATCTAAGGGAAAAATTGACAGGTTCATAGCATGAATGCGACAGTACTGTATTTTGTTTGCACTCGCCAATAGAGAAGTCCTGATCCACTCTCCCTCAGGAGTGACAGGACCAAAGAGCCAAAGCTCAACCCTGCAAGGACAATTAGATGAGTACAACTATGTGAAAACACCCTCACTGCTGCTGCCATCCCATCTAATACAATAAAGCATTCATGAAATAAGTATTTTTATAACTTTTTATTATCCTAATAATATTACTGAACAAAACCTGTAACCAAAAATATATATGATGTACATTCAACACTATCTGTAACTCTGGACCGGACTCGCATCCATTATTTTTCTCTTGAATCCTAACTTTGGACCGGACTTGCGTCCACTACAAAAAATATTTGTATAAAATTCATTTTTTATCCAATCGACCCAGGAATAGTATCAAAATAAGTACCTTTAGAATGCGCACGATTTGATACTAAAATGGAAGATGTAACATGAAACTTGATGTCCGAACACTTATATGATTATAAATAGGTTTCTGGTCAAAATTTTAAAATATTTGTTAAAAATCTATTTATTGTGCTATTATGTTGGACTAGTATTAAAATGCATGCCTTTATGTTGCGAACAATTTGATACCAAAATGAAAGATGTAACACAAGAATTTATGTCAGAACACTGAAAGATATAAATAATTTTGTGATGAGCTTCCCGAATTAAAATATTTGTTAAAATTCCAGTTATTGCTCTATTATTGGGACTAGTTTTAAAATACGCGTCTTTTTTATTGCGAACAATTTGATACCAAAATGAAA
>WNGS01164437.1:41082929-41097268 GCA_020271785.1 Procambarus virginalis | reverse complement strand
GAGCGTCGTCTGCAGGAATTATCGTGTTGTTTACTGGGGACCACGATGGTCTTTGGGCACCATACCAGTTTACTTGCACAAGTATGGTGAATAAAACCGGTAGATATTTATATATAATGTGTGTATATAGCGTAATAACACACAAGCAGTATTGTTGGAGGAGAAAAATATTAGTGCGTGTGGCCTTGAGGGCGGCAGCCATCAGCTGACTGTGAGGTCCATCAGTGGCAGGGCAGCCAGTGGCGGGCTGCCACTGCCTGCCACTGCCACTCAGCATACCAACTTAGTGGTTCGTTATGGTGAACCCGAATATAGATACTTATATATAGCGTCTGTATATAGGAATAAAAGCAAAAAAACAGTATTGTGGGAGAAGAAGAATGTGGGCGAGTCAGATGACTTGAGGGAGGGCGTGAGTGGCTGGCTGGTACACGGGGTCACTCCTCATTACTTTTTGACTCATAATAGCAACTTAGTGGTTCGTTATGGTGAACAAAACATGCAGATACTTATATATAACCTGTGTATATAGTGTAACACAACCGACAAAAAAAGTATTTTCACTGTTTGATGAACATAATTGAATCAACAATAAGCCACACCATATTTTTGAGTACAGCGATGATTCACCCATTTCATTATATAAATATATCAAACTACACACTATTGAATAATATTACAGCAAAAAAACTACGAAAAATCAATCAGAGACATTGAAATAATTAGGCAATTATCTCTTTGTGGCAACTCCGGCCTGACAGCTGGCGATCAACAGACCGCCTGGGACGCATGCTGAGTGAGCGCTGTTTTGTGCCAGACTTCCCTGCCCTATAGCGGCAATATATTCAACTTACGATTTTTTTTATTATTTTTCCCGTGATCAGTGAACACAAATTAACAGGTTAGGAAGAATTTTTTTTTTTTTTTTTTTTTTTTTTTTGTATGCGCCTGTGGATGTCAAATGGTATATAGCTATGCGCCATTTAAGGGTTAATGTCTGGATGGCTACATCGAAACTGATAGGTCTCTTCCACCAAGTGGACGTTTTAGGATCGATGCATATCCATTGAGTATTGTGTTAAAACTTATTGCTGCTTATCTGCTGAATGGTTTGGGGAGCTTGGCTGAAAGCATGCAGCATTATGTATTCATAGACCTCCCTTTTATTAGCACTGGGAATGTCGTGTTGGTATTTTATTTGTTGAGTTTGTATACGCTCTTCCAGAGTCTTGCAAGTCTTGTTCATCTAGAAAAATTCTATCTTGATTGGGATTTTTCTGAGTTTTGGGCATCTCTCTTTGAATCTACAGCATTGTCTGAGTGTGAGGTAAGCATTGGTACCCACTTCGTGTCCATGAGCTGCCTCACTTACCTCATCGGAATTGTCTGTTGTCTCCCCTGAGATACTTGTTTACAGGCCCTCTTTGGGGGTCATTAGTGGTGGCTGCTTGTGTTGTTTCAACTTCCTCTGACTCAGTGAGGGTTTTTGCATTCGTGGGTGCTTGCCCTTGTTGGGAGTTGGTACCAGTTAAGGGAGCGTTGATAATATTACCGGCCACTAGGGCTTTTATAATGTTAAAGGAGGGAGCATTGTCTGGGAAGTCCATTTCGGGGAGACCATTCTTCCTAAACGTTTCTTTAACATGGATCCGGATGATCTTGGCTTTGCTAAATTTTCTAGGTGCGCATATATCATACTACTCGGAAACTTTGTTGATAGGTCACCATTTACCATAAGGTAGTATTTGCTGGGTTGTGTGATGCCTTATTTGTCCAACCATTTGTGGTAGTGATACCTGCATACGTATTGTTGGCCATTGCTTTATTTTTTGTTGCAGCTTCGTTCTTTTTTTATTTTAAGATAGTCATTGTGGCACAGATTGATGCCAGTGTGTGGTGAGGACTCCCACAATTGAGACATTTGTGGTTTGTTTTATCTCTACATTCCCTGAAAATGTGTCCCTGCTGGCCACATTCAGAACATGCTGTACTTTGATATCTCTATGTTGGCAGTCTGCGGCTGTGTAGTTGTACTTGTAGCATGGCCAACATGGGGTTATGTTCAAGTATTCTTTTAGTTCTAAGTTGTTGTTGGCTGTGCTCAGGTGGTAGTTGCAGTGGATACCTAGGCTGAGGGCTTTTTGTGCCATAGATATTTCTTCAAATCTTACTTTCATCATGGATGGCAACCTCGGCATAAGAATTACTACTACTACCTTGGCCCAGTCATTTCTTCGTTCTTTGTCTTGTCTAATGGTATCAGAGGTTTCTTTAGTAGGTGCTGCATCAAGTTTCTTCATGACTATTGTCTTCCTGACCTGCAGCTCTTGGGGGCATAATGACCTGAAAATTGTAATCTTTCAGTTGTCATATGTTATCTCCACTGATTACGATATCAACATCTTCATCCTGGTAGCATAGTGCTATGAATGAGAAGTCCTTTGTGGATATTAATCTAGAAAAATCATACTTTGAGAGAGGACAACAGACGGGCTAGTTCTTTCTGTTTACCGTAGCCTATATCCCCCGCAAGGGGGCAAATTTTTACTCTGTGGCCTCTCATTATCTCAGTACTTGTTCATTGTATCTTGTTTTCCTTCTTTCCTCTTCATAAAAAAAAGCTCTCCTTGACTGATTCCTCCGTCCTTATACTTGAATGCTTGGGACTCGTAAAGGTTAGCCCTCAGTGACTTATTCTCCTACTTCCTGTGTGTGTGGACAGAAGGTCCCCTAAGATAACGAAACCCTGCTACAATGGTGAACAGATGCCCAAATCAAGTGGCCCCCAGATTTTAGAGATGGGCCACTGGAACATTCCACTTGACTTCTTGAAATGGTGAAGTTAGAAGAGTAAGAAAAAGTGGGGAAGTCTTATATATATAAGATTATAAAGGTACTCTGTACTAGGCTGTGACACTTTATGGGCTGTTCCCAGTGTGGAGAGGTGGGGGCTGGTGGCCTCAAGCGACTACGGCCCGAATGGATTCACCCTAGGATATTTGTTCACTTTAGGGATGTCCTCTTTATACTAGTGACTTATGCAATACTGTCAAAGCACTCAGCAGCACAGTATTATTGTGTCGATACAGCCACAGGCGGTTAAACACAAGGAATAGGTAAGAGGGTCGTAATCCCTACAGCCGAGAGGCATACATCCTCCCTGCCCAAGGCCTGGGCAGCGACTAGCACCCGTAGCAGCTGGTGACCTGCAGTCTCCCCCAGACACTAATTACCAAGTGTATGACAATCAACCTCACACTAGACTAATAAAAACTAACAAATGTCATAACAAAAAGTCTTTATATGTTATTTTAATTCAATGTAAGCCAAGCTACTCATACTAGTACAGTACATGCTAATAACAACAAAGAATTAAACATTTTCAGGAATACATGAAAAAAAAGAAGTCTGGGTCATATCTATACCTTAGGTGAACAAGTGTCAAAAAAGCAATGCCTTCCTCTCTTTCCTTAAGGTAATAGGACTTGGAAATACATTTAACCCTTAAACCGCGCAATACATATATAGCTGATGGGAGTAACTTTACCAACACAGCGCAATACATCAACAGATGTTTGAGTGTCAAGCGCTAGATTTTAAGTGCCCCGTGAGGGATAGGGGCAGCTATAATCCAGCCACGACCGATAGTTAACAGACGCCACCTAGAAAAAAATCGTGGGCAACATTCCCGAGTGCGAGAGCCTCAGTACTGAGTGAGCCACCATGGCTGGCCCACGCAGCATGAGCTCACAGCACTGCACTATGTTCAGCTTGTGACCACAGCATCGCCTAAAAATGTCAAAATATATACGTACATGCTATTATTTAGCGATGATAGTATTACAGAAGACCCTTGGCTGTGATATAACTGACCAGGATTCTGATAATAGCAGGATTGTGGTGATATTTAGCGCAGTGCTCCATGGTAGGAGTAGTAATGCTGAGGGAGGGAGGTGGAGTCGTCTTCTGACTGTGTGTGGCCACCTTTTATTGACTGGACCTACCATACCAGCTTAGTGGTTCGCTATGGTGAACATGGCGAACCTATGCTGAACACAGCCTAGTACACCTCCATCCCTCCCTGCTGAGGGAGGGAGGTGGAGTTGTCTTCTGTGTGTGGCCACCTTTTATTAACTGGACCTACAATACCAGCTTAGTGGTTCGCTATGGTGAACACCTATGTAGATACTTATATATAACGTGTGTATAGTGTAATAACATCAATAGGAGCAAGTTGGGAGCCGCCATTTTGGTAAGGGACGTGCGTCGTCTGCATGACATGTCATGTTGTTTACTTGTGGCCACTATGGTCTTTGGGCACCATACCAGCTTATTTGTACAGGTATAGTGAATAAAACATGTAGAAACTTTCATATAACGTGTGTGTGTATATAGTGTAATAACACCACAAACAGTATTGTTGGAGGAGAAATATTAGTGCGTCTGGCCTTGAACCAGTGACGGTGGCCGCCACCAGCTGACTGTGTGTGTAGCTACGTCTCTTATTGCCTGAACTCACCATACAAGCTTAGATGTGCAGTTATGGTGAACAAAACAAGTAGATACTTATAATATAACGTGTATAGTGAATAAAAGTAATAACAGTATGGTGGGAGGAGTATGTTGGCAAGTGAGGAGGTGAGGGAGTGGTGGTGAGTGGCTGACTGGCTAGTGAGTGAAGGCCACTCTTCGTTGCTTTTTGACTCGCAATACAACTTGGTGGTTTGTTATGGTGAACAAAACATGCAGATACTTATATATAACCTGTGTGTATATAGTGTAATAACAGTAAAACTATTTGTTTATTGTTTTATGGACATAATAATTGAATCACTAATATGCACACCGTAATTTTGAGTACAGCGATGCTTCACACATTTTATTATATAAATATATCACAATACACACTATTGAATAATATTACTGCAAAAAACAAAGAAAAAATCAGACACATTGAAATAATTAGATAATAATATCTTTGTCGCAATCCCCCGCCTGATAGCTGGGGCAGAGCAGACCTCATTTAGCGCCTGCTGTCAATGCCTCTTTCTGTAGAGCCCCCGTCGGCTCCCCAGGGCTATAACGGGCTGATGTGTATATGTTAGACCGTGGCAACAGTCAATCGAAGGAGTTCTAAGCCTACTTGGGATCAAAGCCAGAACCTGGCTCCCTCAAAAGAGGCACAAGAAGCAATGGCCTAAAGACACCCCCGTGTAATTGGAAACAGTCTTTGTCTCCCATCTACTGGGTCAGGCACCCAGAAAGGTAGTTACTTCAAAACAAACTACTGCTGGCCAAAAAAAATGCAAACCAAAAGCCAAAAAAGCAAAAAGAACTCCCCAATCAAAAACTGGGAAACAAACATGATGTCACCACAACCGCGGCACATCCGTCTGCACAACCCCATCTGCACAAATTAGGGAGCCTGTCGGCTGAGCGGACAGCACACTGATCTTGTGATCCTGTGGTCCCGGGTTCGATCCTGGGCGCCGGCAAGAAACAATGGGTAGAGTTTCTTTCACCCTATGCCCCTGTTACCTAGCAGTAAAATAGGTACCTGGGTGTTAGTCAGCTGTCACGGGCTGCTTCCTGGGGGGTGGAGGCCTGGTCGAGGACCGGGCCGCGGGGACCCTAAAGCCCCGAAATCATCTCAAGATAACCTCAAGATAACCCCCCTTTCCCCGGGAGGGGGAGGGGGGGTCACAGACCTCCATGCTGGCAACTCTGCAGCTGTTATGATGGTGAACAGTCGATCGCTCTGGCTCCACTCTTTGCAAAGTGATGCAGTGCGGTGTTGTTGCTCTGTATTGGTGGTGTGTGAGCCAGGAGTAACACAAGAGTACTGGGGCTGCATGCACCTTGGGCTACCTCCCCTAGGTGCCCTGTAAGTACTGCCTTTGCGGCTTCAGGGTTATCTTCCACGAGCCGTTCAGGAGCAGCTACCTCCGTGTGGTTCTGTCGCTGCTCGGTGACTGCCCGCCCTTGGGGTTTCAGCTGTGGAGGTTCTCACTCCTGTTTGCCCTTGGGTAGGAGGTAGTTTTGTCGCTGCACAGTACCGTGCGGTACTGTGCAGCTGTCTGATATACGCATAGCGACCGGTTCTGTTCACCTGGAGACAGTGTGCTTTTGCAGGGTTTTTCTTTTGTTTTTGCTTTGTATTGAATGGAGAGAGGTCTGCTAAGTGTGGCAGTAGGACCACTAGTAGGTTTTTGGTGGCCCTCTACTAGGTCCCCGTGCTTGCACACGTCGCAGGGGTTCAGCGTTTAGATTGCTTGGTAGCTCTGGGATAACTGGTTAGCAGTACTTCGCCTGGGCTTCCCTTAGCAGTCAGCCTAAGGGCCCTGAAAACCCCCATTGGGGCTCAGTAGTCCAATGGAGTAGACCTCTTAATTCCACCTCGCCTTGTGCGAGTTGGAAGGTTGCTCTGTCCCCCTGTCTCAGGGTGATACTCACCATCTGCCTCTGCCTTGCTGCCTGTTGGGGTCAGTGACACCTATGACCCAGAGTCCTGCGAGTGGTGTTCTTTGCTTGAACTCCAATTCACCCAGTCCACTGATGTCTGTACTCCAATTTATCCAGTCCACTGAGACTGATATTCGGGTGCAGGCAGCTTTAGCGTTGCATGCGAGGTTTGGGTTGCAGCAACGTGTGAGGTTGGTTGCCTTTCCGGATGCCCCACAGCTGCCCCGCTGAATTGTATTGGTAGCGAGACTCGGGCGGCTTTGGGGATTGCCCCTTCCGGATCGGCGACGGAGGCATTCAAGCCTGGTCCTCCTGCCGGAGCTTTTGGGCCATGCCAGCAGGATCCCTTCATCCCTGCTTTTCCGGTGGACTCTGCTTTTTCTCCAAACCTGACGTGGAGGATTCTGGGGCTGGGGAAGGATTCTGGGACTGGGAATCCTGATGTGGAGGATTCTGGGGGCTGGGGAAGAGTCGACTTGGGGGAACCTGGGCTCCACTGGCCCCTGCTTGGGTGTTTGGTATCCTCGGTGCAGGGCTTGTTGTTACAAGGGGGAGGGGTTTTTCTATCCCCCTCCCTGTACGATTTTGTTACGAGTTCGACTCCTCCCTGGGTTCGGTTCAGAGTTTCTTTGGGTTCTTCGGTTCCCTCCTTCTGGAGGTTTTTGGTTTCCCGCATCCCACCAAGGAAGGTGTGGGAGGCCCATTGCGGCTTACCTCCTGCGAGATCCAGATTACGCCTTGATATTGAAGCCTTCTTTTTTAGTTTGGCTCCTCTTTTCCTTATTGGGTGCGTTACAAGGTGCCGGAGTCTTCCTGGCTGGCAGACTGCTTTTTCTTCGTGGGGGCTTGGCATTCGTCCTGTCGGACTGCGCACTTGAATGGCGAGAGTTGCCTACGGTCGTTCAGGTTTTCCTGGGGGGCGAGTTGGAGCACCTCAAGACATGCTTGGTCACCCCCGTCCTTCCTTATGATGTCAGCCAGGTGCGGCCTCACGTGCAGGTTCCCTTCTTTTCGGCATCCCTTGTGGCCGAGGATTGTGCGCCCGTGGACACTTGGCTTCAGTCTTGCAGTTCTTTTCCCTGCTGAAGCTGACTTCAAACTGGCTCATGCTGGGTGTGGAGGAGCTGGGTTCCGGGCCAGGGTCCGGTGGGCTTGCTTCGGCAGATCGGGTGCCGGCTGCTTTGGTGAAGTTGAATGCACCTTTTCTGAGGGAAGCATTGTCTATTATTCGCTTCTCGCTTCATTTGGGTATAGTCGTAATGACAACGTCCCTCAAGTGGGTTTTCCCGCCTTTTTTTCAGTTCCGAAACGGGACTGTGAGGATCTATGATTCATACTGGACTTGTCTAGTCTGAATCCCTGGGTCTTTTGTTCCTCCTTTCGGATGACCACTCTGTCTCAGGTCCGGCTGCTTTTGGCGCCGGGTGCCTGGATGCTACCATAACTATTTAGTCTTTTTTACCAGTAAAATTTTTATTAATACATTATTCTGGTTTGCATAACAAATTTCATTGCATTATGCCACTGCTGAGGCCTGGATTTGATAGCACTCAGTAATTCTAATACATTTTTCTAATTATCACAAAGGCTTAGCATGACTATTTGAATATTTTTTTAAGTTAAATGTGCTCTGTTATGCATTACAGGTTCAATGTTCTGTGGTGGATAGTGCTATTGCATAAAAGTAGGAGGTGATATAGGGTGATGGCAGTGGATGTGGTCATGGAGGAGTGATGAGAATGCAATCTTGGCAATGAATAGCCATATAATATTAATAAAAGCCTACAGTGTTATAGGTATGAAATTTCTTTTCCTTATTTCAAAGTCTTACCCGTTTGCTGCTAAGCATTTTTTTCTGGTCAACCTTCCGCCGCTGATTTGCAAAGGCCATTTTAACTGTAATGACCCTTGTCTGAACTTCTGCTTCTCCACCAGTCTCTTTTAAAAAAAAAAAAAAATTGTATAAATAAAATTTAATAAAATTGCACTTTAAATTTAATTAAATTTAAATTGTGAGTGCCTATAGGAAATGGAACACCTTTATAGATATGAGAAATACTGGCAGATGAGACCAAAGTTAAATAGAGTACAGAAATTCAAAATAATATTATGGCCTTACAAAGATTTACATGAACTCCACAAATGGTCAGAAGACTGGCAAATGCTTTTCAATATTGAAAATTGCAAAACCTTGCATGTAAGTCATAATATTACACATCAATATCATTAACCCTTAAACTGTGCAAAGCATCATGTGATGCTTTGAATAACTGACGACAAATTGCGCACAGCATCTCTGCAACAGTATGATGTTCCTGGTATTTACATGCACCTTTTTCTTGCTCTTCGTAGGTTGTCTTCTATTTCGCATCGGGTTGTCTTGTCCTTTCTTGGGTTTTCAGGACTACATTTATTTGACGTTTCTTACTGCCGCCTCATTTTGTGCGGCTCTGGCGGAGCCGCTCCGGCTTGCGTTCGTGGTGTACGTCACATCTGCCCCATTCCGTACACTTTGTCGTGCTTTGTTTCACCTCCGGCCTGCTCATGTGTCGCTTGAGCCATCCTGGTCCTTGATCAGGGTGCCCTCTTATCTTCTCCTCAGTTTGTGGTAGCCCCCTTCGGTTCAAGTTTCTGCTCTTTGGTACTGGTGGTAGGTTTGTACGTTTGCAGCCTTTCTCCGTCCTGGCAACGGTTGAGACGGCTGCTTTCCGGAGGGGCCCTTGGGTTATTGATGCGTGATTGGTTCGGCCGGGGGTGAGTCCTGTGTTGTCCGATTGCACTTTTTTGCCGTTACCTGCGTACCGTGTCTGGGGATGCGCTTTGGATTGATCCAGTTCCCCTCGTTCCCTGTTTCAGGGCCCGGGTCTCCCAGGTCGTCCGCAGAGTTTTGAAGTCTTCCAGCCTGTGGTCTGTCCTTGCGCCCATGCTGTTCGGACGTTTGCAGCTTTTGCTGCTGTGTTGGTGACATCCAGGGCTCATTTAGGGCGCAAGGATTTGAGGGTCGCACAGGTTCTTGGCCGCCCATTCTTTATGCGCGTGTCTGCTCCTGTGCGTTCTTGTTGCCTTGGGTCACAGGTTGCAGCCTGTTGTCTCGGCTTCGCGTTACGGAGTTTGTGGCGGCGCCTCCCGGGACAGCCCTTTCTTTCCCTTCTCGGGCTCCAGGAAGCCGTAGGGGCTCCCCACAGAAAACCAGCATTGAATGTAATGAAACGGCATTTTTCTGGGTGAGCCCCGGAGGCTCCCTGGCAACCCTCCCTCCCACTGGTTGGTGGTTTTTTCGCGGGGAGGGCTGTGCGGACGATCGGCGCATCAGTAAAGTGTTGATGTTTGCTTGTTTCCTTGAGATTGTAGGGAGGTTCTACCTCTCTGTTTGGTTTTTGTTTTAGTTTTTTGCCATGTGGGGTTTGTTTTGTTATGCCTACCTTTCTGGGTGCCTAACCCCGGTCAATGGCAGATGAGGAAACCCCAACCACAAGGGGGGTTTCCAGGGCCATTGCTCCCTGAAACCTCTCTGAAGGGGCCAGGTTCTGGCGCTGGTTCCTGGTAGGTCTGAACTCCTTAGCTAATGTCCCGGTCTAATATAACATACATTAGCCCGATAAGCTCCAGGGAGCCTCTGGGGCTCACCTAGAAAATTGCGTTTCATTACATTCAACACTGGTTTTTTTGGACTACCTTAGAGACAATTGTCTCATAATTCAAGGAGGATCCCTTTTGCCCTTATCCTCGTCATATAGAGTACCGGGTACAAGATTCCCTACTTCCTTGAAATGCTTCCTTGAAAAACCTCATCTTGGACCACTTATTAGACAATGACGCTATTACTCCTGAATCTCATGAACATTACTTAATTGCAGTTTCATTTTTTATCACTTACTGAAGTTAATTGTAACCTTGACTATTAAGTTTAACAGAATAGTTTACCATTGCCACGTCATCCTGTCACTCTGACATTTCATATTTTGGTACATCCACCCGAGTATTCTTTTGCATATATTTACTATATTTACTATCATTCACCATGTTTCGTCTTTCTACATTTAGACAGAATCCAAACGATGATAGTGGGCACCCTAGTTCATGCCACCAAGGCGGAGATGCTGACTAGTAAATGAGTACAACCTTACAGCCCCACATGGAGCCAATAAAACTGATTTGCACAACCTCATCTTGGACCACTTATTAGACAATGATGCTATTACTCCTGAATCTCATGAACATTACTTAATTGCAGACAAGAATGCCTTGGCAGCCATGAAATTGAAGCTAGAACTCGCTAACGCCGAACATGAACATCTGAAAGAACAAACTGCCTTTGAAAAGGAAATTCTCCAGAGGAAGGAACATGAAGCTACCCTAGAAAGTGAGCGTAAAAAGGAAGCTCTTCAGCTATAGAAAGAACTAGCTGCCCTACAACGTGAGCAGGTTGAATTCCAATGTGAGCGTGAGGGAACAGCTTGAATTACAAGAACGCGAGCTAGAGATACAACGTGAACACAATAAGAAGCAAGCGCCAGTGCTCTAGACCACCGTAAGAAAGAACTTGACTTAGAAACCACACACCACACACAGCGCCAACAAGCTGGAGCTAAACTTCCGGTACGTTTTAACCTTTCACATGCAATTAAGTTAATGCCATCTTTTGTTGAGGCAGAAGTAGATGTCATTTTTACTTCATTTGAGGCTCTAGCTGCCCAACTTAGCTGGCCTCAGGATCAATGGTCTGTGCTTCTCAGGTCTCATTTAACAGGTAGAGCTGCAGTGACTCTCAGTACTATAGTGTCTGAAACCGATTACAAGGAAATGAAGCAAGCAGTACTTGATGCCTACCTCCTCTCCACCGAGACCTACAGACGTAATTTCAGGGATTATCTTAAAGCAAGTGCTTCCACTTATCTAGAGTTTGCAAATAACAAAAAGAGATATTTTATGAAGTGGCTGGAAGCCGCAAAAGTTGCCACCTTTACAGACCTCGTCAACCTCATCCTGGTGGAAGAATTCCTTAGGCGTGTACCTAATCCAATACGTCTCTACCTAGCCGACAAGGAAGAAACCGACTTTACCAGATGTGCTCAATTGGCTGACTCCTACAGCCATATTCACAGAGTACCATCTGACACACCTTCCAGTACATCAACCTGGTCTAGTCCTACAAAAGTGAGTACCAGCAACGTGAACCCGTTGTATTGCAAATATTGCAGAACCTATGGACATGCCATAGAAAAGTGTCTTAAGAACAAGGGCATCAGTGAGAATCCTAAGCCCAAATAAACTCCTCCTAAACCCAGTAAGCCTGTTATGAATATTAAAGTTAATGCCAATGATCTTTCTCTCTTCAACAGACACCTGTACCCTGGAACTGTCTCTGCCAGTTGTGGGGATTCGGAGGAAAGGTTCAAATTGAAGATCTTGATAGAGATGGCTGCTCTACAATCCATTCTTCATAAGTCAGCTGTACCCAACGTCACCTACACCGGAGAAACTGTTCTCATCATGGACCTAACTGCTACTACACCATATCCCCTTGCCAGAGTCCGCCTGGATTGTCCCTTCATACAAGGTGAAATCCAAGTCGCCATCCAGGAAAAGCCTTTTCCCATGTCAGGAGTTCAACTTCTCCTGGGCAACGACTTGGCCAAAGGTCAACAGCCTACGAATCTAATTATCGTCGACAAACCCCAGGTATGTGACTCAGCAATGGAAAATCCTGTATTGCAGTTTGTTAAGGAAGAGGATTCATCTACAGATGATCCTGATGAGGTCTCTCCTGTTTTGGTGACACCGCGTGCTCAAGCAGCACTCCCGCAACCAGCTGCTCCATCTAATACAGGTCTCTCTCAAGATTCTCAGAACCTCCCACCAAATCTCACCGTTCTGGAGTTCCGTAAGTTGCAGAGAGAGGATCCTACCTTAACATCTTTATTCTTTCAGGCTGAAACACAATCGGATTGTATCCCTGGGTTCTTTGTAGAGAACTAACTACTCTACCGTAAGTATAGACCCAGCAAACTGAAGGACGACGATGATTGGGCCACCGTTAATCAACTGGTAGTCTCCACCAGCCTACAGCCCGATATCTTGCATCTGGCCCATGGACCACTATCACACTACACCTTTAACAAGACCTACCACGCCCTTAGACAGGGCTACTACTGGCCAGGTATGGTAAGAGACGTCAAAACCTTCGTACAAGATTGCCATACATGTCAGATGGCAGGAAAGCCTAACATGTCTATTCCCAAGGCACCCCTTATTCCTATTCCAGTGCCTTCGGAACCCTTCAGTAAGTTAATAATAGATTGTGTTGGTCCATTACCCAGGACCAGTTTTGGCAACATTTACATAATCACTGCCCTATGTCCAACTACCAGGTTCTCCATAGCAGTTCCCATAAAGAACATTACGGCTGCTGCTGTTGTGAAACGGCTCCTAAAGATCTTTACCTAGTATTTATTTCTGAAGGAGATACAGAGTGATTGTGGCACCAACTTCACCAGTGATCTCTTCAAGAAGACACTGGAGGAATTCCACATAACACAGGTACTGTCCAGCCCCTATCATCCTGCTTCACAGGGTTCTCTTGAGCATAGTCATCAGACTATAAAGTCACCTCTAAAGAAATTTTGCGTTGAGACAGAGAAAGACTGGGATAAACAACTTGACCTTATAATGTTTATTTTCAGAAGTCTTTCAAATGAGTCCCTTGGAATATCTCCTTATGAGATGCTCTATGGCCATAAGTGTCATACCCCCCCTTAAAGCTTTTAAAGATATACTTCGCTCAAACACCTTCATTGATTCTTTTCATGTTCCCCAGTTTTTTCAAAACTTGAGGCACACTCTTGAAAGAGTACATCAATTTGTTAGTAGAAATTTAATAAAGGTCTCAAGCTAATATGAAAATTCATTTTGATAAACAAACTAAAATGAGAAAGTTTAATGTGGGAGACTTCTTCCTGGCATATTTTCCAATCCCAGGTTCTCCGTTCCAAAGGAAAGTTTCAGGTCCCTATCGCATCAAGGAATGCAGGAACAACTACAACTACGTTCTAGAGACTCCAAATAGGCGGCGGAAGACCCAGTTGTGCCACATTAATCTCTTGAAGCTGTATAAAGGTACACTTCGCACTGTGTTAGTATCCCTCTCCACCTTTAAGGATCCCTACCTTCACAGTGAGACCTTCCCTGCTTCTCCTCCCGAATGCACTGACTGAGTCACTGCCTTCCAATTCGGAAATCCTAACAGATCTTCCACGCTACTTTCAGGACCCCCACAGTGCTCCTCTCGTCAAAGTCTTCAAACAACACCTGGAGTTGTTCAAAGATGATCCCCAGGAGTGTACTGTGGTTCAGCATGACATTAAGTTGCTTCCTGGTACAACGCCAATCTGCCAACCCTTTTATCACATCAGCCAACAGAAGAAGGAAGCAATGCTTGCTGAGGTACAGTACCTCCTTGATCATGGGCTGGCCACACCTTGTGAGTCCCTTTGGGCCTCAGCCTGCATCTTGGTGCCGAAACCTCACGGTCAGGTGCGCCTCTGTACTGACTTTCGCAAATTAAATGCCGTCACCATCAAGGATTCCTACCCTTTCCCACGAACCGACGATATACTTGATGCTATAGGTAATGCAACTTGCCTTTCACAGATTGACTTGTTGAAAGGATACTACCAGATCAGCCTGACGGAGCAGGCTAAGGAAATATCTGCCTTCACCACTCCCTTTGGCCTGTTTAGGTATGAGCGGCTTCCCTTTGGATTGCGTAATGACCTTGCCACCTTTCAGAGAGCTGTCAACATAGTCATCCAGGGCCTGGATAACACCTACGCCTACTTGGATGACATTGTTGTCGCAACCACCAACTGGGACGACCA
>WNGS01164437.1:41075429-41077929 GCA_020271785.1 Procambarus virginalis | reverse complement strand
AAGGCCCAGCCATGTCCAAACCTGGGAGTGAACCAAATGGGACTTCCTCCAATTCACCAAGAACCCGAACCCGGTGAGCTGGGAAAGAACCTAATCCCTGGCTAGCAGACAACTGGACCAGCTGGGAGCCCAAACCAGCCAGTCGTCGAAGTAGGCCAACACCCGAACGCCGAAAAGACCCAGACGGGCCACAACGACCCATATTAGGCATGTGAACACGCGAGGTGCCAGGTTCAACCCGAACGGGAGACAACGAAAGCGGTAACCTTGATGCCCCACAACAAACGCGAGCCAGTTCCTGAACCCCAGATGAATAACGATAGACCAATAAGCATCCCAGAGGTACAGGGACACCATCCAAGTGCCCGGCTCCAATAGGAGTCGAACCTAGGATAGTGTAGTCATCCAAAAGGAGGGGCAATGAACCCAGGGGTTCAGATGGAACAAGTCCAGAATGAACGCAGGTCCACACAGTCCAGTTTCGGCACTGGGAACAGACGGGAAACCCATCTGAGGGACGTCGTCGTTTCGACCACGCCCAAGCGAACCCACTCCAAGATGACTCGACAGAGCGAAGGGAAAGAGGCCTGCCCCGTCAGTCCCGAACCCCCCCAAAGGAGGAGAGGTCACCCCCCCAAAGGAGGAGAGGTCACCCAACGCTACCACAGGTTGAAAAAAACGATCCAAAATGCCTACAAATCGTGGGGGAAAGCGCGAGCGAACAGTGCAAGCCACCCCCCCATCGCCCCGTCAATGGGGCAAACCGTGAAAAGGCCCGCAGCCCTTACAAAACCCAGAACCTCGCACAGAGTGACCACCGCACCGACCAGATGAAGGCAGAACCCGAACCGGGCACCTGTGGCCTACCACGATGAGAGGAACCATGAACCCTGGCATGACCCTTCAGGGAAGCCGCCCGGACCTCTAGAGAACCAACAAGTCAGACATAGGCCGACAAGTAGCCAAAGCAGCCTGAATATACTGCGCTGTGGGGGTGTTTCTTTTTTTACTGTCACGACTGCAATGCGTACGTCGCCAATGTACATGTGGCAGACGCTTCACAAAGCTGTCGGAATTAGCAGAATAGAAAATACGAGAGCAACCGTACAGGGCCTGGGAGCAAGGTCGAGTTAGAGTCCTTGTGGGTCTCTTCTCAGACTAGCCTCACCTGGTCCTGCTCCACGTTGGTCGTTGGAATCTCCTCAATGATGTAACACTTTAAGGGACTCCTAGGGTCCTCATCACATTATAGTTTAGTGAATTAGGCAACTCGGTGTTGAAGACACTTAGAGCTGAAGGCTGGAGTAATATTGGCAGTATTCAGAAGTGGTTCAACGGAAACACCACATAAAACTTAACAGTAGTTTATTTACTAACTTAACCACTAATACACAGGGTGCTTGATTTACTTTAGATTGGCGTCAGCAAAGCTATGGTTGCATTAGCGAGACTCTTGACGTCTGGCTAATCGACTCGTATCCACTCGTGGAGAAACACCTAACTTAACACAGTTGACAGCCAATCACTAACACGGCAACCTAACTGCCGGTATGCAAAGGGATCACAAGAGTTCCAACCGGATACTCGGTAATGATGATATGCAATAAACACAATGGCACTGTCAATGGGACAGGCAATAACATGCACAATAATAATCACACAATAACTAAATGTGTGGTGTATGTGAAGCTCACATTCACAGACGAGTGAAATGCAGTGATACCACACAGATAAACACGCATACACCGTCGACTCACCTATAACCTGCGACAGGTATAAGAAGGTGAGAACTGTGGTTGATCCCTCAGATCAACACAGACACAATAAACAATGACAAGATCTTGTACTTACAGATAAGGTACCTTTCCTTACTCACTCACTCAGTCAGGCACATTTATACAAGCACTCGTAGGTGGCCTGACAGCTGGTTTCGCTCGTAGACACGGAGGTTACTCGCAGTATCTTGAGATGATTTCGTGAGTAGGGCGTGCTATATGCTTAACAGACAGACACACGCGCACACACACTGGCACTGACGGTGCGTAAGGTGGTGACGTCACGTAGGAGTGAGGGCGGCGGCGGCGGCTGGCGGCGGGGCGCTCGAGGCGGCGGCTGGCGGCGGTACCATGCACTACCCTGTACACCGTGGTAATGTCACACACAGATTACTTAGGCGGCGGCACTGCCTTAGTTCACTCTCAAGTCACTCACAACGATCTTTGTCACCAGGGGTTACCTGATACCAGTCTGTTTCGCTCTGGAGATTTGTCACTTTAGGCTTCTAAACAATATATTCGCACTCGTGATTCTGGGCAAGTGTGTGGTATATCGCAAAGACGCAGAGTTAACTTGACGGTGAGTAATAGACGGTGTTCAGTCTATTGGCCGTAGAACAGAACCGTCCTCTGGGTATGGTCTCTCTCACGTGAAGTGAGTTTGCAAGGGTGCCGGGTATCTCGTGGCACAACACAAAAGGAGTTACAATTTGACCAATAGCATT
>WNGS01164437.1:41006161-41075329 GCA_020271785.1 Procambarus virginalis | reverse complement strand
CCCACACCACTGACACCACCTCTCCCCACACCACTGACACCAGCCCCCACACCACTGACACCATCCCCCCACACCACTGACACCATCCCCCACCACTGACACCATCCCCCCCACCACTGACACCATCCCCCCCACCACTGACACCATCCCCCCACCACTGACACCATCCCCCCCACCACTGACACCATCCCCCCCACCACTGACACCATCCCCCCCACCACTGACACCATCCCCCCACCACTGACACCATCCCCCCCACCACTGACACCATCCCCCTACCACTGACACCATCCCCCCACACCACTGACACCACCACCTCTACAGCACCCCCCCCCCCCCACCACTGCCACCACCCCCCTCACTGACACCATCCCCCCCACCACTGACACCATCCCCCCCACCACTGACACCATCCCCCTCCACCACTGACACCATCCCCCCCACCACTGACACCATCCCCCCCACCATTGACACCATCCCCCCACCAATGACACCATCCCCCCCACCACTGACACCATCCCCCCCACCACTGACACCATCCCCCCCACCACTGACACCATCCCCCCCACCACTGACACCATCCCCCCCACCACTGACACCATCCCCCTCACCACTGACACCATCCCCCCCACCACTGACACCATCCCCCCCACCACTGACACCATCCCCCCCACCACTGACACCATCCCCCCCACCAATGACACCATCCCCCCCACCACTGACACCATCCCCCCCACCAATGACACCATCCCCCCCACCACTGACACCATCCCCCCACCACTGACACCATCCCCCCCACCACTGACACCATCCCCCCCACCACTGACACCATCCCCCCCACCACTGACACCATCCCCCTCCACCACTGACACCATCCCCCCCACCACTGACACCATCCCCCCCACCATTGACACCATCCCCCCACCATTGACACCATCCCCCCCACCACTGACACCATCCCCCCACCACTGACACCATCCCCCCCACCACTGACACCATCCCCCCCACCACTGACACCATCCCCCCCACCATTGACACCATCCCCCCCACCAATGACACCATCCCCCCCGTGGCAGGAGTACGGATGGAAAGGGGGAAATGCCCGAGACTGGACTACATTTCGTCATCAAGCCCACACATACTACACCCCCCAACTACACAGAGACTACCACACTCCCCAATATCACTTCCAAAACTGGACAAACCATTGCCACAACAACACACCCTGGGTCAGGGTAGAGAGGAGGGAGAACCACCAAAACCTTCCAGAAGTGACACACAATATGGACAATCATTCATTTTTGCAAACATTCAAGGTCTAAAGCAAAAGTCAAGAAATAAAGTCAAGTTCATAAATGGTCTCCTATTAGAGTCAAACTCCATATTTGGGGCATTCACGGAAACTCATACAAAAGATTACATGGATGGTGAAATCTGGATTCCAAATTATAATTTATACAGATGTGATAGAAAAACTAGGTCAAATGGGGGAGTAGGTCTGTATATTAAAGAGGACCTGGTATGCACAGAACTACTAAACTCAACTAATGAGGTGGTAGAGGTACTTGGAATTAAGGTAGAGAAACTAAACCTAATTATTATTTTAATATATAAACCGCCAGATACAACGGTTGAGGAATTCACAGAGCAGATGCACAAAATAGAGAACATACTTGATGACCTAGCAAACCCAGCTCCAGATATTATCTTCCTTGGAGATTTCAATTTACCGAGTCTAAGATGGAGAATGGCAAACACAAATATCATAGCAGGGAATGACCCGGGAAATAACCAGCCACAGGTCAGAGAACTTTTGAGATTCTGTGACAAATTCTCGCTCAATCAACAGATTACAGAACCAACTAGGAACGAAAACACACTAGACTTGTTATTCACAAACAATGATGAACTAATCAGAGACATAACAATCTCAGATACTTCATACTCAGACCATAAGCTCATTGAAGTGCGAACTAGCATAAATAACGGTAGTAGATCTAAGAGACCCAACAAGCGAGAAGGAATATTCAATCAATTCAATTTCAACAATAAGAGGATTGACTGGGAAAAAATAAATGTGGACCTTTCAACCATTCAATGGGAGACGGTCTTAAGCGACAAAACTCCCACACAGGGAATAGCTCAACTGACAGCTGAAGCTTACAAGGTCTGCTTGAAGCACGTGCCGGTGAGGAGGGGCAGAAAGAGGAACACTCTAGAAAGAGAACGCAGACGACTGTACAGGAGAAGGAAAAAAATTACGGAAATGCTTCGGCAGACACAACTATCACAAGCAAGGAAAATAAGCCTAAGCCGGGAGATCGAAGAAATCGAACAAACGTTGAAGCGATCATATGAGTCTGAGGAAATGGAATTGGAACAGAGAGCTATACAAGAGATAAGGAAAAATCCGAAATATTTTTTCACATACGCTAAATCAAAATCCAAAACCTCGACCAGTATTGGACCGTTAATTACAAATGAAGGTACGTACACAGAGGACAACAAAGAGATTAGTGAAATTCTAAGAAGCCAGTATGAGGCTATGTTTAGCACACCAATTAACAACATGAAAGTTGATGACCCAGACAGCTTCTTTATGAATGACATTCAAGCTGCAGATAATATAACGGATATTACCACAAACTCGGAAGACTTTGAAAGAGAAATTGACAATATGCCCATGCACTCAGCCCCTGGGCCTGACTCATGGAATTCAATATTCATAAAGAAATGTAAAGTACCAGTAGCGAGAGCACTCAGCGTAATATGGAGAAAGAGCCTGGATACAGGGGAGATACCAGCAGCACTTAAATCTGCAGATATAGCTCCGTTGCACAAGGGGGGGAGTAAAGCCTTGGCAAAAAATTATAGGCCAGTTGCACTAACATCACACATAATAAAAGTGTTTGAAAGAGTGATTAGGAATCAAATTTCTAGTTTTATGGAAAACAATGAATTGCACAATCCAGGACAACATGGATTTAGAGCGGGAAGATCCTGTCTGTCACAGTTACTCAACCACTATGACAAAATCACAGAAGCCCTAGAAGAAAAGCAAAATGCAGATGTTGTATACACAGACTTTGCAAAGGCTTTCGACAAATGTGACCATGGGGTGATAGCTCACAAAATGAGGTCAATGGGAATAACTGGAAAAGTAGGACGCTGGATACTCAATTTCCTGTCGAACAGAACACAAAGAGTAACAGTCAATCAGATAAAATCGAGTCCAAGCGATGTTAAAAGCTCTGTACCTCAAGGTACAGTCCTTGCACCGCTACTGTTCCTTATTCTCATATCTGATATAGACAAAAATACACGTCACAGCTTCGTGTCATCCTTCGCAGATGACACAAAAATCAGCATGAAAATTACCTCTGCTGAAGACATTGAAAAACTACAAACAGATGTCAACAAAGTTTTCGATTGGGCAGCAGAAAATAATATGATGTTTAACAGTGATAAATTTCAGGTACTCAGGTACGGCAAAAATGAGGATCTGAAACATAATACAGGGTACAAAACACAATCAAATCTTCCCATAGTAGAAAAACAGCATGTCAAGGATTTGGGAATAATGATGTCCGACGATCTAACGTTTAGGGAGCATAACCAAGCAAATATCGCATCAGCCAGAAAAATGATCGGATGGATTACGAGAACTTTCAAATCCAGGGATCCCATCACAATGGTTGTACTCTTCAAGTCACTTGTGTTGTCCCGTCTCGAATACTGCTCAGTACTCACTTCCCCTTCAGAGCAGGAGAGATTGCTGAAATAGAGGGAATACAGAGAACATATACGGCACGCATAGACGAGATAAAACACCTAAATTATTGGGATCGTCTCAAAGCTCTCCAAATGTACTCTCTAGAAAGGAGACGAGAGAGATACCAAATAATATACACGTGGAAAATACTGGAGGGCCAGGTCCCAAATCTACACAGTAAAATAACAACGTACTGGAGTGAACGATATGGAAGAAAATGCAAGATTGAACCAGTGAAGAGCAGAGGTGCCATAGGCACAATCAGAGAACACTGTATAAACATCAGAGGTCCGCGGTTGTTCAACGTCCTCCCAGCGACTATAAGAAATATTGCCGGAACAACCGTGGACATCTTCAAGAGAAAACTGGACTGTTTCCTAAGAGAAGTCCCGGATCAGCCGGGCTGTGGTGGGTATGTGGCTCTGCGGGCCGCTCCAAGCAACAGCCTGGTGGATCAAACTCTCACAAGTCGAGCCTGGCCTCGGGCCGGGCTTGGGGAGTAGAAGAACTCCCAGAACCCCATCAACCAGGTATCAACCAGGTAACCCACACACTGAACCACCCCCCCACCACTGACACCCTCCCCCCACCACTGACACCATCCCCCCACCACTGAACATCCCCCCACCACTGACACCATCCCCCCAACCACTCACATCCCCCCCACCTTGACACACCATCCCCCACCACCAATGACACCAGTCCCCCACCACCACTGACACCATCCCCCCCACACTGACACCATCCCCCCACCACTGACACCATCCCCCCACCATGACACCATCCCCCCCACCACTGACACCATCCCCCCACCATTGACACCATCCCCCCACACTGACACCATCCCCCCCACCACTGACACCATCCCCCCACCACTGACACCATCCCCCACACCACTGACACCATCCCCCCCCACCACTGACACCATCCCCCCCACCATTGACACCATCCCCCCCACCACTGACACCATCCCCCCCACCACTGACACCATCCCCCACACCATTGACACCATCCCCCCACCACTGACACCATCCCCCCCACCACTGACACCATCCCCCCCACCACTGACACCATCCCCCCCACCACTGACACCATCCCCCCCACCACTGACACCATCCCCCCCACCACTGACACCATCCCCCCCACCATTGACACCATCCCCCCCACCACTGACACCATCCCCCCCACCACTGACACCATCCCCCCCACCACTGACACCATCCCCCCCACCACTGACACCATCCCCCCACCACTGACACCATCCCCCCCACCATTGACACCATCCCCCCCACCATTGACACCATCCCCCCACCACTGACACCATCCCCCCCACCATTGACACCATCCCCCCCACCATTGACACCATCCCCCTGTAACACGGGAAGGGTTCTCCTGTCTACTTTCCTCCCCTTTTCTCTCTGTACCCGTATTCTTTACCAAGGGACCCCAAGACTTTTACTCGAGCCGACTCCACGCCACGTGGTCTCAAGACGATTTGCCGACTTGAGATTCTACAACCCGTATGACGTGACATAGGCTTTTAGCAATGCTCTAGGATCTCCTTTCCGCCGCCACCACCAGACCAGTAACCAAATGAGCAATGATCGAGGTCTGGATCGACCACGCTTAACAATCAACCTTGGGGCTTGAATCCCCACTAGTAACAAATAACTTTGGATCTTACGTGTGTAGTTAATTAAAATCGATGGGAATGATGGATTCGATTTGATGTTATAATCGGCGCCCAATTCAACTCGGCCTCGTGGGGACCACGTGACAAGGATCAATTCATTTAAATATAACATACACATGGAAATAATGAAAATGCAAAATTAATAACTAATTTATTCAAAACTGTAACAAAATCTAAGAAATGGTAATCCCTGACTTGAACACTCCCTGACTGGCAATGAATGGACTATTCCCTACAATTACTCGTAAAGCAACTCTACCTTGGGCGACCAGCTAGGATGTTCGTGCTGTCGGGAGGCTGATGATGGAAAGGCCACCTGCCCGAGTTGTTTCCCAAACCACACACTAACTCTCCCTTGCTCTGCTCTACCCAGAAGCCAGAGCGCGGTATTCTTCCGCATAGACTAAGTATCTAAGTTACTTTGCAAAGTTTTAGTTATAACAATTAACCTCTGTTGTACTGACTGATCCAGATTGGTTGAATATTGTAACTGAAGTTAAATTACACAAACATCTTAAGGAAGAGCTATTCCCAATTACAAAATAGCTATTTGACCTTTGAGAAATAGAGGACATGGAACCTCGTGACCTATGACCGCCAGGTCACTCCGCAATAGAGTAGTCCTGACCTGTGACGTCACTGAAGGTGACTTAAAACTCATTCTCCAAATAATTACAATACTCTTGATATTATAAACAGTAATACTATACAATACAATTTGAATGCAAAATTAATGAAGGTTAATTTCTCTACATAAGTGAATACTACAGAATGATTCATTATACGAGCTATGAACAAAGACGTCAGGTTATCCTCACCGCCAATTCCCAAAGGGAGGATGCTCCCATGTGCTTGGGGTCAGGTCTCTACCCGAGCCTTCTGGAACCTTCTGGATAATTCTTAAAACAAACCCAGTTTGTTACAACCCCCCGCACAAGCACTTAGTAAACCTTGTTAATTTGTTAAAATTAATTTGTTAAAATTAACGAGGTTTAGTATCCAAACCCACAAATTAACTCATGCCACAAACAAAAGCTAACCTAACTAAGAAAATTTTTTGACAATCATTAGAGTGCCCAACATCATAATAATAATAAACATGTTCAACTTCATAAATTTCTTGGCTGTCAACTGACAGCAATCCTCCAACATCAGGAAACATACATCCTACCCTTACTGACATAGCTAAATAACATGTCCCTATTCTAACATCAAAGACTAGCTATTAAAATCTCTTGGCTCTTCACTAGCCAAGTTCATGTGTCCTCTAGAACGACCACCTTGTGCTCAAACATAAAACCTAAGTTATATCTTCAGACTGAACTTTCAGTCATCTGGTAGCTCAATGGTCAATGGCGGCTCCAAACCTTCTCTTGCTGTTTATACCCTCTATACACACGTTATATATAAGTATCTACATTTGTGTTCACTATAGCGAACCACTAAGCTGGTATGCTGAGTGCAGTCAATAAAAGGTGGCCACACACAGTCAGAAAACATCGCCACCACCCTCCCTCCCACAGCATTACTCCTCCCTCCATGGCGCACAGCGCTAAATATCATCGCAATCCTGCTATTATCAGAACCCTGGTCACTTTTATCACAGTCAGGGGTCTTCTGTAATAATATCATCGCTACATAATAGCATGAACAAGTATATTATGGCATTTTTAGGCGATGCTGTGGTCACAAGCTGAACAGCAGTGCTGTGAGCTCATGCTGCGTGCGTCAGGCTTGGTAGCTTACGCGATACTGAGGCCCCTAACACCCGGGAGTTTGGCCCATGATTTTTTTTAAAAATGGCGTCTGTTTACAAGAGCCCTGATGAAGGTGTGGTGAACCCCGTGTATCCGCGGGCCGTTTAAATCTTGCGTAGTGCTCCAACACTTCATATGAAGTGAAGAGCAGTCGACTGGTAAAACGCCTAGCACTTCATATGAAGTGATGCGCACTTTAAGGGTTAAGGGTACCTTTCCTCCTCTGGCAACGATTGCAAGACTTTACGAAATTGATTACTTCAGAAAGTAATCCTGGGAAATAAAATAGAGACTTTGCCTTTAAGTGGGTTTTAAAGACCCCCGGATGTCCTGCAATTTTCTATGCACGTGCAAGCTTTAACGCTGATGACCGCATCGCGTCCGGAATAACTAATTGAAATACTGCCCTATCATTCTGGCTATTAACGTAATACAGGACGCCCTGTTTCATTTCAAAATCATGAATAGGTAAGTTCTTTTTCTTTTTCGGATATTTCCCTCCTTCTAAATACTCAGTAATTTCTTTCCATCTGGGCTCGTTCATCTGGTATTCTCGCATTTTATCTGATGGAATCGTTTCAGTATTTTCATTAACTTGAACTGCCGCTATGTTTCTACTTAGCGTATCTGGAACAACATGTGCTGGACCAGGCTTGTACAAAATCTGGAATGAGTGGGCAGAAAGTTCGTGAGACCAGCGTGACATTCGTGGGCATTTTGTTCGCTTTTTAAATATGTGTGTTAACGCTCGATGGTCTGTGTAAATTACGAAGTGACGCTGAAATAGGTAAGGTTCGAAGTACCTAACTGATTCTACTACTGCCAGTGCCTCCCGATCCGTAGCTGAATAACGAACTTCAGGTCCTTTGACCTTTCTACTGAAATAGGCTACCGGATGGGGTAAATTATCCGCATCTCGCTGAATTAAGCACCCGCCAATAGCTATACTGCTGGTGTCAGTGTGCACCTCCCACTCTTTCTCAAAATCAGGAATAGCCAATACCGGTGTCGTGATTAGTTGGTCTTTCAGTTTGCAATAGGCCTCGTCATGTTCAGATTTCCACACAAACTTCGCATTCTTCTTTGTCAGATCAGTCAGGGGTGCTGAAATGCCAGCGAAACCTTCAATATGACGGCGAAAATAACCGGCCGCCCCCAAAAACCTACGCACGTCCTTTGCTGTCCTTGGAGTAGGCATGTCAGCAATGGCGCGGCAAGAATCTGGGTCTGGTTGGATACCGTCTGGACACACCTGGAACCCCAGAAATTTGAATTTCTGAGCCGCCAGGGGTGCTCTTCTGAACGTTAAGCTTGAAACCTGCCTGATCTAACAACGTTAAAGTCTCAGTCAAGTCCTGTAGGTGTTCCTCAAACGTCCTGGATTATATCACAACATCATCCAGGTACGCTAAAGAATGCCTACCCAGGACCGGGCTGAGGATGTAATTTATGGCCCTCTGAAATGATGAAGGCGCTGTCTTTAACCCAAACGGCATCCTACGGAATTGATAAGTGTGCCTACCATCCGAGAATGCTGTTTTATCCCTATCCTGTTCTGCCACCGGAATCGCCCAATACGCCGATTTCGCGTCAAGAGTTGAAAAATACTTAGCAGCACCAAATTGATCTATTATCTCCAGTATTCGGGGCAACGGATACACATCACCCTTAGTTATTTCGTTCACCTTCCGGTAGTGTCAACACAGAAACGATAACTACCGTCCGGTTTCCGAACTAGCACAACAGGAGAGAGCCATGGTGACGTACTAGGCTCTATCACGCCCTGTCTCAACATTTTCTGGCACTCCTCCCTGATAACGTTCTTTGCCTGTTCCGGCAACCTCCACTGTCTCGTGTACACAGGCAAATGATCACCAGTTGGAATGGTGTGCTCAATCTTATCAAGGAGACCAATCTGATCATCCTCTGTCGCAAATAATTTTGGGAATTTTTGCAAAACTCCTCTCAGTGCTTTCCTATCCGCCTGTGTAACATGTTGCAAATCAAGTGCTGAAATTAATTTTTCCACTTCTACATTCTGTGCAACATTTCTCGTCTCGCACTGCACTTTGGATGGTATTTTAGTATCTAACATGTTTAATGCACTACATTGTGCAGTGACGGTTGGCGTCTCAGCTGACTCATGGTGAAAGATTTCTGTGTCCACCACCATGGTTCCCTGAGATACCCTATCACCTTCCCTGAAGCAAAAAGTCTTATGTGAAAGATTGACAACAGGAATGAGTGCACCTTTATCGAGCACTACAATTAAGTGGTGAGGAATTAATAAGCTATCACATCTCCCGGCCACCTGAAGGGTGGTACCTGGTTGTATGTGACGTCCCACGGCTACTTTAATAAATTTAACAGAATGTGGTGGGCAACTCTGTTTGGTCAATGCATGCAATGCGCATGACCTCCTAACTGTGTCTGGAAGAGACTTAAAAATTAATTTTGGATAGTGCGCATTATATTTCTGCTTCCTCTTAATTGAAGCTACAACTGGGGGATGGTCGATCATCTCCACTGGGTAGGAAGTCTGTCCCAACTGCAACCTGCAGTTCCTAGCCCCTTTTTGAGCAGACAAGGAATAATCAAATCGCGACAGAAAATCAGTTCCCATTAAGATGTGACCAGGAAAATCAAGGTTCTCTACGATCGTACATGTGTGAGGCTGCAATTCCCCATCAATCTCAAAATTAACTGCACCTTGACCTACGATCTCAATCTTTTCCCCATTGACCGCTGTTAATGTCTTTGCGCAACGTTTAAGACGTGCATACTTAAAATTGCTGAAGGCTGACTTCTTAATTACAGTTGCCTGGCTTCCCGTATCAACAAAAGCTATCAATCTTCTACCTTCCACTTTCACCTCAAAAGTAGGCCTACCATCACTAGGAGCCTGCTTTCATGCTTTCGTAGTAGTGACTTTACAGTCCCTCTGTATATGCCCGCGCTTCCCGCAGGAGTAACACCTCCGCGGATCTCTGTTGGTACCCCGTGCAGGGTGGCTCGAACTTGCAGCTGAGAGCTGCGTCCCGCCTGATGAACCCACGCTACAGTTACTCGGCTTGTCCCGCCCGCCTTGACTCAACGCCTCTACGTATGGGGACGACTGAGCGCCCGATGTCCCTGTGCGCGTCTGCCTGTCTAAGGCTGTGGCGGCCTGTTGGACTAGGTCTTTATAGCTCACAAACGCTCCTTCCGCAAATAAAAATGGCCCCATAGCAGAAGGCAACGTTTTGCAGAACAATTGTTTAGCTAATCGCTCTGCCTGACTCGAATCTACCCCCCCAGTTCCATAGTGAGGTCGTCAACCCTGCTCTTTAATAGTGTCCCGAAATCCTTAACAGTGCTGCGGTCATCCCTCTTAAGTGACTGCAGATAAAAATGAGCCTCATCTTCTGACACCTTTTCCTTGAATCTGTCCCTAATCGCTTGGACAAACTGTGGCCAAGTCGTCAGGTGCCGAAACTCTGTCAATCTCGCCAGTGGACCGGCTATGTCCACGCAAGCCCCAATTGCGAGAGTAATTTTCAAACTATCCTCTGGGACAGCCTCCAGCATCGAACTAATCTGACAAAGCCAGTCTTCCACTCGGCGGTTGCGTTCCACCTTAATAAGCGGCAACTCCGTACCTCTGAGTGTCGGCAGAGTCATCTTGGGAATCAGACTCATAATTCCCGGTTTGTATGACGCGGGGCTACTGGAAGTGGGTGGGCCCTGGGGTTGGGAACTGGGTTGAGGTTGGGGATGGGGTTGAGGTATGGTGTGGGTGGCCTTGGGTTGGGGTGTGGATTGAGGGTGGGGATAGGGATGAGGTATGGTGTGGGTAGCCTCGGGTTGGGGTGTGGATTGAGGGTGGGGATGGGGATGAGGTATGGTGTGGGTAGCCTCGGGTTGGGGTGTGGCTGGAGATTGGGGTGGGGGTATGGTGTGGGTGGCCTCGGGTTTGGGTGTGGATTGAGGGTGGGGATGGGGGTTGAGGTATGGTGTGGGTGGCCTGGGGTTGGAGGAAGGGTTGGTATAGGGATGGAGGTTGGGGTTGGTATAGGAAATGAGGATAGGGTGGGTATAGGAATTGAGGATGGGGTTGGTATAGGAGATAAGGTTGAGGTTGTTGTGATGGGTGAGGTGTACCCAGGTATTGTGGTATTGTTCCGTGAGGTAGTTCCTGCTGTTGGTGTGGCATCGATGTTATGTGTGGGGGGAACCCAAGACGGCTTCCCCCACTCTTGGGACGAATCCTCTCGAGACTCCCCACTCATGTCAATAATTGTATCTATACTGGCATGGAAAGATACCCTCGGCTGCCCAGTCCCATGCAGAACCCGTGACCCCGTTGCCTCAGTCCCACTGACTCCACCTGTGACGTCAGCTGAGCTACCTGAGCGGTCCCCAGTGGTGTCGGAGGAGGTGCTATCCTCTACACTTCCACTCCCACTGGACCCCACTGACTGGTGACTGTCTGGGTTAAACATGTCCTGTGATTCCTGGTGTGCCATGTCTCTTGTAGCTACCCTTCAATACACCCTCTACCCGGACTCATTACAACCGGGAACTTACACAAATAAAAACACAACTCTTTTCCAAGAGAAAACTAACCAAATTCCCAGAAATAGGAAATACAACGATTAATTGAGAGAATCGCTGAAGTGAATTCGATGAATGAGCGTCTGCCCCGCACTCGTGTCTGACGAAGTAACCCACAGTTCTATTACTGAAACCTAAGTCCTTTACGTTAAAAAAAATTAAAGAATCTAATTTATATAAAACAATTTAAAATGATAAAGTAACTAATGCGCAGCACTCGTGATAGATTAATAAAGAATATTTATTGTACTTGAATACTAAACGCACTTGAAGTGAGCAGGGTGGCCACTGATGACTGATGGAGCGGGGCCAGCTGCGCTGAAAAAAACTAAGTCCCGCGCTTTTTCGCTTAAACGCTGAAAAATCAAAATTTTGTTCTGAGGGAAAATAACTAGTTTTACATTACTAAACAGCTCTAGCGATTAATATAGACTCGCAGGACATGTATTGTCTTGTCAAAAGTTGAATTTTCACCAAAAACTGCGTTTTTTACTCAATGCTGGACTCTGCCACGTTTTCTGACTCCGAGAAAAAATCTATCATCCCAAGTATCGCAAACTCCCTTAATTCACAAAAATGGGTTTTCGTTCCCAGATATAAATACGCTGTTTTTTAATACTGACGCTGTATACAAAACAATACTGTCACATCGGGCGGTTGCAACACTCATTAATTCAAAATTTTCGTCAAAATCCGAGATTTTCACCTCAAGTGGACTCTGACAAAATTACAACACGATTTTCTCGAAAAATAACTAAATTCGGCAAAAATGTAATTATCACTGTTTAGTGCTTAAGAACAGGATTACGTCCCTTGCGCGCACTAGAGGGTAATATTAGCCCCAGAATATACACGAAACATGAGAATTCGAATTTTCGCAAAAATGTACGATTCTAGCCCAAGCTGGACTTAGAAAAGTTTTCCACCTACGTTTCCAAAAAAATATTCTAAGTCTAAAAAGCACAATTCACAAGTCTTACTGGTACTAGTAAATTATCACTCGCAACGACTGGGGAATCCTAATGACGCCCAGAACATATACGTGACCCACGAATACAAATTAATTACAGTTAACGACTTTCCGATGTTGACTTAGCCGAAAACTTATCCCAAAATACTTAGAAATATTTTCACTAGCTCCATCAAACATTTACAACGAAAATTACTATTCCTGAACAAACTCCTTCACTTAACTATTGTGACCGACCTATAGCCCTAAGTTCAGAGGATTAACTACGCTCTAGAACCAACGCCTCTGATTTAGACTAATACAATAAGGAACAGCAAAACTTAATGCACGCACTTAGCCTAATATACATGAAAATACTGAACACTAAAAAAAAATTGAACCGGGGATTGAATTTAGGGGGAAAAAAAATTAATCTCTAGGACAACGCAAATAAACGGAATTACTTTACAAAAATTTAATTATACTTAATTCAAAGATACACTCGACTTAATCCTATAATTGCTCCTACCGGCTCGCCGTACCGCGCCTAGCCTAGGGGTCTCGAATGTCTAGATTCTAACAGAGCGACACGTAGCTTTCAGCAACAATTAAGACTAGAGGCGACTCGACCTCCACTAAGTGTGCGATCACTTAGTCGTTGAATCGGTGCTAGGTAGTTTACTAGTCCGTCCCTCGGAGGCCGCAACGCCCTTCACGGATTTACGTTTTTCCTTAGCGTTTTGGGTCGTCTAACAACGCCCTCGGACCTGTCTCCTGGCGTCCCACAGATAAATCCGCCCAGACAGCCCACAAGGAACTGCTGTTGAGAGTATGGTGGCTCCCAACACCTCTGAATCAATTGCAATGGGTCGAGTATGGTACCCAGTCCAATCAACTCGGAGCGGTCTCCTTAGCCAATAAAACTGAACAGAATTTACTTACTAACTAATCCTTAATAGTATCAGCCCGCATGAACCCAAGATTCGCCAATCCCCACTCAAACGCACTGTTGCGAGGCGCACAGCTAATCCTGGCCCGGGGCTGTGGCTGTCCGCCCTACCATCTACGCACGTGTCCGAATGGCTAGACGCGTGAGCCTTTCAACAATTCAAACAAAATTGTTGAAACCACCGCTGTGCACCATTGTAACACGGAGAGGGTTCTCCTGTCTACTTTCCCCCCTTTTCTCTCTGTACCCGTATTCTTTACTTTAGTTCTTTACCAAGGGACCCCAAGACTTTTACTCGAGCCGACTCCACGCCACGTGGTCTCAAGACGATTTACCGACTTGAGATTCTACAACCCGTATGACGTGACATAGGCTTTTAGCAAAGCTCTAGGATCTCCTTTCCGCCGCCACCACCAGACCAGTAACCAAATGAGCAATGATCAAGGTCTGGATCGACCACGCTAAACAATCAACCTTGGGGCTTGAATCCCCACTAGTAACAAATAACTTTGGATCTTACGTGTGTAGTTAATTAAAATCGCTGGGAATGATGGATTCGATTCGATGTTAGAATCGGCGCCCAATTCAACTCGGCCTCGTGGGGACCACGTGACAAGGATTAATTCATATAAATATAACATACACATGGAAATAATGAAAATGCAAAATTAATAACTAATTAATTTATTCAAAACTGTAACAAAATCTAAGAAATGGTAATCCCTGACTTGAACACTCCCTGACTGGCAATGAATGGACTATTCCCTACAATTACTCGTAAAGCAACTCTACCTTGGGCGACCAGCTAGGATGTTCGTGCTGTCGGGAGGCTGATGATGGAAAGGCCACCTGCCCGAGTTGTTTCCCAAACCACACACTAACTCTCCCTTGCTCTGCTCTACCCAGAAGCCAGAGCGCGGTATTCTTCCGCATAGACTAAGTATCTAAGTTACTTTGCAAAGTTTTAGTTATAACAATTAACCTCTGTTGTACTGACTGATCCAGATTGGTTGAATATTGTAACTGAAGTTAAATTACACAAACATCTTAAGGAAGAGCTATTCCCAATTACAAAATAGCTATTTGACCTTTGAGAAATAGAGGACATGGAACCTCGTGACCTATGACCGCCAGGTCACTCCGCAATAGAGTAGTCCTGACCTGTGACGTCACTGAAGGTGACTTAAAACTCATTCTCCAAATAATTACAATACTGTCTCCACTCGATCATCCGGACTATATGGGAAGGACCCCCAACCGGATTATCACGTTTTTCGGATAATGGTACTTTTTCACCTACGAGTCCAAAAGTGACCATTTCCAACAATTTTTATACTACAAACAACATAATTTGAATTGCCTTGCCACATATAATTATTAGATATTCAACTAGAAACCTCAACTTACCTTGTTGGTGTTCGTCTTCTTGAGTGATGCCACACATCTTGAAGTTAGGAATTGTTAACAATTTACGTAACCTATACTAACACAACACTAAAATTAACACTTAAAATTACTGTACAGTTCATTAAGCAAAGTTTGTTTTGACTGCCAGCTGCTGAAGCCTCACTGGTTGAAGGTGCTTGGCTTGCCTGTGAGGCCTCACTTGTTAAAGGTGCTTGCATGCCCTCACTTGTTGAAGGCACTTGGCTTGCCTGTGGCGCCTCACTTGTTGAAGGCGCTTGGCTTGCCTGTGGCGCCTCACTTGTTGAAGGCGCTTGGCTTGCCTGTGGCGCCTCACTTGTTGAAGGCGCTTGGCTAGCCCTGTGGCGCCTCACTTGTTGAAGGCGCTTGGCTAGCCCTGTGGCGCCTCATTTGTTGAAGGCATTTGGCTGCCTGTGACGCCTCACTGGTTGAACAACACGTAACATGTCTTTAACTGCCAGGACAACCTTCTTCCTCTTAACACCTCCAGAACGATTGATGCTGCTACCAGACATAGTCTTGGCCAAAAATGTTTAAAGTTACTATGAAAATAAAAAAGATATTTCAACAAATATTTCACTAATGGCGCAGCACTGTGACGCCTCACTCGTTGAGGTGTATAACAGTAACTTGTCTTTAATTGTTAGGACAACTTTATTCCTCTTAACACCTACAGAACGATTGATGCTGCTACCAAACATAGTCTTGGCCAAAAATGTTCAAAGTTACTATGAAAATAAAAAAGTTATTTAAAAAATTTCGCTAATGGCGCAGCACTGTGTATAACACGAGGGACGGACGCACATGGGTTGACCAGTGTTGGATGGGTCCACTTGGCGTGGGGCAGCTATAGCACCTTACGTAGGCTGCCAGGAGAATATTTTTTAAGGAAACTTCAGCCTGTGCACATTGCTTTTAGAAAACTTATTTATTTGTTATTACATAATTACTAGTACTTATTTCATTTGTTTCTGGCTATGATTACGGCCACAGTGATCACCCAGTGCATAGTGACCCGTAGGAAAGTTGAATACAGAAATTAAAAATGGTACTTTGAGTTAAATACAGAATAAACGTGGTCCCACGTGGTGAGCCAGTGCCACCAGGCTCATGTGTACAGGCAAAAGCGATATATATCAAATATAGCGAGCAGTGATACGGTGAACAGTGAAGTGGAACGTGTAACATAACATATAAATTAGTGAATAGTGTTAGAGAATTGTTCATAGAAAAAGTATAAATGTAAAGTTGTGGAGGAGGCATCACACTTGTGTTTACACCATAACCACGAGGCCTACACAGTGTAAGGGAGTCCCTCAGTAACAGTATACTCCCTCAGTGATAATATACCAGCAATATATACTGTAATATGGGCAAGTAGGTTTAGGAACTAGTAATAGAGTAAGTTAATAACATTGTAAGCCGGAAGAAAGCAGAAATTCCCTTAGGAAAATACAGGCAAATAATCAGTGTATAAATCAAGTAACTGGCAACCGGTGACATCCTGCCCCCGACCTGGGACAACAACGGTCAACTATACGGTCCCAAGAGGACCATATTTTCTCCACAAGGCGATAAGTACCCCCACATAAACTTTAACAAATAAACATATGTAATATTATAAATATACTGTATATATATTATATATACATATATATAATATTATAAATATATGCATATAATATTATAACATCACAAACCCAACATGGAGGTGTGTGGAGGTTGCCATAAGGCACTTCGGAAGACTGTTGTAGGCATTGTATGTAATATTTGTAACATAAGATTTCACCTGAGTTGTACAGGATTACCTACACAATATGCAAACCGGGAAGGTACCTACTGGATCTGTGAAAGTGACAGACAGGTGTGGGAAAACATTGCCAAACTAATGAATGACATTCCTGAAGTACACAGGCTACAATTCACACAAAAACTACCAGAAATATATGCAGAGTATATAAAGACAGCAACGAACTCTGAGCACAACCCAGGGATTGAGAATTTAGAGAGTCAAAGTAGCAATGTAGAAGGACATAGCGTCGAGGTACACAAAAATGAAGGCAATATTGTAGAGCAAACTGGTGATATGAATAAGGAGATAAAAAATGAGACGAATGAGAAAGACGAAAGCAACAAGGCGAAAGATAAGGGTAATACCGAGAATAAATGCAGAAACGAGAAAGTTGGAACAAAAATCACAGAGGTAGCCAAGTCGTACACGGATACAAACAAGAATAATGCAATCACAGATGAAAATATTTGCAGGTATTATGCAAAAGGACAGTGCAGATATGGGCCCAGAGGCACGGAATGCTCATTCATGCACCCACGGAAATGCCGGAACTGGTTAGGGAAAGGCAGATGTCGTTTTGATACTGAGTGTAGATATTTTCACCCTAAGCTATGCAAACTCTCAGTTAATGAGAGGAAATGCTACGATCTTCATTGCCCCGATTTCCACGTCAGAGGTACACAGCGCTATATAAGAGAGGAAGTCCAATATAATAGCCCTGAACATTTTTTAGAGGCAGGCAGAAACAGAGGGAGAAACAGACAGGCAGAAACGTGGCAGGAGTACGGATGGAGAGGGGGAAATGCCCGAGACTGGACTACATTTCGTCATCAAGCCCACACATACTACACCCCCCAACTACACAGAGACTACCACACTCCCCAATATCACTTCCAAAACTGGACAAACCATTGCCACAACAACACACCCTGGGTCAGGGTAGAGAGGAGGGAGAACCACCAAAACCTTCCAGAAGTGACACACAATATGGACAATCATTCATTTTTGCAAACATTCAAGGTCTAAAGCCAAAGTCAAGAAATAAAGTCAAGTTCATAAATGGTCTCCTATTAGAGTCAAACTCCATATTTGGGGCATTCACGGAAACTCATACAAAAGATTACATGGATGGTGAAATCTGGATTCCAAATTATAATTTATACAGATGTGATAGAAAAACTAGGTCAAATGGAGGAGTAGGTCTGTATATTAAAGAGGACCTGGTATGCACAGAACTACTAAACTCAACTAATGAGGTGGTAGAGGTACTTGGAATTAAGGTAGAGAAACTAAACCTAATTATTATTTTAATATATAAACCGCCAGATACAACGGTTGAGGAATTCACAGAGCAGATGCACAAAATAGAGAACATACTTGATGACCTAGCAAACCCAGCTCCAGATATTATCTTCCTTGGAGATTTCAATTTACCGAGTCTAAGATGGAGAATGGCAAACACAAATATCATAGCAGGGAATGACCCGGGAAATAACCAGCCACAGGTCAGAGAACTTTTGAGATTCTGTGACAAATTCTCGCTCAATCAACAGATTACAGAACCAACTAGGAACGAAAACACACTAGACTTGTTATTCACAAACAATGATGAACTAATCAGAGACATAACAATCTCAGATACTTCATACTCAGACCATAAGCTCATTGAAGTGCGAACTAGCATAAATAACGGTAGTAGATCTAAGAGACCCAACAAGCGAGAAGGAATATTCAATCAATTCAATTTCAACAATAAGAGGATTGACTGGGAAAAAATAAATGTAGACCTTTCAACCATTCAATGGGAGACGGTCTTAAGCGACAAAACTCCCACACAGGGAATAGCTCAACTGACAGCTGAAGCTTACAAGGTCTGCTTGAAGCACGTGCCGGTGAGGAGGGGCAGAAAGAGGAACACTCTAGAAAGAGAACGCAGACGACTGTACAGGAGAAGGAAAAAATAACGGAAATGCTTCGGCAGACACAACTATCACAAGCAAGGAAAATAAGCCTAAGCAGGGAGATCGAAGAAATCGAACAAACGTTGAAGCGATCATATGAGTCTGAGGAAATGGAATTGGAACAGAGAGCTATACAAGAGATAAGGAAAAATCCGAAATATTTTTTCACATACGCTAAATCAAAATCCAAAACCTCGACCAGTATTGGACCGTTAATTACAAATGAAGGTACGTACACAGAGGACAACAAAGAGATTAGTGAAATTCTAAGAAGCCAGTATGAGGCTATGTTTAGCACACCAATTAACAACATGAAAGTTGATGACCCAGACAGCTTCTTTATGAATGACATTCAAGCTGCAGATAATATAACGGATATTACCACAAACTCGGAAGACTTTGAAAGAGAAATTGACAATATGCCCATGCACTCAGCCCCTGGGCCTGACTCATGGAATTCAATATTCATAAAGAAATGTAAAGTACCAGTAGCGAGAGCACTCAGCGTAATATGGAGAAAGAGCCTGGATACAGGGGAGATACCAGCAGCACTTAAATCTGCAGATATAGCTCCGTTGCACAAGGGGGGGAGTAAAGCCTTGGCAAAAAATTATAGGCCAGTTGCACTAACATCACACATAATAAAAGTGTTTGAAAGAGTGATTAGGAATCAAATTTCTAGTTTTATGGAAAACAATGAATTGCACAATCCAGGACAACATGGATTTAGAGCGGGAAGATCCTGTCTGTCACAGTTACTCAACCACTATGACAAAATCACAGAAGCCCTAGAAGAAAAGCAAAATGCAGATGTTGTATACACAGACTTTGCAAAGGCTTTCGACAAATGTGACCATGGGGTGATAGCTCACAAAATGAGGTCAATGGGAATAACTGGAAAAGTAGGACGCTGGATACTCAATTTCCTGTCGAACAGAACACAAAGAGTAACAGTCAATCAGATAAAATCGAGTCCAAGCGATGTTAAAAGCTCTGTACCTCAAGGTACAGTCCTTGCACCGCTACTGTTCCTTATTCTCATATCTGATATAGACAAAAATACACGTCACAGCTTCGTGTCATCCTTCGCAGATGACACAAAAATCAGCATGAAAATTACCTCTGCTGAAGACATTGAAAAACTACAAACAGATGTCAACAAAGTTTTCGATTGGGCAGCAGAAAATAATATGATGTTTAACAGTGATAAATTTCAGGTACTCAGGTACGGCAAAAATGAGGATCTGAAACATAATACAGGGTACAAAACACAATCAAATCTTCCCATAGTAGAAAAACAGCATGTCAAGGATTTGGGAATAATGATGTCCGACGATCTAACGTTTAGGGAGCATAACCAAGCAAATATCGCATCAGCCAGAAAAATGATCGGATGGATTACGAGAACTTTCAAATCCAGGGATCCCATCACAATGGTTGTACTCTTCAAGTCACTTGTGTTGTCCCGTCTCGAATACTGCTCAGTACTCACTTCCCCCTTCAGAGCAGGAGAGATTGCTGAAATAGAGGGAATACAGAGAACATATACGGCACGCATAGACGAGATAAAACACCTAAATTATTGGGATCGTCTCAAAGCTCTCCAAATGTACTCTCTAGAAAGGAGACGAGAGAGATACCAAATAATATACACGTGGAAAATACTGGAGGGCCAGGTCCCAAATCTACACAGTAAAATAACAACGTACTGGAGTGAACGATATGGAAGAAAATGCAAGATTGAACCAGTGAAGAGCAGAGGTGCCATAGGCACAATCAGAGAACACTGTATAAACATCAGAGGTCCGCGGTTGTTCAACGTCCTCCCAGCGACATAAGAAATATTGCCGGAACAACCGTGGACATCTTCAAGAGAAAACTGGACTGTTTCCTAAGAGAAGTCCCGGATCAGCCGGGCTGTGGTGGGTATGTGGCTCTGCGGGCCGCTCCAAGCAACAGCCTGGTGGATCAAACTCTCACAAGTCGAGCCTGGCCTCGGGCCGGGCTTGGGGAGTAGAACTCCCAGAACCCCATCAACCAGGTATCAACCAGATTAATTGTTCTAAAATTAATGGTAATTCCTGTACCCAGGTGGTCCCTCCCGATGCTCTCCTCCCACCCTCCCGACACCACCCACCCACCCCACCCCCTCCTACACCATGCGCCTCGAGTCACGGGCAGACGGGATTAATACCGTATGGCCCGCCTCATGTTTTCATATACGGAAAAAGATTCGATCATCCGGGCAACTGACCGGATAGTGTAATTTCGGCAGGACATTAACCGGGCCCCAAAATTTTATCCGTCCAAACTCTCGTTAATCCGGTTCCTGTGGCTATTTTGGCCGGATATTGTGAAAACTTTATCCGATTGCGATTTTGGCCGTATAAAGGCGTTTTTCGGATGTTCGAATCCCGGATAATCGCGGGGTTACAGTACTCTTGATATTATAAACAGTAATACTATACAATGCAAATTGAATGCAAAATTAATGAAGGTTAATTTCTCTACATAAGTGAATACTACAGAATGATTCATTATACGAGCTATGAACAAAGATGTCAGGTTATCCTCACAGCCAATTCCCCCAGGGAGGATGCTCCCATGTGCTTGGGGTCAGGTCTCTACCCGAGCCTTCTGGAACCTTCTGGATAATTCTTAAAACAAACCCAGTTTGTTACACCCCCCACAACTGACACCATCCCCCCCACCACTGACACCATCCCCCCCACCACTGACACCATCCCCCCCACCAGTAAAAGTAAACACACAGTAAAAGTAAACACAGTAAAATACACAGTATTTTCTACACAGTAAAATAACAACGTACTGGAGTGAACGATATGGAAGAAAATGCAAGATTGAACCAGTGAAGAGCAGAGGTGCCATAGGCACAATCAGAGAACACTGTATAAACATCAGAGGTCCGCGGTTGTTCAACGTCCTCCCAGCGACTATAAGAAATATTGCCGGAACAACCGTGGACATCTTCAAGAGAAAACTGGACTGTTTCCTAAGAGAAGTCCCGGATCAGCCGGGCTGTGGTGGGTATGTGGCTCTGCGGGCCGCTCCAAGCAACAGCCTGGTGGATCAAACTCTCACAAGTCGAGCCTGGCCTCGGGCCGGGCTTGGGGAGTAGAAGAACTCCCAGAACCCCATCAACCAGGTATCAACCAGGTACCACTGACACCATCCCCCCACCACTGACACCATCCCCCGCCACTGACACCATCCCCCCACCACTGACCATGCCTCCTTCCTGGAAGGAGGACTGGGAGGCATATGAAGCTAAAACAGAAGATTTCTGGACCTGTAAATTTGTAGACCTCATCCTGGAAACATTCTTGTATCAACATGTTAAACAAGCTACGAGGATGAGGGAAGGTGACGTCCCCTCCATGCTAGATTTGATATTTACCAGGAAGGAGGAAGAAATATTTGACATTCAGTACCTTCCTCCCTTGGGTAAAAGTGACCATGTCTTTTTGGGAATAAAGTATGCAATGCGTTATAATCTGGAAGAAAATATGATGGTCGATGCAATTGAAAAACCTGACTTTAGGAGAGGACATTATGGCAACCTTAGAAAATTTTTTAGGGAGTATAATTGGACAGACTTGTTGCTAGGCAAGGAAGTGAATGAGATGTATGTCAAGTTTTGTGAAATATATGATAAAGGCACAAAAAAATTTATACCAAAACAGAGAAGCAGAACTAGGAAACAGGATTGGTTCGACAGAAAGTGCGAGAGGGCCAGAGACCAAAAGACACAAAAATGGAATCAATACAGGAAGAGGCCAAACCCCCAATCATACCAGCGATACAAAGATGCGAGAAACAACTACACGGCAGTGAGGAGAGAGGCAGAAAGAAATTTTGAAAAAGGGATTGCAGACAAATGTAAAACAGAACCAGGTCTATTCTATAAATTCATAAACAACAAATTGCAGGTAAAGGATAATATTCAGAGGTTGAAAATGGGAAATAGATTCACGGAAAATGAAAAGGAAATGTGTGAAACATTAAACGAAAAGTTCCAAAGTGTGTTTGTACAAAATGAAATCTTCAGGGAACCAGATACAATAAGAATTCCAGAGAACAACATAGAGCACATAGAGGTGTCTAGAGACGAAGTGGAAAAAATGCTCAAAGAGCTAAATAAGAACAAAGCAGTTGGTCCAGATGGAGTTTCACCATGGGTTCTGAGAGAATGTGCACCTGAGCTCAGCATCCCTCTTCAACTGATCTTTCAGGCATCCCTGTTTACAGGAGTTGTAGCTGATGTGTGGAAAAAGGCTAACATAGTTCCAATTTACAAGAGTGGAAGCAGGGAAGACCCCCTTAATTATAGACCGGTATCATTGACAAGTGTAATAGTCAAAATATTGGAAAAAATAATTAAAACTAAATGGGTAGCACACCTGGAGAGAAATGATATAATATCAGACAGACAGTATGGTTTTCGATCTGGTAGATCCTGTGTATCGAATTTACTCAGTTTTTATGATCGAGCAACAGAGATATTACAGGAAAGAGATGGTTGGGCTGACTGCATCTATCTGGACCTAAAAAAGGCTTTCGACAGAGTTCCACATAAGAGGTTGTTCTGGAAACTGGAAAATATTGGAGGAGTGACAGGTACGCTTCTAACATGGATGAAAAACTTTCTGACTGATAGAAAAATGAGGGCTGTGATCAGAGGCAATGTATCGGACTGGAGAAATGTCACAAGTGGAGTACCACAGGGTTCAGTTCTTGCACCAGTGATGTTTATTGTCTACATAAATGATCTACCAGTTGGTATACAGAATTATATGAACATGTTTGCTGATGATGCTAAGATAATAGGAAGGATAAGAAATTTAGATGATTGTCATGCCCTTCAAGAAGACCTGGATAAAATAAGTATATGGAGCACCACTTGGCAAATGGAATTTAATGTTAATAAATGTCATGTTATGGAATGTGGAATAGGAGAACATAGACCCCACACAACCTATATATTATGTGAGAAATCTTTAAAGAACTCTGATAAAGAAAGAGATCTAGGGGTGGTTCTAGATAGAAAACTATCACCTGAAGACCACATAAAGAATATTGTGCAAGGAGCCTATGCTATGCTTTCTAACTTCAGAATTGCTTTTAAATACATGGATGGGGATATACTAAAGAAATTGTTCATGACTTTTGTTAGGCCAAAGCTAGAATATGCAGCTGTTGTTTGGTGCCCATATCTTAAGAAGCACATCAACAAACTGGAAAAGGTGCAAAGACATGCTACTAAGTGGCTCCCAGAACTGAAGGGTAAGAGCTACGAGGAAAGGTTAGAAGCATTAAATATGCCAAAACTAGAAGACAGAAGAAAAAGAGGTGATATGATCACTACATACAAAATAGTAACAGGAATTGATAAAATCGACAGGAAAGATTTCCTGAGACCTGGAACTTCAAGAACAAGAGGTCATAGATATAAACTGGCTAAACACAGATGCCGAAGAAATATAAGAAAATTCACTTTCGCAAACAGAGTGGTAGACGGTTGGAACAAGTTGGGGGAGAAGGTGGTGGAGGCCAAGACCGTCAGTAGTTTCAAAGCGTTATATGACAAAGAGTGCTGGGAAGACGGGACACCACGAGCGTAGCTCTCATCCTGTAACTACACTTAGGTAATTACACTTAGGTAATTACATACATACATACATACATACATACATACATACATACACACACAGAGCACCACTTGGTTTCCGAACCCCTTGGGGACGAGACCCGTCGGTTATTGTGTAAGTTCATAAACGAGAAATGGAGGAAAATTGAGAGAAAAAAATCTAAGGGAAAAATTGACAGGTTCATAGCATGAATGCGACAGTACTGTATTTTGTTTGCACTCGCCAATTAGAGAAGTCCTGATCCACTTCTCCCTCAGGAGTGACAGGACCAAAGAGCCAAAGCTCAACCCTGCAAGGACAATTAGATGAGTACAACTATGTGAAAACACCCTCACTGCTGCTGCCATCCCCATCTAATACAATAAAGCATTCATGAAATAAGTATTTTTATAACTTTTTATTATCCTAATAATATTACTGAACAAAACCTGTAACCAAAAATATATATGATGTACATTCAACACTATCTGTAACTCTGGACCGGACTCGCATCCATTATTTTTCTCTTGAATCCTAACTTTGGACCGGACTTGCGTCCACTACAAAAAATATTTGTATAAAATTCATTTTTTATCCAATCGACCCAGGAATAGTATCAAAATAAGTACCTTTAGAATGCGCACGATTTGATACTAAAATGGAAGATGTAACATGAAACTTGATGTCCGAACACTTATATGATTATAAATAGGTTTCTGGTCAAAATTTTAAAATATTTGTTAAAAATCTATTTATTGTGCTATTATGTTGGGACTAGTATTAAAATGCATGCCTTTATGTTGCGAACAATTTGATACCAAAATGAAAGATGTAACACAAGAATTTATGTCAGAACACTGGAAAGATATAAATAATTTTGTGATGAGCTTCCCGAATTAAAATATTTGTTAAAATTCCAGTTATTGCTCTATTATTATGGGACTAGTTTTAAAATACGCGTCTTTTTATTGCGAACAATTTGATACCAAAATGAAAGACACAACACGAAAATTGATATTATCAAACTGAACTAAAAGTATTTTTATAACTTTTCATTATCCTAATAATATTACTGAACAAAACCTGTAACCACATTAGGTTGCAGTGTACAAATTGGTGCTCATTCACGGGTAACTTTAGGCTTTTCTGCGGGGAGGCACTCAAAACTTTTGTACATTATATTCATACACATCTGTAGGAAATTTAATTGCGAACACAATGATACCAAAACGAGCAACGTAGCACGAAAATTAATGTGAGAAAATGAAAGAGTATGCACATTTTACTGATTTTGTGCACTCACGGGTAACTTTTGCCGACTTTAGGCTTTGCTGTTGGGAGTCACGCCAGGCTTTTGGACATTATATTTATACACACCTATAGGGAATTTAATTGCGAACACAATGATACCAAAACGAGCAACGTAGCACGAGAATTAAGGTGAGAAAGCTGAAACGAGTATACACATTTGGTGTCACCGTGTGCTTACCCGCACGCTCGGTACATGACCCCTAAGTTGACCGCGCGCCTGCCCGGTGACCAATAGTGTTAAGAAACAAATCTGGCTAACGGGTTGAGGGTGGTTAGGCTTACCCGAGCCAGCCAGTCTCTCCCCCCACCACCAACACCCCCTCCCCCCCCATACACACAGAGCTGGCAGAACTTCCGTAATAACAGAACACCAGAAAGTAGAGAGATACCAGAGAACCAGCAACGAGTATGTTAGTGTGAGAAGAGCAGCTGAGAAAAGGTATGAAAATGATATAGCTAATAAAGCCAAGACCGAACCAAAGCTACTACACAGTCAAATCAGGAGGAAGACAACAGTGAAGGAACAGGTGATGAAACTTAGGGTGGGCGAGGACAGGTACACAGAGAATGACAAAGAGGTGTGTAAAGAACTCAACAGAAGGTTCCAGGAGGTCTTTACAATAGAACAGGGAGATGTCACGGCGCTGGGAGAGGTGGCAGCAAACCAGGTGACCTTGGATAGGTTCAAATTACAAGAGATGAGGTCAAGAAGCACCAATTAGAGCTGGATGTGAGAAAAGCTGTTGGGCCAGACAGAATCTCACCATGGGTATTGAAAGAGTGTGCAGGAGCACTTTGCTTGCCACTCTCCATAGTGTATAGTAGGTCACTGGAAACGGGAGACCTACCAGAAATATGGAAGACTGCTAATGTAGTACCGATATACAAAAAGGGTGACAGACAAGAGGCACTGAACTACAGGCCAGTGTCCTTAACTTGTATACCATGCAAGGTGATGGAGAAGATTGTGAGAAAAAACCTAGTAACACATCTGGAGAGAAGAGACTTCGTGACAACCCATCAACATGGGTTCAGGGAGGGTAAATCTTGCCTTACAGGCTTGATAGAATTCTACGATCAGGTGACAAAGATTAAGCAAGAAAGAGAAGGAAGGGCGGACTGCATTTTTTTGGACTGTCGGAAAGCCTTTGACACAGTACCCCATAAAAGGTTGATGCATAAGCTGGAGAAACAGGCAGGAGTAACTGGTAGGGCTCTCCAGTGGATAAGGGAGTACCTAAGCAATAGGAAGCAGAGAGTTACAGTGAGGGGTGAGACCTCAGAATGGCGTGAAGTCACCAGTGGAGTCCCACAGGGCTCTGTGCTTGGACCTATCCTGTTTCTGATATACGTAAATGATCTCCCAGAGGGTATAGACTCATTCCTCTCAATGTTTGCTGACGACGCCAAAATTATGAGAAGGATTAAGACAGAGGAGGACAGCTTGAGGCTTCAAGAAGACCTGGACAAGCTGCAGGAATGGTCGAAAAAATGGCTGTTAGAGTTTAACCCAAGCAAATGTAATGAAGATAGGGGTAGGAAGCAGGAGACCAGATACAAGGTATCATTTGGGAGATGAAATACTTCAAGAGTCAGAGAGAGAGAGAAAGACCTGAGGGGTTGACATCACGCCAGACCTGTCCCCTGAAGCTCATATCAAGAGGATAACATCAGCAGCATATGCCAGGTTGGCTAACATAAGAACGGCCTTTAGAAACTTGTGTAAGGAATCTTTCAGAACATTCCATACTACATATGTCAGACCAGGCAGGCAGGCAGGCAGGCAGGCAGGCAGGCAGGCAGGCAGGCAGGCAGGCAGGCAGGCAGCCAGGCAGCCAGCCAGCCAGCCAGCCAGCCTGCCCTGCCTGCCTGCCTGCCTGCCTGCCTGCCTGCCTGCCTGCCTGCCTGCCAGCCTGCCTGCCTGCCTGCCTGCCAGCCTGCCAGCCTGTCAGCCAGCCTGTCAGCCAGTCAGCCAGCCAGCCTGCCTGCCTGCCTGCCTGCCAGCCTGCCTGCCTGCCTGCCAGCCTCCCTCCCTCCCTCCCTCCCAGCTAACCAACCAGCCTCCCTCCCTCTGCCAGCCTGCCTGCCTGTCTCCCTCTCTGCCAACCTGCCTGCCTGCCTCCCTCCTCTGCCATCCTGCCTGCCAGCCTCCCTCCCTCCACCTCTGCCAGTCTGCCTGCCAGCCTCCCTCCCTCCACCTCTGCCAGTCTGCCTCCCAGCCTGCCTGCCAGCCTCCCTCCCTGCCTGCCTGCCAGCCAGCCAAAAATATATACGATGTGCATTTAAGAAACAAATCCGGGTCACAGGTCTGTCGAGTGTGGTTAGGCTTACGGAGTCAGCCGGTCCCTCCCCCACCACCGACACCCCTCCCCCCCCAACCCCCTAACCCATACACACACACACACTGAAAGGTCACGTGGTTCACCTCAATACCCATCCATCCCTTCCTGCCTGCCTGCCTGCCTGCCTGCCTGCCTGCCTGCCTGCCTGCCTGCCAGTCTGCCTCCTTCCCAGCCTGCCAGCTTGCCTGTCTGCCAGCCTGCCTGCCTTTCCCTCCCTCCCTAATTCTCCCATCTTCCCTCACTACTTCCCTCTCTTCCTGCCTACCTTCTAGCATCTCTCCCTACCTCCCCCTCCCTCCCTTTCTCACTAATTCTACCCCTCTCTCACTGATTCTCTCTCTCATACTGCCTCCCACCTAAGCTCCCCCATCCATCCACCCATCAGTCAGCCATCACTGACACAATGCGTGCATTTGGAGCCGACATGGTGCACAGATGTTTCTTGATTGTGCAGATATGTAAAACAAAAGCACAGTAAGAACATTCCAGCCTCATGACAATTCAAAATACAGTAATAGGAATAATATGCCGTGAATCTGTGAGGTCACAGTGGGCAAACTGGACCACCTCCCACCCACCACCACAGGCCGGCGCGCCGCTTGGCGCACCCCTTCCTACCAGCATGACTCCCCAACCCCAATCGGGAAACTGTAAGTTTCGGATAACTAAAATTCGGAAACCAAGTGGTGCTCTGTAATAAGACTAGTTCTATTCATTTTATATTAATGAAAAAGTTTAGTGCTAAAACTCAAATTCATTTCACACACACAAAGTACACCAACCTGTAATGCAACAACCAGTTGCGGGAAAATGTCTCTGACAATGCAGAGAGGCAGTTTTAGGACGAGGGTCAAGCAGGATGCCAGAAGTTGATCCCTGTACTGACGACAACGCTGAAGCAACTCCCTGATGTAGCTTGTTAGGAGGTGAATAACAGTCTCCACTGTAGGATCCTGATGGATTACATTAAAATATTTTGCAACTGTGTTAAAACATGCAATTGTAATATACAGTACTCAAAACCATGCCAGTTATTACAATGTGCACTATTTAATGAATGAATGGAGCTATGTCTTGCTAAGTATATACGAATGATCGATATTGCTGACAGTGGTAAATTGTTGGCAAATTATATAGCACACATGTATATATATACATGTAGATATTTTACTGTAAATAAAGTAATATTGACAATATTAAAAATACACTTCCCTTCCCCAAAGAAGCTGAATAACCTTGTCATCCTCTAAAATGCCACAACATTGTGCATTATGCAGTGTATATTAATTCACTGTTTGATGTGCATCCTAAGGTCTCTTTTCAGCCCGTCCTCCGAAGGTTTCCCAGCGTCAAGAAAATGGTCAAATTGAAGTGTCCTCTCCTAACCTACCAGAGGACCCAAAACAAGAAATGGGACAGTAGGTCACTTTTGCAAGCCATTTCCATTTTCAAGTACTATACAACAAGTTTTGCCCTCATGTAACGCATACAATCGAAATGCGATGTTTTTTGTAAGAGGACAAGTTGCTCTATTAGCTACTCCCTAAGACTTATAATTATGTCAAGTGAGTGGCATGTACACAAGAAGTGCGCTACACAGTCCTAATACACTAAATATATCTGATCATGTCCAGGAGGGGAATTCAGATTGTTATTTTACAGTTTCTGGCATGATTAACATTTCATTTCTGGAGTGCTCCCTCTCAGTGGTTCCCCACAGCATATACACTGGTACCCCAGGATCAATATCATTTCACCAGGTATCTAAGACAATCTCAGATTAGTGGGAGCAGGGGACCAAGATCCTATTCCTTCAGCAGAAGCTGGGCAGCTGAGAGCATATGATCACACTCTGCGGAAAACTGTCAATAGAGGGTGGCAAACACTTGAGAGAAATGTTTAGAATACCAAATTAAACTCAAAACTAACCTAAATAACCAAAACACTACTTCACTGCTTACCCCTGATGCCACCAGACTGCAGTGTTACTCAACCAGTAGTCCAGCACTGCTTGGCCTTTCTCTTTTGCCTGTTGCCGTACCTCACACCAGCATCTCTAAAGACCATTTCTATTTGCTAAATAACTGTTTTGTGTACACTGTCTTTATGGTACAGTGTTGGGTTTCTATACTATTAGCATGAAATTTGCCAGTCACCTTTTTTTTTCCAGTCAACTTAACACTTACGCATCGTGATGACATTCTCGCAGTTGTTAAAACAATACATGTAGTGTGGAACATGACGTCAATGCAGTCAACAATTGAAATATTAAAATATTTGTAAAAACTCCATTTATTGTATGATTATCAAGGTACTTGTTTTAAAATGTGCGCCAATGTCTTCCCATTCTCTGTATACCCCACAAGGCATCACGACATCACTGTGGGTAATTACCTAAGTAATGACCACATGACGATGTACTTTATCATATGGTATTGGTAATGTTGTTGTTCTATTTGACCTTGTATGCATAAATCCCTTTAGAACATTCTTTTGCGAACAATTTGATACCAAAATAAACAACGAAGGATGCAAATTGAGGTGATAAAACTGGGAAGAGTATAAACATTGGAGAGTGGTTGTACACTCATGGGCAACACGCAGCCTACCTTGCGGTGTGCTGCGGGTGACCCGTCAAGCCAGGAAAGGTGCTAAAACATGGTTTCAGGATTATCATCCCTGGCTGGCCTGTTAAAGATTGTCTGTGAAAAAGTTATCTTATATTATCTGATAATTCCTCATGAGATTGAACACATTAAGTCCTTGCCCATCTCGGGTCGTGCCTTGGAACTTCGTTGCCAGAAGTGAAAATTTAAGGTCTTTTAGTGATATTATGATGCCTAGATGAACAAATCCACAAGGGCCGTGATGAGGATTCGAACCTGCGTCCGAGAGCATCCCAGACGCTGCCTTAATCGACTGAGCTACGACATGGTCAAAAGGAGTTGAAACCGAAGTTCTACTGAACTTATTGAATCCTACAGCCTCTCCGAGGCACAAACTGGGGTTTTACACAACTCCCCCATGCACTTAGAACTTCGGTTTCAACTCCTTTTGACCATGTCGTAGCTCAGTCGATTAAGGCAGCGTCTGGGGTGCTCTTGGATGCAGGTTCGAATCCTCGTCACGGCCCTTGTGGATTTGTTCATTTGATGCATCACGCAATTGTGATTTCTGTGTGTAATGGTGCCTAGATTCTTAATCATTTAGGTGTGGGGGTTCCAGCATTCATGGCCTGGCTAAGTTGCTTTTAGCAAGTGGCATTTAGCAGCAAGATTTTTTATTGATGGTACCACAGGCACAACTGGAAAACACTATACAATGGGGCCTCGACTTACGATGCTAATCTGTTCCCAGAGACGGATCGTAAGTCGAAATATCGTAAGTCGAAGCGATTTTTCCCATAAGAAATAAAGGGAATTGAATTTATCCATTCCCCACCCTCCAAAATATTAACATAAATACATTTTATTCTGAATACAATGTTTTTTTCTAACTACAATACAGTACCTACGTTTATCTTATCTTTATGGAGGGCTCTTGATGGCATATGGAAGATGGTGGTGAGGGGGTAGGAGGAGAGTTGTTACTGTTCGGAAGGGGAGTCCCCTTCCATTATGACATCAGTCAGTGATGTTTTCTCTGGGGTACTCTCTCTCTCCTACATTTTGCCTGAATACCACTAGGACCTGGTTGTGGTTCAGTGCTTGTTTGTCTCACTACAAATTTGTCAAGAGACATTTGTTTTTCCCTTTGTTTTAACATTTGTCTGTAATGATGCATCTCTTTAGCACCCATAATGCCCTTTTTCTTAGCTAGTATGGTGGATATCGTTGACTGAGATTTGTTGTACTGCCTAACCAGTCCAACAACCCGCACACCATCTTCATATTTACGAATGATCTCTTCTTTCTGCTCTATGGTCTTTCTTACATGGGATCTCATATGTTGAGCCTTACCACTGCTTTCCTGGGACTCATAGAGTGATATATAATAATTACTTTAACACTTTCGCGCTTAGCGGACGATCGTTAGCGTCCAATCTTTTTTTCCTGATTCTGCCCTCTGGACGCTGGCTGGCGTCCAATGGTTAAATAATTGTATAAATTTTATGTATTATGCGATTTTCTTTTAGTTAGTCTCAAAATGTTCACCATGAAATTTACGTTTTTTCTAATAACCAAAGAGCTTATTAAAGAAAACGGCATGGCAGTGATTCATCTTGGTATAACAATTGTATAGTGCCGATATGCCGCCGCGGGTAACACTTCAGCCACTTCCAACCGTCTTGTGGGTTGGTTGCGACATTGATTCTATATTTATATGCATATGTCCGTATAGAGAATTTTATTGCGGTTCCAATGATACCATAATCAATGATGTAGGATAAATGTGGTCATCGCAATCATTAAGAGAGTGGAAACATTTGTTGCTGTTTGGCGCTCTCGCCAAACAGTTTGGCGAGAGCTTCTGTTTCTGTTTGAACTGTTTCAAACAGTTTCTGTTTGGCAGTATTTTATATGTATGTTCTTATAGAGAATTCTATTGCGAACACAGTGATACCAAATTTAAATACGTAGGTCTACAATTAGTGTCAGGACAGTAAGAAGAGTATACACTTTTCGCTCCTACCGCTTAAGCGCGCGACGCCCAAAGCACAGGTTCGCTCTCGTTTTTTACGCTGCGCCGAAAGCGCTAAAGTGTTAATGTTCAAAATGCAAAAAATCACCACAAAAGCGAAATTTCTTATAGGCGTGATCGTCACTAAGCTGGCAGCTGTAGTAAACTGAGGCAGGTCGGCCGCATGACCGGGAACCATGCGCTCGGTCGACCCGAACGTGTACCAACAAATATCTTAAGTCGACGACACCATCGGATGTCGAGTCGTATTTTTCGATGAAATTTACATCGTAACTCGAAATTATCGTAAGTAGGGGCAATCGTAAGTCGAGGTGCCACTATATGCACATCAGAGTCCCACGGCTATACATTATCTTCCCAGCAACCGTAAAACTTCTACCAAAACAAAAAGTGGACATGTTCAAGAAACAATTAGGCAAATTCCTGCAAGAAGTTCTGGACCAAATGAGTTGTAGTGAATATCTGGCCCTGCAGGCTGCTCCAAGCAACAGCCTTTTAGACCAAGTTATCAAGCCAACCCTGGTCCCAGGTTGGGCTTGGGGAAAAGAAGAACTTTCAGAACCCACTCCAGGTATACATCAGTTCAAGTATTTTTTTATCTACTCAGAAGGAGGTTCTGGTGGATTTACATTCCTAACTTGGCGTAGTGATCATTTACTCTACTTAATTCCAAACCTATCATGAATGTCATGCATCACGAGTCAGGGGCGCGAGAAGCAAGAGATGTTCGTTCTAATGTTGTTGCTATGGTAGTGGTCTACTGTGCCTCTGATTGTCACTAATCAGGCAGATTGGAGGTTGTTTTTTAGTCAATATGTCTTGCTCTAAGATTGGCTATTGAACTCAAAGGTAAGGATAATGTGTAATTTCCATTCCATGCTTTGACTAGGCTTCAATTTTGCTTTCACTCTTCCACAAAGGTTTCTCAGATTGTTCTTTGTGAGCAGCATCTTTACAACATTTAGGCACTCGCTTTCCTCAATGATTATCTTAGGCCCTCAGTTTTTAGCCAAGCATTTAGCTCTTCAGGTACTATCACACATGATTTTCTGGGCAAGTGCCAGAATTCCCAGCTCATTCCAGCCCAGTTTCAGAATAAGTCTGGGTTAATTTAGTATTCCAAAATAAGGGTTCTTTTGTACTCTTCATTGCCATCACTTGAGCTGCTTATGAATGCTGCTTCATTCTGGATGAATGAAAGCTTGTCTCCAGTTGTCACTCAACTGGTTAGTGGGATGTTTCTTCCTGGTGCAGCACAAGCGTAACTCAGTGCAAAATTGAGTTGCAGTTTGGTTTTTACTTCAGTGGAAACAGTGGAAAATTGTCTACTGACATTTGAAGTGTAACACTGAGACATACAACAACATCGGTAATGTCTTGTTAGATAATAAGATAAGGTAGAATATTGACATATTTCCGTGCCATGCACCGAGAGAGGAGGTAGAAGGCACTTGCTCTCCGAGAACCATAATGACAACATCCCCGTGAAGCCTGCCACTTTGCATCGCGTTAATTTGGGAACATCCGTGCAATTACGAATCCCACACGTTGCTGCTTGCCTCATCCAATACTAGGGATATCACATCTGGTCGGGTAAGTGACTATTAGTTTTTTATGGCCATAATAACTTTAGATCGTCCGGCCGTTATGACATAGGAACACCAAATAAACCCCGAAAGTTTATTTCCAGAACTAGTTGATCCCTTTCATGGAGATTAGCTTAAATTACTTTAACTCTACAGAAGTTAAGTTGTATATTCTCCACAGCATGGAGGGACAACAACGGGAGCTTGTCATCTCAATTTGTTCTTCACGTGTCTACGACACCATTACGTTGAGATTGGGAATAGACTGATAGTGGGAGACTGTCAGACGCACCTCCAATGATCGGCTTGTCAGCTAAGTCAATGTAATCATATATGTTATATTTGTAGTTAGTTACTAAACTTATAACCTATTATTTATTCATAAATGTTTATGTTGAAGATTTACTATAATTGAACATAAGGTAAATTTAGCATTATTAAGTCTACCCCCCAAAATTTTGGAGAAGTGGAATTACCTGACAGCCAAAATTAACACAGTCCACTCATACAGTCCATTCACCATCTATTAATATTAAAAAATAATTGTTAGGAAATTCCCCACACTAGTGAGCTAAAGTGCTCCGGGTTTGTCAGGATCTCGTACTCAAAAACAGTCCATACTGACGGGATCATGTTCGTTCGCATGGATTGGCTCTTTTACTTATAATTGTAATTCAAACCCAAATTGGACTGGTCATAAACTCATGGTATCATTTACCATTTGCTTAAGGCAATAAAACTTACGACTAAAAAAAGATGCTACATATAAAATAGCAGCCCTTCAACATTTTTGTGATGCCTACAGGCATCATTTGCTCAAAATGCCACAACATTCCAATGACTGTAGTCGTCATTTTCAACTTCATGTTGGCTAACATTAACTTTACTTTGTCACTTTATTTTGCTTTTATTGCATTTTTGAAAATAACAAAGTATAGTACAACTCATTAACTTAAAAAGATATCAAATTAAGCACTTTAACATGCATAGTAACTTCACAGTATGCACAGAAGTAAAATATAGCTAAGCAAATTTCCACTTGGCCCAAGAAGCTGGTTGTGTCCAAACTGGTAAGGGGGCCAAAAACAAACAGGTTAAGGTATCCCCTTGCTACTTAAAAAAAATTACTTTTGTGCAAGAATTACAGAGCCCCATTATTCCCCCGTATGAATACCAACCTCTTTCTTCTGGAAATATGATGTACGCAGGGTACAGGAGAGAACAGTAGTAATGGCAGAGTAGTGAGCAGAGACGAGAGGCTGCAGTGAAGAGCATCGCACAAAGAACCAACAAAGGTGAGAAACATGGGGCTCGAGCTGAGCCTCACATTGCAGGGGCAGTACGTCTCCCATCAATGAAATTACATTCATGTAAACCTGTAATACAATTGTACTTATTATTATAGTATATACATACAATATCATTTTCTCCAGCTTCACACTTTCATCATGTGCAGAAGGCATCAGTTCAGATAATAAAAATTATGAATATAGAAAAAGATGGTTATAGATGTTAAATTAATAAAAAGTTACTCATCCATTCATTATATTTACATGAAGCATCACGGATATAAAAAAAAATACCAAAGCCCTTCAACTCTTTCCGCTCTAAAATTTTCCCGAAGACAGTTTTTTCACGTCTCGATCATTCATTTGTTCTTCAGATTCAAATGCATAATTAATAAATTTATATTCTGAATATCATTGCATTTCTGACTTGACTGAAACAAAACCACAACAATAAGAAAGAATTAAATTTTAAAATGACGTCAGTAGCAGCTTATAATTTAGATTGTGACACATTGATGACAAAACATAGCATAAAGCTGAAATAATGGAACCTTCATGAATGAACCATACCACAAATTTATAGTAATTTGCACGATTTCCTTAATACTCTGTAATAACTATGCAGCTAGTGGTATTCCTGTTTCCAAGGCTGATAAGTTGTTTCACTATTCTTCAGAACTTGCAACTCCATTATACAAACCATATTATTTTAAAGTTGTCTTTTCTTATAAAATATTTATATTTGTTGCAAATATAATAGCCAGTGATTAGTGACAAGAAAAAAACCAGCGTTGAATGTAATGAAACGCCATTTTCTGGGTGAGTCCCGGAGGCTCCCCGGAGCTATCCATGGCTGATATGGATACCCTAACTATTTTGCATCAGTCGATGTGGGTGGAGTTCTAGGCCTACCGGGGACCACGAGCCAGAACCTGGCCCCCTCAGAGAGGCACGGGGAGCAATGGCCCATAGAAATGCACATGTGATTTGGAGCATTCTATATCTGCCATCGACCGGGACAGGCACCCAGAAAGGTAAGCGCCACAAAACAAACCCCTATTCTGGTTAACAACAAAAATTGACAAACGAGTGGACAGAACTCCCCCAGGAAAACGAACTAACAAGCATGATGTCACACGAGCCGCGCCGCATGTCTGTGCAGCTCCCCCCTCCCCGGTAGGGGGAAGGGGAGCCCCAGACCCCCGCGCCGGCTATCCCCGCCCCAGTTCTGAGGTTGGATATCAAAACCGCGAAAAACCCGCCGACCGGAGGGTGGGAGGGTGCCAGGGAGCCTCCGGGACTCACCCAGAAAATGGCGTTTCATTACATTCAACGCTGGTTTTCTGGGGGGAGCCCCTATGGCTCCCCGGAGCTACCTCACTAAAGACTACCTAGGAAAACAAGGGGACATACCCGGGAGGATGTCGGTGAACCACTCAACACGAAGTCGAGACAACAACCAAAGGACCCCTCCGGAAAGCAGCAGGCACTACATTCGTCTGAAAAAGGGAGAACGGCCGCAGACGAAGAAACCTATGACCAAGATCATAGGAGCCAAGAAACCACTGCGCCTGAGAAGAGCATTAAGCTCTGCCACACGACCCCCAGAGGCCAATGCCAAAAGATAGCCGAGACAAAGCAAACCTGGCCCCAAGGAGCCACAACCACCAAGGAGAAGAAAAACAGGAGAGCACCCTGTCCAAAGACCTGGACGGCACAGGCAGTGCAGAAACAGGCCGGAGGCGAAACAATGCACGATACAGCCTGCGAAACGGCACAGAAGGAACATTGATACCGAAAGCTAGCAGCAGAAACCAAGGTGCCAGACCCAGAAACAGTCCCAAGCGCCTCTACACCCGAGAGCCCCCGGGGGGTTTCCCAGAGCCCCTAGACTGGGTCTGCTAAGGGTTATCCCAGGCAGGGCACTGCTAACCGGCGCCCCAAACTACCAAGCAAACTGCTAAAGCTGAACCCACGGGATGTGTCCACCTGTGAGGGCGAAGCAAGGGGTGCCACCACACAAACGAACCTAATATAAGGGGGGGGGACAAGGCAGACCCCCCTACCAGGCAAAAACAAATATAAAAGAAAAACCACACAAGTGGACAACGTACCCAGAGGGAACAGAGCCGGCCTCTGTTATAGGTGAAAACTAGCTACGCAGTGCCCTGCGCCCCACCAGTGTTAGAACTACCACTTACCCCAAGGTAAACAAGGGAGGAAAAACTCCCAAACACTCGGGGCGGCCAAACGCCAAGCAGCGAAAAGCCAACAGAGGTAGACCCAAGGTGACTTGTGGAAGGCAACCCCAAGCCCCAAGGGCGGTACTTACAGGGCACTCAGGGAAGGTGACCCTAAGCACATGCAGCCCGAGTACCTGAGAATACTACTCCCAGCTCACACGATCACCGTAAGAGCAGCACTGCAAACAAGTCACAGCACAGAAACAAGACCGGAGCTGGAGCCACACGACCGTGCATTATCCCATCAGCCGAGGAACTGGGGCGGGGATAGCTGGCGCGGGGGTCTGGGGCTCCCATTCCCCCTCCCGGGGAGGGGGGAGCTGCGCAGACATGCGGCGCGGCTCGTGTGACGTCATGCTTGTTAGTTCGTTTTCCTGGGGGAGTTCTGTCCACTCGTTTGTCAATTTTATTGTTAACCAGAATAGGGGTTTGTTTTGTGGCACTTACCTTTCTGGGTGCCTGTCCCGGTCGATGGCAGATATAGAATGCTCCAAATCACATGTGCATTTCTATGGGCCATTGCTCCCCGTGCCTCTCTGAGGGGGCCAGGTTCTGGCTCGTGGTCCCCGGTAGGTCTAGAACTCCACCCACATCGACTGATGCAAAATAGTTAGGGTATCCATATCAGCCATGGATAGCTCCGGGGAGCCATAGGGGCTCCCCCCAGAAAAAACTATCATATGCTCAAATATATTGTATACATGTTTTAGTCAAAATAATTGTAAAGTTGGAAGTGCACCAAAATACAGAGAGCCAAGATCAAGTTTTTGTACATCAGCTTTACCATTTTAACTCACTACTTCTCTCCACCTAAATGATCATCACATCATGATATCACCACCACCAAGCTCAAAACACACAAGGCTAAGCCAGGTACCGTAGTTCACATTTTGACAATATTTAACTATTCATTTTATATTAGCATTTACAGTATTAAAAAGAAAAAAGTCGAATGTAATGAAACGCCATTTTCTGGTCGAGACCCAGAGGCTCCCCAGAGCTATACCGGGCTGATGTGTATATATATTAGGCCGTGGCAACAGTCAATCGAAGGACTTCTAAGCCTACTGGGGACCAAAGCCAGAACCTGGTTCCCTCAAAGAGGCATGAAGTGCAATGGTCTAAAGACACCCCTGTGTAATTGGAAGCAGTCTGTCTGCCATCTACCAAGTCAGGCACCCAGAAAGGCACCCAGAACTAGAAAACAGAACTCAATTAAAAACAAGGAAACAAACATGATGTCAACACAACCGTTGAGTATCCAACTGCGCAACCTCCCCCCTCCCCAGGAGGGGGACAGCGGGGGTCCCAGACCTCCATGCCAGCAACTCTCCTCAGTTCAAGAGGCTGTTTTGTCAGTGACGGTCGATAGCTCTGGCTCCAATCTTTGCGAAGTGCGGTGTTATTGCTGTTTTGGTGGTGTGTGAGCCAAAAGTAACAAGAGTACTGGGGCTGCATGCACCTAAGGCTACCTTTCCTAGGTGCCCCGTAAGTACTGCCTTTGTGGCCTCAGGGTTATCTTCCATGAACCATTCAGGAGCAGCTACCTCCATGTGGTTCTGTCGCTGCTCGGCGATTGCTTGTCCTTGGGGGTTCAGCTGGAGAGGTTCTTACTCCTGTTTGTCCTTGGGTAGGAGGTAGTTTCGTCACTGGCTTTGGTGCGAGGTACTGTGCAGCTGTCTGATATACACATAGCGACCGGGTCTGTTCACCTGGAGACGACGCGCTCTTGCGTTTTTTTTTTTTTTTTTTTTTTTTTTTTTTTTTTTTTTTTTTTTTTTTGCCTAGCGGGGTCTGCCTGATGTGGTGGTAGGACCACTTGTAGGATTTAGATGGCCCTCCACTAGGTCCCCATGCTTGCACACATCACAGAGGTTCAGCTTTTAGTTTGTTTGCTTGGTAGCTCAGGAATAATCGGTTACCAGTACCTCGCCTGGGCTTCCCTTAGCAGTCAGCCTAAGGGCCCTGGAAACCCCCATTGGGGCTCAGTGGTCCAATGTAGGAGACCTCTGAGTCCCACCTCGCCTTATGAGAGTTTGATGGTTGCCTTGTCCCCCTGTCTCAGGGTGACACTCACCATCTTACTGCCTTTTGGGGTCAGTGACACCTATGACCCGGAGTCCTGCGTGTGGTGTTCTTTGCTTGTACTCCATTCACCCAGTCCACTGAGATTGATATTTGGTTTCAGGCAGCTTTAGCGCTGCATGCGAGGTTTAGGTTGCAGCAACATGCGAGGTTGGTTGCCTTTCTGGATGCCCCGCAGCTGCCTCCCTGAATTATACTGGGCTCGAGACTTGGGCAGCTTCGGGGATTGCCCTTTCTGGATCAGCGGTGGAGGCATTCGAGCCTGGTCCTCCTGCCAGAGCTATTGGGTCATGCCAGCAGACCCCCCCTTCATTCCTATTTTTCCGGTGGACTCTGCTTTTTCTCAAGAAGCAGAGGGTTTGGAGGATAGCTTGGGGGGGCCCTGGGCCTCACTTGTTCCTGCCTGAGTGTTTGGTACCCTCGGCACGGGGCTTGTTGTTAGAGGGGAAGAGGTTTTCCTATCCCCACCCCGTTCGATTTTGTTACGAGCTTTACTCCTCCCCGGGTTCGGTTCCAAGTTCCCTTGGTTCTTCAGTTCCCTCTTCCTGGAGGTTTTTGGCTTCCCGCATCCCACCGAGGAAAGTGTGGGAGGCGCTTGCGGCTTACCGCCTGCAAGACCCGGATTACGCCTCGATAATGAAGCCTTCTTTTGAGTTTCCTTAATGGGTGCTTTGCAAGGTACTGGAGTCTTCCTAGCTGGCAGACTGAATTTTCTTTCGTTGGGGGCTTGGCATTCGTCTGTCGGACTGCGCACTAGAATGGCGAGAGTTTACTAAGGTCGTTCAGGTTTCCTGCAGGGGCAAGTTGGAGCACCTGAATGCGTGCTTGTTCGCCCCTGTCCTTCCATATGATGTTGGCCAGGTGCGGCTTCACGTGCAGGTTCCCTTCTTTTCAGCATTCCTGGTGGCCGAGGATTTGGGTGCCCGTGGGCACTTGGCTTCGGTCTTCCACTTCTTTTCCCTGCGGGTGCTGTCTTCGGACTGGTTCGTGGTGGTGTGGAGGAGCTGGGTTTCGGGCCAGTGTCTGGTGTGCTTGCTTCGGCAGCTCAAACGCCGGCTGCCTTGTTGAAGTTGTACGCGCAGTTTCTGAGGGAGGCGGTGTCTGTTCTTTGCTTCTCATCTCACGTGCTGACAGGCGGTGCTCGTCCTATTTTTTGGAATCATTTTGGGCTCTGGCTTTTCGTTTTTCATCCCCTCTCTTGTCCGTTGCTGTTTGCAGAGTCTGCGATGGTGCATTTTCTGCAGGCAGCTTTGTCTAGTTGATGGCCTATATAGGACTTGTAGGAACATCGGTGGGGGGCCCGTGGAAGTCCTGCCCGGAAGGGTCGCGCCAGGTCTCAGGTCTCAGGTTACCTTCGGTCGTCATAACCCAGTAGTTGTAAATTCGGGACTGGCCCCTCCTGCAGAGGGGGCAGTGATCGCTCTGAATTTCAGTCAGGCTCTCATAGGGTTTGTCGGCCTTTTCACTGTTCGTCCTGTTGGCGGGGAGGCTCACGCTGTTTGTTCTTGCCTGGTCCCACGATTTGTGGGCAATTCGAGTCCTTTTCCTCCACCCTGTGATGCCGTTGCTTCTTTCCTCCTCCTTTGGGAGGATTGGGGCTTGCAGGGTGGGCCTCTTCCCCTGCGCTCTGTCAGGTTATCTTAGAGTGGGTTTCCTGCCTGTCTTTAGTTCCAAAACGGGATTCGGCAGAGCTACGATTCATACTGGACTTATAATGTATGATCCCATGGGTTCTTGCCCCTCCTTTCAGATGACCAATCTGTCTCGGGTCCGGCTGCTTTTGCTGCCTGGATGGTGTCTCTGAACCTCCGGGAGGCGTATTAGCACGTCCCGATTCATCCAGTGTTCAGGGACTGGCTCTGTTTTGTCATGGAGTGACATTACTTTCTTTGCCTTCCTTCCAATTGGCTCTGGTACCTCGCGTGTCCACGCGCCTTAACCGGGTCATGACGACGATGTTGATTCTGGCTTACCTCGACAATTGGCTGGTGTGGGCTCCCAGCCAATTGTCTGCTCACCAGGGATTTGGTTCCTTACCAGATCACCGGGTTCATGTTCTTAGTGTACAGGAAGTCCCAATTGGTTCCCTCTCAGGTTCGGACTGGGCTGGGTCTTGTCTGGAACTCTCGGACCACTTCCTTGTCTCTCCCTCTGGCGGCATTGTTGCGACTGCGGTCCCGCTTATGGCTGTTTTTGGAGGGCACCCGAGTCACACGTCGGTTGTTTGAGTGGCGGTGCAGGAGCCTGATCTTGGCCATGATGATCTACCCATCAGGTCAGATCTGGCTTCGGCGGATGTTCTGGTTCTTCTGGGGCGTCCCTTCCGCCGCTCTCGTTATCGCTGTGTTTGGATCCCAGGAGCCTTGTGTCAGCTGCTGTGTCGCCGGCTTCCTCGGAGGTTATTTTTTGGGGTTCTATGCCCTGATGCCTTCCCGAACCCTCGCTCGATGTGTTCACGGATACCTCGTCTCTCAGTTGGGGTTCTGTGACCAATGTTCACCAGGCCGGCCAGAGTCGGTGGGGTCCGTCCTTCCGTCGGGCTCACAGCACAGCACAGGAGTTCGCGGTAGTGTGACATTCGCTTCAGAGGGTTCGTGTTGCTCGTGGAGCAATGATCCGACTCCATTTGGACTGCTCCTCAGTGGTTCATATTCTGAACCACGGGAGTTTGATGCGGTCCCTGGCTCTTTGGGGCTGGTCGTTTCAGGTGACTCGTTTGCTGAGTTCTCGAGGTTTGGCTCTCCTGGCGGTTCACATTCAGGCGATGTCAGATGTACTGGCAGATGGCCTGTCTCGGTTCATTCCCCTATCCATGGAATGGACGGTCGACACAGACTCGTTCAGTTCGCTCTGCCGGACGTACAGGCTCCTAGAGGTGAACCTCTTCGCATCGACTTGGTCGAGGTGTCTTCCAGTGTATGTGGCACCCTTCCCAGACTGTGTGGCCATCGGGGTCGATGCCTTACAGCTGGACTGGTCGAGTCGGGGTTACCTGTTCCTCTTCCCACCGGTTCGGTTGTTGCTCCGGGTCCTGGTTAGCTTAGAGAGACCTACAAAGAATGAGAGGTCCTGTTGGCTCTTTGGTGGCCAGCCCAGCCCTGGTTTAGGCGCCTCTTCCTCGATGTCCGAACTCGAGGGTCTTCCCGCGGCTCCACTTCTTTCAGGAGATTGGACCATTCCAGTACGTGGCTGGTTCGATCTTCTCTGCTTCTCGTGTCTCATCTTTTTGATGCGAGTTTATCACCACTTGTATGGTGATCAGGTGGCTTAGCAGGCGATGAGTCACAACAACGTGGCTAAAGTATGTTGACCAAACCACACACTAAAAGGTGAAGGGACGACGACGTTTCGGTCCGTCCCGGACTGACTTGAGAATGATCCAGGACGGACCGAAACGCCGTCGTCCCTTCACCTTCTAGTGTGTGGTCTGGTCAACAGGTGGCTTAGTTGGTGTCCCACCTGCAAGTTTCGTCTCGACTGCAGTATGAAATTTCCTGGCGGTCTTTTCAGCACTTGTCTCTCCATAGGTTGTCTTCAATTTCTGGTCGGTTTTGTCCTCTCTCTCTCTTGGTTGTTTCAGGACTGTCTTCTTATTCCAGATGCTGTTGCCTCGTTTCGGGTGGCACTGGTGGAGCTGCTGCAGCTTGCATTTGGGGTGGATGTCACTTCTACTCCGTTCCGCAAGCTTTCTCAGGCGTTGTTCACCTCCAGCCTGCTCATGCGCCGCCTGAGCTGTCCTGCTCGTTGCACTGGGTGTTCTCTGCTCCCTTCACCTCGGTTTAGGGTGGCCCCCCTCCCTCGCTTCAGGACTGTTTTCTACGGCTCTTTTGTTGGCGTTGGCCTCTGGGGGTTGGGTAGGAGAGTTTCATGCTCTCCTCCGGCGCAGGGGCTTCTGCTCTTTCTGTTCTGGTGGTCTTTTCTTCGTTTGCAGTTGTTTCCTCCTTTTCTGGTGAAGAAAGAGTCTGCTGCTTTCCGGAGGGGTTCTTGGGTTGTTGATGCTTGGTTGGTTCAGCCGGGGGTGCATCATGTTTTGTCTGTCTGTGACTCTTCACCGTTATTTACGCATTACGGCCTCTGTGGCAGAGGACGCGACTTGGGTTGACCCAGTTTCCCCTTCTTCCCTACTCCAGGGCGCGAGTTTCCTAAGTTGTCCTCAGGATTATTCAGTCCAACCAGCCTGCGGTCATTCCCTGTGCCCACGCCTTTCATAAGTTCGGCATTCGGATGCTGTATTGGTAATGTCCTGACCTATCTTTTGGGTACAGGGCTATTGGAGGTCGAACAGGGTCCTGGCTGCACGTTGCCTTGTTAATGTTCATAGTCCTTCTCGGGTGTGTATAGCCTTGCAGGTTGCAGCCTGTTGTCTCTACTTTGAGTTAAGGAGCGAGTGACAACCGCCTCCCGGGCGAGTTCCTTTTCTTCTTATCTTTGGTTAGGTAGCTCCGGGGAGCCGAAAGGGCTCTCCACAGAAAACCAGCGTTGAATGTAATGAAAGCCATTTTCTGGGTGAGACCCGGAGGCTCCCTGGCATTCCTTCCTTCCTCCGGTCGGTGGTTTTTCACGCTTTTGATACTCAGCCACTGAACTGAGGGGAGTTGCCAGAGTGGAGGTCTGGGACCCACCCCCCTCCCATCCCCCTTCCAGGGAGGGAGGAGGGGGGATTGCACAGACGGATGTGCGGCAGTTGTGGTGACATGTTTGTTTCCTTGTTTTTAATTGTGGAGTTCTGTTTGCTAGTTCGGCTTTCGGTTTGCAATTTTTGACCAGCAGTAGTTTGTTTGAGATTCCTATTTTTCTGGGTGTCTGACCTGATAGATGGCAGACAAAGACTGCTTCCAATTACACAGGGGCATCTTTAGGCAATTGTTCCTCATGCCTCTCTTGAGGGGGCCAGGTTCTGGCTCTGGTCTCCGGTAGGCTTAGAACTCCTTCGATTGACTGTTGCCACAGTCTAATATTTACACATCAGCCCGGTATAGCTCCGGGGAGCCGAAGGGGCCTTCCACAGAAAAGACCTGCATACATTTAGAGTGAAAATATAGTTGTTTGTAACATGCAAGGTCTAAGATATAGGCTATATGATTAGATCTTGGAAAATGTTTGACACTTTTTTTTTTTGTGTATGTGCCAAAGTGCAATTACCCCAAGCGTAATTATTAGACGAGAGCTCTGCTCATGATGTCTCATCTTCCCAGTACGAATGTCTGATGAAAATCTTAAAGCCCTAACAAAGTCACATAGGCCTGAATGTTATTGCATCAAATATTATGATGAATACTGCAAGGAGACATTTATACATGGAACTAATAAGGCAAGAACTCGCAATGTGATGTTATAGTGGTCAGCTCGTGAGCTCCTGCCTGTAGAGAGGTTACCTCCCTGGGAGGATGAATCATGCAAGATCATCATCAATGAAATGGCAATGAAAAAATCCAACATGATACCACAAGAAATGAGGTACAAGTATCTCGAGGAAATTTATAAAGAAGCCGGGGATTAACTAGATCAAATCTACACTGACGGATCATCTAATCCTGTCAATGGCAGGGCTGGTGCAGCATACACGGTAATCAAGGATAATACTTTCCAACGCAGAAATGAAGAAAAAGCACGCATTGAGAACTATGCCTCTTCAACGCAAGCAGAGCTAACTGCCATTGTTATGGCGTTAAGGTTTCTTGAACGGAACACTAATGGTGCAGTGATTTGCACCGATTCAAAAGCAGCACTGCAAAGCCTAAGTAAAAATCGGGCAGAAAATCTTGCAATAGTTGCTGAAATTAAAAGAGCTGTGGGAGTACTTACCAATCAGGGAAGAGTCATCAAGTTTCTGTGGATCCCCTCCCATGTTGGAATACGTGGGAATGAACGAGCAGATGTGCTGGCTGCTGAAGGCGTGAAGAAGACCATATTGAATACTTCATACCCAAGACTCTACTACAAATTAGAGGTATTGTCAGGCAACATCACTGTGACAAGGTAACTGAGGAAAGGAGGATAGAAGCACAAACCAGTGAATCTGTACGATGGTATAACATGGTTGTAGCTGGCAATCCCAATCATTATGGCCGAAGAGGAGGAGGACGAGGGAGAGAATCAGTAATAGCGAGAATCCGTCTTGGATACAAATATCCATGGAGATATGGAATGGAAACAACAGTTGATCAGCGAAGTTGCAGAATATGTGGTGAGAGTGATGGACACCGCCTTGACCACTATCTACGTGAATGTGAACACCTGAGAGACATTACAAATATGTGTAGAATAATAAACTCCACATTGAGTTAGGAAAACACTATTTGTCAAATATTGATACTGCTCTTAAAAAATTTCTCCATTTTGCACCTGCAAGATAACGTAAGCTTTTTAAGGGTTGATGTTAATCTTCTTGTTTGAGGAGCTGTTCACTTGAGACAGTTAAGCAAGTCCTAGCTGTGTCTGGGTACAAGTGACAGAATGAACAACCCAGCGGGTTTTCTTCCTATTGGGGAGTGTTGTACATGCTGCTATGGCTGTATGTCCACTCACAAGATGAGTGGCGCTGCCCAATAAACTCGCCCTCGGGGCAAAATTTAACAAAATTTAAAATAGTGGCCAGAATATGCCCGATATAGGCATATCTGGCAGCATTCTCAAAACTCAAAAGTTAAAGCACCATGTATCAATACACACAGAAATCACAATAGCCTGAAGCAACAAATGAACAAATCCACAAGGGCCATGATGAGGGTTGGAACCTACGTCCGAGAGGATCCCACATGAGGTGAGACCTCAGACTGGCGTGAAGTCACCAGTGGAGTCCCACAGGGCTCTGTACTTGGACCTATCCTGTTTCTGATATACGTAAATGATCTCCCAGAGGGTATAGACTCATTCCTCTCAATGTTTGCTGACGACGCCAAAATTATGAGAAGGATTAAGACAGAGGAGAACAGCTTGAGACTTCAAGAAGACCTGGACAAGCTGCAGGAATGGTCAAACAAATGGCTGTTGGAGTTTAACCCAAGCAAGTGTAATGTAATGAAGATAGGGGTAGGAAGCAGGAGACCAGATACAAGGTATCATTTGGGAGATGAAATACTTCAAGAGTCAGAGAGAGAGAAAGACCTGGGGGTTGATATCATGCCAGACCTGTCCCCTGAAGCTCATATCAAGAGGATAACATCAGCAGCATATGCCAGGTTGGCTAACATAAGAACGGCCTTTAGAAACTTGTGTGAGGAATCTTTCAGAACATTATATACCACATATGTCAGACCAATCCTGGAGTATGCGGCTCCAGCATGGAGTCCCTATCTAGTCAAGCATAAGACTAAACTGGAAAAGGTTCAAAGGTTTGCCACCAGACTAGTACCCGAGCTGAGAGGTATGAGCTACGAGGAGCGACTGCAGGAATTAAACCTCACTTCGTTGGAAGACAGAAGAGTTAGGGGGGACATGATCACCACATTCAAGATTCTCAGGGGAATCGACAGGGTTGATAAAGATAGGCTGTTTAACACAAGGGGCACACGCACTAGGGGACACAGGTGGAAACTGAGTGCCCAGTTTGAGATATGAGCCCAGTCAAATGAGCCACAGAGATATTAGAAAGAACTTTTTTAGTGTCAGAGTGGTTGACAAATGGAATGCATTAGGAAGCGATGTGGTGGAGGCTGACTCCATACACAGTTTCAAGTGTAGATATGATAGAGCCCATTAGGCTCAGGAAACTGTACACCTGTTGATTGACGGTTGAGAGGCGGGACCAAAGAGCCAGAGCTCAACCCCCGCAAGCACAACTAGGTGAGTACAACTAGGTGAGTACATGCTGCCTTAATGCCAACCCTCGTCACGGCCCTTGTGGATTTGTTCACCACGTGTCAAATTTGTGAGAGAAAACCTGCATTCCCTTGATTATTATATTGTAGAGCATCCCATATTGACTGACTTACGCCCCCCCCCCCCCTGGGCTAAGATATGCTGAACTCTAAATATTATCTGAATACAGGAACACTCAATAATATACTGGACTTGTACCCAATATCGACTATGTAATGCATCCGTTATATTAGTGATGTAACTATAACTTGAGCTAGTAAAAGCGTTTTGATCACCTGTGGTTAAGTACTAAATAACACACTAGTTTCTATAGCAGCTACCTTACCCTGCCAAGTAGAAGAGATGTAAATATATGTTACATGAGCTTGGTTATCCTAAGCCCATTTAACAGGACACTTGAGTTATCCGGACAAATCGAGTCTGGATAGTTTTCTGGCAAAACTTTGCCATATCCAGACAGAAATTGGATAACCTGAGGATTTTGCCAGATAATCTAGAATGGTATTGAGCCACACAATATAAATCCAGACCAGCAGTGTTTAAGGTGCAGGCTACGGAAGGTGTTGGGGTGGGTGGTGTTGGGGAAGAGACCATCTGGGTCATGAAAGGCATATGGATGGGCCTACAATAGTATTAATACAATTTATTGCAGTAAACAATAAAGAAATAAGAAATTTGTATTTGTTAAAATATTTGATAACTACATATATAGGCTGAAGTGTGTTCCCTGCTAAAATTAGGATTTTTTTTTTTTTGCATGGCAGCCTATGTAACATGCCTGCCTGCTCCAACTGCAGCTGTCCAGGCCCAGTCAAGCTAAATAAGCCATGTGCTCTCTGACCTTTCATTATACCACAGTGAGGTGGCATTAGTGAAAAAATTTTTATATAACTTTTTTCATAAAAACTTTGCCAAGACTGTCTGGCAGCAGCCAATACCAGAGGGCTTTGGTATAGGCACAAGTACTGTCTCTGATATAAGGAAATAAAGATAAATACATGAAATAAATAGCAACAAGTGAGAGTAAGGGTGCAAGCACTAGCAGAGGGTGTAACAGAAATACTTAGGAGCATGAACACAATGCACAGTTGGAGAAGGCTGTGTACAAGTGGTTTGCAAAGCACTGCACAATTGGTGTGACTATTCGCAGTGCAGAAATAAGGACTGCCGTTTGCTTGATACTTGCTTGATAGGGTTTTGGGAGTTGTTCTACTCCCCAAGCCCGGCCCAAGGTCAGGCTTGACTTGTGAGAGTTTGGTCCACTAGGCTGTTGCTTGCAGCGGCCTGCAGGCCCACACACCCACCACAGCCCGGTTGGTCCAGCACTCCTTGGAGAAAATGATCTAGTTTTCTCTTGACGATGCCCACAGTTATTCCGTCAATATTTCTTATACTCGCTGGGAGGATATTGAACAACTGTGGACCTCTGATGTTTATACAGTGTTCTCCAATTGTGCCTATGGCAACCCTGCTCTTCACTGGTTCTATTCTGCATTTTCTTCCATATCATTCACTCCAGTATGTTGTTATTTACTGTGTAGATTGGGACCTGGTCCTCCAGTGTCTTCCACATGTATATTATTTGATATCTCTCCTGTCTCCTTTCTGGTGAGTACATTTGGAGAGTTTTGAGATGATCCCAATAATTTAGGTGCTTTATTGCATCCAAGTATGCCATATATGTTCTCTGTATTCTCTCTATTTCAGCAATCTCTCCTACTCTGAAGGGGGAAGTGTACTTGACCCTACTCAAGACAGGTCAGTACAAGTGATTTGTGTAGTACAACCATTGTGATGGAATCCCTGGATTTGAAAATTCTCGTAATCCATCCGATCATTATTCTGGCTGATGCAATATTTGCTTGATTATGCTCCCTAAACGTTAGATCGTCAGACATCATTATTCCCAAATCTTTTACATGCTGCTTTCCTACTATGGGCACATTTGATTGTGTTTTGTACCCTGTATTATGTTTAAGGTCCTCATTTTTACCGTACCTGAGAACCTGGAATTTATCACTGTTAAACGTCATGTTATTTTCTGTTGCCCAGCCGAAAACATTATTAATATCTGCTTGACGTTTTTTAATGTCTTCAGCAGAGGTAATTTTCATGCTGACTTTTGTGTCATCTGCAAAGGATGATACAAAATTGTGACTTGTATTTTTGTCTATATCTGATATGAGAATAAGGAAAAGCAGTGGTGCAAGGAATGTACCCTGAGGTACAGAGCTTTTAACTACGCTTGGACTCAATGTTATATGGTTGACTGTTACTCTGTGTTCTGTTCGACAGAAAACTGAGTATCCAGCGTCCTACTTTACCGGTTATTCGCACTGACCTCATTTTGTGTGCTATCACTCCATGGTCACATTTATCGAATGCCTTTGCAAAATCCGTGTATACCACATCTGCATTATGTTTTTCTCTAGACTTTGTTGTACTGTCAGCTAGCAGGTTTACAGCAGCCATGGAATTCAAGATTTCAGGGCAAGTCATGGTTGGCTTTCCAGGTTTAAGTTGAGAGAGAATACGGTGAAGAGGAAAAAATGAAGCCTTTCCAGAAAGCCAAGAGCCTTTAACCAGTGATGCTTCAGCAGCAGGCAGTAAAAAATTGACCTTGCCAAGCCCATGAACAGCAATATTAGCATTGTGTTAGATAAAGTAAATGCACATTTTCAACGTCATCAGTATCGAGAAAGACTGATAAAGATTAAGCCATCCCAGAGGTGGCATGGGCATGAATAACCCGTAATCATTAGTATCAATCAAGACAACTAGTTTAAGCTGACATGTGTTTAAATTAAATTTTTAAATCTTCCCTTAACTATGTGGTACTGTACTTACAGTGTGTGGAAATTTTAATTATGTTGGTAGTGGTACAAAAATTGCAAATGCTAATTTTTGGACTTTCCAAGTATGAATTCCTGCTTATTCAAACGTTTTGCTTATCCGATGAGGGGACCCTTCCCATGTAATTCAGATAAACAGAGTGTCATAAGTGTGTGTATACATGTAAGTTGGTCAGAATTGCATTTCACCTTTGTAAATTGCACATAATCACATGAGTTTAAAAGAACATACCTCAAACACTGTTTATGTAGGACAGATGTAATTATATGTATGCTGGTTAGCATTGTAAAGAACTAGAATCACCTTCTGTGGGTTGATTGCTCAATAAACCACTGAACTATATGATGTCTAACAGATCTAACCCTAACTATCCTGATGCCTACATATGCATATGCATATCCTGATGCATATACAGTCAAGGCACAGTAATTACAACCTTACTAACTTTTCATGGCATGAAATGTTTTCACCTAGCATATTAGTACTGTACTGTATATAGTATGGATATATAGTTCTACTGGCTATTGGAATGTAGGAAATTTAGAATGACCATTAATTAACCCTCGAATGGAGACACCTGTACTTTCATCAAGGAACCCTGTTGCATAGCTATCTTGAGGTTATCTTGAATGATCTTGAGATGATTTTCGGGGCTTTTTAGTGTCCCCGGCGCCCGGTCCTCGACCAGGCCTCCACCCCCAGGAAGCAGCCCGTGACGCAGCTGACTAACACCAGGTACCTATTTTACTGCTAGGTAACAGGGGCATAGGGTAAAGAACTCTGCCCATTGTTTCTCGCCGGCGCCTGGGATCGAACCCAGACCACAGGATCACAAGTCCAGCGTGCTGTCCGCTCGGCCGACCGGCTCTCCTATAGCTATATAAGGTTTTATCTTCACTTTACAATTTTACTTTCACCTCTAAATTCGATTTTTTAATTCTTAACAGCTCAGTTATTTAAGAGTCCTATATCATGGTGGACAGGAAAAAATAGTCATCAAACTAAAAAAATTAACACATGCAATTTGAACACGAGGTAAGTGCATATTGTGATTGGAGTTATGCAAGGATTAATTATAAAAATCATAAATTCAAGGAGAGCAAAGAAGTCGTACTTTACCTGAAAGTCTTTCGGAGTCTTGGCTTTGAGCCCAGACACTGGATCTGAAGTGCAACATCATTTTTTTCAGTAGTCTCTGCTTCTTTCTGTCATTAAAATATAAGTGTCAAACTTTTGTTCATACCACACATATTTGGATCATAAGAGAAAGGGACAATTTGTAATTCTGAAATGTAGCCTTAACACTTGGTCCGGGCATGACGCAATGCTGTGTCATCCGTTTACTGTCGTAGTCACGGGATGAGCAATGCTGCGTCATCCACTAAAATAATCGCCAAAATCAGGTTTTTATCTGATTTTTTGGGACTGGTTTTTAAAATGCGCGCCTAGTCTTCCCTACACGCCTATGTCATGTTCCACACACACTGAGGTGGTAAGTACAAAAAATTGTATTATTTTGTATATACTGTATATTTTTTTTGTTCATACTTTCGCGTATTGTACTGGCAATATTGTTCTTCAATTGGCCTTATATGCACATATCCATCTAAAGCATTCTATTAGGAACAATTTCATACCTAAATAAGCGCTGTAACATGAAAATTGAAATAGAAACAAGTAATAATACTAAACATTTGTGGGCAGGCATTGGGAGTGTAGCTGGAGGGCGTCTGGGTGCGGCTCATCATCTTCGCGGCTACGTGACCAAATTTTATATGCCAGAGAACCATTGCGACCATTGATACCAAAATGAAAGACCTAGGACGAAAACTGAGGTGACCAGAGTGAAAGAGTGAACACATTTTATCTCTTTTGCGCGCTCCTGGGTAACTCGTTCGCACTTTCTCTGTTTGCTGCGGGTAATTAGTCAGGCTTTTTGGAGTTCATATGCCATTTAGTCTGTAGAGAATTCTATTGCGAACACAATGATATCAATTTAATCTCGTAGGACACAATTGAGGTGACAACGTTGAAGAGAGTATACACTTTTCAGAATTACCCGCACGCTCCCGTGAAACACTGGGACCCACATCGCATAGTTGAGGGGTGCGCGGCGGGTGCACCAAAGTGTTAATCCTTAAACTGCGCATGGCGTATATATACGCCATAAGTAACATGTCCCACGTGCTCATGGTCGTATATATACGCCATAGGGTGCCAGGCAAGATTCAAATGGCCCGCGGCTACACGGGGTTCACATCACTTCCTCCGTGGTGGAAACATGGTGTCACTTATAAACAGATGCCATGTTTAAAAAAAAACGTGGGCAATATTCTCCGGGTGAGAGCCACAGTACTGTGGGAGCAACCAAGACTGTCGCATGCAGCATGAGCTAACAGCATCGCTGTTCAGCTTATAACTACAAGCATCGCCTAAAATGTCAAACAAATATGTACTGCTATTAAATAATAGCAGTTACATATTACGATGACATATTACAGATGACTCTGACTGTGATAAAAATGACCAGGATTGTGATAATATCAGGAGTGTTGTGATAATTAGCACTGTGGGAGGAGTAATGCTGTGGAAGGAGGGACGGAGAGATAGCGTCGTTTACTGACTGTGTGACCACCTTGTTATTGTCTGCATTCACAATACCACTTAGTGGTTCTCTATGGTGAACACAAATGTAAATATTGTTACTTATATATAATGTGTGTATTAGTGTAATAGCAGCAAAAGGATTATGTTGGGAGGAGCCATTTGGGTGACGGAGTAGTGTCGTCTGCACGACTTGTCTAGCTGTCCAGAGGGTGCCACTATGCCCCCTACAAGCTTAGGTGTACAGTTACGGTGCATACAACATGTAGACATTTATATATAATGTGTGTATATAGTGTAATAACACCCCATACAAAAAACTAGAAAAAATCAATCAGAGACATTGAAATAATCAGGCAATATCATCTTTGTGGCAACTCCCACCTGTCAGCTCGGGTGACGCTGATCGCCTCTGACGACCTCTCTGTCAACGCCCACATTTTGCCATACTTCCTCGGCCTATAGCACCCAAATATATCACCAACGATTTTTTTTCTCATGCTCTGGGAACACTAATTAACATTTTTAGAAGACTAAAAAAAATTAGAATTTTGTTTTTCTTGAGCACAGGGGTGTAAATCTCCTTAGGACCCCTTAGCAGCTTAAGGATTAAAATTAGCAACACTATCAAATATCTTCTTTTCTAGCAATGCCCCTAGCGGCTCCCTGTAGCTATCTGACCGAGATTGTTCCATACTACAGAGTCGCATCAGGCGCATTAGTTCTATTTGGCATACCAGGTACCAAAGCCAGAACCTGGCCACCTCACAGAGGCACAGGGAACAAATGACATTCCACCATTTCATGGAATGTATCAAAGTCAGTGATGCTTTACAGATAACTGATCAAATCACATGTCTCAAAGCCTTAAAACTGCCAAACAACTCCCAAAATGATTCGGTCAAAACTGAAGAAACTTTTATTAACTAGCTAGAACCCAATAGTACTGAATGCAGCCACCAGGTGGCCCAGAATTCACTTCTTTGTCAGCTAGTTCTGTCGCTGATGCATGGCTTAGAGCAATGCAGTAGTGCGCCAGTCACCTTTTGTGGCTAGTTCCACTGCTATGCTAAATGCCAGCTTTCCTTGGACTTGTCCAGCAGAGACCATTTGCTTGTGTATCGTTCCATATTCATACTCCATGCAACCTACCTCACCTCCTACATGTTCTATGTCTTGCTATTATCAAACATTAATGCTTAAATATTAACTGTAATGATTAATGACTAACTTATATACAGAGCACCACTTGGTTTCCGAACCCCTTGGGGACGAGACCCGTCGGTTATCGTGTAAGTTCGTAAACGGAATGGAGGAAAATGGACAGAATTTTTTTGTTAAATTTAACAAAAATTCTAAGGGAAAAAATCGACAGATTCATAGCATAAATGCAACAATGAAATAAAGTTCATTGTGTAATTGCGTTCACTCACCCCCACCCTTCTCTCCCTCACTGCTTCTATCTCTCACTGCATCTCCCCCTCACTGCCTCCCCCCTCACTGCCTCTCCCCCTCATTGCCTCTTCCCCTCACTGCCTTTCCCCCCCCCCTCATTGCCTCTTCCCCTCACTGCCTTTCCCCCCCCCTCATTGCCTCTTCCCCTCACTGCCTTCCCCCCCCCTCTCACTGCCTCACTGCCTCTCTCCCTCAATGCCTCTCTGCCTCTCCCCCTCAATGCCTCACAGCCTCTCCCCCTCAATGCCTCACTGCCTCTCCCCCTCAATGCCTCAATGCCTCACTGCCTCTCCCCCTCAATGCCTCAATGCCTCAGCCTCTCCCCCTCAATGCCTCACTGCCTCTCCCCCTCAATGCCTCACAGCCTCTCCCCCTCAATGCCTCACTGCCTCTCCCAATCAATGCCTCACTGCCTCTCCCCCTCAATGCCTCACTGCCTCTCCCCCTCAATGCCTCACTGCCTCTCCCCCCATGCCTCACTGCCTCGCCTCTCCCCTCAATGCCTCACTGCCTCTCCCCCTCAATGCCTCACTGCCTCTCCCCCTCAATGCCTGCCATCCTCCCTCACTGCCTTCCTCATAACATGAGAACAGCAGGCTATGGAGGAGGGGGAGCTACTAACGGGGTCGGGAACTACTATCGGGGTGGAGGCTGTATAGAGGCGGACATGCCTGTCAGCGCCTGCTCACAGATGCCAACTGTGCATAATTCATAAATAAAACTATATTTGTTTAATTAATAAATAGGAAATCATATAACATGTTAATGATTAATAATGTAGATTAATATATGAAAATTAACATTTTGGCATAAATATGTCACAGCTAAGATTAAAATTGTAATACAATAGGGGTGATAAGTTTGGCAATCATCGCCTGGTCAGCAAATCCTTCCTTACTGCCTCCCTCACCACTCCATCACAGAGGGGGGGGGGGAGAATTAGTGAAAGAGGAGAAATAGTGGGACAGAATTAGTGGAGAAGGGAGGGAGGGGAAGGTAGTGAGAACCGATGCTGAGGGAGAATGGGAGAATTAGGGAGGGAGGGAAAGGCAGTCAGGCAGCCAGCCTGCCTGCCTGCCTGCTAGCGCTGCCTGCCTGCCTGCCTGACTAGCCTGCCTGCCTGCCTGCCTGCCTGCCTGCCTGCCTGCCATCGAGCCTGCCTCCCTCCCTGCCTCTGTGCATGCCTGCCAGCCAGCCTGCCTGCCTGCCAGCCTGCCAGCCAGCCACCTGCCAGCCTCTCTGCCTGCATGGCTGTGCCAATCCCTGCCAGCCTGCCTTTCCCTCCCTCCCTAATTCTCCCATCCCCCGCCCCCCCTCACTCCTTTCTTTCCTGCTCAATCTCGCTCCCCCCCCTCCCTTTCTCACTATTCTTCCTCTTTCTAATTCTCCCGCTCTCTCTCATACTGCCTTCCATCTAAGCTTCCCCCCATCCACCCCACCAGTCAGCAATCACTGACGCAATGGGTGCATTTGGAGCCGACATGGTGCGCAGATGTTTCTTGATTGTGCGGATATGTAACACAAAATTACAGAATGAACTCTCAAGCCTCGTGACAAATCAAATAATAGTAATATACGGGCCGTGAATCTGTGAAATCACAGGGTAGAAGGCGGCAAACTGGACCATCTCCCACCCAACACCACGGGCCGGCGCGACGCCTGGCGGACCGCTTCCTACCCGAACTTTGTTCCTGTAGCATGACTCCCCAACCCCAATCGGGAAACTGTAAGTTTCAGATAACTAAAGTTCGGAAACGAAGTGGGTGCTCTGTAACGGCAGATTTCTGGCATGAATAAAATTTAACAGAATTTGTAGTCTGTTTATTATTAGTTAAAATTAACTATCTGTTTTCTGTTGCAATTGTATATAGTTCCATTCAAATGTAATTATACAGTAGTAATTTTTTTCTACTTCAGTTCAGTTCATGCTTTTGATATCAATTAGTTTTAAGACTTAGTTTTTAATTTTTTTTTCTCACATCTTGCCTGATAGGGCAGGGAAGTCTGGCAAAAAACAGGCCTGACTCAGCGTGCGTCCCAGGCGGTCTGTTGCTTGCCAGCTGTCAGACCGGAGTTGCCACAAAGATAGAATTACCTAAGTATTTCAATGTCTGTAATATTTTTTTTTATTTTAATTATCTTTGCTGTAATATTATTCAATGGTGTGTATGTTGATATATTTATATAATAAAATGAGTGAATCGACGCTGTACTCAAAAATATGGGGTGCATATTGTTGATTCAATTAGGCTCATCAAACAGTGAACAATACTTTGTCGTTTGTTACACTATATACACAGGTTATATAGAAGTACCTGCATGTTTTCCTTCACCATAACGAACCACTAATTTGCTATTATGAGTCAAAAAGTAACGAGGAGTGACCGCCGTGTACCAGCCAGCCACTCACTGCGCCATCCTTCACACCTCACTCACGCACATTCTCCTCCCACCATACTGTTTTTTGCTTTTATTAACTATATAGGACAGACGTTATATATAAATAGCTACATTCATGTTCACCATAACGAATCACTAGGTTGCTATGCTGATAGGCAGCCAGTGGCAGACCGCCACTAGCTGCACTGGTCCTTCCCTCCCCTCAAGTCACCTGCCTCGCCCACATTCTCCTCCCACCATACTCTTTTTGCTTTTATTCACTATATACAGAAGCTATATATAAGTCTACATTCGTGTTCACCATAACGAACCATAAGTTGGTATGCTGAGTGGCTGTGGCAGTGGCAGCCCGCCACTTACTGCTACTACTTCCTCCCTCCCTCCCTGACTTGCCACCATTCTCCACCCACCATACTGTTTTTGCTTTTAATATACAGATGTTATATATAGTACTGTACATGTTTTGTTCACCATAACTGCACATCTAAGCTTGTATGGCGAGTAAAGGAACAAAGACGTAGGACCTCACTCAGTCAGCTGATGGCTGCCAGCCTCAAGGCCAGATGCTCCAGACAACCTGTTTGTGGTGTTCTACGCTATATACACACATTATTAAAATATCTACATATTTTATTCACCATACTTGTACAGTACAAGTAAACTGGTATGGTGCCCAAAGACCATAGTGGTCACCATTAAACAACATGATAAGTCGTGCAGACGACGCCACCAACCTCACCAAAATGGCGGCTCCCAACCTACTCCTATGGCTGTTTATACCCTCTATACACTGATTATATATAAGTACAGTGGTAGCTCGGAATACGAGTGTCCCCGTTTATGAGTTTTTCGGAATACGATCAGGATTTCCTCGAAAATTATGTATCGGAACGCGAGGGTTACCTAGGGACGCCGTGTAGGTGTGTTGATTACGCGCACAGGCCGGCCTAGCGCGTGGTCGATCGGCGATCGTCGCCCCTCCGCCCCTCACTTTACCATTGTCTCGTGCCCAGTGACTATCCCACATCAATTCTTCACCTGGATTTTCAGTGTTTTGGTTGGATTTTGGTCATTTGACTATACAGTTTGTTATTATATATCTCCACATGGTCTCAAGAAAGCCATTGATAAGGTTCAACCTAAGAAAATAGCTGTGAGTATAGGCAGTAGAGGATGTCCCTCCTTGATTAAGAAAATGTGTGAAGTATGGGAGACGACGCAAAGTTTTGTTGAAAAAACTCACCCAGATAAAGCTGTACAGGCCGTTGCATTGACCTTTAAAATGATAATGTGATGTCTTACTACAGACAGTGTGATAAAATGTAGGGAAAAACAAGTGTCTTTAGAGAAATTTCTTAGTAAGACAAGCAAGTCCCTTGTGGTATGCAGGCAAATGTGCCAGTGTGTGCATACCAGTGAAATTCCTCACTGCCTGATGTGATAATGGCAAGAGGACTCCCCTTCCAAACAGTAACTCCTCTCCTCCTCCCCCCTCCTCACCATCTTCCATAACGCCTACAGCATTCAAGAGCAAGTTAAGTAATAACTTTAACATAATTTTGTAGGTTTTTTTAGATGAATTAGGTACAAAAAATTTAGTTTGATATGGGGTTTTGGGGTAGTCAGGAACGGATTAATTCATTTCCCATTATTTCTTATGTGGAAATTAGCTTCAGAATACGAGTTTTTCGTAATAAGAGCCGTGTCTCCAGGAACGAATAAAACTCTTAAACTGAGGTACCACTGTATCTACATTTGTGTTCACCATAGCGAACCAATAAGCTGGAATGGGGGAGTGCAGTCAATAAAGGGTGGCCACACACAGTCAGAAGACGACGCCACAACCCTCCCCTCTCCCACAGCATACTCCTCCTCCATGGAGCACAGCGCTAAATATCACCACATCCTGCTATTATCAGAACCCTGGTCAGTTTTATCACAGTCAGGGTGTCTTCTGTAATAATATCATTGCTATATAATAGCATGAACAAGTAGATCATGGCATTTTTAGGCGCTGCTGTGGTCACAAGCTGAACAGCAGTGCTGTGAGCTCATGCTGCGTGCGTCAGGCTGACGCACGCAGCATGAGCTCACAGCACTGCTGTTCAGCTTGTGACCACAGCATCGCCTAAAATGCCATGATATACTTGTTCATGCTATTATGTAGCAATGATATTATTACAGAAGACACATGACTGTGATAAACTGACCAGGTTCTGATAATAGCAGGATTGTGTGATATTTAGCGCTGGGCTCCATGGAGGGAGGAGTAATTGCTTGGGAGGGGGAGGGTTGTGGCGTCGTCTTCTGACTGTGTGTGGCCACCACGTATTGACTGCACTCACCATAACAGCTTATTGGTTCGCTATGGTGAAGCACAATGTAGATACAGTGGTACCTCAGTTTAAGGGTTTAATTCGTTCCTGGAGACATCTCTTATTCCGAAAAACTCGGTATTCTGAAGCTAATTTCCCATAAAAATAATGTGGAAATGAATTAATCCGTTCATAACTACCCCAAAAACCCCATATCAAACTAAATTTTTGTACCTAATTCATCTAAATAAACCTACAAAACTATGGTCAAGTTATTACTTACCTTGCTCTTGAATGCTGAAGGCGTATGGAAGATGGTGAGGAGGGGGGAGGAGGAGAGGGAGTTACTGTTTGGAAGGGGAGATCCTGTCCATTATCACATCAGGCAGTGAGGGACTTTCTGGTATGCACACGCTGGCACATTTTGCCTGCATACCACAAGGACTTGCTGTCTTACTAAGAATTTCTCTAAAGACACTTGTTTTTCCCTACATTTTAACACTTGTCTGTAGTAAGACATACATTATCATTTAAAAGGTCAATGCAACGGCCTGCTACAGCTTTATCTGGGTGATTTTTTCAACAAAACGTTGCATTTCTTCCCATACTTCACACATTATCTTAATCAAGGAGGGACATCCTCTACTGGCTCTACTACAGCTATTTTCTTAGGTTGAACCTTATCAATGGCTTTCTTGAGACCCATGGTGAGATATATAATAGACAAACTGTATAGTCAAATGACCAAAAATCCAACAAAACACTGAAAATCCGGTGAAGAATTGACGTGGGATAGTCCCTGGGCACGAGACAATGGTAAACTGAGGGGCGGAGGGGCTACGATCGCCGGATCGCCACGCGCTAGGTTGGCCTGTTCGCGTATCAACAAACTCGCGTCCCGAGGTAACCCTCGCTTTCCGAGACATAATTTCGAGGAAATCCTGCTCGCCTTCCGAAAACTCGCATACAGGGACACTCGCATTCCGAGTTACCACCTGTACTTATATATAATCATGTATATGAGGGTATAAACAGCAATAGGAGTAGGTTTGGGAGCCGCATTTTGTGAGGGTGGTGCGTCGTCTGCACGATTTTATCATGTTGTTTTATCGTGACCACTATGGGCTTTGGGCACCATAGCCAGTTTACTTGTACAAGTATGTGAATAAAACCGGTAGATAATTATATATAATGAGTGTATATAGCGGTAGTAACACCACAAACAGTTTGTTGGAGCATCTGGCCTTGAGGGGCGGCAGCCAGCTGACTGTGTGAGGTCCTACGTCTATGTGCTTTACTCACCATACAAGCTTAGATGTGCAGTTATGGTGAACAAAACATGTAATTACTTATATATAACATCTGTATATAAAAACAAAACGTATGGTGGTGGAGAATGGTGGCAGTCAGGTGAGGGAGGGAGGAGTAGCAGTAAGTAGGGCGGGCTGCCACTGCCACTCAGCATACCAACTTAGGTGGTTCGTTATGGTGACACGAATGTAGATACTTATATATAGCATCTGTATATAGTGAATAAAAGCAAAAAGAGTATGGTGGGAGGAGAATGTGGGCGAGTCAGGTGACTTGAGGGAGGGAGGGAAGTAGCAGCTAGTGGCGGTCTGCCACTGGCACTGCCACTCAGCATGCACTTAGTGATTCGTTATGGTGAACAAAATGTGCAGATTCTTATATATAACGTCTGTATATAGTGAATAAAAGCAAAAACAGTATGGTGGGAGGGAGAATGTGGGTCTAGACTGAGGTGTTGAGGAGGGGCGTGAGTGGCTGGCCTGGTACACGGCGGTCACTCCCCGTTACATTTTTGACTCATAATAGCAGATTAGTGGTTCGTTATGGTGAAGAAAAACATGCAGGTACTTATATAGAACCTGGGTATATAGTGTAACAACCGACGTGAAAGGATTATGCGTTCACTGTTTGATAAACATAAGTGAATCAACAATATGCACAACATAAGTTTGAGTACAGCGATGATTCACTCATTGTGTTATGATATAATATATATCCACATACAAACCATTCGAATAATATTACATGCAAAATAAGTTAAAATAAAAAAAATTATTACAGACATGAAATAATTAGGTAATTATCTAACATTGTGACCAACTCGCCGCCTGACAGCTGGCAAGCAACAGACCACTGGGACGCACGCTGAGTCAGGGCGCTGTTTTTGCCCAGACCTTCCCTGCCACGTATCACGGCAAAGATGTGGTAGAAAAAAAATGTAAAAATAGTGCTAAAACTAATTGATATCAAAAGCATGAACTGAACTGAAGTAGAAAAAACTTACTACTGTATAATTACTTGGAATGGAACTATGATAAATTGCAACAGAACAACAGATAGTAATTTTATACTAAATAACAGCTAGAAATTTGTTTAATTTATTCATGCCAGAAATCTGCCGTTACAGAGCACCAACGTCGGTTCCGAACTAGTTATCCGAAGCTTCCAGTTTCCCGATTGGGGTTGGGGAGTATGCTAACAGGAACAAAGTTCGGGTGAGGAACGGCGTCCCCAAGCCTCGCGCCGGGCCCGTGGTGTGATGGGTGGAGATGGTCCAGTATTGCCCGCTTACATGTGACATTCACAGATCACGGCCTATTCTCCTATTATTTTGAATTGTCCCGAGGCTGGAGAGTTTCATTCTGTAATGTTGTTTTACATATCTCGCACAATCAAGGACATCTCGTGCACCATGTCGGCTCCAAATGCACCATTGCGTCAGGATTGCTGGACTGTGTGGGTGGATGGGGGAAGCTTAGATGGAGAGGCAGTATGAGATGAGGAGGGGAGGGGGAGAAATTAGAAAGAGGAAGAATTAGTGAGAAAGGGAGTGGGGGAGATTAGGCAGGAAAGAAAGTAGTGAGGGGGGGGGGATGGGAGAATAGGAGGGAGGGAGGGCAAGGGCGGGCAGGGATTGGCACAGGCAGACGGCCGCAGGCACACGAGGCTGGCAGTAGCTGGCTGGCTGGCAGAGCTGGCCAGGACAGGCAGGCCCGGCTGGCAGGCAGGCAGCAGGCAGGCAGTCAGGCGGAGCAGGCAGGCAGGGCAGCAGGCAGGCAGCAGGCAGGCTAGGCTAAGGCAGGCAGGCAGGCAGGCACGGCTAGACGGCAGGCAGGCCTGGCTGTCTGTGACTGCCTTTCCCTCCCTCCTAATTCACCCATGTCCTCCCCCTACATTTCCTCCTCCCTAGCCTTCCTCCTCCCTTCCCTTTTCTCACTAATTCTCCCACTATTTCTCCTCTCTAGCTAATTCTCCCCCCCCCTCTGTCTGATGGGAGGGTGAGGGAGGAATGTACAGGAAAGATTGTGCTGACCAGGCGATGATTGCCAAACTTATTCACACCATATTGTATTTACAAATTTAATCTAGTTGTAAAATATTTATGCCAAAATGTTAATTTTCTTATTAATAACATTATTAATCATTAACAGTTATATGATTTCCTATTTATAATTAAACAAATATAGTTTTATTTATGAATTATGCACAGTTGGCATCTGTGAGCAGGCGCTGACAGGCATGTCCGCCTCTATACAGCAGCTCCACCCCGATTAGTTCCCGACCCCGTTAGTAGCTCCCCTCCTCCATAGCCTGCTGTTCTCATGTTATGAGGAAGGCAGTGGGGGAGGGATGGCAGGCATTGAGGGGAGAGGCAGTGAGGCATGTGAGGGAAGAGGCAGTGAGGCATTGAGGGGGAGAGGCAGTGAGGCATGAGGGGGAGAGGCAGTGAGGCATTGAGGGGGAGAGGCAGTGAGCTTGAGGGGGGAGAGGCAGTGAGGCATTGATTGGGAGAGGCAGTGAGGCATTGAGGGGGAGAGGCTGTGAGGCATGAGGGGGAGAGGCAGTGAGGCATTGAGGGGGAGAGGCAGTGAAGGCATTGAGGCATTGAGGGGGAGAGGCAGTGAGGCATGGAGGCATTGAGGGGGAGAGGCAGTGAGGCATTGAGGGGGAGAGGCTGTGAGGCATTGAGGGGGAGAGGCAGAGAGGCAATTGAGGGAGAGAGGCAGTGAGGCAGTGAGAGGGGGGGGGGGAAGGCAGTGAGGGGAAGAGGCAATGGGGGGGGGGAAGGGCAGTGAGGGGAAGAGGCAATGAGGGGGGGGAAAGGCAGTGAGGGGAAGAGGCAATGTAGGGGGAGAGGCAGTGAGGGGGGAGGCAGTGGGGGGAGATGCGTGAGAGATAGAAGCAGTGAGGAGAGAAGGGTGGGGGTGAGTGAACGCAATTACACAATGAACTTTATTTCATTTGTTGCATTATGCTATGAATCTGTCGATTTTTCCCTTAGAATTTTTGTTAAATTTAACAAAAAAATTCTGTCCATTTTCCTCCATTCTCGTTTACGAACTTACACGATAACCGACGGGTCTCGTCCAAAGGGGTTCGGAAACCAAGTGTGGCTCTGTATATAAGTTAGTCATTAATCATTACAAGTTAATATTTAAGCATTAATGTTTGATAATAGCAAGACATAGAACATGTAGGAGGTGAGGTAGGTTGCATGGAGTATGAATATGGAACGATACACAAGCAAATGGTCTCTGCTGGACAAGTCCAAGGAAAGCTGGCATTTAGCATAGCAGTGGAACTAGCCACAAAAGGTGACTGGCGCACTACTGCATTGCTCTAAGCCATGCATCAGCGACAGAACTAGCTGACAAAGAAGTGAATTCTGGGCCACCTGGTGGCTGCATTCAGTACTATTGGGTTCTAGCTAGTTAATAAAAGTTTCCTTCAGTTTTGACCGAATCATTTTGGGAGTTGTTTGGCAGTTTTAAGGCTTTGAGACATGTGATTTGATCAGTTATCTGTAAAGCATCACTGACTTTGATACATTCCCCATGAAATGGTGGAATGTCATTTGTTCCTGTGCCTCTGTGAGGTGGCCCAGGTTCTGGCTTGGTACCTGGTATGCCAAATAGAACTAATGCGCCTGATGCGACTCTGTAGTATGGAACAATCTCGGTCAGATAGCTACAGGGAGCCGCTAGGGGCATTGCTAGAAAAGAAGATATTTGATAGTGTTGCTAATTTTAACTCCTTAAGCTGCTAAGGGGTCCTAAGGAGATTTACACCCCTGTGCTCAAGAAAAACAAAATTCTAATTATTTTTTAGTCTTCTAAAATGTTAATTAGTGTTCCCAGAGCATGAGAAAAAAAATCGTTGGTGAAATTTGGGTGCGAAGGCCGAGGAGAGGTGGCAAAATGTGGGCGTTGACAGAGAGGTCGTCAGAGGCGATCAGCGTCACCCGAGCTGACAGGTGGGAGTTGCCACAAAGATGATATTCCTGATTATTTCAATGTCTTCTGATTGTTTTTTCTTAGTTTTTTGTATGGGGTGTTATTACACTATAAACAACATTATATATAAAGTCTACATGTTGTATGCACCGTAACTGTACACCTAAGCTTGTAGGGGGCATAGTGGCACCCTCTGGACAGCTAGACAAGGTCTGCAGACGACACTACTCCGTCACCCAAATGGCTCCTCCCAACATAATCCTTTTGCTGCTATTACACTATACACACATAAATAAGTACAATATTTACATTTGTGTCACCAATGAGTGGAGCAACATAAGCGGTATTGGTGAAGCAGACAATAACAAGTGGTCACACAGTCGGTAAACGACGCTATCTGTCCCCCTCCCCCTTCCCTTCCTTGACTTCCCATAGCACGACTCCCCCCACAAGTGCCATAACTTATCGCAACACTACACTCCTGTGTAATCACAGATTCGTGGTCATTTATATCACTAGTACAGGAGTCATCTGTATATGTCATCCGTAGCTACAATGTAAATGTCTATTTATTGTATAGCATTCCATATTTATTTTGACATTTTTAGGCGATGCTGTTTATAAGCTGAACAGCATGCGGAAGAATAGCCTCATGCTGCAATGGCGACAAGCTCTGTGGTTGTGCTCCCAAGTACACTGTGGCTCTCACACGCGGAGAATTTGCCACACTGTTTTTTTTAAACATGGCTCTGTTTATAATGACACATGTTTCACACAGCTGAGGAAGCTGAATGGTAACCCCCGTGTAGCCGCGGGCCTTCAAACTCTGCCTTGGCCACCCTATGGCGTATATATACAGCGTGCGCACCGTGGGTGGACATGTTACTTAGGGGTATATATACGCCATGGCGCAGATTTATGATAACACTTTGAGTGCAAGCCCCGCGCCACCCCTGCAACTATGCAAGATGTGGGTCCCAGTTTTGTTTCACGTGGAGCGTGCGGTAATTCTGAAAAGTGTAATACTCTCTGTCAACTTGGTCACCTCAATCTCGTCCTACGACAATTAAATTGATGACTCTTGTGTTCGCAATAGAATTCTCTACAGCATTAAATGCATATGAACCCAAAAGCCTGACTTAAATTACCGACAGGCAGCAACAGAGAAAGTGCGAAGAGGTTACACCAGGCGAGTGCGCAAAGAGATAAATGTGTCTCATCTTTTCACTCTGGTCGCCTCAGTCTTTCGTGGGCCCTAGGTCTTTCATTTTGGTATCAATGGGTTCGCAATAATATTCGTCTAGAGGAACATTAGCAGATAAAAAAAAAACCTGGTCACGCTCCACCAGCCGACGAGTTGAAGGATGAGCACTGCGTTAGCCGCAATGAGCACCCAGACCCTTCCAGCTACACACCCAATGTCCTGCCCACAAATGTTTAGTACTATTCATGTGTTTCTAAATTTCAATTTTCATGTGTACCCAGCGCTCATTTAGGTAGAAATTGGTCCTAATAGAATAGCTTTAGATGGATATGTGCATAAAAGGGTCCAATTGAAGAACCAATATTGCCTAGTACAATACGACGAAAAGTATGAACAAAAAAAATATACAGTATATACACAAAAATAATACAATTTTTTGTACTTCATCGCAGGGGCCGTCATGTTGTGTGTGTGAACATGACATAGGCGTGTAGGGAAGAAGTAGGCGCGCACTTTTACAACCAGTCCCAAAAAAATCAAGATAAATAACCTGATTTTTGCATTATTTTGAGTGGATGACGCAGCATTGCGTACATCCACCCTGTGACCTAACCGACAGTAAAACGGATGGACACAGCATGTGCGTACACTCACGCCCGGACCCAAAGTGTATAAGGCTACATTTCAGAATTACAAATCTTGCCTCATTCTACGTCATGATCCAAATAATGTGTGGTATGAGAACAAAAGCTTTGACCACTTATATTTAATGACAGAAAGAAGCAGAGACTACTGAAAAAAATGATGTTGCCACTTCAGATCCAGTGTCTGGGCTCAAAGCCAAGACTCCGAAAGACTTTCAGGTAAAGTACACTTCTTTGCTTCTCCTGATATATTATGATTTTTATAATTTAATCCTTGCATAACGTCAATCACACTATAGCACTGTAACCTCGTGTTCAAATTGCATGTGTTAATTTTTTTAGTTTGAGATCTATTTTTTTTCTCTGTCCACCATGATATAGGACTACTTAATTAACGTGAGCTGTATTAAGAATGTAAAAAATCGAAATTTAGGAGGTGAAAGTAAAATTGCGTAAAGTGAAGATAAAACCTTTATATAGCGTATAGGAGAGCCGGTCCCTAGACAAGGACAGAAGGCGGAAAGCTACGCTGTGACTTGTGATCCTTGGTCGTCCGGGTTCATCCCGAGGCGCCGGCGAGAAACAATGGGGCAAGTTTCGTTCCCCTATGCCCCTGTTTACCTAGCAGTAAAATAGTCGCTACCTGGGTGTTTAGTCAGCGTCACGGGCTGCTTCCTGGGGGTGGAGGCCAGGTCGAGGGATGCGGGCCGCGGGACACTAAAAGCCCCTGAAATCATCTCAGATATCTCAAGATCAACCTCAAGATAGCTATGCACACAGGGGTTCCTTGATGAAAGTACAGGTGTCTCCATTCGAGGGTTAATTAATGGTCATTCTAAATTTCCTACATTCCAATAGCCAGTACGAACTGAGTATTATCCATGTCTACTATTACAGTAACAGGTACAGTACTATATAGTGCTAGTGGAAAACATTCATGCCATGAAAAGTATGTAAGGTTGTAATTACTGTGCCTTGACTGTATATGCATCAGGATATGCATATGCATATGTAGCTCCGCAAGCGGTATCAGGATAGTTAGGGTTGAGATCTGTTAGACATCATATAGTTCAGTGGTTATTGAGCAATCACCACAAAGGTGGAGTTCTAGTTCTTTACACATGCTAACCCGCATACATATAATTACATCTGTCCCACATAAACAGTGTTTGATGGTATGTTCTTTTACACTGAATGGTGCTTAATAGTGCAGTTTACAAAGTGGATAAATGCAATCTGACCACTTACATGATACACACACTTATGACTACTCTGTTTATCTGAATTACATGTGAAAGGGTCCCCTCATCGGATAACAGAAAGTTTGAATAAGCAGGAATTCTTACTGGAAAGTCCAAAATATGACGTATTTGACAATTTTTGTACCACGACCAACATAATTAAAATTTCCACCCACTGGTAAGTACAGTACCACAATAGTTAAGGGAAGATTTTAAAAATTTAATTAAACACATGGTCAGCTTAAACTAGTTGTCTTGTGTGATACTAATGAGTTAGGGTTATGTCAGCGCCTGCCACACCTCTGGTGATGGCTTAATCATTTATCAGTCTTTCTCGAATACTGAGTGACGTTGAAAATGTGGCATTTACTCTTATCTAACACAGAATGCTAATATGCGGTTCATGGGGGCTGGGCAAGGTCATGTTTTACTGCCAGCTGCTGAAGCATCACTGGTTAAAGGCTCTTGGCTTTCTGTGAAAGGCTTCAGCTTTTTGTCTTCTTCACCGTATTCTCTCTCAACTTAAACCTGGAAAGCCACCATGACTTGCCCTGAAATCTTGAATTCCATGGCTGCTGTAAACGCCGTGCTAGCTGACAGTACAACAAAGTCTAGAGAAAAACATAATGCAGATGTGTGTACACAGATTTTGCAAAGGCATTCATAACTGTGACCATGGTGTGATAGCACACAAAATGAGGTCAGTGCGAATACCGGTAGAGTGTGGACAGCTGGATACTCAGTTTCTGTCGAACAGACACAGAGTAACAGTCAACCATATAACATAGTCCAAGCTAGTTAAAAGCTCTGTACCTCAGGGTACAGTCCGTGCACCACTGCTTTTCCTTATTCCATAATCAGCCATAAGACAAAAATACAAGTCACAGTTTCGTATCATCCTTTGCAGATGACACAAAAAGTCAGACATATAAAATTACCTCGGCTGAAGACATTGAAAAACTTCAAGCTAGATTATAATATGTTTTCGACTGGGCACAGAAAATAACATGATCGTTAACAGTGATAAATTCCAGGTACTCTAGTACGGTAAAAATGAGGACCTTAAACATAATACAAGGTACAAAACACAATCAATGTGCCCATAGTAGGAAACGCAGCATGTAAAAGATTTGGGAATAATGATGTCTGAACGACCTAACGTTTAGGGAGCATACCAAGCAAATATTGCACAGCCCCAGAAAAGTGATAGGGATGGATTACGAGAATTTTCAAATCCAGGGATCCATCACAATAGCTGTGCTACTAAACAATCATTGTGACTGCCGTCTTGAGTAATGTGGTCAAGTACTCACTTCCCCCTTCAGAGTAGG
>WNGS01164437.1:40976562-41006136 GCA_020271785.1 Procambarus virginalis | reverse complement strand
AGTCATCTGACTCACCTCCCACATACTGTTTTTGCTTTATTCCTATATACAGACGCTATATATAGTATCTACATTCGTGTTCACCATAACGAACCACTAAGTTGGTATGCTGAGTGGCAGTGGCAGTGACAGGCAGTGGCAGCCCGCCACTGGCTGCCAGTCTCTCCCTTACCTCACTGACTTGCCACCATTTTCCACTCACCATACTGTTTTGCTTTTATATACAGACATTATATATAAGTATTTACATGTTTTGTTCACCATAACTGTACATCTAAGCTTGTATGGTGAGTAAAGGCACAAAGACGTAGGACCTCACAGTCAGCTGATGGCTGCCGCCGTCAAGGCCAGACCACTAATATTTCTCCTCCAACAATACTGCTTGTGGGTTTTATTACGCTATATACACACATTATATATAAATATCTCTGTTTTTATTCACCATACTTGTACAAGTAAACTGGTAGGTGGCGCAAAGACCATCGTGGTCACCAGTAAACAACACGATCATTCCTGCAGACGACGCTCCTCTCGTCACCAAATGGCGGTTTCCCAACCTCCTACTCTTGCTGTTTTATACCCTCTATAACAACGTATATATATGTATCTACATTGTGTTCAACCATAGGAACCACTAAGCGGTATGGTACCTGGTTGATACCTGGTTGATGGGGTTCTGGGAGTTCTACTCCCCAAGCCCGGCCCGAGGCCAGGCTTGACTTGTGAGAGTTTGGTCCACTAGGCTGTTGCTTGGAGCGGCCCGCAGGCCCACATACCCACCACAGCCCGGCTGGTCCGGAACTCCTTGGAGGAATAAATCTAGTTTCCTCTTGAAGATGTCCACGGTTGTTCCGGCAATATTTCTTATGCTTGCTGGGAGGACGTTGAACAACCGCGGACCTCTGATGTTTATACAGTGTTCTCTGATTGTGCCTATGGCACCCCTGCTCTTCACTGGTTCTATTCTGCATTTTCTTCCATATCGTTCACTCCAGTACGTTGTTATTTTACTGTGTAGATTTGGGACCTGGCCCTCCAGTATCTTCCAGGTGTATATTATTTGATATCTCTCTCGTCTTCTTTCTAGCGAGTACATTTGGAGAGCTTTGAGACGATCCCAATAATTTAGGTGCTTTATCGCGTCTATACGTGCTGTATATGTTCTCTGTATTCCCTCTATTTCAGCAATCTCTCCTGCTCTGAAGGGGGAAGTGAGTACTGAACAGTACTCAAGACGGGACAGCACAAGTGACTTGAAGAGTACAGCATTGTGATGGGATCCCTGGATTTGAAAGTTCTCGTAATCCATCCTATCATTTTTCTGGCTGTCGCAATATTTGCTTGGTTATGCTCCCTAAACGTTAGGTCGTCAGACATCATTATTCCCAAATCCTTTACATGCTGTTTTCCTACTATGGGCACATTTGATTGTGTTTTGTACTCTGTATTATGTTTAAGGTCCTCATTTTTACCGTACCTGAGTACCTGGAATTTATCACTGTTAAACATCATGTTATTTTCTGATGCCCAGTCGAAAACTTTATTAATATCAGCTTGAAGTTTTTCAATGTCTTCAGCCGAGGTAATTTTCATACTGATTTTTGTGTCATCTGCAAAGGATGATACGAAGCTGTGACTTGTATTTTTGTCTATATCTGATATGAGAATAAGGAAAAGCAGCGGTGCAAGGACTGTACCCTGAGGTACAGAGCTTTTAACTGCACTTGGACTAGATTTTATATGGTTGACCGTTACTCGCTGAGTCCTGTTTGACAGAAAACTGAGTATCCAGCGTCCTACTTTACCGGTTATTCCCATTGACTTCATTTTGTGTGCTATCACGCCATGGTCACATTTATCGAAAGCCTTTGCGAAGTCCGTGTATATCACATCAGCATTCTGTTTTTCTTCTAATGCCTCAGTGACTTTATCGTAGTGCTCAAGTAGCTGTGAGAGGCACGATCTTCCCGCTCGAAATCCATGTTGGCCTGGGTTGTGAAGGTCATTGGTCTCCATGAAATTGGTGACCTGACTCCTAATCACTCTCTCAAATACTTTTATTATGTGCGATGTTAGTGCAACTGGTCTATAATTCTTTGCCAATGCTTTGCTCCCTCCCTTGTGTAGAGGGGCTATGTCTGCTACTTTAAGTGCATCTGGTATCTCTCCCGTGTCCAAGCTCTTCCTCCACACTATACTGAGTGCCTGTGCTACCGGCACTTTGCATTTCTTTATAAATATTGAATTCCATGAGTCTGGACCTGGGGCCGAGTGCATGGGCATGTTTTCAATTTCTCTTTCAAAATTTAGTGCGCTCGTGTTGATATCAGTTATATTTACAGGGGTTTGGATATCACGCATAAAGAAATTGTCTGGATCTTCTACTTTCATGTTGTTTATTGGAGTGCTAAACATGTCCTCATACTGCTTTTTTAGGATTTCACTAATTTCTTTGTCATCCTCCGTGTATGAACCTTCACTTGTACGAATAGGTCCAATACTGGCAGTAGTTTTTGCTTTTGATTTCGCATATGTGAAGAAGTATTTTGGATTTTTCTTTATTTCCTGAATTGCTTTCTGTTCTAACTGCCTTTCTTCAGTTTCATATGAGTGTTTCAATTTCCGCTCGATTTCTTCAATCTCCCTATTTAAATTATTCCTTCTTTGACGGGAAATTCGTGTCTGCATAAGCAGTTCCGTTATTCTTTTCCTGCGTTTATAGTGTCTTCTGCGTTCTCTTTCTACGTTGGATCTCTTTCTGGCTTTCCTCAAAGGAACATGTTTCAGACAGACTTGATACGCTTCCGAAGTCAGTTTTTTCTATTCCTTCTGTAGGACTTTTATTACTTAAAACAGTTTCCCATGGAATGTTTTTAAGTTCCCTGTTTATTATCTCCCAGTCTATCCTTTTATTATTAAATTGAATTTACTGAATAGCCCCTCTCGCTTTATCAACGTTTTAGGTCTATTCTGAGTATTGATGGTAGTTTGCACTTCAATGAGCTTGTGATCTGAATATGTGGTATCTGATATCGTAATGTCTCTGATAATGTCTTCATTGTTCGTAAAGACCAGATCGAGAATATTTTTATTTCTCGTTGGCTCCGAGTGCAGTGAATATTATAGAGTGAATAAAATGATCGAGTGAATATTTTTATTTCTCGTTGGCTCTCGTTGGCTCCGATGCTGAGTGCAGTCAATAAAAGGTGGCCACACACAGTCAGATAACAACGCCACCACCCTCCCTCCCACAGCATTACTCCTCCCTCCATGGAGTACAGCACTAAATATCATCACAATCCTCTTATTATCAGACCCATGGTCAATTTTATCACAGTCACGGGTCTTCTGTAATAATATTATCGCTACATAATAGCATGAACAAGTATATTATGGCATTTTTAGGCGATGCTGTAGTCACAAGCTGAACAGCAGTGCTGGGAGCTCATGCTGCGTGCGTCAGGCTTGGTAGCTTACTCGATACTGAGGCCCCTAACACCCGGGAGTTTGGCCCACGATTTTTTTAAAAATGGCGTCTATTTACAAGAGCCCTGATGAAGGTGTGGTGAACCCCGTGTATCTGCGGGCAGTTTAAATCTTGCGTAGTACTCCAACACATCATATGATGCGATGCGCAATTTACTGCAAGTCGGTCAAAGCATCATATAATGCGATGCGCAATTGAAGGGTTAATGTCTCATTCATCTTTGACTACGTACAGAACCTTCCCAACACGCTTCTAATATATTTCAGCATCGACAAAAAAAAATAACAAATATACAGCAGTCCTATTAATTGCCCAACTTATTGATTCCACTCTCAAGGATGCATAATTAAAAAACTACTAAAGGAAAGTGGGATGCTTCAGAAAGTGAAACATGCTTCAGCCCCACTGGCTATGACACTGCAGCAAATAAAATTAAACTAGTAGAAGCAACACTGAGGCTATTATACTGTATAGCCAATCTTGAATGCTGAAAAAGTTCAACTTTGTCATACTAGTAATATCAATAACTCACCTTTAAAGGTTCTTGCTTAAATGTGTCCAAATCCAACTTCTCTGTTATCTCCAAAACACAGCTGATAAATTCTACATATATCTTAGAACTGATTTCTGTCCTTACTGTTGCAGGCATGCCTAAAATAAATTGGTGAGACATACATTAACTACTTTTGCAAAATAAATATTATACATTCTTGAAAATACAAATCTTTTTTTTATCTCAAGATGAATAAAATATAAAATATTAAAAAACAAAATTCAAATATTCCCCACCATTCCCTGTATTTGTACATATATTATGTTCATAAATTGTGAGACCCATTTAAAAAATACAGTATCTACACCAATTTTAGAGACAGATTAATGCTGTATTTAACTTGCACCACCAGAATTTTAACCATGTCTTTGAGGCCTTCGGGTTCATCCCTTGGGCCAACTTATTTCGAGTTCCCCAGTTCCGAGTACAGGTACCTGTAGTGCTTGGGACTTGATCACCAATGTGGAGCCTGTTTTAAAGATTAAACTGGCTCTGTGCTTGTTGTATGTTGTATTTGGCCCTGGCCCAAGTGGGAGGAGTCTGTATTTTGTACCTATTGCTTGGTTTGCTCTCGTGATTCAGGTTAAGTGATCTTTTCTCTCTGTGGTTCCAGATGCCCTCTTTAGACACACTGATATGGTTTAGTGTTTGATAGCCAGCAACACATTTCTTATGCCTGGCACATTTGTAGAAAATATCCACAGTGTAATGTTAAGAATTATCAATATAGAGTTTCCTAAATGCAAACTTGTGCCTATCTAGGCACCTCAGAGGCCCCCCACCTGATGAGCTTAAGCATACCCATCAGGCATTTAATGAGGCTGTTAACCAAGGTTTTTAATCGATTAAAAAATAGTAATATTGGTTATAGTTTACCAAAAGTACCTTAACTTGGTGCTAATGTACTTAATAAATAATAAACATATTAGTGATTAATTACTAATTAAACCAAATAAATCAACACTCAAACTCTCAAATGACTAGATGGAGTCACCTTTAATTATCTGCTGCTCCTGACACACTGTTGTTGTTGCTCACTCATCGCTGAGTCAACTGTGTTTTATCCCGTAATTAGGAACTATTTGCTTTATTTTGATAGCAAGATCAAGAAGTGTAGTTCCAGGGAAATATTTAATTAATTAAGTATTACTAAAGTGTTGTACAGACTATATTCAGTGCTACAAATTGCACTAAACTGAGGCTGGGCATCACATGCTCCCAGCTCCAACCTCAAATATTATGCTCACTACCAACTAAGAAGAATTGGGTCAACCACTAGATATTGACCAGAGCACCCGGACTCTACTTAACAAGGATAGTGGCGACATTTTTGTATTGTTAAATCGACGTTTTGATGATACTGTATGTCACTTATTTATTTCTTCCAGGGGCTTCGGTAATAAAGTGGGGCCTTTACACCAAATTAAGACAGTATATAAAATTCATGGGATTATTTAATTGTTATAATATTAGATATAACTAATCGCTTAAGAGTTTGCTCTCAGTAAATTGAATTTCAGACCAGAAAATTTTCTTAAAGTATTAGGCTAGGCTATCTTCATTTACTGGTCTGTTGCTAGGACGAAGTGCACAATAACAAGCCGGTGCTTCTCTGCCCAGGATTTGCTTTTATAAACATAAAAGTTAATGCGAGGCTTCTCGGCAGAAACCCAAGAGCAGCAGTAGGATAACTATAACTTCTTTCCCACTCTCAGTTTACACTATCAAACCTAGCTATGTGAACTCGGGTTTTAATTTTTTGAGTTAAATCAATTAGTAGTAGATTTTTAGTGATCATTGTAGCCTGTTGTGTAAATTCTTTATTTAATTCTGAAGATTTGTTTTAGACTAAGTCAGAATTTCCCTCGAGATATTCTAATTCATATTCTGTGTAAAGAATTAGATTGGGGAAGAGAGTCGAGAAGAAAAACCCCGCATCTGCCCGTCTAGTTTGAACTGAAAATCTGGTTCCTGTGGAGATTTGACCTCACATTGCATATCTGCTTGTCGGGTCATGATGAAATGGACATAGATGTTACAGTGCATGAGCCACATGCATTCTCAAGCTCAGCGGTGAGGACACTGATGGAGATGGGGCGTCTCCATCCACCCCATATACAGACTGGACATTTTGTATACAGTAGAACCTCGAGTGACAACCGCCTCAAATGGCGACTAATTTGGGTAACGAACACCCCGATCGCTGACAATTTGTCTCGTTAGGCGACCGCTCGTTTGAATAACGTCAACACCACATGGTGGGGTCGCGGGCTGCTTCTCGCACATTCTCGGACGCCTCCGATGATGCAAATAAATGATTTTTCTTTGTTTAAAGATGCTATTGATGCTGGGATGTTGCAAAACATTAACTTTTTTGTAGAAAAACAAAATGAATTTTTTTAAAGAAAGAACAAATGTCAAAAAGGTTTGTTTGGTGTTTGTCAGGTAGGCTGCTCCATGTTTCTTAAATAAAAAAAAATGAAAAAAAAAAAAAACAGTTGAAACAATTTGAAAAACAGACAAATGCCATAAAGGTTTGTTCAGTGTTTGTCGGGTAGGCTGCTCCATTATTGAGAAATAAATGAAAAATACAAAACAAACGGAACATTTGAAACACAAAGATTGTCACAATGGAGGGAAAAAAAAAAAAAAAAAGAGAGAGAGAGAGCGCTTGGGGTTACCTTCCACAAGTTCCTTGGGGTCTGCCTCTATGTGTTCGTTTTACTGCTCAGTTTCTCAGCCGATCTTTGGGTACTTGGGGGTTTTGTCTCCCCTAGTTAACCTTAAGGTAAGAGGCAGTTTTTGCACTGGTAGGGGTGCAGGGTGCTGTGCAGGTAGTTGTCACCTATCACAGCGGCTGTGTTCCTTGGGGTACGTTGTCCTCTTGCAGGGTTTTGTTTTTATTTTTATTTTTGCCTTGGTGGGGGGGTTCTGCCCTACTTGCCACTGGTGTTTGGCCTCACCCTGATACTTGGTGTTGCCTCCTGCTTGGTCCCCATGAGTGTACACGTCCCTGGGGTTCAGCTTTAGACAGTTTATCCGTTTTTCAAATTGTTTCAACTGTTTTTCTGGGAGGAGCCCCTACGGCTCCCCGGAGCTTACTAGGCTGATATGCTAATGTCAGACTTTGGCATCAGTCATGTGTATGGAGTTCTTACGGGCCTACATAGAACTACGAGCCAGAACCTGGCCCCTTTAGAGAGGCAAGGGGAGCAATGGCCAATAGAAACCCCCGTATAATTGGAAGCAATCTATGTCTGCCATCGACCGGGTTAGGCACCCAGAAAGGTAGGCGTCCCAAAACAAACCCCTTATTCTTGTGAAAATTGCAACCAAAAGCCGAACGAGTAGATAGAACTCCCCAAACAAAAATGAGCAAACTAGTATGACGTCATCCGTTGTCGCGCCGCTGTCTGCGCAGGCCCCCTCCTCGGGAGGGGGAAGGGGCAGCCCCAGACCTACCGCGCCGGCGATCATCACCCCAGTTCTTGAGGCTGATGCTATCAGCTCGGTTGTGTGCTCTGACTCCAGTATTTTTGCGGCGCTGTGCCTTGTGTGTGGCTGCTGTACTCCAGGGGTGCGAGAGCCAGGAGTTATTCCTCAGTACTCGGGCTGCATGCGCCTAGGGTTCTGCCTGCTTTCATACCTCTCACTGTATTTCCCACTTCTATACTTCCCTTCATCTATACCTCTCCTTCCCCTTTACTCAAAAAAAAAAAAAAAATGGAGCTTGGGGTTACCTTCCACAAGTTCCTCGGTGTTTGCCTCTATGTGTTCGTTTTACTGCTCAGTTTCTCAGCCGCTCTTTGGGTACTTGGGGGTTTTGTCTCCCCTAGTTAACCTTAAGGTAAGAGGCAGTTTTTGCACTGGAAGGGGTGCAGGGTGCTGTGCAGGTAGTTGTCACCTATCACAGCGGCTGTGTTCCTTGGGGTACGTTGTCCTCTTGCAGGGTTTTGTTTTTATTTTATATTTTTGCCTTGGTGGGGGGTTCTGCCCTACTTGCCACTGGTGTTTGGCCTCACCCTGATACTTGGTGTTGCCTCCTGCTTGGTCCCTGTGAGTGTACACGTCCCTGGGGTTCAGCTTTAGACAGTTTGTTTGGTAGTTTTGGGCGCCGGTTAGCAGTATCCTGCCTGGGAATCCCTTAGGGGACGCGTGGGTCCGACGGATGTGACCCGGGGTCCCTCCCCCCCTCGTTTCGTGCGAATTTGAGGGTTGTTCAGTTCCCTTGTCTCAGGGCGACCCTCACTGTTTTCGCCTCCGTTAATGCAACCTGTTGAGTTGGTGACACTTTCGACCCCGAGTAATGTGAGTATTGTTGCTTGCTGGTGACTCAATTTACCCAATCTATGGATAATAATCTTCGGATACAGGCTGCACAGGCATTGCATTCTAGGTTTTGGTTGTTACAACGCGCTAGGTTGGTTGCTCACCTGGATGACCTGCGGCTGCCCCGTTTTGCTTATAGGGACCCAGGCTTTGGGGTGGGGGTCGCTTCGACCCTGGTTCAGTCCGCACCTCCTGGTCCTTCCCCTCCTGTTGTTCGTTCTGGTCCCACTCCCCTGCTTCCGGCCCTGTAAAGTCTGAGGGTTTCGGAGTCGGCAGGGGTTAGTTGGTCTTGAGACTCGGGCAGCCTCGGGGGATGCCCCTTCCGGTGTGGCGATGGAGGCATTCAAGTCTCCTCCCCCGACCGAAGCCTCTGGGTCTGACCAGTGGGCCTCATTCTATCCGGCTTCTATGGCTGCGCCGGCCTTGTCTAGTGGGGTCGGTGCTTGAAGGGAAGATTCGGCCCCGGGTCCGACTGAAGAGGACCCTGGGGCTGGGGTGGGGTTGACTTGGGAGCCTTTGGCCCCCGCTGGATCACACATGGGTTTTTCTACCCTCTGAGTGTGGCTTACTGTTACAGGAGTGGGGTTTTCTTTTCCCCCCTCTGCGTACGAGTTGGATTTGCTGTCTGCCCCTCCCCTGGTTCGGTTCCGTGTTCCCCCGGGTGCTTCGGTTCCGTCTTTCCTGATGTTTTCGGCTTATCACATCCAACCTGCTGCGGTGCGGGCGACTCTTGCGGCAAACCACCTGCATGACCCGGATTATGCCTCGGCAATGGATCCTCAGCTTTCTAGTTTGGGACTTCATTCCCTTTTTGGCTCCGTTACGAGGCTCCGGAGTCGTCCTGGCTGGCGGACTGTCCTGTCTTTGCCTTGGAGGCTTGGAACTCCTTCTTTCGTTCCTTTGGGTTGATCCGGTTTCCCTTCTTTGCTGTTCGAGGGTGCGGGTCTCACAGGTCGTCCGCAGGGTTATTTAGGCTAGCCAGCCGGGGGTCTATCCGCGTGCCCATGACGTCCGCAAGTTCGCAGCTCTTGTCACCGTCTTTGGCAATATGTCTGGGCTGACATTCGGGCGCGGGGATTTTGGTGGTTGAACAGGGTCCTAGCTGCTCGTTACCATGTAAATGTTCCTGGGCCCGGTCGGGCCTGTGTCGCTTTGGGTCGGCGGATGCAGCCAGTTGTCTCGACTTCAGGTTGAGGAGTGTGCAGCAACCGCCTCTAGGGTAAGTCCCTATTCTTTTCCTCTGTGGGTAGTTAGCTCCGGGAAGCTGTAGGGGCTCCCCCAGAAAACCAGCGTTGAATGTAATGAAATGCCATTTTCTGGGCGAGTCCCGGAGGCTCCCCGGCATCCCTCCCTCCCTTCGGTTGGCAGTTTTTCGCGTGTTTTTGACATCCAGCCTCAGAACTGGTGTGTGGATCGCTGGCGCGGTAGGTCTGGGGCTGCCCCTTGCCCTTTCCCCCTCCAGGGGAGCAGGGGGGGGGGGGGAGCTGTGCAGACAGCAGCGCGACGACGGATGATGTCATACTAGTTTGCTCGTTTTTGTTTAGAGAGTTCTATCCACTCGTTTGGCTTTTGGTTGCAATTTTCACCAGAATGGGACACCTACCTTTCTGGGTGCCTAACCCGGTCGATGGCAGACATGGAATGCTTCCAATTACACGGTGGTTTCTATAGGCCATTGATCCCCTTGCCTCTCTAGAGGGGGCCAGGTTCTGGCTCGTGTTCCCCAGTAGGCCCGTAAGAACTCCATACACACATGACGGATGCCAAAGTCTAACATTAGCATATCAGCCTAGTAAACTCTGGTAAGCCTCCGTGACTCACCCAGAAAATGGCATTTCATTACATTCAACGATGGTTTTTTTATTTTTCGTTTATTTTTTTATTTAAGAAACATGGAGTAGACTACCTGACAAACATCGAAGGAACCTTTTGCTATACAAAAAATTAAAAAAAAAATTGAACAAATTTGAAGAAAGAAAAATGTCATAAAAGTTTGTTCAGTGTATGTAAGGTAGGCTGCTCCATTATTTAAAACATCGAATATCACATTGATGTTTTTCGGTGGTAGAACGGATTATTTCTATTTACATTCTTTTCAATCGGGAACTTCGTTTTGAATGACGTCAGTTTCACACGATGACGACAGCGCCGGAATATATTAAAGTCGTTATTCGAGGTTCCACTGTACTAATAATTATTATACAAGTCCTTCTCAGTCAAGTTATTTGCTTGAATATAACATTTGAGCATGTGATATAGTGAGGTCAAGAAGGGAACAAATTCTAGCACTGATTCAGAAGAACAAGCATGATGTTCATGGAAACGGTCTGTAACTAATGCCATACTTTATCATAACATACATGTTTGGTTGATTGGAGTGACTATAGTAGGGGGCAGTAGAATGTGTGTAGGTATATCTAGAGTATACCTCGAGAGGGTTCTGCACTTTTATTTCTATTATCTTCTTTGTTACAGTATTTATGATGACATAATACTAATATGGCCAGAGACTGATGAAAACAATCTGCAGTTAGTAATTGAGGGCCAACGCACATCACTGATACATACATGGACAATATGAATAAAGTATTATAATCTGCAATTCTTGCAGGCATAGACAGCATTTTCTACGGAGAGCCCCTTCGACTCCCGGAGCTATACTGAGTTGATGTATATATATTAGACCGTGGCAACAGTCAATCGAAGGAGTTCTAGGCCTTATGGGACCAGAGCCAGAACCTGGCCCCCTCAAGAGAATCATGAGGAGCAATGGTCTAAAGACACCCCTGTGTAATTGGAAGTAGTCTTTGTCTGCCATCTACCAGGTCAGGCACCCAGAAAGGTAGGAATTAAAAAACAAACTACTGCTGATCAAATAAATTGCAAACCAAAAACCGAACTAGCAACAGAACTCCCCAATCAAAACCAAGGAAAACAAGTATGACGTCACCACAAATGCCAACCATTCATCTGTGCAAACCCCCCATTCCCCTCCCGGGGATGGGGGGTGGGGGTCCCAGACCTCCATGCCGGCAACTCTCCTCAGTTCAAGAAGCTGTTATGTTGGCGACGGTCGATCGCTCTGGCTCCACTCTTTGCGCAGTACTACTGTGCGGTGTTGTTGCTCTGTTTTGGTGGTGTGAGAGCCAGACTTAACACAAGAGTACTGGGGCTGCATGCACCTAGAGCCACCATCTCTAGGTGCCCAGTAAGTACAGCCTTTCCGGCTTCAGGGTTACCTTCCATGAGCCGTTAAGGAGCAGCTACCTCCATGTGGTTCTATCGCTGCTCAGTGATTGCCCGCCCTTGGGGGTTCAGATGGGGTGGTTCTTACTCCTCTTTACCTTGGGATAAGAGGTAGTTTTGTCACTAGCTGGGGCGCAAGGTACTGTGCAGCTCTCTGATATATGTATAGCGACCAGTTCTGTTCTTCTGGAGACTTTGTGCTTTTGCAGTGTTTTTCTTTTTTTGTTTTTTTGTTTTGCTTTGCCTGTCGGGGGTCTGCCTGGTGTGGCGGTAGGACTACAGTACTGGTAGGTTTTTGGTGGCCCTGCACTAGGTCCCCGTGCTTGCACACGTTGCAGGGGTTCAGATTTAGATTGTTTGCTTGGTAGCTCTGGGATAACCAGTTAGCAGTACTTTGCCAGGGCTTCTCTTAGCAGTCAGCCTAAGGGCCCTGGAAACCCCCATTGGGGCTCAGTGGTCCAGTGTAGGAAACCTCCGAGTCTCACCTCGCCTTATGCGAGTTTGAAGGTTGCTCGGTCCCCTTGTCTCAGGGTGACACTCACCGTTTGCTGCTTGTTGGGGTCAGTGATACCTATGACCCGGAGTCCTGCGAGTAGTGTTCTTTGCTTGTACTCCATTCACCCAGTCCACTGAGACTGATATTTGGGTACAGGTAGATTTAGCGTTGCATGCAAGGTTTAAGTTGCAGCAACGTGCGAGGTTGGTTGCCTTTCCGGATGCCCTGCAGCTGCCCTGCTGAATTATACTGGTAGTGAGACTCGGGTGGCTTCGGGGATTGCCCCTTCCGGATCGGTGGCGGAAGCATTCGAGCCTGGTCCTCCTGTCGGAGCTTTTGGGCCATGCCAGCGGACCCCCTTCATCCCTGCTTTTCCGGTGGACTCTGCTTTTACTCCAAAGGCAGAGGGTTTGGAGGACAGCTTGGCCTCGGGTCCTGACGTGGAGGATTCCAGGGCCGGGGAGGAGTTGGAGTTGACTTGGGGGGCCCTGGCCCCACTGGTCCCTGCTTGAGTGTTTGGTACCCTTATTGCAGGGCTTGTTACAGGGGAGGGGTTTTCCTTTCCCTCTCCCTGTACGATTTTGTTATGAGTTCGACTCCTCCCCAGGTTTGGGTCCAAATTCTCTTGGGTTCTTCGAATCCCTCCTCCTGGAGGTTTTTGGCTTCCCGCATCCCGTCGAGGAAGGTGTGGGAGGGCCCCTGTGGCTTACCTCCTGCGAGACCCGGATTACGCCTCGATAATGAAGCCTTCTTTTTGAGTTTGGCTCCTCTTTTTCTTTATTGGGTGCATTACAAGGCGCCGGAGTCTTCCTGGCTGGCAGATTGCCTTTTCTTCTTTCGAGGGCTAGGCATTCGTCCTGTCGGAATGCACACTTGAATGGCGAGAGTTGCCTACGGTCGTTCAGGTTTTCCTGGGGGGGGGGGTGTGAGTTGGAGCACCTCAAGACGTGCTTGTTCGCTCCCGTCCTTCTTTATGATGTCTGCCAGGTGCGGCTTCACGTGCATGTTCCCTCCCTTTCGGCATCCCTGGTGGTCGAGGATTTGTGCGCTGTCTTTGGACCGTCTCATGTTGGGTGTGGAGGAGCTGGTTTCCGGGCCAGGGTTCGGTGTGCTTGCTTCCGCAGCTCGGGCGCCGGCTGCTTTGAAGAAGATGTGTGCGCCATTTCTGAGAGAGGCGGTGTCTGTTCTTCGCTTCTCGTCTCGCGTGCTGACAGGCGGTGCTCGTCCAAATTTTGGAATCGTTGTGGGCCCTGGCTCTTAGATTTTCATCACCTTTTTGTCCATTGCTATTTGCAGAGTCTGCAGCAATGCATTTTCTGCAGGTGGCTTCATCTAGTTGACAACCTTTGTCGGATTTGTAGGTTCTCCGGGGAGGCCATGGAGGTCCTGCCCGGAAGGGTCCTCCCAGGTCTCGGGGTTCCTTCGGTCGTCATAAGCCAATAGTGCCAGATTCGGGGCTGGCACCACCTCTGGAGCCGTAGGCATCTGGTAGGCACAGTGATCGCTCTTAGCATCGGTTGGGCTCTCATAGAGGTCGTCGGCCCTTTGGCGGGTTGCCCCGTTGACGGGGCAATAGGGGGGGAAGTTCGCGCTATTTGCTCTCGCCTGGTCCCACGTTTTGTGGGCATTTCGTGTCGTTTCCTCTGACCTGCGGTGGCGTTGGGTCGGTCCTCCTCCTTCGGGGGGATCGGGGCTGGCAGGGCAGGCCTCTTCTCCTGTGCTGTCAGGTCATCCGAGAGTGGGTTCGCTTGGGTGTGGTCGAAACGACAACGTCCATCAGGTGACTTTCCCACCTGTTTTCAGTTCCGAAAAGTCCCTGGCACTTTTGCCCCTCCATTTGAATGACCACTCTCAGGTCTGACTGCTTTTGGCGCTGGGTGCCTGGATGGTGTCTCTGGACCTCCGGGATGCGTATTGGTTTCATAATTTTACTGAACATGTCCCGATTCATCCGGGGTTCAGTGACTGGCTCGGTTTTGTCATGGGGTGACAAGCTTACCTTCCATTCGGCTTGAATCTGGCACCTCGTGTTCACACGCCTTACCAGGTCGTGGTGACCTGTTTGCTTCTGTTAGGGGTTCGGGTTCTAGCTTACCTCGACGACTGGCTGGTGTGGGCTCCCAGCCAGTCTGCGTGTCAGCTCGCCAGGGATATGGTTCTTTCCCAGCTCGCCGGGTTCGGGGTTCACGGTGAATTGGAGTAAGTCCCTTTTGGTTCCCTCTCAGGTTTGGACTTGGCTGGGTCTGGTGTGGGACTCTAGGACCGCTTCCTTGTCTCACCCTCCTACGACGCTGTTGCTGCTGCAGTCCCGCCTCTGGCTGTTTTTGGAGGGCACCCGGCTCACACATCAGCTGTTTGAGCGGCTATGTGGGAGCCTGAACTTTACAGTGCTAGTCTACCCATCGGGTCAAATCTGGCTTTGGCGGATGTTCTGGTTTCTTTGGGGTCGTCCCTTCCGCCGCTCTCGCGATCGATGGGTTCCGATCACTGGAACCTTGCGCCAGCTGCTGCGTCCCCGGCTTCCTCTGCGGGGTTTTCAGAGTTCTGTGTGGTGGCGCCTCCCCAAGCCCTCGTTCGATGCGTTCACGGATGCCTCGTCTCTTGGCTGGGGTTTTGTGACAAGTGCTCACCAGGCCAGCCAGGGTCGATGGGGTCCGTCCTTCCAGTGAGCTCACAGCACAGCGTGGGAGTTTGCTGTTGTGTGGCATTCGCTTCAGAGGATTTGAGTCACTCAAGGAGCAACGATCCAGTTCCATTTAGACTGTTCCCGGTGGTTCATTCCCTGAACCGTGGGGGTTCGATGCGGTCCTTGGGTCTTTGGGGCTGGTCGCTTTGGGTGACTCGTCTGCTGAGTTCTCGGGGTTTGGCTCTCCTGGCGGTTCATGTTCAGGGGGGTGTCAAACATCCTGGCGGATGGCCTGTCTTGGTTCATTCCCATTTCCACGGAATAGACGGTCGACGCCAACTCGTTCAGTTGGCTCTGCGGAGTGGTCGAGGTATCTGCCAGTTCATTAAGCACCCTTCCCAGACTGCGAAGCCGTCGGGGGTCGATGCCTTTCGGCTGGACTGGTCGAGGCGGAGTTACCTATACCTCTTCCCTCCGGTCCGGTTGTTGCTCCTGATCCTGGCTCGGTTGGAGACTTGCCAAGGGAGAGTAGTCCTGTTGGCACCTTGGTGGCCGGGCCAGCCTTGGTTTCAGGCGCTTCTTGCTCGATGTTCGAACCCGAGGGTCTTCCCGCGGCTCTGCCTCTTTTAGCAGATCGGTCCAATCCGTTACGTGGCTGGTTCGATCTTCTCCTCCACTCTTCGCGTCTGGTCTTTTTCACACGGGTGTATCACCACTTGTATGGTGATCAGGTGGCTTAGTTGATGGTGTCCCACCTGTTAGTTTCGTCTAGACGGCAGTATGAAATTTCCTGGCGGTCCTTTCGGCAATTTTTGTCTCTTCGTAGGTTATCTTCGATTTCTGATTGGGTTGTTTTGTCCTTTCTCTCTTAGTTGTTTCAGGACTGTCATTTTGTGCCAAATACTGTCGCCTCGTTTCGTTTAGTGCTGGCGGAGCCGCTGCAGCTTGCTTTCGGGGTGGATGTCACTTTTGCTCCATTCCGCAAGCTTTCTTGGGCATTGTTTTCCCCTCCTGCCTGCTCATGCGCCGCCTGAACCATCCTGGTCGTTGGAACGGGTGCTCTCTTTTCTCTCTTCTCTTCGGCTTGTGGTGGCCCCCATCGGTTCAGGACTGTTTTTCTAAGGCTCTTTTCTTGTTGGCATTGGCCTCTGGGGGGTCGGGTCGAAGAGCTTCATGCTCTCCTTCGGTGCAGGGGTTTCTGCTTTCTGTCCTGGTGGTCGTTTTGTTCGTTTGCAGCCTTCTTTTCTGGTGAAGAATCAGTCTACTTCTTTCCAAAGGGGTCATTGGGTTGTTGTTGATTGGTTCGGCTGAGGGTGCATCATGTTTTGTGTCCAGTTGCGGCTCTTCGCCGGTATCTGAGCACCACCGCCTCCGTGGTAGGGGACATGCTTTGGGTGGACCCGGTTTCCCTTCTTCCCTGTTCCAAGGCGTGGATCTCCCAGGTAGTCCACAGGATTATTCGGTCCAGCCAACCTGCGGTCTATCCGTGCCCATGACATTCGTAAGTTCGCGGCTTTGGCTGCTATTTTTGGGAATATGTCCTGGGCTGACATTCGGGCACAGGGCTTTTGGAGGTCGAACAGGTTCCTGGCTGTACGGTATCTCGTTAATGTTCCTAGGCCTTCTCGGGCGTGTGTAGCCTTGGGTCGCAGGTTGCAGCCATTTGTCTCGACCTCGAGTTGAGGAGCGAGTGACAACAGCCTCCCGGGTAAGTCCCTCTTTTTCTTTATCTTTGGTTAGGTAGCTCCGGGGAACCGAAGGGGGTCTCCACAGAAAATAAGTAATTATCAAAAGAAGGCACCAAACCAGGAAGGCTGTGTAGTACCACCAAATATGCGGAATAGTCAGAGGGCGCTAATTATCACCAAGGATGCCAATACAAGAACAGAAGCACATAAGGCGAACGATATCAAAATTATCCGATTCACCAAGAATTCTATCGAGGGACAAGTGACCGCAAGGGATGGTCGGAAAACAACACACACGCTCGTCCTGGAAGCTCTCCACAGTTTCTCTCCAGGGCTCCCAGATCTCCATGCCGGCAAGTCTCCTCAGTTCAGCCTCTGAACTGAGGAGACTTGCCGGCATGGAGATCTGGGAACCCCTTCCTGTCTCCTTCCCGGGGAGGGGGGGTTGCGCAGAAGGATGTGCGGCATTTGTGGTGACGTCATACTTGTTTCCTTGGTTTTGATTTAGGAGTTCTGTTGCTAGTTTGGCTTTCGATTTGCAATTTATTTGATCGGCAGTAGTTTGTTTTGAAATTCCTACCTTTCTGGGTGCCTGACCTGGTAGATGGCAGACAAAGACTGCTTCCAATTACACGGCGGTGTCTTTAGGCCATTGCTCCTCATGATTCTCTTGAGGGGGCCAGGCTCTGGCTCTGGTCCCCGGTAGACCGAAAACTCCTACGATTGACTGTTGCCACGGTCCAATATATACACATCAGCCCGGTATAGCTCTGGGGAGCCTCTGGGTCTCACCCAGAAAATGGCATTTCATTACAATCAACGCTGGTTTTTTTATGTCAATCATAAATGCTTACATTAACATAGTATTTTATCCATATTACACTTCAGTTATGGTACCACTAGCTTGGATAGGATTATTTGCTTAAGTATGGATAATTTTGCTGCCTCCTGCTGGGCAGCACAGAGGCATCTATATAGTTAACAGGAAAACAGAGATCCTGACTAGATGGGTTCCAATATAGTGTAGATTTCAAGTCAATACAATCGGGCATTCACAAGTTGTCACACACAAATCTCAGTGAAATAGGAGAAAAGTGACAAAAATATAAGGAATCCCAATTCAATATACCCAATAACTTTGATTTAAGCAAAACCGTTTAGTATGAACATACCTGAAACTTTCATGTTTGTCATTTTTTCTGGCATCATCAGAGCACTCCAAAGAGGCAAAAAGCTTTTATAAGTTGTGACCTCATTCTTTAAGCCTTTCCAGGTGCCATTATCTCCATTACTCTCACTGGTGTTCCTCCACATGCCACCTTCTTCACCAGGAGAGGACTCTGCCTCAGGGGCATGGGAGCACGTCAATACAATGGATTTGTAAACTGTAGAAATAACAACAACAACATTACACACACACAACATGCCCTACACTTAAATACAAAGTACAGTATATACCATATAAAAGAGTAAATTATTTATCGATTGATCAAACTTCTTGTATCATCAAAAAGAGCCACAGAAGAAGAGAAGGTAACACAAAATTGCTGGGCTAGTGGAAGGTCTTAGATGCATTTTCCTGTATTGAGTTATGTTCAATTAACACTTTTACAGTAAAGCAGCTGTATCTAAAGAACCCTAAGCTATACAGAGCCGAGAACTGATGGTATTATCCGATTAAAATGATTTCCCGAAAATGCTCATTATACTGTACTCATGGTAAACAAGACATCAAAATAAATACTGCAATGTATCAAAAGAAATAACTGACCAAATGTGTGAAGAAAGTCTTGAAAATATTCAGCTTTGCCATGTATTGCGTGGAACATCTTGAAAAGTGCACGGTATGCTAGGAACCTGCGGTACACAGATACCAGGGGAAAATTGTCCACCAAAGCCATTGCCAAATTTTGCACACTGTCTACGATCCCCATGTTTATCTGAAAGAAGAATCATATAATGAACAATAAAGCACAATATACAATAATTGCAAGAAAAAAGTTTACATTTTGGTGAATCTTAATTAACTTGGGTAGTTTCTGAAATGACAATTTACATATTAACTTAAATACAATTATGGATCTTTATAAATTACTTTAAACTTAAACTTATTTGTGAATCAATTTTATTCTGCATTTGTAGTATTAACTACTGTACTAAGTGGGGCCAGCCAGAAGAAAGTAACATTCTACCCTACTGCAAGGATATTCTGAGAGTGCCCTTCCATAACTCTCTTAAACTTGGCACTAGGATTGCCAAGCATTTGGGGATTGAATCAAGCACCCCAAGAATCACATCAGCCTACCAGGTGCCAAAATCAGAATGTTATCCTCTACAAGGCAGGAAAGTTTATGGACCAGAAACAAATCCAAAACCAAGAATTTTTTTTAATTAATGCATCAAAATAAGCACATGCTCAATGAAAATTTGTAACACTTCAACTGTGATGTGCCTAGCCACCACCAGCTGGCAGGCCAAGTCTTCCAGGGTCCCTACAAGCCAAGGTTGCACCTTTCTGCAGAGCACATTCAGCATTATACTTTCAGACAAGTGGTGTTGGTTATCTCTGTAATGTTTCACTCTGCATGAGGCCACTGCTTTGTTTTTGTCTCATTTCCTACTTCATAAATGTGTTTTGTGCTACCTACCCTGTGTGTGTCTTGCATTTTCATTTTACACCTGCTGTGTGTGTCAGGAATTCCTGTGGAAGCCAACTTGCATCTGCCTTCTTTGTGAGGGTTTGAGCTGTCTCTTATTAGTCAACTTCCTCTCAAATTCTTTTGTTTCCCAAATAGTGTGGGGAGGGGTTTGCTCACCACTACGAGGCCTCTTGAGGGGCAAGAGATAGTTGAAATGTGTCTTGTGTGGGCTACAGCTCATCCTCCAAAAACCCAGCATTGAATGGAATGAAACACCATATCATGGGCGAGACCTGGAGGCTTCCCAGAGCTATTCGGGCTAATATAAATAAATTAGACCTTGGCATTAGTCACAGAGAATGGAGTTCTAGGCTTCTCTTGAGGTTATCTTGAGATGATTTCGGGGCTTTTAGTATCCCCGCGGCCCGGTCCTCGATCAGGCCTCCACCCCCAGGAAGCAGCCCATGACAGCTGACTAACACCCAGGTACCTATTTTACTGCTAGGTAACAGGGGCATAGGGTGAAAGAAACTCTGCCCATTGTTTCTCGCTGGTGCCGGGATCGAACCCGGGACCACAGGATCACAAGTCCAGCATGCTGTCCGCTCGGCTTACCGGGGACCATGAGCTAGAACCCGGCCCCCCGCAGAGAGGCATGAGAAGCAATGGCCTATAGAAACCCCATGTGGTTAGAAGCATTCTATGTCTGCCATCGACCGGGTCAAGCACCAAGACAGGTAGACGCCCCAAAACTAACCCTATCTGGTTAAAAAATTGCCAAGCCAAACTGCTGGACGACTCCCAAACAAAAAAAGCAAACGTGCATGAACGTGACAACCGTCACCACACAACTATCTGCGCAGCTCCCTCCTCCCTGGGAGGGGGAAGGGGAAGCCCTAGACTCCCGTGCCGGCTATCCACACCCCAGTTCCAAGGCTGGATATCAAAACACACAAAAACTGCCGACCAGAGGAAGGGAGGGTTGCCAGGAACTCTACAGGTCTCACCCAGAAAATGGAGTTTCATTACATTCAATGCTGGTTTTCTGGGGAAAGCCCCTTCGGCTCCCCGGAGCTACTCAACCAAAGATAAAGCAAGAGCGACTTACCCAAAAGGCGATCGCCACTCGCTCCTCAACTCTAAGTCGAGACAACTGGCTGCCTCCGCCGACCCAGTGCAACATATGTCCGACTAGGGCCAGGAACACTGACTAGGTAGCGAGCAGCCAGGACCATGTTTGATCTCCAAAAACCACGTGCCCGAATGTCAGCCCAAGACATGTTACCAAAGATGGCAGCCAAAGCAGCAAACTTACAAACATCATGAGCACGAGGATAGACTGCAGACTGGCTGGACCGAATAACCCTGCAGACGACCTGGGAGACCCGAACCCTGGAACATGGGAAGGGAAACCAGGTCAACCCAAAGCGCGTCGCATGCCACCGAGGCCGTGGCGCACAGGTAACGTCGAAGGGCCACAATCGGACACAACAAATGATGCACCCCCTGGCAGAACCAACCAAGCATCAACAAACCATGGGCCCCTCCAGAGAGTAGCAGTCTCATTCTTCGCCAAAAAAGGAGACGGCTGTAAACGAAAAAACCTACCACCAGGACCAAAAAGAGCAGAAACCTCTGTGCCAGAGAAGAGCATGAAGCTCCCTAACCTAACTCCCAGAGGCCAATCCCAACAGGAAGAGAGCCTTCGCAAAACAATCTTGAACCGAAGGGACTCGTCACAAACTGAAGAGGAAAAAGAAGAGAGAGTACCCGGTCCAACGACCAGGACAGCTCAGGCATTGCATGAGCAGGCCGGAGGTGAAACAACGCAGGAGACAGCATGCAGAACAGAGCAGAAGGAACATCCACCTCGAACGCAAGCTGACATGGCTTCTCCAGCGCTGCACAATACGAGGTGACAGTATTCGGCATAAGATGACGATCCGGAAACAACCAAAAACGGAAGGACAAGACATCTTGATTCGAAACAGAAGAGAACCTACAGAAGAAGAAAAATAACAAAAGGACCGACAGGAAACTTCATACTGCCGCCGAGATGAAGCAAGCAGGTGGGACACCAACGAAGCTACCTGTTCACTATACAAATGGTGATAGACCTGCGTCAGAAAGACCAGATGCGAAGACTTGAGGAGACAATCGAACCAGCTACATACTGGAATGGAACAATCTGCTGAAAAGGGCGTAGCCGCAGGAAGACCCTCGGTTTGGACACTGAAGAGAGCAGAGAAACATACCAGAGTGCCAGGAATGAATACGTCAGGGTGAGAAGAGAGGTAGAGAGACAATATGAAAATGACAGAGCGAGCAAGGCAAAGACTCAACCCAAACTGCTGCATAGCCACATCAGGAGAAAAACAACAGTGAAGGAACAGGTAATGAAACTGAGGACAGGGGCAGAAAGATTCACTACAAACGACAAGGTAGTGTGCGAGGAACTCGATAAGAAATTCCAGGAAGTCTTCACCTCAGAGCGCGAGGAGAAGTCCCAGAGATAAGGGAGGGAACACCAACCCAGACACCACTAGAGGAGTTTGAGATTACCAGTACTCACCCACCTAGTTTACTCACCTAGTTGTGCTTGCGGGGGTTGAGCTCTAGCTCTTTGGTCCCGCCTCTCAACCATCATCACAGGTAATTACCTAAGTGTAATTACCTAAGTGTAGTTACAGGATGAGAGCTACGCTCGTGGTGTCCCGTCTTCCCAGCACTCTTTGTCATATAACGCTTTGAAACTACTGACGGTCTTGGCCTCCACCACCTTCTCACCTAACTTGTTCCAACCGTCTACCACTCTGTTTGCGAAAGTGAATTTTCTATATTTCTTCGGCATCTGTGTTTAGCTAGTTATATCTATGACCTCTTGTTCTTAAAGTTCCAGGTCTCAGGAAATCTTCCCTATCGATTTATCAATTCCTGTTACTATTTTGTATGTAGTGATCATATCACCTCTTTTCTTCTGTCTTCTAGTTTTGGCATATTTAATGCCTCTAACCTCTCCTCGTAGCTCTTGCCCTTCAGTTCTGGGAGCCACTTAGTAGCATGTCTTTGCACCTTTCCAGTTTGTTGATGTGCTTCTTAAGATATGGGCACCACACAACCGCTGCATATTCTAGCTTTGGCCTAACAAAAGTCGTGAACAATTCTTTAGTATATCGCCATCCATGTATTTAAACCAATTCTGAAGTTGGAAAGCGTGGCATAGGCTCCTCACACAATATTCTTTATGTGGTCCTCAGGTGATAGTTTTCTATCTAGAACCACCCTAGAACTCTTTCTTTATCAGAATTCTTTAAAGATTTCTCACATAATTATAGGTTGTGTGGGGTCTATGTTCTCCTATTCCACATTCCATAACATGGCATTTATTAACATTAAATTCCATTTGCCAAGTGGGCTCCATGTACTTATTTTGTCCAGGTCATCTTGAAGGGCATGACAATCATCTAAATTTCTTATCCTTCCTATTATCTTAGCATCATCAGCAAACATGTTCATATAATTCTGTATACCAACTGGTAGATCATTTATGTAGACAATAAACATCACTGGTGCAAGAACTCAACCCTGTGGTACTCCGCTTGTGACATCTCCAGTCCGATACATTGCCTCTGATCACTGCCCTCATTTTCTATCAGTCAGAAAATTTTCATCCATGTTAGAAGCTTACCTGTCACCCCTCCAATATTTTCCAGTTTCCAGAACAACCTCTTATGTGGAACTCTGTCGAAAGCCTTTTTTAGGTCCAGATAGATGCAGTCAACCCAACCATCTCTTTCCTGTAATATCTCTGTTGCTCGGTCATAGAAACTGAGTAATTCGATACACAGGATCTTCCAGATCGAAAACCATACTGTCTGTCTGATATTATATCATTCTCTCCAGGTGTTCTACCCATTTAGTTTTAATTATTTTTTCCAATATTTGACTATTACACTTGTCAATGATACCGTCTATAGTTAAGGGGGTCTTCCCGCTTCCACTTTGGTAGATTGGAACTATGTTAGCATTTTTCCACACATCAGCTACAACTCCTGTAAACAGGGATGCACTGAAAAATCAGTTGAAGAGGAATGCTGAGCTCAGGTGCACATTCTCTCAGAACCCATGGCGAAACTCCATCTGGACCAACTGCTTGTTCGCTTTAGCTCCTTGAGCATTTTTTCCACTTCGTCTCTAGAACCTCTATGGCTCTATGTTGTTCTGGAATTATTTGTATCTGGTTCCTGAAGATTTCATTTTGTACAAACACACTTTGGAACTTCGTTTAAGTTTCACANTGTTTTGCTGAACATTGTTGTGATTAACGTAGTCGTGTAACGTAAGTCACAGTGAAGTTCACGCAGTGGAGGATTGTCAAGTGAAGATTAATGTTGTGTTAATGATTTAACGAGCTGTTGTTAATTGATTAACGTAAGGGGTTGACCAGTCTGTTATGATCGGAGTCAATTGCGCTGTTATTAAGCTGTTGTAATTCGTTGGACTGATCAGATCTGCCTGCGGACAGAGGGATTAAGCACGCATAGCTAATTAAGGAGAATTAGTACCCGCCATTTAGTGAATTCACAAGGTGTTGATGTTGTTGTTTACACGGAGTGTCTTGTAACCTTGTGTGGTACAGTAGTCTACCCTCGTAAGGTAATCTTGTCGTAAGACTGGAAATAAACTGTCAGTCGAGAGACAGTAGACTTTATCAATACTCGTCTGAATTAATAGGCTGTTGTTTTCAGTTATAAATTGGGAATTACTCACCGAATGCTTGACTTTCAAGTTGATGTAATTATTTGATTTACGAGTTGTTGCTACCATTTAAGTGTCGTTGAGACACGTGTGTATTAACGTAATTGTTTAAATTCAATTAGTATAACTTTTGTTGTTGATTGTCCTGAGAGACAAGTGTTAACGTAAGATTTCTATAAGGGGTTATCATTCTTGGATTAACCGCCTTGTTACATGGTACTTCGTTGAGAGCAGTGAGCGCCAGTCAAGTTTTTGTGATTATAGTATTTGTTCACCTTGAAGCGGTGACAATATTGATTGCAAGCTTGCGTCACCAGTGGGCACCACTTTGTTCAGTTAGTGTCATCAGTCAGTCAGCGACGACGGGATAAGGATACCGTGGGTCCATCAGGCTGTTGAATAGCTGTTCTTAAATGCGCCACTGGAGTGACAGTAAAGTAACGTAAACTCTTTGTTGTAGTAGTTCTATTTTTTTTTTTTGTGAATAAATTGTTATATTATAGAAAACGGTCGTTTACGTCAAACCTTCCAATATTACTGCCCCACATTTCATGTTCTGCAACGCTTTGCCTGCTTATGTTCATATCAAGTCTGTATCTAAAGCTCGAGTCCATTGCACAGCACCACACTTCTATAAATAATGAAGTGAGAATCCGTCGGCTACCCTTCATTAGTTTGTTAACTAGGAGGAGCCAGCGACCTAAGTGACAGGTGTTACCCGTGTGATTTCGCCTGGCGGTTTGCTCCCGCTGTTCTATGATCTTAGGCTTTAAGATTAAATATCTGCCACTGGCAGCTCTTGCTGTTTAAGGTCTGCCTCTCTTGCGAGGCAGTTACGATTAACGTAACATCAATAGAAATTAATTCTTTTGATAATTGTCAAAGAAAAAAAATCTCACATATAGATGAATTGTTTTCTGCATTCAGTGATGATGTATCTGATACAAGTAGCATAGATGAACAGCGCTAGCGGCTTCCATGGGGGTATTTTCCATAGATATTTTAAAAAATACCTGAATCTCTTCCTGACTGACGGACACTCTTTGTGGCTAGCTGAATCTCTTCCTGTGTGGGACCATACAAAGCGATCTTTTCAAGCCAAGGGTGTACATGAGTGCATTATTTGCAAGCACACAGAATGAAGAAACAGGAAGCAAAAATTTATCTGTACCTGGTGCACTGAGAGCGAAGTCGCGCTGTGTACCATGAACTACTTTGTTGATTATTACTCATTTCCGAAGTACGAAGTGTGTAATACAGTGTGTTACTGTGTAAAGTGTGAAATTGTACATATTGTAATTTTAGTGAATTTTTAACAGGTAATACTGCGACAATAAACATTTATTGTAGACACATGTATCACAGTTCCATATTACTGACACATGTATCACAGTTCCACGGAACATCATGAACGTTCTACTGTATACATACTGTAAAGAACACAAATATGCATCAAATACGACAAAAAAAAACAAATAAGACCGCATTGGAAATACATAAAACAAATAATTGAAAATATATTTGTGGCAACACACGGAGCTTGAATGGCCCGCGTGACCGTTTCTGGGCGATTCATGCACGGGCGACCAGGCCCTGATGACGTCACAGCGCACCTTGTCGACATCCCCACAGTCAAAGTAAGTGGAATTTGGTATTTATTTATACATATACATGTTCAGGGAAGGGAATATATCATTTTATGAAGAAAAAATCATTTTGGGGGAACACTTTATTTCATGTGCACCGGGGAATTTCGCAATATACTCGGCGCAGCACAGTGGTTAACCCTTAAATGGCGCATAGCTATATACCATTTGACACCCACAGGCGCATACAAAAAAAAAAAAACAAAAAAAAATTCTTCCTAACCTGTTAATTTGTGTTCACTGATCACGGGAAAAATAATAAAAAAATCGTAAGTTGAATATACTGGCCGCTATAGGGCAGGGAAGTCTGGCACAAAACAGGCGCTCACTCAGCATGCGTCCCAAGCGGTCTGTTGATCGCCAGCTGTCAGGCCGGAGTTGCCACAAAGAGATAATTGCCTAATTTTCAATGTCTCCGATTGATTTTTCGTAGTTTTTTTGCTGTAATATTATTCAATAGTGTTAGTTTGATATATTTATATAATGAATGAGTGAATCATCGCTGTACTCAAAAAACCAGCGTTGAATGTAATGAAACGCCATTTTCTGGGTGAGTCCCGGAGGCTCCCCGGAGCTATCCCAGGCTGATATGCTAATTTCAGACTTTGGCATCAGTCATGTGTATGGAGTTCTTAGGCCTACCGGGGACCACGGCCAGAACCGGGCCCCCTCAGAGAGGCAAGGGGAGCAATGGCCTATAGAAGCCCCGTGTGGTTGGAAGCATTCTATGTCTGCCATCGACCGGGACAGGCACCCAGAAAGGTAAGCGCCCCAAACAAACCCCTATTCTGGTTAAAATTGCTACCAAAATCCGAACTAGTGGATAGAACTCCCAAACAGAAAAACAAGCAAACTAGTGTGACGTCACACGTCACCGCGCCGCTGTCTGCGCAGCTCCCCCCTCCCCGGGAGGGGGAAGGTGGAGCCCCAGACCTCCCACGCCGGCTATCCACCCATCAGTTCTGAGGCTGGATGTCAAGACACGCGAAAAACCGCCGACCGGAGGGAGGGAGGGTTGCCGGGGAGCCTCCGGGACTCACCCAGAAAATGGCGTTTCATTACATTCAACGCTGGTTTTCTGGGGGAGCCCCGTCGGCTCCCCGGAGCTAACTACCCACAGAGGAAGATCAAAGGGACGGAACCGGGAGGCGGACACCACCCAAACAACCAAAACGCTAAAACCAAAGGAGCAGGAAAACTCAGCGACCCGACCCCCAGAGGCAAATGCCAAAAGGAAAAGAGCCGACGAAAAACAAACCGGAACCGAAGAGGCACTACCAACCGAGGAGAAGACAGAGCACGCTGACCAGATACCAGGATGGTGCAAGCGGCGCACGAACAGGCCGGAGGGGAAACGAAGCACAAGACAGCTTACTAAGCGGTGTAGAAGCAAGACCGAAAGCAAGCCAAAGCGGCTCCGCCAGCGCCGCACAAAAGAGAGAGGCGACAGTATGTGGCACGACGACGGCCCCCAACCCCCACCAAAAACCAGGCCGACGCTAACAAGAGGAACCACCTAAGAAGGTACAGGAAAAGGAAGGACCGCCAAAACACCCCATACTGCCGCCAAGAGAAACACGCAGGTGGGACACCGACCACCAGCCGGAGGCGAGACCACGAGGCAGACGGAAGCAGCCCCGACAAGGCCCCTCCGAGCCCAGGAAAAAGGCGGAGCCGCAAGAAGATCTCGGGCGCGACCACCGAACTCAGGTGGTACAAGGAGATGGAACGTCTGCCGAACAGACAAATCCCAAAGCAAGCAAACCCGCCAGGAGAACAAATGACGGGTCCGACGCGAGACATCGCAAGACCCCAAAAAACCAAGTGGCAGGGCAAGCAAGGAAACCAAAGAAGGCGGAAGGGTTGCCGCCAGAACCGTACCCGAACCAAGAGGTACGAGCAACAGCAACAGACCGAGACAAAGAAGCACACCACAGGACACAGGCCGAAAAAGCCCAAGAAGCCAAGGAACACACGCAGAACACCCCTGTGGCAGAGGAGGAAAACAAGGGAACACACAAACAATGAAGTGGTGGAAACCGACCACGTCCCCCAACATAGCAGCAAGTGCAGGCAAAACTGACCAAAGGAGATGCCAGGAAAACGACTGGGTGAGGCAGGACGAAAGAGCAGAAGCATAAAAAACCCCAGGAGTAAGGACACGCCACTGCGAAACACGGTACTAATGCACACGCGCAGTAGTAGCAACATACAACCTGGTGGATAAAGACAGGCTGTTTAACACAAGGGGCACACGCACTAGGGGACGCAGGTGGAAACCGAATGCCCAAATGAGCCACAGAGATATTAGAAAGAACTTTTTTAGTGTCAGAGTGGTTGACAAATGGAATGCATTAGGAAGCGATGTGGTGGAGGCTGACTCCAAACACAGTTTCAAGTGTAGATATGATAGAGCCCAATAGGCTCAGGAAACTGTACACCTGTTATAAGATTGACGTTTGAGAGGTGGGACCAAAGAGCCAGAGCTCAACCCCCGCAAGCACAACTAGGGGAGTATACACCACCGCAACATGCCACAGATAAAGAGCAACTCGCTCCGGCAAAGGCAGAGAACGGAGCAGATAGACCCCAGACAGGGCCCACGGAGACACGACAGAACCCAGCAGGCCCAGGAACCCGCCTACCAGGCGACCGACGGCGGAGAAACCCCGCTCAAAACCGGCTGGATGGGGAACCGGGAGCTCATGTAGACCGGCCAAAGGGAGGCCCACCAGGAAGACGCATGGGGCGGCCTGCAGGCCCACAGACTCCCCACAACCAGGATGGGCCATAACTAAGTCGAAGGCAAGCTAGTGTGCCCCGGAAGTCCACAGACCGTACCATAGGGGCATAACTTGCAATCCCCTCACAGAGTTCAGTGGCATACCTATAATAGGTTAAGTAACAATTGCAATTACGAAACCATAAGATGCGTATTGTAACCTACTAAGTAGGTCAGGTAAGGTCGGTGTTTTCCACGAAGTCTTTTAAGGGAAACTATTATGTTCAGTATGGTACCTACGCACGGAACGAAGAAGTCAATATTGACGTAATAAAGATGCGGGGACGGGTTGGTGCAAGAGAGAACCGGATCAGCACCTCCAAGGATACCCGATCAACCAGGCTGTGACTCATACGTCGGGCAGCGAGCAGCCATGTCCAACAGCCAGCATGACCAGTCCAGGAGGCCTGGTCGATGACCGGGCCGCGGGGACGCTAAGCCCCGGAAGCACCTCAAGTTAACCTCAAGATAAGGTACCAGCGAGAAGGCGTATGCTCGCAAGGAGGTCGTGTAACAACTGCAGACCTCTGATGGATATACAGTGTTCCCCGAGTGTGCCTATGGCACCACTGCACTCCACTGGTACTATCCCGCAAGTTCTACCAGATAGGCGGGACCCAAAAGCCAGAGCGCATAAACCTTGCAAGCACAGCCAGGAGCCCTACCAGGCGAGTACAGAACCAACACCACAAACCCCCACACCACATAACACTAACAAAGGTGGGACCCCTGAATGACCCTAGCATGGGTTGGACATGCAAGAGTGGGACAGGAAGGGGTGAAAAAAGGGGACCGACACTGGTGTGCGAACGGTCTCAGTCGTACAAAAAGAGACCTAAAGAAGGACAGGCATATAACACCACATCCAGCGCCCTGCCAAAAGGAGATGCTAGGAGGCAGAATGGGAGAATTAGGGAGGGAGGGAAAGGCAGTCAGGCAGCCAGCCTGCCTGCCTGCCTGCTAGCCTGCCTGCCTGCTAGCCTGCCTGCTAGCCTGCCAGCCAGCCTGCCTAACAGCAGGCCTGCCAGCCAGCCAGCCAGCCTGCCTGCCTGCCTGCCTGCCTGCCAGCCAGCCAGCCAATTACAGGTACAGCCAGCCAGCCAGCCAGCCTGCCTGCCTGCCTGCCTGCCTGCCTGCCTGCCTGCTATCTTGCCTGCCAGCCAGCCAGCCAGCCAGCCAGCCAGCCTGCCTGCCAGCCAGCCTGCCTGCCTGCCTGCCTGCCAGCCAGCCAGCCTGCCAGCCTCTCTGCCTGCCTGCCTGTGCCAATCCCTGCCAGCCTGCCTTTCCCTCCCTCCCTCCCTCCCTAATTCTCCCATCCCCCCCC
>WNGS01164437.1:40937771-40951815 GCA_020271785.1 Procambarus virginalis | reverse complement strand
TCATCATCCATGAATCTGAGAACCCTACAACTGACTGCCCCTGATCATCACACAACACTTGTAAAACACGACCAAGTCACCTTAATGTTCAACTCACCAAGTGTCTGAGGCTCTGTTCTATTGAATAGAGAGGGAGGGGGGGGGTCTGTAGTTGACAGAGACAGTCCCGCCCCGCCGGCTGACAGCCTCCCTGGTTTGGTTGTTCTTCTGTCTTATCCTCCTCCTTCTCGTCGTCTCCTCCTTCTGCTCTCGAATCGATAGCTCTCCGAGTATATATTGGGGAACCTAGTAGCTAACTCATGCCTACAAAGAGATAGCCTCCGACACTCTACCAAGCCACTCCTTAAACGTCGGCATGTTTGAAGGCTACCAGGCTAAATTATAAGATTAGCGGAGCCAGGTGGGATTCGCATGATCTGACCTCAGGTCACTTGGTGGTCATTAACACTTACAGGTGTGAGATCCAAGCGGACAAGCTGGCGCCTCTCAAAATCCTTGTCTGTGACTCATGAATTATACGTATATATTAAATATAACTAACCCAAACACCTTTACGGTGTTACATCTCCCCTTCTCCCCGAAAATAAAGTTTTTGCAACACTGCTAAAGCAAGCTAGCTGTGTGCAACAACTTTATTAATGAAAAAAACATCCTAGCTAAACACATATACATCATCCTACTCTAAAAATGAAATATGTAGACAGACGTCCATTGTCTTTGGCTGGGCGACATCACTGCTTGGTCTTGTAGATAGTCCTGTACCACATTTCTTCAACACAACTGCATCCGTCGCTTCTCCGTCGACCCCCCTCCTCTCTCTCTCTATTCAACAGAACAGAGCCTCAGACACTTGGCGAGTTGAACATTAAGGTGACTTGGTCGTGTTTTACAAGTGTTGTGTGATGATCAGGGGCAGTCAGTTGTAGGGTTCTCAGATTCATGGATGATGACTCACTTTACATATATATATATCTTGAACATTGCTTAAATTATGATACTTGGTATGTGAAATATAATTGAAATTATTCGTTAAACGGTCTTTAACTTCGTTCCCTAGATTTTTGAGTGAGATGAGAAAACCTCAGCGGTTACTGGTTTCATGAGATTAATGAGTACATGTTTAAAGTTGAAACATGGTAATAACATCTTTTGGTACAGACAAGTTCCATTCCTTGTCTTGTATGTAAATGATCTAGAATGGATGGTGGCAGCAAAATTTAGCATTCTTCTAATTTCTTCTCCTTCTACTATCTACTCTCTTCTACTATCTACTTTCCTACTTCTACCTATCTACTCTTCTACTTATCCTACTCACTTTCTACTTATCCGTTATGTCATAATCCCCCCCCCCCGTTACAATGGTGGCAGCGGTGGGATTCGCATGATCTGACCTCAGGTCACTTGGTGGTCATTAACACTTACAGGTGAGAGATCCAAGCGGACAAGCTGGCACCTCTCAAAATCCTTGTCTGTGACTCATGAAATATACGTATATATTAAATATAACTAACCCAAACACCTTTACGGTGTTACACCCATGTGCTGCAGCAATCAGCGTTTCACAGACTCCTGCCCATGGTAGGGTTTATGGTGTACCAGTGATATAAGCATGGAGTTCTAACTTTGCACCCTGCAGCTCCACTGCAGAGGTATTTTCAGCATGTGAAGTGTAGTGATATTTTCAGCATTCACCCAGGTCTGACAGTCACCAGGGGTTCCTCCTGTCTGCCTTTTTGTAGTACACCCCAGTAATTATGTGGTGGGGTAACATTTAAGTGCCTTTCTGCATGCTTGGTTCCAGGATGCCCGAGTGCATTGGATGATGTCTCCACTTCTTCAGTGACTTTGGTCCTCCCTCCTCCTCCTTGGAAGCTTTGGTATGAACACAATGTTTTAACACAAGCTGAATATATAAGGTGTAGGGAGCTAGCAAGGTGTACAGACAGAGAAAAAGGACAATTCCACTACCAACACCTTCCAGGCTACTCATGACTTCTGATAAAAAATTTTGATTGTCTTATTGTATTACTTACCAAGTCCATGTTGATGATAATTATTGCTAATGACTCAATGTAGCTTGGTAAATTGGTTAATTTATTTTCCAGCATTTCACTAGATCTGAAAGTAAAATATACAAGAACAATATAGTGTATATATTATCAAACATGCCACATACACCAAATAAGTTATTATAACAATTCACCTTCCTCATAGCATTAACACATTTAGAGTGCATGGCTATTAAAAAAATAGGAAGATAAAGAGGAAATGTATATAGTGATACAGTATTCAGAATTTGAAGTTGATCGAATAAATCAAGATATTTTTTGCCAATTTGAATCTTTGGAATTTTACCGTTATATTTAACACCAAGAATGAATACTTTAATTTTATGAATGCCAACACAGAGGTGACTGAACAAGTTGTGAAGAAAACACCAAGCATAAAGCAGGGGCCTCAATTTATTAATTTATTCATGGCAAAATACTTCATTATGCACCAAAACAGCTTTAAGACTTGTCTTGGATGAAAACTAAGTCAATCCATTTTAAACCTCACTACCATTTTCAGTGACCCATAATTAGTCAAGATTGACCTTATTTGTTTCAGAAGCATTTTGGCAGTAGACCAGTGTTATTACTTTCTGAGCAAGACCACCTTGGTAGCTCCCACGCCAGGACCTGGGCCCACCTACGACAACACATTCCAATCAGGTTTTGTTGACCCGTCTCCCATAGTGACAAAGAATTTTTTTAAATGATCTTGGGACCTAATTGGGGAGTAGAAACTAGGGAGGTAAAGTTCAATACAGCACAAACAAAAATTGCTTGATATGACCCCAAGATCCAAAAAACCAGCATTGAATGTAATGAAACACCATTTTCTGGGTGAGCCCTGGAAGCTTCCTGGAGCTATCAGGCTGATATCAGTTATATTAATCTGGATCCTCAGTCAATTGAAGTTCAGCCTACCAGGGACCACGAGCCAGAACCTGGCCTCCTGGTTGATACCTGGTTGATGGGGTTCTGGGAGTTCTTCTACTCCCCAAGCCCGGCCTGAGGCCAGGCTTGACTTGTGAGAGTTTGGTCCATTAGGATGTTGCTTGGAGCGGCCCGCAGGCCCACATACCCACCACAGCCCGGTTGGTCCGGCACGCCATGGAGGAATAAATCTAGTTTCCTCTTGAAGATGTCCATGGTTGTTCTGGCAATATTTCTTATGCTTGCTGGGAGGACGTTGAACAACCGCGGACCTCTGATGTTTATACAGTGTTCTCTGATTGTGCATATAGCACCTCTGCTCTTCACTGGTTCTATTCTGCATTTTCTTCCATATCGTTCACTCCAGTACGTTGTTATTTTACTGTGTAGATTTGGTACTTGGCCCTCCAGTATCTTCCAGGTGTATATTATTTGATATCTCTCTCGTCTTCTTTCTAGTGAGTACATTTGGAGAGCTTTGAGACGATCCCAATAATTAAGGTGCTTTATTGCATCTATGCGTGCCGTATATGTTCTCTGTATTCCCTCTATTTCAGCAATCTCTCCTGCTCTGAAGGGGGAAGCGAGTACTGTGCAGTACTCAAGACGGGACAACACAAGTGACTTGAAGAGTACAACCATTGTAATGGGATCCCTGGATTTGAAAGTTCTCGTAATCCATCCTATCATTTTTCTGGCTGTCGCAATATTTGCTGTGTTATGCTCCCTAAACGTTAGGTCGTCAGACATTATTATTCCCAAATCCTTTACATGCTGTTTTCCTACTATGGGTACATTTGATTGTGTTTTGTACTCTGTATTATGTTTAACCCTTAACCCCTTAACTGCGTTGCCTCCAAATATGACACCCCCGCAGTGCGCAGGAAATAAATTCTCTGGAAAAAATTCTTTTTCTTTTTAAAGTGTCAGAAACCCTTCCCTCAGTATGGGTATGTAGAAAAAAAATCGAAATTGTACTTACTTTGGCTGTTATGGGGTCCGTAAGTTGGGGCGTGACGTCATCATTCCCTGTTCGCCCGTGACGTACGCTCCCGGGGTCAGTAGGGCGCTCGGGGCGGGGCGCGCGAGTTGCCGCGAATATATTTTCGTTCACTTTTTTCGCACAGTTCCAAATACATTTTATTTGTTTTTACGTGCTAATCCTATGTATAGTTGAACACATACACTATATTATGGCAGTAAAACATCCGTACTGTCCAAAGACACTGTGTTATGTGCATGACACTTGTGTACACATATGCAGCACACATTTACTATGTATCATGCAATTTATGTATATATACAATCTATTTACACACTATACACTGTCACACACTATATACATTCACCATCAACACATTCAGAACATCGCGTAGCAGCTGCTTCGTATGGGCCAATAGGAGCTGCCTCGTATGGCCAATAGCAGCTGCCTCGTATGGGCCAATAGCAGCTGCCTCGTATGGGCCAATAGCAGCTGCCTCGTATGGGCCAATAGCAGCTGCCTCGTATGGGCCAATAGGAGCTGCTTCGTATGGGCCAATAGCAGCTGCCTCGTATGGGCCAATAGCAGCTGCCTCGTATGGGCCAATAGGAGCTGCCTCGTATGGGCCAATAGGAGCTGCCTCGTATGGGCCAATAGGAGCTGCCTCGTATGGGCCAATAGGAGCTGCCTCGTATGGGCCAATAGAAGCATTTGGCCATGAACACATTCAGAACACCTCGAGTGAGAGCAGCCACACCCGCCAGTCTCCCTCACTCCAACATCTTACTCGCCAACATTGCTCCTCCCACCATACTGTTATAGTTCTTATTACACATGTTCTATATACCGCATCCTGCGTGATGCGGTTTCACGGTTCTATGCTTCTCGCCTCGCGTGTCGTCAGTCGGTGCTGGCTTCTTCCTTGGAATCCGCTTGGGCCCTGGCTCTTCGTTTGTCTTCCCCCTTTTGTCCGTTGCTTTTTGCCGAGTCTGCTGTTGTGCAGTACCTGCAGGCGGCCTCGGTTAGTTGTCGGCCTATGTCTGAGTTGTTGTTGCTCCGGGAGGGGCTCGCAGGGGGCCTTTCCAGAAAGATCATTGTTGTATATCAAGGAATATTTATGTTGATTTTTTTAGAATTATAGCCATAGGCTAAATTGTCTGCAGATATTTATATGTTCCAGAGTTGGCAGTGCCATATCATATTGTACTGCATGATTTACCCTCTTGGTGAGGCTGATAGTGCAACATTGTCTTATAAGACGACCTACTTAATGAGGTTGGTAGTATTAGGTGGCGAGTCAGGAGTTAGGATACTGACCTACTTGATGAGGTTGGTAGTATTCGGTGGTGAGTCAGGAGTTAGGATACCACTTGATAAGCAGATGATTGAGTCCTGATGGTATTGGAGTGCAACCTGACTACAATAGTATAGAGTGTAGGATTCATAATATTATATGTGTGTATGTATTGTACATGTGCCTTGTCCAGTAAATGTATTCAAATTTGCCAGTGTTTGCCCTTGTCCTAGTGAGGCTTCCCAGAAAGTAGGTAAGTGAGAGAGAGAGAGAGAGAACCAAGAACCATAGTTGTAGACAGGGTAGTATGGAGTAATATCAAAGAAAATGGGATTGAGGAGATCATACCACATAAGGAGAGAGTGGGGAGTCACGGCGGCTCGAGTGGGTGTGTGCACGTGACAACGAGGCTAGTATTGGAGCCGCATCCCCAAAATTTGTGACGCTGAGCCCCTCTCCAAGTGCCAGAAGCGCCCAGGGTGATCTGGTCAAAATAAACACTCTACGGAATTTTGGGTTGGTTGTCCGAAAGGAAGAAAGGACGACCAACAACATCATCATAATACCCTTCCCCCTTCCGGGAGGGGGGGTTGTGCAGACAGTGGTGCAACGTGATGACGTCAGGCTCGTTTGTTAGTTTACGTTTGGGGAGTTCTGTCCACTAGTTCGGTCTTTGATCGCAATAGTTTTACCAGAATAGGGTTGTTTTGGGGCGCCTACCTTTCTGGGTGCCTATCCGGTCGATGGCAGACATTGAATGCTCCAATAATAAAGGGGGGGGTCTCTTTAGGCCATTGCTCCTCGTGCCTCTCTAGAGGGGGCCAGGTTCTGGGTTGTGGTTCCCAGTAGCAAGAACTCCATGCATTGACTGATGCCAGAAAGCTATACATATCCATTCAGCCTGGATAGCTCCGGGGAGCCTCCGGACTCGCCCANGGTCTGGAGCATTCTATGTCAGCCATCGACCGGGACAGACACCCAGAAAGGTAGGCGCCCCAAAACTCCTATTCTGGTAAAACTATTGCGACCGAAGGCCGAACAAGTGAACTATAAACATCAGAGGTCCACGGTTGTTCAACACTCTCCCAGCAAGCATAAGAAATATTGCCGGAACAACCGTGGACATTTTCAAGAGGAAACTAGATTTATTCCTCCAAGGAGTGCCGGACCAACCAGGCTGTGGTGGGTATGTGGGCCTGCGGGCTGCTCCAAGCAACAGCCTAGTGGACCAAACACTCAAGTCAAGCCTGGCCTCGGGCCGGGCTTGAGGAGTAGAAGAACTCCCAGAACCCCATCAACTAGGTATCAACCAGGTAAACTAGCATGACGTCATGTCGCCGCACTCCTGTCTGCGTAACCCTCCCCTTCCCCGGGAGGGGGAAGGGAGAACCCTAGACCCACCCACCAGCGACCCAACCTTCAGTTCTTGGCTGATGGAAGTCTGGTGCAGTTATGCCTCTGGCTCCGGTATTTGTTTCAGTTCTGTGCCTTGTGGTGTGGGCTGTCTCTACAGGTGGTGCGTGAGCCAGGAGACATATTCCACGGTACTCGGGCTGCATGTGCTTGGGGTTCCCTTCCCTAGGTGCCCTGCAAGTACTGCACTTGGGGCTTGGGGCCTCCTTCCACAAGTCACCTTGGAATCTACTTCCGCTGTCCCGTTTACTGCTCGGTATTTGGTCGCCCTTGGGGTCAGGCTGGGTTTTTTCTTACCCTTGTTTGTCACTGCTTGGGGCACAGGGTACTGCACAGCCAGTTTTCACAAATAACAGTGGCTGGCTCTGTTCCCCCTGGGTATGTTGTCCTCTTGCAGGGTTTTTCTTTTGTTTTTGTTCTCTGCCTGGTGGGGGGGGACGTCTGCCTTTGTGGTCCCCCATTGCTGTTCCTGGGGTATATACATCTGTATTTCTGTGTCTGGTGGTCCTCCCCCACTTGGCCCCCGTGTGTGGACATGTCCCAGGGGTTCAGCTATAGAAGTTTGTTTGGTAGACTTGGGCGCCAGTTCGCAGTACCCTGCATGGGCTTCCCTAAGTGTGTACCCATGGCTAAGGGCCCTGGGAAACGCCACGGGGGCTATGTGGTCTGATGGATGTGACCCGTGTCCCCCCCTCGCGTCTTGTGAGTTTGAAGGTTGCTCTGTCCCCTTGTCTCAAGGTGACACTCACCGGTTTTGTCTCCGCCATGCTGCCTATTGGATTGATGATTGTTTTGACCGGAGTCATGTGACATGTGTTGTCTGGACTTGCTCCCGTTCACCCAAGCCACTGATAATGATATGCAGGGGCAGGCAGCTGCGGCATTGCATGCTAGGTTCAGGTTGCTGCAACACTCTAGGTTGGTTGCGGCCCTGGATGCCCCGAGACTGACCCGTTTTGGTTATAGGGGTCCGGAATTGGGGTGGGAATCGCTTCGGCTCTGGTTCTGTCCGCTCCTCCTCGTCCTTCCCTTTCTGTTGTGCATACTTGCTTCCGGGTCCAAACTGTAGGCAGGTTTTGGGGTTGGGGCCGGGTCTGGTTGGATTGAGACTCGGGTGGTCTCGGGTTTTCCTCTTCTGGGGTGGTGGCGGAGGCTTTTTTTTTTTTTTTTTTTTTTTTTTTGAGATATATACAAGAGTTGTTACATTCTTGTACAGCCACTAGTACGCGTAGCATTTCGGGCAGGTCCCTGGAATACGATCCCCTGCCGCGAAGAATCGTTTTTTCATCCAAGTACACATTTTACTGTTGCGTTAAACAGAGGCTACAGTTAAGGAATTGCGCCAGTAAATCCAATTTGAACCTGTTCCTCCAGCCGTGCCTTATGGGTCTGACCAGTGGGCTCCCTTCCTTAGTGTTTTGTATGGCTGCCCCGGCTTTTACTTGTGGGGCTGGGGCTTTGGGGGAACAACTCAGTCCCGGGTCCTGTCATAGGTGTTCCCAAGGTTGGGGAGGGGTTGCCTGAGGGGCCTAGACCCCATTTTGCCCCGCTTTGGTTTTTGTACCCTTGGAGCGGGTCTTGCAGTTCCTCAGAGTGGGGTTTTTCCCTTCCCCTTCTGCGTTCATGTTGGTCTCGGGTCTACCCTTCCCTGGGTTTGGTTCCGTGTCCCTTCAGGTCCGTCGGTTCCTTCCTTCCTGGGTTTGCTTTTCACCCATTTCCTCTCCTTTTTCGCACTTATGTCGCACTGCTGTTCCCTTCATTTTGGGATCCCTGCACGTCCCTTGGTCTGGGGTGTTTTCGGGCCGTATGTGTCACCAAGCGTTTGTGCTTTCTTGTCCTGGTTCTAGTCTGTTTGCGAACCTTTTCGGTACCTCCAATATTATTGGAACGTCTGTCGACTTCCAGTGAGGTTTTCCTCCAGTCCTCCTTTTGAATTCACATCATCTCTCCTTCCTCTTTCGACATTCGTCATATTCTTTAATGTACACCTTGTTGGTGTACATACGATATGTATACATACAACTGGTGTACGAACCGCGCCGCCCGGAACACGGGTGATGCGGTCCATACCTCGGGCGCTGGGGCCGGGGTGATCGTTTTGTTTCTGGTCAGTGTACATGTGTGTTGGTGTTCAGCATTCTTTCTCGTGGATTCTACGCCATTTTAGTTCCTCTTATCTCTGGCCATAACCTCCTGGATACTCGGGGTGTTCTGGGGCGAATGTGGGGCGGCTCTGAGTGGTGCCTCCTCCGCCTCTGTACTGCATGCACCTCGTCTTCTCCTACTGGGTGTGTACCTCTGGATGTTCTCCACTAGGGATGCTCCTGTGCCCTTGCACGGCTCCGCTGTCCGCTGCTTGTACACGGTGGTGTGTTTGTTTTGCAGGTGAGATTGTAATGTCTGACGACTCTGTTGGCCGGGTGCTGGTTCTCACTGTTTGGTGGGGTATTCACCTCATTGTACTCCCTTAGTTGTGCTTGTGGGGGTTGAGCTCTGGCTCTTTGGTCCCCACTCTCAACTGTCAATCATCAGGTGTACGGATTCCTGAGCCTACTGGGCTCTATCTTCTCTACATTTGCAACTGTGTATGGAGTCTGCCTCGACCACATCACTTCCTAGTGCATTCCATTTACTGACTACTGACACTGAGAAAGTTCTTTCTCATGTATCTGTGGCTCATTTGGGTAATCGGCTTCCGCTTGTGTACCCTTGTGCGTGTACTACCCGTATTAACATGTTAAATAATCCATCCTTATCTACCCTGTCGCTTCCCCACTTGACAAGGTAGCATCATTGACACCTAACAGGGGTGTTAGGTGTTGTGTGTTTTGCCTGGACACTTTGCGTGTGTCTTACAGTGACTACTTTGTCCGTGTATCTTGTTCTTCATTGCACTGTGAGGCACTACCCCACATTTTGGTGCTCTTTGTTTAGTTTTTCGGTGTCTGGGTCTTTCTCATTATTTTTTCACTAATTTGTTTCCCCGATCCATGCTTTGTGTCCTCCTTCCTTGACTCAGTTTCTGGTCTCTGGACACTCCTTCCTTGCCTATCTTCGGTGCACTCTGATATACAGGGTGTCCCTCTGTGTATGTGTGACCACCCACGACACACATTGTGGTTGGTCGTGTACGTTGTGTTACCGGCTGCTACTTGGTCCGTATTCCGGTCTTTTCCCTGCCTATTTCCGTTTTTTCCCCCTCTATGCTACACATGGCTGTGTATCTGTTCCTTTTCCGGAATGTGCGTTTTTGTTTCCTTGCGGTACACGTCCTCCGTAGTTCTCCTCCTGTATACCTCAGAGACGCGTGCATCGTTCTTCCCTGCAGGAGCTGGTTGCGCTGCTCCTTAGGGTTGTGGGGTCGCTGTTTTTCGCTTTGTGTCTCGTGTTTTAATTCGTGGTGCTCGTTTCCTTGTTGCCCTCTGCCTGGATCCTGGCCCTGTTGGTCTTTTAAGGGTCCCGGGGGAGGAAGGTTCCTCCTGGGATGGGGCATTTCTGCTCAACCGGGCTGGTTCCTTTTCAGCTCGCCGGGATTCGGTTCCTGGTTCCTTGGCGGCCATTCCTTTTGTTTTTGCCAGCCTTGGTTGGGAGCTCTGTTTTCCTCGGTTCCGATCCCAACGGGCCTCTTACGGCTCTGCCTCTTTTTGCGGATCGGTCCAGCCCTATACGAGGCTGGTTCATTCTTCCCCTAGAGTCTTCGCGTCTGGGGGTTTTGTCTCGTGTTCTTGAGGCTTGTGTGAGCGCTGGGGGGCTTCGTTGTTGGTTTCCCACCAGAGTGCTTCGTCTTGGCGGCAGTGTGTAGTTTCCTGGCGGTCCTTCTGGGTTTCCTATCATTGAGAAGGGTTCTTCGGTCTCCGATAGGGTTGTCTTGTGTTTCCCTTCGGGGTTGTTCTGGGACTGTCGTCTGGTGCCGTGTACTGTCTGTTGCCTCGTCTTGGGTGGCGCTGGCGGAGCCGCTCCAGTTTGAGTTCGGTATTGCTGTTCCTTCTGCTCCATTCCACTTGCTGTCTAGGGCGTTGTTTCACCTCCGGCCTGCTTTTGCTCTTTCAGTGCCATCCTGGTCTTTGGCCCGGGTGGTCTATTTTCATCTCGGTTTGTCATGGTCCCTTCAATTCTGGTGTGTGTGTTTTTTTTCAGGTCTCCTCCTGTTGGTGTTGACTTACAGGGGTCGGGTTGGGGAGTTTCCGGCTCTCCTCCAGCGCCCTTGATTTTTCTGCCTCATTTGGTCCTCGTGGTAGGTTGTTCTTTTGATGCAGTCTCCTTCTTCTCGGGGTGATGTCTGGGTCTGCTGCTTTCCGGAGGGGTCCTTGGGTTGCTGCTTGGTTGGTCAGGCTGGGGGGTGCTTCCTTTGTTGTTCGGTTGCGGCTCTTTGCTGTTCTCTGTGTGTCTTGGTCTCGGGCTGTGGACGCGTTTTGGTTTGCCCGGGTTCCCTTACTTAACTCCTTCCTGTTCTGGAGTTCGGGTCTCCCGGGTCGTCTGCAAGGTCCTTTCGTTTCGTCTGTGGTTTTGTTTTTATGTTAGAACACGTGGCGTCTGCCTCCTGGATCTTACCCTCTTTTCCTTATCTATAGTGAGGTAGCTCCAGGAGCCGACGAGGCTCCTCCCCTTCCAGAAAACCAGCAATGAATGTAATGAAACACCATTTTCTGAGCGAGTCCCGGAGGCTCCCCAGCATCCCTCCCTCCCTCTGGTCGGTGGTGTTTTTCATGCTTTTTGACATCCAGCTTAAGAACTGAAGGTTGAGTTGCCGGTGGGTGGGTTTAGGGCTCCCCCTTCTCCCTCCTGGGAAGGGGGGGGGGGGGAGGGTTTTGCAGAAAGCGGTGAGATGAAATGGTGATGTCATGCTAGTTTGCTAATTTTCATTTAATTAATTTAAGTACACATATCATAAAATTAGCTAGTTTGCTAATTTCCTCAGTCGATGGCAGACAGAATGCTCCCAACCACGGGGGGGGGGGGGTCCTCTATAGGCCATTGCTCCTATTAGGTTAGGTTTACCAGTTCTTAGGTTTACCAGTAGTTTACCTGCAGTTGTTATGAGTTGTATTACCCTCCAAATCTGGGTTTGGGTGCTTCCCTTACTGATCCTGTTTCTTCCTTCACACTCACAGGGCTCCAGAGGGAATATTAAAGGAAAGACTTGGGCTGAATCCAACATGTGCAAAGGGGGTTAAACATCAATATGGAATAGGGAGTTTTGAGATATTTTGAGGAATGGTCTGTTGTTGCTTTTTTTTATGGATTCTCATTCCCCTCATCTTGATATGAGTCGAATTCTTCCTTTGCTTAATATGAGAGAATTTTTGGATTCCAATTAGTGGCCTGGATACATTCCTTTAACCCTCAAACCGCTAGGGGCCCAAATGGAATTCACACCCACAGGCGCAACAAAAAAAAAAATCCAAAAAATTCTTTCATCTTATAGAAGTGTTTATTTTTGTTCCCTGATCACGGAAAAAAATAACAAAAAAATCGTAGGTGGCATATTTTAGCCGCAATAGGGTAGGGAAGTGTGGCAAAAAAGGGGCGTTGGCAGAGCTTTCGCCAGACGAGGTCTACTCCGCCCGAGCTGTCAGACGGCAGTTGCCACAAATATATTATTACCTAATTATTTCAATGTCTCTGATTGATTTTTTCTTAGTTTTTTTTTGCAGTAATATTATTCCATACAGTGAATTGTGGTATATTTATATTATAAAATGTGTGAACCATCGCTGTACTCAAAATTATGGTGTGCATATAAGTGATTCTATTATTATGTTCATAAAACAATAAACAAATAGTTTTGCTGTTGTTACACTATATACACAGGTTATATATAAGTATCTGCATGTTTTGTTCACCATAACGAACTACTAAGTTGGTCTTGTGAGTCAAAAAGCAATGAGGAGTGACCACCAAACACCAGCGAGCCACTCACTGCCACTCCCTCACTCAACACCACCTCACTCACCCTCATTTACCTCCCACAATACTGTTTTTGCATTTATTCACTATACACAGACATTATATATACGCATTTACATGTTTTGTTCACCATAACTGTACATCTAAGCTTGTATGGTGAGTAAAGCCACAAAGACGTAGCTACTCACACAGTCAGCTGATCGGCGGCCGCCCTCAAGGTCAGACGCACTAATATTTCTCCTCCAACATTATTGGTTGTGGTGTTATTACGCTATATACACACATTATATATAAGTATCTACCTGATTTATTCACCATACTTGTACAAATAAGCTGGTATGGTGCCCAAAGACCATAGTAGCCATCAGTAAACAACGTGCCAAGTCGTGCAGACGACGCTCCTCCTTCACCAAAATGGCGGCTCCCAACCTACTCCTCTCGCTGTTATCTCGCACTATACACACGTTATATATAAGTATCTACATTTGTGTTCACCATAGCGAACCACTAAGCTGGTATGGTGAGTGCAGTCAATAAATGGTGGCCACACACAGTCAGAAGACGACGCCCACAACCCTTTCTCTACAGCCGTACTCCTCCCTCCATCGAGCACAGCGATAAATTTCACCACAATCACGCTGTTATCAGAATCCTGGTCAGTTTTATCAAAGTCAGGGGTCTTCAGTAATACTATCACTGCTAAATAATAGCAGTATCATTTATATTATGGCATTTGTAGGCGATGCTGTGGTCACAAGCTGAACAGCGGTGCTGTGAGCTCGTGCTGCGTGCGCCAGCCTTGGTGGCTGGCTGAATACTGACGCTCTCACACCCAAGAATGTTGGGCTGGATTTTTTTTCTAGGTGGCATCTGGCAACTATCAGTCGTGGCTGTACTATAGCTGCCCCTATCCCAGGCGGGGCGTTTAAATTATACCGCTAGACACGGAATCATTTATAAATGATGTGCGAGGTTTCGGTTTTGTCACTGATATCATTTATATATGATATGCGCGGTTTGAGGGTTAAAGCAGATTTCCACTATCCCATCTACCACCTGCTTTGGCTTAGACAGACTTGCATCAGTTCCTGTTGTGGGATTACAACAGCATCTACTATAGGTCCTTTTTTTTATGGGTCATCTTCACTTCCTGCGTGCAGTACAAGGTCCTGACTTCCTCCTGGGGAGGTAGGGAAGGGGGGGGAGTATCTTTTGTTTTTTCTTAAAAGCTCTGTTTGTAGTGGGCCATTCAGCTGGCACCAGGTTGGTGGCAGTTCTCTTCATCTGTGTAGGAGGGGATGGGGGTGATCTTCACTGATGCTTTGCTCTTGAAGGATGTGATAATACTTTTTTGCAGCTTACTGTGCTTGTCAGTTAGTGGTTTGAATTCTTTCCAGCAGCGGGTTTTCAGGTATTCCCTACTGTTCACTGCCCCATTCCCTCTTCTTTTCAAAGATGGGGAGATTT
>WNGS01164437.1:40912068-40930265 GCA_020271785.1 Procambarus virginalis | reverse complement strand
TTATTCTTCTGTTGTTGTCTTTTGGTTTACATATCTGCATGAACTGGTCACAGTTCATATTCTCTACATTTTTCATGTTATTCAGGTACTATACTCTGACTGTAGATTCCTGAATATCTATTGTTTTTAAATGTTCTGTAGGTGTGCTACCCAAATAATCCATAGTTGTTTTTCTGAGCTCCTGCAATATACCCTCTAAATTCAATATTTCCAGTGTTTTGGTTCTGTCCCACTACTCTGGGTGCATCCATTGGAAGTTTTCAAAATTTTCCAGGTATATTTTCCAAGGCCCCATGCAGTTTCTCTATCATTTTAACTTGCTGGGTAACAACTATGTGCGCTTCTGGGCAATAATCCTAGAAAAAACTACTTTCTGTGGCATGCTCTACTCACACAGAAGATGAAGTCTTTGTTTTAGCTCGTATTCATCTCGGTCAGTCAGCCATTAATAATGAATCAGGATCTAGGGGTATACTTTAGCAGTAATTTGTTTGAACCTGACCAAGACTCAGGTTGTGATCGGACACATCTTGAGCAGTACCCAAGATCCTGGGTGGATGTCCTGGTTTCCAGGGGGTATTTCCTGAGGCTTTCTTCAAGCCATCTGGCATCTCCTGTTCACAACCATTTTGTAGATTCGTACTGTATCGGGTTCTTAATTTCTTCAGATGGGTGCCCATGTACCCCAGTTTGCCTTCTTAGGCCAGTGGAGATTTTTCCCAGCTCTCCTGGAGCTAACTCCATTTCCCTGAGTATGTGCCTTAAGTTTTTGGGTTGTTTATGAATAGTTTTGAGTTTTGTTTGATATCAATTCATACAAAACATTTCTCTTGTGAGCATTTAGAATTTGTTATGACCTCTTGTCTTTTCTAGCAGGGTTTACCCCTCAGTATAATTACAAGAGTACAGTATATGGCACCAATATACTGAAGAGACGAGAGCGCGACACTCAATGTCCCATCTTCCCAGCACTGTCCTAACGCTTTTAAACTACAGATAGTTTTGGCCTCCACCACCAACTCACTTAACTTGTTCCAACCATCCAGCATCGTTTTTGCAAAAGTGAAGTGTGTGGGGTGTGTAAGACATGCTCAGCTTCCACACCTCCGAGGAACACAAGTCTTGTCCCTAGTCCGGGTAAATACTTTAAAATTTTGATCGTTTTCTGACTAATTTTTGTATTAATGTTCGAGTATACTTTTGTCAGAAATTTATGTAGCTTTTATGTAGTAATATTGTGCTACTACATATTTCACAAACTTGTTAAAATGCTCACACACAGTATATAATTATATTCATTACAGTACACTAGCATTAATAAAAATAATAATTTACATTATATATTAGCATATGTCCTGTGTAAATTACTAACATGACTAAGCACATATACACAACCCATAGCAAGTTTAACAGCTCTGTGGATAGGGAAATTTTTCTCATGTCTCTTGTAAATATTAAGAGAGATAGGGTAAGGCTCACAATTCTTCAAAAGTAAATGATGCAGCAACACTTACACAAGTTTGTAATTCAAGTAATAATGAACTTACTGATAAAGCGATGCGGGCTTGCCATGAGGACCCGAGCAAACATGGTGTGCACCTCGACTGGTGGGAGAAGTAGCCGGCATGCCCCTGACAGTAACGCATACCCCTTCACTGCAAACTGGCATCTTGGGAGGTACTGTCGCTCTTTTCTAGTAACTGATTATATTCTTTCAGAAAATACGTTTGAAAAAGAAAAAAAAAAGATAAATGTAATGAAATACCTCTTCTGGTAGAACTCCAGTTGCTTCCTGTAGAGCTCGGATGGAGATTGCTTCTATCTACCAGGTCACATATGACTCGTGGGAGTTCTGTTCGGGCCTACTGGGGACCAGAGCCAAAACCTTGTTTCCCCTCTCACAAAGACAGAGAGCACGGGACATTCTGCCACAGCAACGAGAAAGCATTCAGAAAGTCAGTAACCATTAAAGATAACTGCATGGTTCACAAGAACCAAAGCCTCAAACAATTCAACAAAACAATCGAATCGCTGAAAATACCTCAAACCCTAGTACCACCAACCCCCACCAGGGGGCCCAGAATCCCCCAGCCCTCTTCAACTCTCCCAAATAAGTTCTGGAGCAGATAAACCCCACAAACTCCAATGTCTACCTGAAAGAAAGGTTGTCAGTGAGCCACCGGAGCTCTACAGAAAGAGGCATTTCATTACATTCAATGCTGGTTTCCCGAGAGCCCCTAGTGGCTTTTTTTGAAGTTAATTGAACTTGGAGAAGAAAATAAGGGACTTAGTATCTGTTGTCTCATCCTCCCTAATAAGGCAAAGTAGAGTCACCAGAACGAGAAACACGGCCCAAAGCAACACAAGATGAGGCCCAAGGATGCTGACCCAATACCAAACTGCCATAACCCTACACAACCATCAAAACCCTCATCCCTGAATAGCAACTCAGAATACTAGTATGTTAGAAAACACTGCCGTCAGTACAGTGTAATTGAAAAACCATAGCCGTAAGAGCAGACCATAGAGCAGACCATAAGCTAGTTAAACTTAACATTGAAGACGATTTGAAAAATGTGATCCTTAGAACAAGGGACAAAGGAAATGGAATAATAACCCCAAAATGTTCTCTGACGTTTTATCAATGGCATGAAGTTAGCAGCAAAGAGCTGCTACCGGACACAACGAATGCCACACCTGACCAGACAACAAAGCATCACCATAGGACCCCACCAGAATCCCGCCAACCTGTTCTCCAGCAAAATAAAAGAGACAAAAGCTGCAGACAAAAACCACACTCACCAGGGCCAAAGAGCAAAATACTCACTTTGAAAGAAGAGCATAAAGTTCTTCGACCTGACATCCAGAGGAGAGAGCCAGCAGGAACACCGCCCTGAGAAAGATAACCCATACCTAAGGGGAACCGTAAATCCAAGAGAGGAGCCAGATAGGAAACATGCATGTGAAGCATATACCAAAAAGGAATAATACTCGAGCAAATTTGCCCAACAGGACAAAGTCCAAGGATAGCTGGCACTTAGCACAGAAGAACAGGGACCTGCCACTACCGATGTGACATTAGAGCAATACAATGAAGTTCAAAGCACCACATCAGCGACAGAATTGACTTGAGTTGGCAGAGGGCTGGGGTTCCGGGCCCCATAGTGGTGGTTCTAAGGGTTTGAGTTAGTTTAGAGCAATTTTATCCTTTTGTTCTAAATGTTTCGGGAGGAGTTTTGCATTTTCGATGCTGCCATTCCTGTTAACATTGCAGTGTCTGTAATACAGTGGGGCCTCGACTTACGATGGCAATCCATTCCCAGAGACGGATCGTGAGTCAAAATATCGTAAGTCGAAGCGATTTTTCCCATAAGAAATAAAAGGAATTGAATTAATCAGTTCCACACCCTCTAAAATATTAACTTACAAATACATTTTATGCTGAATACAATGTTTTCTGGGGGGAGCCCCGTCGGCTCCCCGGAGCTATCCCAGGCTGATATGCTAATGTCAGACTTTGGCATCAGTCATGTGTATGGAGTTCTTAGGCCTACCGGGGACCACGGCCAGAACCGGGCCCCCTCAGAGAGGCAAGGGAGCAATGGCCTATAGAAGCCCCCGTGTGATTGGAAGCATTCTATGTCTGCCATCGACCGGGACAGGCACCCAGAAAGGTAAGCGCCCCAAAACAAACCTTTATTCTGGTTAAAATTGCTACCAAAAGTCTAACTAGTGGATAGAACTCCCCAACAGAAAACAAGCAAACTAGTATGACGTCACACGTCACCGCGCCGCTGTCTGCGCAGCTCCCCCCTCCCCGGAGGGGGAAGGGGAGCCCCAGACCTCACACGCCGGCTATCCACCCATCAGTTCTTCGGCTGATGCTATAGGCACCGGTTATGTGCTCCGGCTCCAGTGGTTGTTTCAGCACTGTACCTAGAGTGTGGTGTCTGTTTTTCTAGGTGGTGCGTGAGCAGGAGTGATTCTCCAGTACTCGGGCTGCATGCGCCTAGGGTTCCCTTCCCTAGGTGCCCTGTAAGTACTGCCCTTGGGACTTGGGGCCACCTTCCACAAGTTCCTTGGGGTCTGCCCCTGCTAGGCCGTTTACTGCTTGGTTTTCGGCCGCTCTTTGTGTGCTCGGGTGTTCTGTCTCCCTTGGTCGCCTTAGGGTAAGGGCAGTTTTGCACTGGTGGGGCGCAGGGTACTGTGCAGCTTGTCTTTTCCCAATCATAGCGGCCGGCTCTGTTCCGCTTGGGTATGCTGTCCTCTTGCGGGGTTTTCTTTTTCTTTTGTTTATCTACCTGGTGGGGGGGTCTGCCTTCGTTCTTGCCCCTTGGGTCCCTTGTGTTCTGAGTATTTCTGGTGGCACCCCCTGCTAGGTCCCCGTGAGTGTACACATCCCGGGGTTCAGCTCTTAGAAAGTTGTTTGGTAGTTTTGGGTGCCGGTTAGCAGTACCCTGCCTGGGATTACCTGAGCGCGAGTCCTCTTATAGTAAATGCTCGGGACCCTGGGAAACCCCTGGGGCGCGTGGGTCCGATGGATGTGACCCCAGAGCCCCCCCTCGCTTCCAGCGAGTTTGAGGGTTGCTCACCCCTTGTCTCTGGGTGACTCTGTTTTGCCTCCGTCTGCTGCCTGTGGGGTCGGTGACACCTTCGACCCGGAGTCCTGCGAGTTTGTTGCTCGTTGTGGCTCGGTTACCCAGTTGTGCTAAGCTGGTGCGGGCAGCAGAGGCGTTGCACTTGAGCCTTGGTGGTGGCAACGCTCTCGTGGTAACTCCCCGGGAACCCCGGGGCTGCCCCGTTTTGGTTCTTGGTTTTTCCCCTGGATTCCCCTTCCTGCCTGCATCCGGTTCCTTACCGTCTGTAGGTTCAGGGCGGGGTTTGTTGGTGTTGAGACTCGGGCAGTCTCGGGGTAATCCCCTTCCGGGGTAGTGACGGGGGCATTTGAGCCTGTTCCTCCAGCCGTGTTGTAAGAGTCTGCCAGTGGGCTCCCTTCCTTCGTGTTTACACGGCTGCCCCGGTTTTCTGGTACGGCCGGGGCTTTGGGGGGACGGCTCGGCCCCGGGGCCTGTCGTGTGGGTTCCCGGGGCTGGGGAGGGGCTGACTTGGGGGGCCTTGGCCCCGTTGGTCCCCGTGGGGTTTTTTTATCCCCCTCAGGCGGGGCTTGTGGTTACGCGGAGTAGGGTTTTCCTCCCCACTCGCCGTACGTGCTGTTTGGGCGTCAGCCCCTCCCCGGGCTCGGTTCCTTGGCCTTTGAGTCGGTTGGTTCCATCCTGTGGGTGGTTGTTTCCCCCCACCCCTTGTTGGGACGGTGTTTTCGTCATGTTTCCCCGTTTTGGGGGTTCTACGTGACTACTGGTCTCGGGTGCGCCTGCGCCTTTGTGTGCCTTCGGGCTGGGTTTGGCTTCCGTGTTCTCGAGGGTACGGAAGGTTTTTCGCTACTTCCCGCGTTATTGGAACGTCTGTCGGCTCCTCGTTCTTGTCGCCGTTTTGGGCTCTTTGTAGTCCGTTGGGCTCCTTGTAGCCCTGTTGGGCTACTTTTGGGCCGGTTTGGGCTCATTATGGGCCAGTTGGGCCACTTGTGGCCCTGTTGGGCTACTTGTGGCCCTGTTGGGCTACTTGTGGCCCTGTGGGCTACTTGTGGCCCTGTTGGCTTGCTTGTGGCCCGGCTGTGTGCCTTTTTTGGGCACTGTCTTCGCTTCTTTGGCCGGTTTTGATTCCTGCTCTCTTTTGGCTCTTTTTCTAGTGCAGTAGTCCTGGTTGCGGTGTTATATACCTGTCTTTATTTGGGTATCTTTTGTACGACTGAGACCGTTCGCACCCCAGTGTCTGTCCCCCTTTTCACCCCTTCCTGTCCCACTCTTGTGCATGTCCAACCCATGCTAGGGTCATTAAGGGGTTCCACCTTTGTTAGTGTTATGAGGTGGGGGTTGTGGTGTTGGTTCTGTACTCGCCTGGTAGGGCTCCTGGCTGTGCTTGCAAGGTTTTTGCGCTCTGGTGTTTGGGTCCCGCCTATGTAGTAGTACTTGCGGGATAGTACCAGTGGAGTGCAGTGGTGCTATAGGCACCATCGGGGAACACTGTATATCCATCAGAGGTCTGCAGTTGTTACACGACCTACTTGCGAGCATACGCCTTCTTGCTGGTACGTTCCCTTGGGGTTTTCCTTGAGGTTCTTCCGGGGCTTAGCGTCCCCGCGGCCCGGTCGTTGACCAGGCCTCCTGGACTGATCATCCTGGCTGTTGGACGTGGCTGCTCGCTGCCTGACGTACGAGTCTCAGCCTGGTTTGATCGGGTATCCTTTGGAGGTGCTTCTCCAGTTCTCTCTTGTACCACCCCGTCCTCGCACGTTTAATAAGTCATTATTGACTTATTAGTTACGTGCATGGGTGACAAGCATCATAGTTTCCCTTTCAAAACTTCATGGAAAACACCGACCTTACTTAACCTACTTAGCATGTTAACATAAGCATCTTATGGTTTCGTAATTACAGTTGTTACTTAACCTATTATAGGTATAACAACGCTGAACACTGTGGGGGATTGCCAGTTATGCCCCTTATGGTCCGTCCGTGGACTTCCGGGCACGCTTGCTTGCTTTCGAATTAGTTATGGCCATCCTGGTTGTGAGGAGTCTGTGGGCCTGCAGGCCGCTCCATGCGGCTGCCTGGTGGGCCTCCTCCTGGCCCGTCTAGCCTGGCCTCGGGCCAGGCTTGGGGTGTACACGAGCTCCTAGTTCCCCATCCAGCCGATTTTGAGCGGGGTTTCTCCGCCGTCGGTCGCCTGGTATGCGGGTTCCTGGGCCTGCTGGGTTCTGTCGTGTACTCACCTAGTTGTACTCACCTAGTTGTGCTTGCGGGGGTTGAGCTCTGGCTCTTTGGTCCCGCCTCTCAACCGTCAATCAACAGGTGTACAGTTTCCTGAGCCTATTGGGCTCTATCATATCTACACTTGAAACTGTGTTTGGAGTCAGCCTCCACCACATCGCTTCCTAATGCATTCCATTTGTCAACCACTCTGACACTAAAAAAAAAAAAGTTCTTTCTAATATCTGTGGCTCATTTGGGCACTCAGTTTCCACCTGTGTCCCCTAGTGCGTGTGCCCCTTGTGTTAAACAGCCTGTCTTTATCAACCCCCTTTATCGTGTCTCCGTGGGCCCTGTCTGGGGTCTGTCTGCTCCGTTCTGCCTTTGCGGGAGCGCGTTGCTCTTTACCTGTGGCATGTTGCGGTGGTGCCTGTTGCTACTACTGCGCGTGTGCTTTAGTACCGTGTTTCGCGGTGGCGTGTCCTTATTCCTGGGGTTTATGTTTCTGCTCTTTCGTCCTGCCTCACCCCAGTTGTTTTTCCTGGCATCTCTTTTTGTCTGTTTTGCCTGCACTTACTGCTATGTTGGGGGGGGGTGGTCGGTTTCCACCACTTCCTTGCTTGTGCGTTCCCTTGTTTTCCTCCTCTGCCACAGGGGTGTTCTGCGTGTGTTCCTTGGCTTCTAGGGCTTTTTTCGGCCTGTGTCCTGTGGTGTGCTTCTTTGTATCGGTCTGTTGCAGTTGCTCGTACCTCTTGGTTTGGGTCCAGTTCTGGCGGCAACCCGTCCGCCTTTTTGGGTTTCCTTGCTTGCCCTGCCAATTGGTTTTTTTCGGGGTCTGGCGATGTCCCGCGTCGGACCTGTCATTTCTGAACTCCTGGCGGGTTTGCTTGCTTGGAGTTTTTCTGTTCGGCAGACGTTCCATCTCCTTGTGCCACCTGAGTTCGGTGGTCGCGCCCGAGATCTTCTTGCGGCTCCGCCTTTTCCTGGGCTCGGAGGGGCCTTGTCGGGCTGCTTCCGTCTGCCTCATGGTCTCGCCTCCAGCTGGTGGTCGGTGTCCCACCTGCGTGTTTCTCTTGGCGGCAGTATGGGGTGTTTTGGCGGTCCTTCCTTTTCCTGTCCCTTCTTAGGTGGTTACTCTTGTTACCGTCGGCTTGGTTTTTGGTGGGGGTTGGGGGCCGTCGTCGTGCCGCATACTGTCGCCTCTCTCTTTTTGTGCGGCGCTGGCGGGCCGCTTTGGCTTGCTTTCGGTCTTGGTGTTGCTTCTACACCGTTAGTAAGCTGTCTTGTGCGTCGTTTCACCTCCGGCCTGTTCGTGCGCCGCTTGCACCATCCTGGTCTCCGCGGTTGTGTGCCACGGCGTCTGTGTCCGGAGCGCATTTTGCGTTGATCCGGTTCTGTTCTTCCCGGTTCGCCTGTGCTGGTGTCCCGGGTTGTCAGCCGTGTTCTTGCGGCTCGGCTGCCTGTGTTCTTCCCTCCTGTCCGTGGCGTTCGTGGCTTTGCTGCTCTCGCTGCCGTTGGATGACGTGTTCTCGCAGTCTTTCGGGCATGGATCTTTGGTGTTCGTTCGAGGGCCTTGCTGCTCGTTGTTGTGTTGTTCCCGGGACTGTCCGGGGCTGTGGCGCCTTGGGTTGGCGTTGCTGCCGGTTGTCTCGCTTCCAGGGGAGGGGTGCGTGGTGTCCGCCTCCCGGTTCCGTCCCTTTTGATCTTCCTCTGTGGGTAGTTAGCTCCGGGGAGCCGACGGGGCTCCCCCCAGAAAACCAGCGTTGAATGTAATGAAACGCCATTTTCTGGGTGAGTCCCGGAGGCTCCCCGGCAACCCTCCCTCCCTCCGGTCGGCGGTTTTTCGCGTGTCTTGACATCCAGCCTCAGAACTGATGGGTGGATAGCCGGCGTGTGAGGTCTGGGGCTCCCCCTTCCCCCTCCCGGGGAGGGGGGAGCTGCGCAGACAGCGGCGCGGTGACGTGTGACGTCATACTAGTTTGCTTGTTTTCTGTTGGGGAGTTCTATCCACTAGTTCGACTTTTGGTAGCAATTTTAACCAGAATAGGGGTTTGTTTTGGGGCGCTTACCTTTCTGGGTGCCTGTCCCGGGCGATGGCAGACATAGAATGCTTCCAATCACACGGGGGCTTCTATAGGCCATTGCTCCCCTTGCCTCTCTGAGGGGGCCCGGTTCTGGCCGTGGTCCCCGGTAGGCCTAAGAACTCCATACACATGACTGATGCCAAAGTCTGACATTAGCATATCAGCCTGGGATAGCTCAGGGGAGCCTCCGGGACTCACCCAGAAAATGGCGTTTCATTACATTCAACGCTGGTTTTTTTTCTAACTGCAATCAGGACATAAGTTTATCTTACCTTTATGGAATATTTTTGATGGCGTATGGAAATTGTGATGAGGGGGAGGAGGAGAGGTGTTACTGTTTGGAAGGGGAGTCCCCTTCTATCATAACATCAGGCAGTGAATGACTTTTCTGGGGTACACTCTCTCTTATGTTTTGCCTGCATACCACTAGGACCTGGTTGTGATTCACTGCTTGTTTGTCTCACTAAAAACCTTTCCAGAGATTTTTGTTTTTCCATAGTTTTTAATTTTTGTCTGTAGTGAGGCATCACAGTGTCATTAAAAAGGTTAGGCAACGGCCTACTGCACCTTGATTTGGGCTAGTCGTTTCAGCAAAAGTTTGCATTTTTTCCCATGCTACACACATTTTCTTAATTGATGAGGAAGGGACATTCTGTATGTCTCCTCCTCCCCTGAAGAAATTTCCTCAGCTGTCTCTTGTTGCTGCTCCTTGTGAAGTTCTTCGGTGGTCAGTTCTTTGTTGTGTTCCTCCACCAGCTCGCAACACACAACACTCAGAACCTATGATGCCACTTTTTTCTAAATTTCTCAACCATCCATCCCCCCTGCTCGTCTTAAACTCTTTCACATTTGCATCACTCATTCCAGGGGTTTTCTTTACAAAGTCTTCATGCCATTTTCTTTCCTTTTCACAAATGATGGCCTCTGAAATTCTATCACCCGCTAACCCACATACTCTAAATAATGTTGTTAATAATGAGCTAAAAAAAGTCCACTTATGGATGTCAACCAACAAACACTTAATATAGAAAAGACCTATTACATCTTATTTGGAAGCAAATCTACAAATGCAATTCAGCTTCAGATAGACAATGTAAACATTAGCAATAAAAATGATGGAAAATTTCTTGGCCTATTCTTAGACAAGAGACTCAACTTCAGTACTCACATACAACACATAACTAAGAAAGTCTCTAAAACAGTTGGTATACTCTCCAAAATCAGATACTATGTACCTAACTCTGCTCTCATCTCTCTATATTATGCACTAATCTATCCCTATCTCAACTATGGTATCTGTGCATGGGGTTCAACCACTGCAAACCATCTCAAGTCCATCATCACCCAGCATAAATCTGCTATCAGAATAATATCAAATTCTGCTTTCAGACAACACTCAGCCCCCTTGTTTAACTCCCTAAACATGCTAAATATAATCTCACTCCATAAATTCTCTTGTGTCAACTACATTTACAAAACCCTGTTCTTAAATGCAAATCCTGCTCTGAAACTCTTCCTGGACAGATGTAATAGGACCCATTATCACCACACCAGAAATAAATATCTCTTTGATATCCCCAGAGTTAAACTTAATCTGTGTAAACACTCTATGCAAATAAAGGGACCCAGTTTATGGAACTCACTCCCTATTGAATTGAAAAGCTGTCCAACTTTTACATCATTCAAAATCAATACTAAAAAGTACCTAATTTCATCTTCATAGTTTTTCACCTTTTGCCTTAAAATTGCACTGTATCTATTGCTACCCAATCTCCCAACCTTTATGTTTCCCAATTTGAACATCTTTACCATTGTGATCATTGCTGTCTTTATATGTGCTGCCAATCTGCTGTATGGTGTTTATTAATCTTGTTTATCTGTATCTATTGCTACCCAGTCTCCCAATCTTTATGTACCCAATCTGAAAATCTTTACCATGTGATCATTGCTGTCTTATATGTGCTGTCAATCTGCTGTATGGTGTCTATTAATCTTTTAAATTACCAATCAAGCTGTCAATGTAATCAATCAGAGCTTTAATATAACAATGTGCTTTAATATACTTACAAAGCTCTCTCATCTCATTTTTCTCTTGCAATGTATTTGTTATCATTTATCAATTCTGATAGAAATTACCTACTTAAAATTATCTGTTAGATTAAGGACCTGCCCGAAACGCTGCGCGTACTAGTGGCTTTACAAGATTGTAATACTGTCCTATTCAATGTATTCTCACAAACCCAATGTACCTCTTGTATATAAATAAATAAATAAATAAATAAATAAATAAATAATAAATAAACTCTTGCTGTGATCCAAATTAATAATACTGTTAAACACATCAAGTGTTTGTGTTCTATGTTTCGTGATATGATATGCATTTGCCACTTTAGCACTCATAATGTCCTTGTTTTCGGAGCCAGCGTATGGGATATCGTTGACTGATATTGTTGTACTGCCTAGCTAGTTCAACAACCCACACACAATCTACATATTTACAAATGAGCTCTTGTTTCTGCTCTATGGTCATCCTTACATGGGTTTTCGTATGTTGAGCCTTACCACTGACTTTCCTGGGACTCATGTCATGATATATAATAATTACTTTAATGTTCAAAATACAAAAAATCACCACAAAAGCAGAATTTCTCATAGGCGCGATTGTCACTAAGCGACCAGCTGTAGTAAACCGAGGCAGATCGGCTGCGTGACTGGGAACCATGCGCTCAGTCGACCCAAACGTGTACCAACAAATATCGTTAGTCGACGACACCATCGTATGTCGAGTCGCATTTTTCGATGAAATTTACATCGTAACTTGAAATTATCGCAAGTCGGGGCAAGCGTAAGTCGAGATGCCACTGTACTTCAGTGAATTTCTAGATGTTTTTGGCAGGTGGTCAAGTGTCACCTGCTCTCTCTGCCTCTGTGAGATGGCCAGGTCTTGGTAGGCCAAACAGAATTCCAGAGACTCACGTGATCTGGTAGATTTCTGCAACAGCGAGATAGCTTCAGGGAGCCACCTATGGGCACCTCCAGAAAGTCATAACATTCAAGAATCTTAATGAAATGGCCTGACTATATATAATTTATTCAGACTAAACAAGAATCAGTCATCACATCTTTGGCTCACAATCAAGGAACCCGGGTTCAATCACTAGACAGAAATGGTCGAGCACATTTTCATTCACCTGATGCTTCTGTTCATCCAACAGTAAAATTGACACCTGGGAGTTAACCAGTTGTCCAAGTTGCGTCATTGAGAAGGTCAGTAGCTGACCTAGGGAGGGCCTTGAGTACCTTAAGTACTTCCAGTCCCCGACAATGGAATATTATACTAAAGAGACCTCCTGCATTGATATTACACCCAATCTTCTTGCATGTAAACATTGTAACTGTGGGATCAAATGGTATTGGGTCCCTAGTCAATAAAACCAGAGTTGAACGAAATGAAACGCCATTTTCTGGGTGAGCCCCGGCGGTTCCCTGGAGCTATCGGACTGATATTAGCTTTATTAGTCTGGGGCTTCAGTCATACGAAGTTCTTATGCCTACCAGGAACCACGAGCCAGAACCTGGTTCCCTCAGGGAGGTGCAGGGAGCAATAGCCTATGGAAACTCCACTCCTTGAGAGTATATTCATGTATGCCATCGACCGGGATTAGGCACCCAGAAAGATAAGTGCCCCAAAACAGATCCCAACTGGATGAAAATTGCAATGCGAGACCGAACAGAGCACAAGAACTTCCCTCAAGAAAAATAAGGTAACAAGCAAATCATCATCAAACCAACACACCACTCATTTTCCCCACTTCCCCCCCCCTTTCCAGGAGAGGAAATGGGAGGCCCCGCCCACCCAAGCCAGCAGCCTGCTCACCAGTTCGGAGACCGAGTAAACAGAAGACAAAACTGCCGACCAGAGGGAGGGAGGGTGCCAGGGGGCCTCCGGGGATCACCCGGTAAATAGTGTTTCATTACGTTGACAGCCGGTTTTCTGAAGGGAACCCTGTCGGCTACCTGGAGCTAGATACCCAAAGTAAAAGAGGGACTTACCTGGGAGATGGCAGCACTGTGTGCCTAAAAATGAAGACAGGACAACTGGCTGCAACTGATGGCTGAAGACCACACAAGACCGCTGAGGGCCCGGAACTTTTATGAGATAATGGGCGCCCAGGACCCTGTTCGAACACCAAAACCCCCGTGCCTGAATGTCAGCCCAAGACATATTCCCAAAAACAGCAGCAAGAGCCACAAACTTCTGAACTTCATGGGTACGAGGGAAGACTGCAGGCTGGCTAGACTTTATAACCCTGCGGACGATCTGAAAGACCCAAGCCCTGGAACAGGGAACGAGGGAAATCGAATCAGCCCAAAGCGCGTCCCCGGACACAAAACTTGAGGTACGCAGATAATGGTGTAAAGTCGCAACCGGACACAAAACATGATGCACCCCCGGCCTGACCAACCAAGCATCAATAATCCATGGACCCCTCCGGAAGCCCGCCATGTTATTCTTCGCCAGAAAAGCAAACGAACAAAACGTCCACCATGACCAAATTAGTAGAAACCTCTATGCGGAAGAGCATGAAGGTCACCTACCCGACCCCCTGAGACCAATGCCAATAGAAAAAGAGTTTTGGAAAAACAATCTTGAACCAAAGGGGCCACCAAAAACCAAGAAGAAAGAGAGCACCCTGTCCAAGGACAAGGACGGCTCAGGCGGTGCTTACGGAACGAGGCAGAAGTGACATCCACCCCGAAAGCAAGCCAAAGCGGCTCTGTAAGCACCACATGATATGTGGCGACAGTATTTGGCATCAAATGACGGTCCTCAAAAAGACAAGAGAGAAAGGACAAGACAATTCCATCAGAAATAGAAGACAACCTATGTTGCCTTCTGTACTTCCTGTCACCGACAATGGAATATTATACTAGACACACCTCCTGCATTGACATTACACCCAATCTTCTTGCATGTAAACATTGTAACTGTGGGATCAAATGGTACTGGTAAAGAAAGAGAAAGTAAAAGGTAAAAAGAAAGGCAGGAAACTTCATACCGTCGCCGAGACCAAGCTTGCAGATGGGACACCAACGAAGCCACCCCAATCGCTCTATAAGTGGTGATAGACCCGCATCGAAAAGACCAGACATGAAGAGCAGAGGAGCAGACCAAACCAGCCACATACTGGACCGGTCCAATCTGCTGAAAGAGGCGGAGCCGAGGAAAACATCTCGGGTTCGGACACCGAACAAGCAGCGCCTGGAAATAAGGCTAAGCCTGGCACCAAGGGTCACCTTGGCCTATTCTCCCCTGGTAAGTCCAAATGAGCCAGGACTCTAAGCAACAGCTGAACTGGGGAGAAGAGGTACAGGTAACCCCACCTCAACTAGTCCTGCCAAAAGGCATCCACCATGATGGTGCTGCAGTCGGGAAATGGCATCACATATATCACGACATGCCGAGACTACGCCGACGCGAAAAGGTCCACCTCCGGGGGCCCATACGTCTGGCAGAGCCAACCGAATGAGTCTGTGTCAACCATTCATTCTGTGGACAGGGGAATGAACCGAGACAGGTCGTCTGCCAGGACGTTGGACACTCCCTGAATATGAACCGCACATAGAGCCAAACCTTGAGAATCCAGCAGACGAGTCACTCGAAGCGACCAGCCTCAAAGAGCGAAGGACCGAAGGGAACCCCCGCGGTTCAGACAATGAACCACCAGAGAGCAGTCCGAATGGAGCTGGATCATGGAACTTCAAGCAATCCAAACCCTCCAAAGTGACAGCCAAAGTGACAGCCAAACCGTCATGAACTCCCGGACCGAGCTGCGAGCCTGACAGAAGAACGAACCCCACCGCCCCTAGCCGGCCTGGTAAGCACTGGTCACAAAGCCACAGCTGAGAGACAAGGCATCCGTGAACACATCAAGCGAGGGCTCGGGAAGGCACCAAGTCATTGAATCCCGAAAAACCCAAAGAGGAAGCCGGCGATGCAGCCGGCTTCCTCTTTGTCTTGCACCTTTGTCTTCTTTAAATCTAGCACCTCGCAAACACACGAGGTGCTAGATTTAAACCAAAGAGAAGGCAACGGAAGCAGCAAGCCTGACATCCCACCACGAAACCTAAACAGACACTGAACCTCGGATGAATAGGAATGTGCCAATATGCATCCCTGAGGTCCAGGGACACAATCCAGGCTCCCGGCCCCAACAGAAGACAGACCCGAGACAGAGTGGTGTTACAGGGGGTGGGCTGGGGAGAAGTTAGTCTGAATCGCGTGATTTAGTAGAATCTGTCGGTCCCCAAGATGAGGATCACACCATGCCCACTGCCACAGGTAGTGGGCATGGTGTGGTCCTGCATGCTGCAGGTACTGCATGTACCTGTACATGCATGAGTACTGCATGGTACTCCCTTACATCTGGGTGCCACTGATTGCCCTGGAAGCCCTTCAGTCAAACCACAGGTGTAACTGCTTTTAGTGATTCCAGCCTTGTCCCACGGAAGAGTGAAGGAAGACTCGGTATTTACCCTCAAGAGGTCGCTTCATGCTGCTACAGCACTTCCTCCGAGTCTTGTACTTCGCCGTAACAAAGGGGTCACAGGTCCCTTGTCCACACCTGTGCCACTCGACTACTCACAAGGTCGCCAGCTGGGTTTATAACTCTGCACCCCAGCAGTGCAGTTCAGTGGTTAAACTCTATTTATAAACTCCCTAATACTGTTTATATTATGGTGCAATAATATCACTTAATAATGCTCAGAGAGAAATGGAGGGCGCACCGTGCTGCTCCGAGTTTATTGTGAAATTCCCCCGGTGCGCATGAAATAAAGTGTTCCCAAAAAATTCTTTTTTCTTCGTAAAATGATAAATTCCCTTCCCTGAACATGTCTATGTAAAAATAAATACCAAATTCCACTTACTTTGGCTGTGGGGACGTGGACATGGTGCGCTGTGACGTCATCAGGGCCTAGTCACCTGTGGGTGAATCGCCCAGACACGGTCGTGCGGGCCATTCAAGCATCAGGTATTGCCACAAATATATTTTCAATTATTTGTTTTATGTATTTCCAATGCGGTATTATTTGTTTTTTTTTTATCGTATATGATGCATATCTGTGTCCTTTACAATATGTATACAGTAGAACGTTCATAATGTTCCCTGGAACTGTGATACATGTGTTCACAATAAATGTTTATTGATGCAATATTACCTGTTAAAAATTCACTAAAATTGCATATGTACATGTTTCACATACTATTTACACAGTAACACACTGTATTACACACTCAGTACTTCGGAAGCGAGTAATAATCAACGAAGTAGCCCATTGTTCACAGCGCGACTTCGCTCTCAGTGCACCAAGTACAGATAAATTTTCACTTCCTGTTTCTTCATTCTGTGTGCTTGCAAATAACGCACTCACGTACACCCTTGGCTTGTACTTGTAGGTTGTATGTAGCTAAGCTTGTAAAGCATAAGATAGTATTGAAAAGATTATAGGAGAAAAGATGAATTTATAAGGTAGTCTTGAAAAGATCGCTTTGAATGGTCCCACACAGGAAGAGATTCAGCTTACCTCAAGCGTGTCCGTCAGTCAGAGAGAGATTCAGCGTGGCTCAAAGTGTGTCCGTCAGTTAGGAAGAGATTCAGGTATTCTTGAAAATATCTATGGAAAACACCACCATGGAAGTTGCTAACACTGTTCATCTATGCTATTTGTATCAGATGCATCATCACTGAATGCAGAAAATGATTCATCTATGTATCATCTAAATAAATTGTAGATAGCATAGGATTGCAAGGGTGACTCTCAGAGCTACAAATGGAGACGCTCACTGTATCGTTCTCATAGGTGCAATGTCATGTGCATCCGACCTTTGTATTAGGTCCTTATTGCACCTAGCTTTCCAATATTATGACCCTTATGTTCTTCAAACAGTAAGGTTTAAATTTCACCGACAGAGCATTATCTTTCAACACCGTGTCGGACAAGTGTTTGGAAGCCAGTGGTGCGTGACAACGCATGGTTGCTCATTCAGCACTAACCCAGCCAGCAGCCCTAGGGCATTCTGGGAATTTTTTCCAAGATGGCTGCCTCTCACTGGCGGTCCTAAGAATCCATTTCATACACAACCAATCTCGTACACATTTAGAATTGGTTACGAAAAATCAAAATGAGTTTTCTCGGTTGGCGCAGTTTCCCGCCAACCGAGTATTCTCGGTTGGCGGAAACTGCGTGGTTAACTTAAGTGGTTAAGTGGAAACTTAAGTGGTTAAGCATGTCAGTAAAATGATATGAAATTTACTATATGAAAACTACAATAAGCATGTAAAGAAATAAACACACTGGAATATATACATCCATGTATAAATGGATGAACTGGAGAATGTTGGCAGCTCTCCTCTCGCCGCCTCTGGCAACTCTGACAGCTGGGCAAATTTAAATGGGGACTCGCACCCTCTCGAGGGAGGGCGGCTTTGTCAACGCCATCCACTCCTGTATCAACTGCCACACATGATCCCACGCTATCTTCTCCAAACAGTAAAAAAATACTGGCCGACCTACAGCCTACTCTAATACCAATATAATAAGATATACAGTACTAATGATATAAATATATACCGGCCTATCTAGCCTAGTCATCAAGGGGTATTGGGAGGGAAATAATGATCTACCTTAATCACTCCTGTTCACGACACCTGTCCTCCGATGGTAGAAGGTACATGTACACAGTTCCCAGGTCGCTCCTTGGCGTTCTGGTAGCGTGTTACAGGTCCTCAGGTGTCGTGGAGAAATCGCGTCTTCGCCGTACCAATCCCCTGGGTTCTGATTTTCCAAACTGGTCCAACCAGTGGTCATTGAGCATGTCACTGTACACACACTTGCTCCTTCAACGAGATATTTTCTCCTGGATCCGGAAACAGTGTCTTTCCTCCAGAATCTCAGTAGATGTGACCCAGTCACTGCAGCACATGTAGTACCAGGGTGGACTCACAGGTGCCAGACTTGCCCTCCTCCTCCTTGCCCTCCGAGCCGGTTGGCTGAGTGGACAGCACGCTGGACTTGTGATCCTGTTGTCCTGGGTTCGATCCCAGGCGCTGGCGAGAAACAATGGGCAGAGTGTCTTTCACCCTATGCCCTGTTACCTAACAGTAAAATAGGTACCTTGGTGTTAGTCAGCTGTCACGGGCTGCTTCCTGGGGGTGGAGGCCTGGTCGAGAACCGGCCGCGGGGACACTAAAAAGCCCGAAATCATCTCAAGATATGACGGAAGGTGAGTGGCAACTCCGGAGGT
>WNGS01164437.1:40893305-40911068 GCA_020271785.1 Procambarus virginalis | reverse complement strand
TGGCCTGACTATATATAATTTATTCAGACTAAACAGAATCAGTCATCACATCTTTGGCTCACAATCAAGGAACCCGGGTTCAATCACTAGACAGAATGGTTGAGCACATTTTCATTCACCTGATGCTTCTGTTCATCAACAGTAAAATTGACACCTGGGAGTTAACCAGTTGTCCAAGTGCGTCATTGAGAAGGTCAGTAGCTGACCTAGGGAGGGCCTTGAGTACCTTAAGTACTTCCAGTCCCTGACAATGGAATATTATACTAAAGAGACCTCCTGCATTGATATTACACCCAATCTTCTTGCATGTAAACATTGTAACTGTGGGATCAAATTGTATTGGGTCCCTAGTCAATAAAACCAGAGTTGAACGAAATGAAACGCCATTTTCTGGGTGAGCCCCGGAGGTTCCCTGGAGCTATCGGACTGATATTAGCTTTATTAGTCTGGGGCTTCAGTCATACGAAGTTCTTATGCCTACCAGGAACCACAAGCCAGAACCTGGTTCCCTCAGGGAGGTGCAGGGAGCAATAGCCTATGGAAACTCCACTCCTTGAGAGTATATTCATGTATGCCATCGACCGGATTAGGCACCGGAAAGATAAGTGCCCCAAAACAGATCCCAACTGGATGAAAATTGCAATGCGAGACCGAACAGAGCACAAGAACTTCCCTCAAGAAAAATAAGGTAACAAGCAAATCATCATCAAACCACCACACTCATTTTCCCCACTTCCCCCCCCCCCCTTTCCAGGAGAGGAAATGGGAGGCCCCGCCCACCCAAGCCAGCAGCCTGCTCACCAGTTCGGAGACCGAGTAAACAGAAGACAAAACTGCCGACCAGAGGGAGGGAGGGTGCCAGGGGGCCTCCAGGGATCACCCGGTAAATAGTGTTTCATTACGTTGACCGCCGGTTTTCTGAAGGGAACCCTGTCGGCTACCTGGAGCTAGATACCCAAAGTAAAAGAGGGACTTACCTGGGAGACGGCAGCACTGTGTGCCTAAAAATGAAGACAGGACAACTGGCTGCAATTGATGGCTGAAGACCACACAAGACCGCTGAGGGCCCGGAACGTTTATGAGATAATGGGCGCACAGGACCCTGTTCGAACACCAAAACCCCGTGCCTGAATGTCAGCCCAAGACATATTCCCAAAAACAGCAGCAAGAGCCACAAACTTCTGAACTTCATGGGTACGAGGGAAGACTGCAGGCTGGCTAGACTTTATAACCCTGCGGACGATCTGAAAGACCCAAGCCCTGGAACAGGGAACGAGGGAAATCGAATCAGCCCAAAGCGCGTCCCCGGACACAAAACTCGAGGTACGCAGATAATGGTGTAAAGTCGCAACCGGACACAAAACATGATGCACCCCCGGCCTGACCAACCAAGCATCAATAATCCATGGACCCCTCCGGAAGCCCGCCATGTTATTCTTCGCCAGAAAAGCAAACGAACAAAACGTCCACCATGACCAAATTAGTAGAAACCTCTATGCGGAAGAGCATGAAGGTCACCTACCCGACCCCCTGAGACCAATGCCAATAGAAAAAGAGTTTTGGAAAAACAATCTTGAACCAAAGGAGCCACCAAAAACCAAGAAGAAAGAGAGCACCCTGTCCAAGGACAAGGACGGCTCAGGCGGTGCTTACGGAACGAGGCAGAAGTGACATCCACCCCGAAAGCAAGCCAAAGCGGCTCTGTAAGCACCACATGATATGTGGCGACAGTATTTGGCATCAAATGACGGTCCTCAAAAAGACAAGAGAGAAAGGACAAGACAATTCCATCAGAAATAGAAGACAACCTATGTTGCCTTCTGTACTTCCTGTCACCGACAATGGAATATTATACTAGACACACCTCCTGCATTGACATTACACCCAATCTTCTTGCATGTAAACATTGTAACTGTGGGATCAAATGGTACTGGTAAAGAAAGAGAAAGTAAAAGGTAAAAAGAAAGGCAGGAAACTTCATACCGTCGCCGAGACCAAGCTTGCAGGTGGGACACCAACGAAGCCACCCCAATCGCTCTATAAGTGGTGATAGACCCGCATCAAAAAGACCAAACACGAAGAGCAGAGGAGCAGACCAAACCAGCCACATACTGGACCGGTCCAATCTGCTGAAAGAGGCGGAGCCGAGGAAAACATCTCGGGTTCGGACACCGAACAAGCAGCGCCTGGAAATAAGGCTAAGCCTGGCACCAAGGGTCACCTTGGCCTATTCTCCCCTGGTAAGTCCAAATGAGCCAGGACTCTAAGCAACAGCTGAACTGGGGAGAAGAGGTACAGGTAACCCCACCTCAACTAGTCCTGCCAAAAGGCATCCACCATGATGGTGCTGCAGTCGGGAAATGGCATCACATATATCACGACATGCCGAGACTACGCCGACGCGAAAAGGTCCACCTCCGGGGGCCCGTACGTCTGGCAGAGCCAACCGAATGAGTCTGTGTCAACCATCCATTCTGTGGACAGGGGAATGAACCGAGACAGGTCGTCTGCCAGGATGTTGGACACTCCCTGAATATGAACCGCAAATAGAGCCAAACCTTGAGAATCCAGCAGACGAGTCACTCGAAGCGACCAGCCTCAAAGAGCGAAGGACCGAAGGGAACCCCCGCGGTTCAGACAATGAACCACCAGAGAGCAGTCCGAATGGAGCTGGATCATGGAACTTCAAGCAATCCAAACCCTCCAAAGTGACAGCCAAAGTGACAGCCAAAGTGACAGCCAAACCGTCACGAACTCCCGCACCGAGCTGCGAGCCTGACAGAAGAACGAACCCCACCGCCCCTAGCCGGCCTGGTAAGCACTGGTCACAAAGCCACAGCTGAGAGACAAGGCATCCGTGAACACATCAAGCGAGGGCTCGGGAAGGCACCAAGTCATTGAATCCCGAAAAACCCAAAGAGGAAGCCGGCGATGCAGCCGGCTTCCTCTTTGTCTAGCACCTTTGTCTTCTTTAAATCTAGCACCTCGCAAACACACGAGGTGCTAGATTTAAACCAAAGAGAAGGCAACGGAAGCAGCAAGCCTGACATCCCACCACGAAACCTAACCAGACACTGAACCTCGGATGAATAGGAATGTGCCAATATGCATCCCTGAGGTCCAGGGACACAATCCAGGCTCCCGGCCCCAACAGAAGGCAGACCCGAGACAGAGTGGTGTTACAGGGGGTGGGCTGGGGAGAAGTTAGTCTGAATCGCGTGATTTAGTAGAATCTGTTGGTCCCCAAGATGAGGATCACACCATGCCCACTGCCACAGGTAGTGGGCATGGTGTGGTCCTGTATGCTGCAGGTACTGCATGTACCTGTACATGCATGGTACTCCCAGCACAGCCCCCAGACAGAACCCCCAGTGAAAGGGCCAAAACAGACCGAAAACCGCGGGACAAGGTGTGGGAGCAAGCATAAACAGACAGGGACACTGAGCCCAAACCTAGCGCCCAGATCCAAAACAGACAGAAAACGGAAAACCTGGTGTAAAACCCAACACCCAAACGTTCCCAGAGGAACAGAAGATGGGCAGAAAACACCAGGAAAAACAAATTATTGACAACAGGAGAATAAAACCCCTGAAAGAGGTGAAAAACTCACCTAAGACGCTGGCTCGAACACCCAGGTGCACATAATCAAACCACCGCACCGCCCTGGTGGCAACGCCAGGAAACCGGCAGCAGAAAGTGGCCACTAGAACAGGGTGCCGTAACCGATGCAAAAGATACGAAAAAACACCAGCAAAAGTGGGAAGAAAGCAGACTGGATGGACAAAAAACTCCGCACAGAAGCAGAAAACACAGGCAGGGGCAAACAGCCCCAGAACTGCTAGCAGGCATCCCCCACAGCCCCGGGAACGCACAAAAGAGACCCCGGGGCAGAGCCGTCCTCCAAGCCCTTCGCCCTTAAAGAAAAGGAAGAGTCCATGGGAAAGGCAGCAAGAAAGGGCAGCTGGTAAGACCCAGAAGCCTTGGCAGGAGGAACAGGCTCGAAAATCTGTCCGAGTGGGAAACCAACCTAGCTCGTTGCAGCAACCTAACCTAGCTTGCAACACAGATGCCGCCTGTACTCCGAACAGTAATAACATCAGGAGAGTATTAGAGAACAAGCAGAGAATACCTCTCCGGGTCAAGGTGTCAGTGACCCAACAGGCAACATGACAGAGGTAAAGTGGCGACTGTCACCCAGAGACAATGTGACAGCAACCAACGAACCCGCACAAGACGGGTTGGAACCCGGAAGACACATTCAATGGTCCACCGAGCCCCGACAGGGTTTTCCATGGCCTGTGGGGTAACAACTACGGGAAGCCCAGGCAAGGAGCTGCTAACCGGTTAAAACCCAAAACTTTCAAGGCGGTAGAGGACAGAACTGAAAACCCCTGCAATGTGTACAATCACGGGGGCCTAGCAGAGTAGCAGAGGGCCACCAAATACTACCAGTGCAACTATAGTCACACTAGGCAAACCCTAACCAGGCAATGAATATAAAAACAAAAGAAAACCCCCGCAAAAGTACACCATCCCCAGAGGCAACAGGAACTGGTCGCCGCTTAGGTGGCAGGTCGCGCAACACCTTGACACCCTAACCAGCACAATACCAGTCCCTACCCAAGGCCAAACAAGGGCCCCAAATCCCAGCTGGCCCAAGGGCGAGGCAAATGCCAAGGAGCAGCTAGAACTCTACGGGAATGTTTCCTGAACTTCCAGGGAAGATAACTCTGTCACGCAGGGGCAGTACTCACAGCAGTGAACGCCACGAAAGGCAAACACTGCCTAAGAAACTGAGGCCAGAGAAGCATCTGTCATGGCTGACATTAGCTTATTGAACTGATGCTAGGCAGCAGTCGCGGTGAGGTCCAGGAGTCCCCCTCCCCCTCTCGAGGCGGGGAGGGCAGCGCGGACGATCGGCGCGGGCAGTAAAGTGTGATGTTTGCTCGTTCCTTGGGATTGTAGGGAGTTTCTACCTCTCTGTTCGTTTTTTTTTAATTTGTTTTGTGACGATAATCTCTTCCAGAGATTTAGCCTGCTCCTTCTGCTAGAATCACGTTCAACACAATATTCAAGATACGTTATTCAGTGGCTTAAAGTATATATCAAGCCAGCCACGCACCTGCCAACTCCCTCCTCCCCCCACTCCTGCACACCTGGTCGGCCCGCCAACTGCTACTCCCAGCCAAACTACCGACTTGCGGCCGTCCTGCATTCTCATTGGCCGTTAACAACACACCACTCCAGCTCCACGCCAATCACATTCCTCGCAAGCCAATGTCAGGACCGCCAGCAGTTCTCCAGTCATAATATATCTAGTGCTCTTGCTGTGAACACCTACTTGACCCACCTTGTGTGATCAAATAGAGGTTGATAGCTTGCGCATATATTCCCAGCACCATTTATCTTTGTATTCCTGTTAACGTAACAATTCCCCCTTTTCAGTTCGTTATATATATTTTTACATGTTTTACTTTTACATTATTTTAAAGCCAAGGAATTGTCTTTATTTTATTTGTTTTCTAGATTAAGTAAAGTGCATTTTTTATGTTTTGTGTTTTCGTGTATCTTACCTTACCTTACCACAGATTATCAGACAAGCAGTCACTTTTTTTTTCCTTTTTTTTTTAACTTACATGTATGTGGCCCAGCATTGACATCTGCTATTTGGAAGACTGCCGACCACCATTTCCAACACGTTACCGTCACAGTTTCTTACCATGTGGGGTTTGTTTTGCTATGCCTACCTTTCTGGGTGCCTAACCCGGTCGATAGCAGATAAGGAAAACCCTAACCACAAGGGGGTTTCCAGGGCCATTGCTCCCTGAAACCTATCTGAAGAGGCCAGGTTCTGGCGCTGGTCCCTGGTAGGTCTAAACTCCTTAGCTAATGTCCCAGTCTAATATAACACACATTAGCCCGATAAGCTCCAGGGAGTCGTAGGGGCTCCCAAAGAAATTTAATTGTACTTATCAATGATGTAAATGAACCAACAATATGAGCGATGACGTCACACCTGAATGCTCGCTCATGCAAGGTGCGTCCCGGAGCGGACGTGCGCAGTCTTCAAGCACCCAGAGTTACCACGAATTTATCTTCACGCCATTATTTACAGTGTCTAGGCGTATTTTATCAATTTTTTCACTAATTGTGTTGCATATAATGTTACTTGACGTTCAATGATAATTGAACTTGCATACATTGAGTATACACATGCGCACACAAATGTTTTCAATTACGCCATATAATATATATTCATATTTTTTATTATTATATTTACACACATCCATGCACTATTTACAAGTTTTTGCACATTATTGCACATTTAGAAGTCTTGGAGACAGCAGTAGTCAATGAAGCAGTTGACAGCACAATGGGACTGCCCATACTTCACACCATGTTTGCACCAGTTTACGTCTCTCTCTCTTTTTTTGTTCTACAAACTAAGCAATCACGTTGGCCTATTGCATGCTTTCCAGCTGGTGGCAAATGTTTTAGTTTGTGTGCTTGAAAGCCCTCCATGTGAGTGAGCCTGGGTGTAGCAGCATGCTGCAACACTGGGTACATGATAGGTCTTTGTATGGCAGGAATATCTTTGCCAAATTTTGTTAATAACTGTGTCAGAAGTGTAAAACCAAACGAACGGAAACTTGGTTTACGTTCAGTTTTCACCAGATACAGCAGCATGTTCAGCATGCCTATGTCAACAAGATGAAAAAACACTTTTCGTCCACTTCAATGTTTACCTAACACACTCGACAGTGTCCACCATCATGTCAGATTTATCAATCAAACGCATGTTGATATTATAGTCAAGAACACAATCTGGCTTATATACTGGTTGTTGTGTTACTCGGTTCATCTTGCCACTGTTCACCATTGTACCATGATGAATGGTTGTCAGCAAGTTCACTTCTTTCTTGTCTTTCCGCCCAACAGAGTATTTTAATCACCTTTTCTTCACTGGTAGTCACTAACTTCAAGATTATTGTCAAACACTGGCATTTCCCTTCTTCTTGGCTTTACTGTGCCAACCACTCCAGTTCAATTTTCAATCAAAAACCTAACTAGCATGCAACTTGTATAGTAATTATCTGTGTATAAAATGTGGCTCTTGGTCATCCATGGTGCCATCAGTGACTTCACCACACTACCTGAGAAATCATGTTGGTTGTTACTAGGAATGTCTACATTGCACCTGACAGCTGGGTGGACAGCACTTTGGATTCGTAGTCCTGAGGTTCCGGGTTCGATCCCCGGTGGAGGCAGAGACAAATGGGCAAAATGTTTCTTTCACCCTGATGCCTCTGTTACCCTAGCAGTAAATAGGTACCTGGGAGTTAGACAGCTGCTACAGGCCGCTTCTTGGGGGTAGGTAACAAAAAGGAGGCTTGGTCGAGGACCGGACCGCGGGGACGCTAAGCCCCTAAATCGTCTCAAGATAACCTCAAGATAGATCGCTAGCAGAATACAGAATCATGTGTAACATATATCCTATTTCACAAAAGGCTGTTACAAAAGTTGGCGCAACAGGAAGGAGTAAAATGTAAGGTGCTTAAATGGATAAGGGAGTATCTAAGCATTAGGAAACAGCGAGTAACGGTGAGGGGGGAGACATCAGAGTGGCGAGATGTCACCAGCGGGGTTCCACAGGGCTCTGTACTTCGACCCATCCTGTTTCTATTATATGTAAACGACCTTCCGTATAGAAGGCCGTATAGACACATTCCTCTCGATGTTTGCTGATGATGCAAAAATTATGAGAAGAATCAAAACAGATGAAGATAAACAGAGACTACAAGACGACCTGGACAAACGGGTGGAATGGTCTAAAAAATGGCTACTAAAGTTCAATTTAGAAGTGTAAAGTAATGAAATTAGGCGAAGGTAATAGAAGGCTGAATACAATGTACCATCTGGGAGGTGATATCCTGCAAGAGTCAAATAGAGAGAAAGATCTGGGGGTTGATATCACACCGAACCTGTCTCCAGAGGCCAACATCAAAAAGATATCATCAGCGGCATATGCTAGACTGGCCAATATAAGAACTGCCTTTAGAAACTTGTGTAAGGAATCGTTCAGGACTCTGTATACCACCTAAGTAAGACCAATCCTGGAGTATGCAGCTCCAGCCTGGAGTCCATACCTAGTTAAACACAAGACGAAGTTAGAGAAGATTCAGAGGTACGCCACCAGACTGGTCCCGGAACTGAGAGGTATGAGCTACGAGGAAAGACTAAGGGAGCTGAACCTTACATCCCTGGAAAACAGAAGAGTCAGGGGAGACATGATAACCACCTACAAAATTCTCAGGGAAATTAACAGGGTGTACAAAGACAAACTCTAACACGGATGGAACACGAACAAGGGGACACTGGTGGAAACTTGATACTCAGTTGAGCCACAGAGACATTAGAAAGAATTTTTTCAGTGGCAGGGTAGTTAACAAATGGAATGCATTAAGTAGTGTTGTGGTGGAGGCTGACTCCATACACAGTTTCAAATGTAGATATGATGAGCCCAATAGGATCAGGAATCTGTACACCAGTTGATTGACAGGTGAGAGGCGGGACCAAAGAGCCAGAGCTCAACCCCTGCAAACACAACTAGGCGAGTACAACTAGGTGAGTACAGCCACAAAGAACAAAGAATTTAAATCCAAATCTGTTGCATTTGAAGGGAATTTACTGTAATCTGCGATTATCCGGGATTCAAACATCCAGAAAACGCCCTTATACAGCCAAAATCGTGATCGGATAAAGTTATCACAATATCGGGTCAAAATGGCCACAGGAACCGGATAAAAACTGGTATGGCCGGATGAAAATTCGGCCATACCATATTAATCCCATCTGCCTGTGGCTCTAGACGCATGGTGGAGGAGGGGGTGGGGTGGGTGGGAGGGTGGTGTTGGGAGGGACCACCTGGGTACAGGAATTACCATTAATTTTAGAACAATTAATCATAGCAAAAAAATGAAATAAGTACTAGTAATTATGTAATAACAAATAAATAAGTTTCCTCCAAGCAATGTGCACAGGCTGAAGTTTCCTTAAACTTCAGTTTAAGGAAACTTCCTTAAAAAAGTTTAAGGAGTTTTTTCCTCCTGGCAGCCTACGTAACGTGCTATAGCTGCCCCAAATGGATCTGTCCAACACTGGTCAACCCATGTGCTCCCGTCCTTTGTGTTATACCACAGTGCTGTGCCATTAGTGAAATATTTTTTAAATAACTTTTTTATTTTCCCAGTAACTTTAAACATTTTTGGCCAAGACTATGTCTGGTAGCAGCATCAATCGTTCTGGAGGTGTTAAGAGGAAGAAGGTTGTCCTAGCAATTAAAGACAAGTTACGTGTTGTTCAACCAGTGAGGCGTTTCAGGCAGCCAAGCGCCTTCAACAAGTGAGGCGCAAGCAAGCCTTCAACAAGTGAGGCGCAAGCAAGCGCCTTCAACAAGTGAGGCGCAAGCAAGCGCCTTCAACAAGTGAGGCGCAAGCAAGCGCCTTCAACAAGTGAGGCGCAAGCAAGCGCCTTCAACAAGTGAGGCGCAAGCAAGCGCCTTCAACAAGTGAGGCGCAAGCAAGCGCCTTCAACAAGTGAGGCGCAAGCAAGCGCCTTCAACAAGTGAGGCGCAAGCAAGCGCCTTCAACAAGTGAGGCGCAAGCAAGCGCCTTCAACAAGTGAGGCGCAAGCAAGCGCCTTCAACAAGTGAGGCGCAAGCAAGCGCCTTCAACAAGTGAGGCGCAAGCAAGCGCCTTCAACAAGTGAGGCGCAAGCAAGCGCCTTCAACAAGTGAGGCGCAAGCAAGCGCCTTCAACAAGTGAGGCGCAAGCAAGCGCCTTCAACAAGTGAGGCGCAAGCAAGCGCCTTCAACAAGTGAGGCGCAAGCAAGCGCCTTCAACAAGTGAGCCGCAAGCAAGCGCCTTCAACAAGTGAGGCACAAGGCAAGCGCCTTCAACAAGTGAGCCGCAAGCAAGCGCCTTCAACAAGTGAGCCGCAAGCAAGCGCCTTCAACAAGTGAGGCACAAGCCAAGCGCCTTCAACAAGTGAGGCGTAAGCCAAGCGCCTTCAACAAGTGAGGCGTAAGCCAAGCGCCTTCAACAAGTGAGGCGTAAGCCAAGCGCCTTCAACAAGTGAGGCGCAAGCCAAGCGCCTTCAACAAGTGAGGCGTAAGCCAAGCGCCTTCAACAAGTGAGGCGTCACAGGCAAGCCAAGCGCCTTCAACAAGTGAGGCGCCACAGGCAAGCCAAGCGCCTTCAACAAGTGAGGCGCCACAGGTAAGCCAAGCACCTTCAACAAGTGAGGCGCAAGCAAGCGCATTCAACAAGTTGAGGCGTCACAGGCAAGCCAAATGCCTTCAACAAGTGAGGCTTCAGAGGCAAGCCAAGCGCCTTCAACAAGTGAGGCGCAAGCAAGTGCCTTTAACAAGTGAGGCATCACAGGCAAGCCAAGCGCCTTCAACAAGTGAGGCACATGCAAGCGCCTTCAACAAGTGAGGCCTTGCAGGCAACCCAAATGCCTTCAACCAGTGAGGCTTCAGCAGCTGGCAGTCAAAACTAACTTTGCTTAATGAACTGTACAGTAATTTTAAGTGTTAATTTTAGTGTTGTGTTAGTATAGGTTACGTAAATTGTTAAGAATTCTTAACTTCAAGATGTGTGGCATCAATCAAGAAGACGAACACCAACAAGGTAAGTTGAGGTTTCTAGTTGAATATTTAATAATTATATGTGGCAAAGCAATTCAAATTATGTTGTTTGTAGTATAAAAATTGTTGGAAATGGTCACTTTTGGACTCGTAGGTAAAAAAGTACCATTATCCGAAAAATATGATAATCCGGCTGGGGTTCCTTCCCATATAGTCCAGATGATCGAGTGGAGACAGCTGCTTGAACCCAACACGTCCTTTGAAAAGCACAAGGGATTTTGTAATCACCAGCTTCTGTGCTGGTACGTAGAAACCTCTGCATTTTCCAATCACGTCATTCATAATGTGCCTGACTCTCCAAAGTCTCTGTCCGGTCTTCATTACTTGCAAAATGAAGACACCTGAGGAGTATCTGAAACCTGTCTCGGGACATGTATTTCCCGAACAAAGGTGTTGGAACAGTCTGGACTTAGCTCCAATAATCCGTGATAGTGTGTTTTACACAATGTTTCATCAACATACAAAGTGCCAAAAATACATACATTTCACCTACAGTAGTGTTTTTCCAACGCTTAATCGTGAATATTCTGTTATCTCTTTTTCCAATGAGATGAGCCGCATGTAGGTTCGTTTGGAGTACAATATATTCCATGAGTGGCTCATCATAAAATGGTGTAAAATAATAAATTTCACACATGTCCTCACCAGTATCAGGGGAAAGGTTTGTAATCCCAATGTCTTTATTGCCAAGGGCAGAAATTAGAGAAATAAAATCGTCACCATCACTCCACACAAGTACACCTCGTGTCCTACGAGACGAAACAGCGGAACCACGACGAGGAATTGTTGCACACCATGGACCAGGAGCTGAAGCCTGTCTACGCAAAGTACGGGTGCTACGTGAACGTGAGGTAAAATCACGTGAACAAGAGGGTCTTAGTTTCTCATGTGGTGCCATGCAGTGGCACTTGGCTGGGCGAGACGCTGCTGACGCGACAAATTCTTGCCCAGTAACACTACTGGACAAAGCCCTGCAAATAAGCAAGACACCTGCCCTTGCAACTCCCTCGGCCAGCACACAATGGCAGGTTTGGCACCTCATGAAACCTAACAAGTCCCTAATCTTGATAAAGGATAAAGGTAAGGAGGGATAAAGGACGGGTAAGGAGGGAAAACAAAGTGGCATCCAGGAAGCTACGTCTCATAACATTTAACATTTTATTTTGGATAAATAGTCAAGACTTACAATAGAATGGAATTGTCAGATTTTTGTCATACCTTAAATATTTGTGTTCCTTTTTTTTTATCATCTCCAGCTTGAAGTTCCAACATATTTGCTATCACACAGACAAACGTGTCCATGGCAGGCAATGCAGCTTTATGGTCATCACGGTTTCTGGAGCCACACCACTTCATGAACCACGGAAACAAGGTATCATAATTACTGTACAGCTGAGTGGAAAATTTAGCTCCATGTATGTGAACAAGTTCTAGGGCAGCTGAAACAAAAAATCATAAATATAAGCTACTCTATCTACACAAACAGTATCTTAATATAGGAAACCACCAACTTACATAATTTTAAAATGTGCATGTCTAGCTGCAAGATAATATTACTGTACAGTACTATCATCAAATAGGAAAAGACAGCAGGAGTCAAGTTGTTACACAAAAACAATGAGGTTTAAGCCTTATATAGATGATAATAATAAATTCTTTTCACATTACAATACTGAAGTGCTGCCAGAGCACTCTGTACATATAACTTTAAATGACTTTCAGAGCTATCACATTCAGTTGTTCCTTAGGGAATAATCCTCTCTCATTCCATTGGAAAGGATCATAGACAGTGAGGAGCAGATACACATCCTACCCAGGCACAGCAGGCATTTTTTTCAAAATGTCCTGGTGTTCCGGGAACCCTGGAAAAATGCTCAAATCCTGCTCATAATGACTACTAAAAGAGTGAGTCAGTGAGTGAGTCAGTCAGTGAGTGAGTCAGTCAGTGAGTCAGTCAGTGAGTCAGTCAGTGAGTGAGTCAGTCAGTGAGTCAGTCAGTGAGTGAGTCAGTCAGTGAGTCAGTCAGTGAGTCAGTGAGTCAGTGAGTCAGTGAGTGAGTCAGTCAGTCAGTCAGTGAGTCAGTGAGTGAGTCAGTGAGTAAGTCAGTGAGTGAGTGAGTCAGTCAGTGAGTCAGTGAGTCAGTCAGTGAGTGAGTGAGTCAGTCAGTGAGTCAGTCAGTGAGTGAGTCAGTCAATGAGTGAGTGAGTCAGTGAGTGAGTCAGTCAGTCAGTCAGTCAGTGAGTCAGTCAGTCAATGAGTGAGTCAGTCAGTGAGTGAGTCAGTCAGTGAGTGAGTCAGTCAGTGAGTGAGTCAGTCAGTGAGTGAGTCAGTCAGTGAGTGAGTGAGTCAGTCAGTGAGTCAGTCAATGAGTGAGTCAGTCAGTGAGTGAGTCAGTCAGTGAGTGAGTCAGTCAGTGAGTGAGTCAGTCAGTGAGTGAGTCAGTCAGTGAGTGAGTGAGTGAGTCAGTGAGTGAGTCAGTCAGTCAGTCAGTCAGTCAGTCAGTGAGTGAGTGAGTCAGTCAGTCAGTCAGTGAGTGAGTGAGTCAGTCAGTCAGTCAGTCAGTCAGTCAGTCAGTCAGTCAGTCAGTCAGTGAGTGAGTCAGTCAGTCAGTGAGTGAGTGAGTCAGTCAGTCAGTGAGTGAGTCAGTCAGTCAGTCAGTGAGTCAGTCAGTCAGTCAGTCAGTCAGTCAGTCAGTCAGTCAGTGAGTCAGTCAGTGAGTCAGTCAGTCAGTGAGTCAGTCAGTCAGTGAGTGAGTCAGTCAGTCAGTCAGTGAGTCAGTGAGTCAGTGAGTCAGTCACTCGAAGCCCTCTTAGTTATAAGAAGCATCACTGATTGCATAGCGGCCCTGTTGCCAGTTACCCAACCAGGCTGCTTCCCCAGAATGTGACAAGGAGGCAGTACCAACAACAAAACATTCCTGCACTCAAATCCTTTCACATTCTTCCCAACTGCTTAAAATACCATCATGCAGACCAAAATTCAGTTAAGTGGAGAAGAATTATGCTGTTAATTATGCTCAAGTATACATCTATGAAAATTGTGTCTTCACTATCAACTACAGAACTTTCCCAAAGATACTTTCTGAGGGGAGCCCTGCCAGCTCCCTGAAAGTTATCAAACTGACATTTGCCATATTAGTTTGGTGCCATCCGTCCTTGGAGTTCGCGTGCCTACCAGGGAACAGAACCTGGCCCCATCAGAGAGGCGAAGAGAGCAATGGCCATATGAGCTCTCTGTATGTAGAGTTTGTCATGTCTGCCATCAATCTAGGAAAGCACCCAGAAAGGTAGGCGAACCATTACAAACCTCTAACTGGTGAAAATTGCAACCTACATCCAAACAGAGCCATAGAACTCCCCCAATAGAAAACAATGAAACAAGCAACAGGTCATCCAACTAGTGCTCCCGCATGTTAGTGCCTCCCCTCCCCCAGTGGGGACCCCAACTCAGGCGAACAAGCCGCACCACCCTCAGATCGTCAACTAATGTGTCAGGTGTCGGAGGTCCTCTCTAGCCTCAAGCTTTGTCTGGCTTTGTGTTGTGGCTTTGCTGGCTCTGTGTGTGGTGGTCAGGTGTTCCTTCTCTACTGGGCTGCATGCGCCTAAGGTTCCCTTCCCTAGATGCCCAGCAAGTATTTCTCTTGCGATTCAGGGTTACATTCCCGGGGTCATTCGGATCTCACTCCCGTTTAAGGCCTTCATTGCTTGGTGGTGTTCTCACCCAACCCGTCCTCGCAAATTCGTATAGTCAATATTGACTTATAAAAACGTGCATAGGTGATATACTAAACATAATAGTTTACCTTGAAAAGCTTCATAGAAAACACCGACCTTACCTAACCTTGTTAGTATGTTAAGATAAGCATCTTATTGCTTCGTAATACAATTATACTTAACTTACCTATAATAGGTTAAGTAACAATTGTAATTACGAAACTATACCTATACTATAATAGGTTAAGTAACAATTGTAATTACGAAACTATAAGATGCTTATCTTAACATACTAACAAGGTTAGGTAAGGTCGGTGTTTTCTATGAAGCTTTCAAGGTAAACTATTATGTTTAGTATGTCACCTATGCACGTATTTAATAAGTCAATATTGACTATACGAATTTGCGAGGACGGGTTGTCTCACCCATGGGCTTCCTGTCTTGCCAGGGTAGGGAGTTGGTTTGTGCTGGGTGGGGTGCACTGTGGCCAGTGCAGCTTGCATTCAGCGGCAGCCGAGGTTTCTCTCTTGGGACTGGTTACTCTGTGTGTGTTGCTTCAGGAGGCTTTTCCCCTGGACTCTGCCTTTTCTTCAAGGGCTGGAAGGGTCTCACAGGAGATACTCCTGCGAGACCCGGTTTACGCCTCATTAATGGATCCAGCTTTTTGAGTTCGGTTCTTCTTCCCACTATTGGGTGAATTATGAGGTTCCAGAGTCTTCCTGGCTGGCAAACTGCCCTTTCTTTTCCTTGGGAGTGTGATGTGGTTTTGCTGGACACACAGGCTAGAATGTTGCAGGACTTCTCTTCGCCCCTGCACTTTCCCATGCTGTGGGACTGAGCAGTTGCATGTTCAAATCTCCTCTCATTTGACTGCCATGGTGGCGGGTGGCCATCAAATCGGGGTCACTTGGCTTTGGTCTTGATCTTCTTAGGCCTTCTCGAGCTGTCCTTGGATTGGCTTTCAGAGGATGTGGAAGCGTTGAGCAGGGGCCTTCGGCAGGGGTTCTTGTTTCAGCTGCATTATTGAAGCTGTTAGCACCTGTACTTCAGGAAGCAGTTTCCATGTTTTTTGCCTCTCGCCTCTCGTGTCAAGCAAGCCGTCCTCGCTCTCTTTAGATTCTGCTTGGGCCCTGGCTTTTCAGTTCTCGTCTTCATTCTGTCCCCTGTTATTTCCAGAGAACTGTGGTACTCATATTTTGTCGGTGGCTTCTATCAGTTGCTGTCCTGTTTCTGATTCGTTGGTACTCGGGGGGGGGGGGGGGGCAAGCCAGTGCATCCTCCGGAGCCGCCTTCGTCTGGTCGAAGCGGTGGTTGCTCTGGTTGGCTTCATGCGTGGGTGTCGGGTGGGTGTGGTGGGTGTTGGGTGTCGCCACGCCGATCATCCGCGCAGCCCTCCTTGCCCCAAGAGGGGAAGGGGGGGGGAGCCCCGGACCTCACCGCGCCGGCTGCCTAGCATCAGTTTCGGAAAGCTAAGCTTCAACCAATGCGAAAAAATGCCAACTGGTGGGAGGGAGGGTTGCCAGGGAGCCTCCGGGGCTCACCCAGACAATGGTGTTTCATTACATTCAACGCTGGTTTTCTGTGGGGAGCCCCTATGGCTCCCTAGAGCTTCATACCCAAAGAGAAGGAAAAGAAAGGGCTGACCGGAGGCGGCCGCCACAAACTCTGCAATGCGAAGCCGAGACCACCCACCCAGCCCCCACACATTAATTATATTGTGTGGCAATTCAAACTATGTTGTTTGTGGTACGAACATTTTTGGAAATATTCACTTTTTGACTTTCGCGGTGAAGTCAGTTAATCTGGAAAACATGCTAATCTGGCAGGAGGGTCCTTCTTGTATAGTCCAGATTAGCAAACTTCTACAGAATTGTTAACGTCCCAGGCCCTCTGCGTCCTTGTGTTGCCTTGGGACGTCTGTCAAGGCCAGTTGTCTTGTCTTCGCCGTGAGACCTGTGGCGCTGCTGCCTCCCGGTTATCCTTGTCATTATTGTCTTCGATTTGAATAGAGTTAGGTTAAGGGTAGCCTGTAACTAGTGCATTGACACTATGACCTCTACTTATTGCATGGTCTGTCAGTGGTGGTTTGCAGATGTTTTTATTAGTCATGCACTACTGTGATGTCATGGGTGACAGGAAACAAGACTAACTTCCACTAAGGGTGCAAAACCAATTTTCATATGCTGCGCCAAGATCAGCTAACACACAAGTTCACTTGAATGCGAGCAAAACTTTAAATAAGGTCTACCCAATCAAGCACAGCTTTATCCAAAGAATTGTGGAGAGCAGATAATTATCAGATGATCCTAAGTCATGATATGGGTATACTCTGCACACATACATATAGAACGTGCAAGGGTAACAACTAACATATGGGAATACTCTGCACACATACATATAGAAACGTGCAAGGGTAACAACTAACATACTGGGTATACTCTGCACACATACATATAGAAACGTGCAAGGGTAACAACTAACATACGGGTATACTCTGCACACATCCATATAGAAAACGTGCAAGGGTAACAACTAACATATGGGAATACTCTGCACACATACATATAGAAACGTGCAAGGGTAACAACTAACATATGGGTATACTCTGCACACATACATATAGAAACGTGCAAGGGTAACAACTAACATATGGGTATACTCTGCACACATACATATAGAAACGTGCAAGGGTAACAACTAACATATGGGTATACTCTGCACACATACATATAGAAACGTGCAAGGGTAACAACTAACATATGGGAATACTCTGCACACATACATATAGAAACGTGCAAGGGTAACAACTAACATATGGGTATACTCTGCACACATACATATTAGAAACGTGCAAGGGTAACAACTAACATATGGGTATACTCTGCACACATACTATAGAAACGTGCAAGGGTAACAACTAACATATGGGTATACTCTGCACACATACATATAGAAACGTGCAAGGGTAACAACTAACATATGGGAATACTCTGCACACATACATATAGAAACGTGCAAGGGTAACAACTAACATATGGGTATACTCTGCACACCATACATATAGAAACGTGCAAGGGTAACAACTAACATATGGGTATACTCTGCACACATACATATAGAAACGTGCAAGGGTAACAACTAACATATGGGAATACTCTGCACACATACATATAGAAACGTGCAAGGGTAACAACTAACATATGGGAATACTCTGCACACATACATATAGAAACGTGCAAGGGTAACAACTAACATATGGGTATACTCTGCACACATACATATAGAAACGAGCAAGGAGCTAAACAACTAACATATCGGTTAAACTCCTGCACACATACAACT
>WNGS01164437.1:40868566-40893205 GCA_020271785.1 Procambarus virginalis | reverse complement strand
TGAATTGCTACTTGGACACAATACTGCCCCAAAAGAACAGTGGTACCTCCATTTATGAATTTAATTCGTTCCAAGAGAGAGGTCATAACTCAAATATTCGTAACTCTAAACAAATTTTCCCATAATAAATAATGTCAATTTAATTAATTCGTTCCACACTCCCAAAAAACAGCGTTGAATGTAATGAAACGCCATTTCTGGGTGAGCCCCGGAGGCTCCCTGGGCTTATGGGCTAATGTATGTTATATTAGACCGGGACATTAGCTAAGGAGTTCAGACCTACCAGGGACCAGCGCCAGAACCTGGCCCCTTCAGAGAGGTTTCAGGGAGCAATGGCCCTGGGAAAAACCCTTTGTGGTTGGGGTTTTCCTTATCTGCCATCGACCGGGGTTAGGCACCCAGAAAGGTAGGCATAACAAAACAAACCCCACATGGTAAGAAACTACAACAAAAAACGAACAGAGAGGTAGAAACTCCCTACAATCACAAGGAAAAAGCAAAACAAGCAACATAACAATTTACGGCCGCGCCGATCGTCCGCGCAGCCCTCCCGACCCGAGAGGGGGAGGGGGGAGCCCCGGACCTACCGCGCGGCTGCCAAGCTTCAGTCGGAAGCTAAGCGTCAACCAACGCGAAAAAAAACGCCGACCGGAGGAGGGAGGGTGTCCAGGAGCCTCCGGGGCTCACCAAGAAAATGGCGTTTCATTACATTCAACGCTGGTTTTCTGTGCTGAGCCCCTACGGTTCCCTGGAGCATCATACCCAAAGAGAAGGAAAAGAAAGGGCTAACCCGGGAGGCGGCCGCCACAAAACTCTGCAACACAAAGCCGAGACAANAATGCGTGGGTTCAAGGTCACCCACAATCTGCACATCTGGTGACTATTTAGTAGCGACAGCAGTTGATTCCCATTACCGTTACTGAAGCGAGAGCCGCCAATGTCCTTGTGTCTAGCATTGTAGTCACCAAGAATGATGGTTGGCTCTGCTTGAGCGCAGGCGGAAGATCAATATAATTTAACTTTCCTGCTGGAGCATATAGATTAAATACATTGAGGACAGAGTTGCCCACATAGATCCTCACTCCATGATACTGTTGACCGGCAGTTGTTTGTTTTGGCTGACAAAGTTGGCAGAAGTTGAGGGTAGGGATTGTTGATGTATAGAATGCAAGAGTTGCTGGATCTGAGGTTGTAAGAAACAAATGAGGGCAATTTCGGGGGTGAGGATCTTGCGGGAACTCTGCACTCCTGGAGACATACAATATCGATGTGTTCAGTTGTTACTTTGTGATGTAAATCTGAGAACCTTTTTTTGAGGGATGCAATGTTCCAGCTAAGGATGGATAACTTAGTTAATTGTGCATTTAAAGTCAGCATTATATATTGATATTATTAGTTCACTTAATATATGTTATCTATATACATATTATCTATTGCACTACGGTATAAGTCCAGGAACATTTTTAGTTTTTACCAATGTCACACATTTGTATCCAATGGTCTAGTACAATTTGTCGGTCATTTCCAGCTATAGAGTCGTTTTTAACATACTTTAGCACAACTTGGCAGTTAACCTGCGTGGAAGGGCTCCACTACACAAGGTTCAAGATCACTAGAAGTTTCCCCTGATGGGCAAGCGAACACATGTTTGGAGGGTTCAGGGGTGGAAGGGGAAGTTTGGCAGTCATTGCTTACAAGTCCCCTCATACACGTGAGCATCGTCGAAATATCGCTGGTGGATTTTTTCTCATGTTGGAGTTGCTCTTGCAGCCGCTCCGTTTGCTGCTGTGACTGCTGCTGGTGTTCCTGCAACCGGTCACGAAGGGCAACCACTGCTTGAACAGTGGAGCAACCCAAGGGCGAGGTGGTAGGGAGGCTGAGGTTGCGATCTGTCTCATTTTGATCCAGTTCCTTATCCCCCACTTCCAGTTGACTGTGGGGTCCAGCTGTGGATGGTGGTCTCACAGTAGGTGACATTATCCCAGAACCAGGAAGTGGCCACTCTACATCAGGGGAAGGCCCACAACTGGCAGAAGATGCAGCACCTGGTTCTTGTGGGGGAGCTGGGATGATGGCAGGAGTCTTCGGTCTGGCACCGGTCCCCTTGTGCACTTCATAATTATCAGGTGGTGAGTTTGGCAGCCAGCTGGAGCGAACATCACCTCCAGATGGCTCTGAACAGCGAGTGGGACTGATTGCAGCATTTGGCAACTGCTCTACATGGTGGTTTGAAGGGTATGGCGAGTGTTGTGTCAACACCTCCGGGAAACAGGTTCCTGGCACCTGACGGGCAGGCGCAGGTTGAACAGACACCTGTCGTCTGGCCCCGTGGTGCACTTGGTGCTTGGCAGATGGTGAAGTATTTGGTATCCAGCTGCTACGAACACTACGTCCTGGTGGCTCTGCACAGGAATTAGAGCCGGCAGCTGTACCTGGCAACCGTCCTCCCGGGTGGGCGGGGCCGGGCACCTGGCCGTAAGCAGCTGGTCGCTTGACACAGTCAAGGTGCCAGGCTTGAACACCGCTCCTGCCACAGTTTATGCATTTTTCACTTACTGACTGCAGTTCCTTTATGAGTTTAAAACACATCTCAGATTTATGAGGTTCACCACACACGGCACAAAAAAAGTTTTTGCTTGTGCAGTACCTGGCCACGTGACGTCCCCATCGTTGACACTTATAACACCTACGAGGGGGAGGGTTGTAGAGGGCAATGTTATAGTGCCGACCTAAAGCTGCTCTAGAGTAAATTCTGTCCGGTATAGGCGTGGCACCTTTCCATGTGGCAGCTATGAGGCCATTTCTCAGACGTTTAGAGTTTACAATATTTTCATCACAAAGATATTCAGGCTTAATGAGTTTATTAACATTGAATATGACAATGCTTACTTTTGGACGCCTAGGTGCTGCATTTTTCATTTTAATGCCTGCATACTCTGTGTTTACCAACACATTTACAAAAGTACTGTCGTTTGTAACGAAGAAGATAGTCACTTTCATCTCTAGGTAACCTAATGACCTTATCATAATGTGCCTCAGAGGCTTCACAAAACCACTGCACTTTTCTCTCTACTGTGGTTCCCAGAGGAAAATCTAGCCGTACATGTCTGGCAGCAGCCGAATTTGGTGGGTTTGATCGTGCCTTTTTGAACTGCTTACGGCGCTGACTTCTACTCATTTGCAACGTGAATCCCCCATCATCTGCACCGCCTTCTGATGTGTCGTGGGTCACCACTGAGGAGGTGGCACCATCTTTAGAAAACAATTGATGAGTGTGCGATGGGTCCACAAAGTCACTATCTGGCAACGGCGATGTGCTGCCCGGCACCTTATCCGGGGCAGTTGCCATGGCGTTAAAGACACAACACCTATATGCAGAGTATTATGGTACACTCGCTCCACAGTGAACCACAAAGCAGCACATCAACAAATGGCCTATTCACAGGGTGGAAGGGGCCGCCAACCATCAAACAAGATCAGCAGAAATAAATCGGCCAGCCTGCATATATGAGGCTCTACTATTTTCAAGGTCACAGCGCACCTTGCAGGTTGGCGCACAAAGATTTGAAGTTGGTGGCACACATGCATAAGTATCTGCTTAACAGATACTTAACACTCGACAAAAACTTGACATACACAGGCAACAAACCGTAGTACTTGAGAGCTGGCGGAGAGATGCTAACCCTATGCCTAATGCACCTTCTGTTTCAGACATAACTAACCCTGTTAAATTGTCTAGCCCCACGACACTAAAGAGTGAACCGAAGGGTAATTCGGTTAGTAATATCTCTTCTCCCCGACGTTTCTGTGGTCAATGTAAACATTCAACCCACAATATTAGCCATTGTTGGCAACTGTACCCAGAAAAAAGACCCAATGCTCTCGTTGTGACACAGGGCTTGAGGCCTTCTGAAGGGTTAGGGAATAAGACCTCCAACCCACAGTGGTTGGACCTGCTTACCCCATTCTTATCGAAAGGGAGACTACTTTTGTCTGAGGGTTCTTCCTGGAGGGACGTGGTGATCTTCCGAGACACCGTGCCATCCAGACTTTAATTTTAGAGAGTGCTTTGCAAGGTGCCAATACTCTCGACACTGGAGAGGTGGTACTGGTCGAGGGTGTCACTAGTGATACTCGAGCAGTACCCCTCCGTAAGGTTACCCTGGAATCTGATTTCCACAAGGGTATTTGTACAGTCGGAGTCACTTCGTACCTACCTTTCCCTAATGTTGATGTAATATTGGGTAATGATTTAGCCGAAGATAAGGTAGCGGACTCCAGACTGCCTGTTATGTTGCCTACCCCAAAGGTTTGCTAGGATCCACCCGCCGCAGAGGATAATGTTGTGTACCCTGCGTGCGTGGTGACTAGGTCTATGGGACTTAAATGTAAGGGCAGCCCTGTGCTTGCCAAGGTGGTAAATCCCGAGGACACGAGGGACTTTCCGAGTTTTGAAAGCCGAGTGGACCTTGCGGACACATTCATGGCCCGACTCGATGACGGGGCAGAGGACATTGTGGAGAGCCTGCCACCGCCACCTACCGAGATTCGTGAGGAGGTGGAGAACATTGTTGAGCCTCGGCCAATGGCATCTGACCAAGGCCTGGATGCCTCCTTGAGTGAGTTACAGAAAGCTGACCCCAGTCTTGCAGATTGTCATGAGGCAGCCGTCTCTATGGAGGAAATTGTAGACGCAGCAACTGGGTACTACTACAATGATCGGATTTTGATGAGGAAATGGAGACCACAGAGTGCTCCCTTGTCAAATGAGTGGAAGGTAGTCCACCAGGTTATGTTGCCGACCTGCTATAGAGAGAGAGTGTTGTCAGCTGCCCATGATGATCCTATGGGGGGACATCAAGGCATTAATATTACTTATCGCAAAATCTGCAAGTATTTTTTCTGGCCCAAGCTGAAAAGCGATGTGGCAAAATTTTGTAATGCATGTATTGCTTGTCAACTTGTTGGGAAACCAAACCAGACTCCACCTAAAGCTCCTCTAAGACCTATTGTCGTGCCGGAGGAACCATTTTCTCATGTGGTAATGGACTGTGTTGGTCCATTACCTAGAACTAAGTCTGGTAATATTTACCTAATCACGATGATGTGTATCACGACTCGTTACCCAGAGGCTTTTGCTGTAAGGAACATCCGAGCAAAGACTGTTGTTGCTCGTATGTTGCAATTTTTTTCCACTTTTGGACTGCCTCGGGTCGTGCAAACTGACAATGGTACTAACTTTAAGTCTAATACTTTTGAACAATTTTGTAAGGACCATGGAATAACTCATAAGGTTTCCAGCCCATACCATCCACAGAGTCAGGGGGTAATTGAACGGTTCCATCTAACTCTGAAGCAGATGTTGAAGACATCGTGCGAGAGTTCCCATACCTTCTGGGACGAGAACTTGCCGTATGTTTTGTTTGCTGCTAGGGAGGGGTTGCAAAGTTCACTGGGTTGTTCTCCTTTTGAGTTAGTCTTTGGCCATAAAGTTCGTGAACCCTTGCAAATGTTACAGGAGAATCTGTTAGGGAACGTAACGTTAACCCATAAGAACCCATAGGTTTATGTAACAGAACCCATAAGCACCACACCAGAAATAAATACAGTTTTGATATTCCTAGAGTACGACTTAATCAAACTAGAAATGCTTTACAAATCAAGGGACCCAAAATGTGGAATGACCTTCCCAACCATGTTAAAGACTGTGCCTCTCTCAACCAGTTTAAGAGAAAAACGAAGCTATACCTAATAAATTCCCTGTAACCTGCCTTACCCCTCTATTGTCAACCAATGTCTGTTTTTGTTTTAAATGACGCTGTTTTGTCGACCGAATTGCATTTGTGCTGCTTTTTCAGCCATGTTTCCCCCTTCTTAACTGTTTTTTTTCTCAACTCATTTTATTCCTTATGCTCAATTAGTCTTAAGCCTTAGTCATTTAAGTTTTTCATGCCCGAAACGCTTTGCGTAATAGTGGCTTTAGGCATTGTATGTACTAGCCCTATCTATAACTCCATCACTCTGTACAATCACTTTTATGTATGTACCTTACCTAAATAAACATTTTGATTTTGATTTTGATTTTGAACCGAAGGTTCGGCTTTCTTTGCGCAACACCACCAGAGACTCAAGGACTGCAAGGCTGCTGCACTAAAGTATCTTGGGAAGGCCCAAGAGAATATGAAAGAACGAAACGATGCTAAGGCTAAGTTGCGGGTATTTCAGCCTGGTGACCCTGTCCTGGTACTAAAGCCTCGACTAGGGAGCACTATGTCCCACAAGTACGAAGGCCCCTACATTGTGACAGAAAAGACTGGGGACCTCACGTACAAAGTGAGACACTCTGATAAGCGTAACCAGGTAATGCTCGTACACGTGAATCGGCTGAAGAAGTTCCAGGGCCCCAGGCCCATTGCACTAACCAATGTTTCCATTTCCAGTGAGGGAGGGGATGATTGTTCTGGGGACCCAACGACTCTCATTCTCAATAATTCTAGTTCTGTGAATGCTGTGGAGGAGGGACTGTCCCATTTGCAGATGTCCCAACGTGACGAGGTGCAGTCGTTGCTTGACGAATTCTCCAGTCTGTTCGGGGAGGTCCCGACCCAGACTGATGCCATTTACCATGATGTCAAGTTGATGGACTACACCCCCATTCGCCTTCAACCCTATCGGATGAGTCCGGAAAAGAAGGCCATCGTACATAAGGAGGTTGACTTCTTGCTCCAGCACGGCCTCGTCAGGCCGAGCCAGGGCTCTTGGTGCTCGCCCTGCCTTTTGGTCCCCAAACCAGATGGCTCCTGGCGATTATGCACCGACTACCGGCAGCTCAACAAGGTGACCATAGTGGACGCCTATCTGTTGTCACGTCTCGAGGACTGTATCGACGAAATCGGGAACGCCACCTACGTCTCGAAATTCGATCTCTCCAGGGGGTACTATCAAATCCCGCTCATTGAACGTGCTAAACAACTAACTGCGTTCGTGACACCCGAGGGTGTTTTTGAGTATCAAGTGTTACTGTTCGACTTGCGTAATGCCCCTGCCACGTTCCAGAGGCTAATGAACTCCTTGCTCGCTAATGTGCCAAATTCTCGGGCGTATTTAGATGATATTGTGCTCTTTGATAGTAATTGGGCTGACCACATAGCTAGGTTATGCCAGTTGTTCACAGTGTTGAAAAATGCAAATCTAACTTTAAATGCAAAAAAGTGTCATTTTGGCCAATTAAGGCACAGTGACGTACCTCGGTTATGAAGTGGGCCAAGGAAAAGTGTTACCTCGGCAAGATAAAATCAGTGCCATTCTGGACTATCCAGTGCTCAGGTCTAAAAAGGACATTCAACGATTTATCGGTATGTGTGCGTACTATCGACGCTTTTGTCAGAACTTTTCCAGTGTTGCCACTCCTCTCACAGACTTGTTGCGGAAGGCTGTTAAATTTAAGTGGTCATCGGACTGTGCAGAGGCATTTAAAAATTTGAAATTGATCTTAGCTTCCGCCCCAGTGCTTGCTAGTCCAAGGTTCGACCGTCCGTTTAAAATTCAAGTTGATGCGTCTGACTCGGGTGCTGGTGCAGTGTTGTTGCAAACTGGGGATGATGAAGTGGAACACACAGTATATTATTACTCTGCGAAATTTGACAAGGCGCAGCGCAATTATTCAGTGATAGAAAAAGAGGCGTTGGCGCTAGTGTTAACACGTAAAAAGTTCGAAGTCTACCTCACTGGTAATATAGTGGAAGTGTACACAGACCATAACCCACTAGTTTTCATGAATCAGATGAAGCAGAAGAATAAACGTATCCTCAGGTGGGCATTGTACCTAAAGGACTTTAATCTGTCTATTATCCACCTACCGGGCCGGCTCAACGTGATAGCTGACGCTCTGTCCCGCTTGCCTGACTAACATTCATCTGAGCCACAGGAAGCCATATACCAACTGTCATGCTTTAGTTATTTTTTTTTTGTAGGTTCTCCTGTGACATTAAATATTCCGTGTCCAATTTATTTACTTCCCTGTGTTTTTTTTTTGTATGTTTTTTCTTTCAGAGAATTCCTTTGTATTTTTTTGCAGAGAAATTGTTGTTTTGATTGATTTTCTTTTATGTCATGGATTTTCCTTTTTATTCTCTGTATACTCTTACAAAAAAAATATGACTACTATTCTAGTATATAGTCACATTTTTTTTTTCTCTGAAGGGGGGAGGAGTGTTACGACCCTGGGTTCTTTAGATGGAAACCAGAGGTCAAATTTGAGCTTAATAAACTACCTCATAGTCTTGGACGCATCGCGAGCTGCATATGTTTGTATCTTCCCTGCCAGACGTAAGACTATTTTTGTTTCTCAAAGAGAATTCAGACTCTTGAACTTGTTGTGGATTAAGTAACATATTGTTATAAGATTAACTATCCTTAGAACGAGTAAAGTAAAATACGAGGCATAGGGAAAGATGTTTTAATGTGTATAGCTGTACGATCAATTAGGCTCTTCCCGGCACCACACGAATGCGGGAGGCTGATCTGCACTGAGCTCGGCCTTCTCTCTGCTGGCGTCATGTGGACCGGAACCTCCTACCCTTCCTCTTCGTTTCTTTAATACTCTGGCTCTATTTAATACTGTTAAGAGCTCTGTGGCTCTTTAATACTGTTTCTTTAATACTATGTGTAAATACTTATCTATTCTAGATAAGTATTTACTGTGCTCATTATTTGTTTATTATCTGGCATACCCATGTTCTATGTATAGAGTAGTATACTTGGGGTGTAGTAGGTGTTTTTAAGTGTTTATCTTACTAGTTATTCTAACGGGGGTCCCATTGGAACCACGTGGTCCCCCTACCCTAAGCTGACTCTAACTTCAAGTGATTCAACAGTAGAACTTTACCCTAGCTTGTTTTCAGTGTAAACCCTTGAATCCTGCTTATGTGGATCAAGGCTTTTAACGTAAGATCGTGTGGTAAAGTTAGTATTATTATTTGTTATTTGTGTGATTGTACATGGGGGGGGGGGTTGTTAAGGGGTTAATAAATATTTAAGTGAAGTAGAGTATCCATTACTCCTGTGGTAGTGTCGTAGTTGATTGTATCCCAGACGACAGTTCTGTTTTTAAAACCTTAAAGTATAAACAGGAACCTATGTTCCTTGGGGGCCGGGCCTAACTGTGTCACTACCCAGTTACCCCTTAATAGTACCAGTTCCCCCATAGCAAGCACCATCATTTTATAACAGACAGCATGAAAGAGGAATGTAAAGAGAGGAGTATGCGCCTATCAGCTCCCCCAGGAAGCATGGGACAATACCTTTAGTTAAGGGCCTTCTTGAGATGGTTATCTTTAGATGATTTCAGGGCTTGGCGTCCCCACGGCCCGGTCCTCAACCAGGCCTCCTTTTTGGTACACCCCCCCAGAAAGCAGCCTGTATAGCAGCTGTCTAACTCCCAGGTACCTATTTACTGCTAGGTAACAGGAGCATCAAGGTGAAAGAAACTCTGCCCATTTGTTTCTGCCTCCACTGGGGATCAAACCTGGAACCTCAGGATTACGAATCCAAAGCACTGTCCACTCAGGTGTCAGGCCCCCGTCAGACCTTAAGAGCATTCAACTCGGAGGTTAAGAGATATGGAGATGACCAAGACAAAGGAGTGTCAAAGATTAACCACAGAAGTTTAGCAGAATCCTTATACAAAAGAGATTTACCATAAAGCGACATGGGGTCGAAGAACGACCTGCTTCAGAGTAAAGGTCATAGTTCAAGTCTTAGCTGTAGAGAACTTGAAGCCATGATTGTTGGCCCAGGACGACACAGCATCAATCGCAAGTTGAAGCTACCGTTAGAGGAAAGGTGAGTCATCACCTTGACAGCTGAGGGTAAGATTGTCAACATAAAGAGCAGAGAAAATGTCAGAGGGAAGGAAGGAAAGAAGACCATTGAGGGCAGCCAGGAATATAGTAGTGCTCAGAACACTACCTTGGGGCACACCTTTGTATTGCCGAAAGGAGGCAGAGAGAGCGGTACCAAGCCACTCTCAAAAGGAATGACGAGAGAGAAGACTCTGGAGGAATAGAGGGAGATTACCATGAAGGCCAAGCAAACGAAGTTGCGACAGAATATGGTATCTCCAGACGAAAAGAGATGGTAACGCTAACTGTAATTTTGAAGGAAGAATTAGTTCTGCCTTGGTAGAACACTTTACGACAAGCACTCCTCTCCATAAGAAGTTGAGGAGTCATACGCCTTTTCCAGGTCAAAAAGGACAGCAACCACGGAGATTTCCGCAGCAAAGGCCGTACGAATATAGACCTCCAAGTTCACGAGCACATCAGTTGTGCTGCGACACTTGCCAAAACAAATTGAGAAGGGAAGAGGAGGCGATTGCGTTCCAAGAATCACATCAGACGGACATTGAGAATACGCTCAAAGAATTTGTAGACGTAACTCATTACAGCAATGGGGCAGAAGTCTTTAGGGGATGATCCTAGAGAACAGGGTTTCTGAATAGAAAGAACAACCGCCTCAAGACAGTCCTCAGGGACTGACTACGACTCCCAGACACGGTTATAAACACTCAGTAAATACTGAAACATGTATGGAGGGGAAATGGCAAAGCATCTCATAATGAATATCATCTTAGCCCACCCCTGTAGGACTGCAGAGGGCCTAGGCTGGCTGGAGTTCTGAGAGAAAGGATCATTATAGGGGAAGCTGAAGATGAGTGCAAAAATCTAAGGGACAAGATTCAAGCCTTAAGGGGCTTATGATCTTATGAGAAAGAAAAGGAGGAGGATAATGAGAACTGGAGCTAAAAGTCAAAAGTGCGAACCCAGTTCGGTCACGACCGACACTGAATCTGCCACAATAGAACCACAGAGACGAAGGACTGGAGAGACATCTGGAACAAACTTATCCCCTATCTTGCGGATTTTCTTCCAGATCAGGGGCAGAGAAATGTCAGATGTACTAAAGGAAACCAAAGATCTCCAACCCTAACACTTAGCTCTACGGGCCACCACACTCGCCTTCCGAAACAAAATAAAAGAATCGGGGATCCATCGGTGACGGTGTTTCTTCCAGGCTACACGCATACAGCAGACCACCCGAGCACAGTCTGCACTCCACCATGGAGTGACCTCCTCGGGCACTTCTGCGTGCCTGAGGAGGTAGAGCAAGGAACAGAGCAGAGAGCAACATAAAAAACTCGTGAAAGAGGACGACGACTCGGGGAAGAGGCAGATCAGAAGTCAGAAAGAGTAGCGCATAAGGTGAAGAGGTTCCAGTCAGCCTTGGCAAACTGCCACCAAGGGAAGGAGAAGAGAGGGTGAAAAGAGGTGACAAGGATGGGAAAATGGTCACTTATGTAGGTTATCAAGAACCCACCAGGTGAAATAAAGAGAAGACGAGTAGAGAGAAATATCAAGACAAGAGAGGGTGTGAGTGCGGAAATCAACATGAGTGGGCTCACCAGAATTCAGAAGAAACACAGAAGAAGAGAGGACAAATGGTTCCAGAAGGCAGCTCCGGGTGTTCGTCAGAACATTACCCCAGAACCAGAACCAGAGAGGGTATGCAGACATTTAAAATCACCCAAAAGGAGCACAGACCCCAGCAAGGAGTCCAACGAGTGTTTAAGATCAGGAAGAGAAAGCGGGACATTTGGGGGGAGATAAATGTCAAGCCTGCCCTCGGGCCAGGCTTGAGGAGTAGAACAACTCCCAGAACCCCATCAACCAGGTATCAACCAGGTATCCACACAAAGGGCATAGATACACCTTTGTGCACCTTTAGGGACCATGTCCAACTCTCCAGCACCTGCTGCAGAGGCAAGGAGAGGGGATGTACTCCTGAACAGAGCACATGGCACCAGCAAGAATGACATAAAATGGAAGGGACCTATCAAATGTGACCTTCCCATTGTGAAGAAGCTGATGACGGTGGCCACGAGGGGGTTGAGTGAAGGAATCTGGAGGATAAAATGGCACGAGCCTCAAGGATATACTTAATATCCTCGTGGCAGTTCCTGTCACCAGTCGCAACATGGTGCGGGAGAAGAACTGTGCCAATGCTGGCATTCAACCGGGCATTTTTGGAGACCTAAACACGAGTCTCCCCAATGCAGGACAACGAAGTCAAGCGGTCAGCCGCTTCCTGAGAAGGGGGTGCAACAAAACGGGTATCAGTACGGGTGGGGTTAAAGATGACAAATGTATCCACTAAAATAACAAGGTGCTTATGGAGGAATAAATCATCAGGACAAATAGGGTCAACATAACTAAGATCAAAATACTTAGTCCACATAGCAGGACCAAACAAAGCCTGGAAAGGAGATTGGGAAGGAATCATGAACGTGCAAGTGTGGAGGTGACAGCGCCAAGCACCCCTGGTAAGACGGGTAAATGGTGCTGTTGTGGCGAGAGAGAGAGAGCCACGCTAGGTGGTGATGATGTCACCATTGGGGCTTGGTGTTCAACCACGCCACAGAGGTGGGAGGGGAGCAGAGAGAGTCAGTCAGGAGAGTCAGAACTAGCATAGTCAGGGGCCCAATGTAGCAAGGGCTACAGAGCCCGGCCTTCCAGCACAGTCCAACTCAGAGGACAAGCCTTCCCAAAGAGCATCACACTCTGGCAGCTGCCCACTAAGCCCCCTGACAACAGCAACAGGCTGGAAAGGGGCTGGAAAGGGAGGAGAAGGGGGGGGAGCCCAGAACCAAAAACACCTTTTAACCACTCGAACTCTGTTTTTGATGATGATAAGAATTAATGAAACAACTTGGTGTTAGCCAAAATAAAATTTACAAATTAATGCGAGTTTTAATTTTTCAACTTTGCATTTAGCAAATTTTAAAGCTTCAGTTCTTTTCAACCCAGCATTAGGGTGTTAACTATGGGTCATTCCAAGTGAATTCACCAAAGGCCTCCCACTCGACCCTTTCTAAATCTAATGAAATTTTGTAATAAGGTAGCCCTAGACCCCAAATGAAATTGTGCAAAATATTAGAGCTCAATCTGCTTTGGTTCTTAAATAATAGGTGCATGTTCAATGGGCTCTCATCCCGTTAATGCGTACATATCGTAAAAAGGGCCAACTTTGACCCTTTATCAAATCACGTCTAGTGCCCAGAGAGGTGTGAAATTTAGCACACCAGAACAACTTTTGATGCAGAATACAGCAGTGTAATAAAAAAAAGTAGTTTGGGTAGCCATTTAGCTACCAATCCATGCTAAAAACAGTGCCAAATTTTGTCATGAGAAATTTTGTCCCCAAATTGGAGACCATTTACTCATCACCAAAAGGGCTAAATGCCATAATCTTTTGCAACGATGTATAACAAGCACAATATTATGCAGTGATGCAATAGCAACTCTGTTGTATCCATATGTCCAGAGGTGGCCCACTTGAAAGTTGGCAAAAAAAAAAAAATATTTGTGCAAACTAGCAAACTTTCAAGGCAAAATATCTCAATATGCGTCATTCTCAATTTGGTTTTGAATGGCACCATTGGATAGAGCAGATTTTTCTGTACAAGAGTAACTTTTATTTAGGTTGGGATCCGAATTCCTAGTTCAGCCAGAGGACTCTGAAAATGACATACTTTGGTGCGATATTGAAAAAATCAAATTATGATTCACCATCTTCTTTGTGCACTGATCATGACTGCTAGCAAATTGATATCCAAACTGATTTGAAAAATTTTAAGCTTCATTGGATAGAAAATTTTTGGGTGGGAATCAGAATTATTATTAAACAAGTGCTATTTTTGGTTCCTGTTCTATTTATCTTTACATCTTTGTAGTATCGTGTCAGCAGGTCAAACATTGCTGTTTACTTATTTGTGTATTTACTTGCAATAAATATTTAAGCTGTATTTACTTGCAATACACAAATAAATAAAAAGCAATACTAATATTAATATATTACAGGTCTCACTTGAAATTACTTTATTCAGTTAGTTAAATAATTTGATTTGAATTCGATTACAGATACGTCATGAATCAGGATTCCATTGGTTTATTGCCATGTGCTATTGCTAGCCATGAGCGTGGCTCTTCTGAACGTCACTTGACAACCTACACTGTATCCCAACACACTTGAAATTTCTAAATAGTATAGCGCAGAAGATCAAAAACTGATAGCAAAGCGAAGTGAACTGAACTTGGATGAAGAATCTCAAGTACGCCTCCATCATGAAGCTTTGCTGTTGACGAAATTTGAATTTATGCAAAAATTTGCTGCAATCCCTTCAAGAAGAAATGCTGTGTAAAGCAAAAAGATTTGCGACCAATCACAGTAGCTACTGCAGAGAAAATGTCAGATATGCTTTAAGTCAGTATTAAGCCTGGCCAAAAGTTGTGCACATCATGCAGAAAGGAATTCGACAGTAAGCAGGCGAGTCCAGCTCTACTGAATCTGATGGCCCTGCTGATATGGAAATCTGTGAAAGTGTAAACACAAGTTTATCTGTGTTAGGCATCTCACCTATTAAATATCAACAAGTTAGTGCAAGGGATAAGCATTGTTTATGCAAAGCGTAAGACTAGCCAAGCACATGAAATAATTGCCGAACAGATTGCTGCAATTGGAAATATTGAGTGCCAAAACCTATTGGTACCAAGCTCTAGCCAACAGTGCACAAATTCCCAAGACTTCAATAAACTTATTGAAGAAATGAAGCTAAAATTCCATGTAGCAAAGCGCCAAGAAAAAATACAAATCCTAACCATCGTGCCACAAAGCTGGTCTATCTTTTTGATAGACAATGGAGCAATTCAAAGTTTCAGAATACATGATTCGCAAAGCTAGGAAGCTGAAAGAATAACAGGGAATACTAGCAATTCCTAAGAAAATGCAGGGCAAGTCAATTCATGATGAAGTGAAGGAAAGGGTAGTATAGTTTTTTGAGGGTGAAGAATTTAGTCGAATGTGTTCCAGAAAGAATGGAAAGAAAAAGTGCCATGATTAGTGCACAAATATGATGGAGAATCATAATTTGATTTTTTCGACATTGCACCAAGGTACGTCATTTTCAGAGTCCTCTGGTTGAACTAGGAATTCAGATCTCAACCTAAAAACCTAAAAGTTACTCTAGTACAGAAAAATCTGCTCTATCAAATGGTGTCATTCAAAACCAAATAGGGAATGACACATTGAGATATTTTGCCTTGAAAGTTGGTTAGTTTTGCACAAATTTTTTTTGGCCAACTTTCAAGTGGGCCACCTCTGGACATATGGATACAACAAAGTTGCTATTGCATCACTGCATAATATTTTGCTTGTTATACATGGTTGCAAAAGATCATGGTATTTAGACCTTTTGGTGATGAGTAAGTGGTCTCCAAATTGGGGTCAAAATTTCTCGCGACAAAATTTGGCAGTGATTTTAGCATGGATGAATAGCTGAATGGCAACCCATGCTGCTTTTTCGATTACACAACGTCATTGTACACCAAAACGTTGTCCTGGTATGTCAAATTTCACACTCCTACAGACAATAGAAGTGATTTAACAAAGGGTCAAAGTGGGTCATTTTTGTGGTACTTCCGCATTAATGGGACGAGAACCCATTGAATATGGACTTATTATTTAAAAACCAAAGCAGATTGAGCTCTAATATTTTGCAAAGTGTCATTTGAGGTCTAGGGCTATCTTACTACAAAATTTCATGGCATTTGGAGATGGTCGAGTGGGAGCCATAGGTGACTTTTTGGCGATTTGAGATGGAATGACCCTTTGTATTTTGGATGCTTTTCCCGGTGGAGTGGAGGTGGTTTCACCCACTGTCTGCGCCTCCATGAGGGTAGCCAGGGTCTGGCTCTGGTCCCTCGAAAGCCAAACATAGTTCTGCGACTGATGTGACCTAGCAGTTCGGATCAATGCCGAGGTAAAGGCTCCAAGGAGCCACAAGAGGCTTTCCAAGAAAAAGTTAGTGTTCTGATAAGGTTAATAGCAATAATTAGAGACAATTCTCAGTAATCCAAAATTTTTAATACATATACAATGTAATATAACCCTAAAATACTACTGCATTTTTTTATATAATCATATAATTATACAGTACATAGATTTCAAGAACAATGAATTATTGCTTTAACTATTTGCAGTACATAACATTTCAACAAATTAAATGGCAAAACTGAAGTTTAAATTTACTTTAAAATCATTACAGCTTGTTAATTAGCTGTACTTTGATGTACTGTATTGATCTTTTACATGATATATTCAAGCCAATTTTGTAATCTTCCAAGGCTAGAATAGTTCTAATACAATATCAATAAATAAGTTTCACTAAAACTGCTGTAAAATAAAACATTCACAATAAGATGGCAAAATCAACCCAATCAATTTTGGCAAACAGTTCCTGTTCTATGAATTGGTTAACAGGTCGAATATCATTAATAGAACATTTTAAGTATATTCATAGAACATTTTTTCTTCTATGAATATACTTGCCATTTTTTTTTGTCTTGTAATATATAACTATGTTAACATTTTGGTGTTTGTAAAGTACTGCAGTAAAACACTAGGATGACACACAAATCAATGAATAACATCCAAAATATTGAAATTAAAAGTGTGGTTAACTTATATACGTACTGTATACAATATAACAAAATAAAAATTTACATGAAAGGATCCCAACCAATCCAAGTTCTTCCAAGGATATTTGGGTCACAGGCTTGTTCCAAAAGAACATCTACTTGTTGGTGAATACTCAGGCCATCCTTCCCCATATCAACCCGCAAGTTCTCTCCTTCACTTCCAAGAACTACTCCTCGAAGGCATTCCAAAATAGTGGAGTCACTCTTGACTTTTTTGTTCTGAGAAAGAGCCCACATTGTCACCACAGCAGGATTGATGCCATGCAACTTATTCTTTAGCAACTTAATACGATACTTTGAAAACATTTCTACATTACTGTTTTCAACATTACCTTCTTGACGTCTCACAAAACCTAACCAATCTTCTGTTGGTTCCTTAACAAATGCTTCTAAGACAGCAATTAACACATGCCGCGACTCCTTAAGAGCTCCAAGTGCAGCAACCATTATCTCCCGTAGCATTCCTATATGACCTACAGGCTGGAACATGTTGACAATTAGAGGAGTAAGTCGAAAAGGCATTAGCTCTGGACAAGGAAGGAATTGCACAGCAGACTCAAAATGGTGTCCAAAATCAATGCCAACTACACGGCCAGTTTTCAAGTTGACTAATGTATTCCCACAGTGGCGATCACCAATCCCAAGAAGCCAATGTGATATACATAATGTACCATAGCTGACTGCAAAAGCACAACGCAGAGCAAAGAATCCTTCACTGCTACTTGACAGTTTAACAAATCCACGACGTAAAATATCCCATGGAATTTTATTGACCACATTCTCGTAAATCTTTACTACATCCTTCTTTTTACTCTTTTTTGAAATATCCCAGTGTTCCCCTTTATTATAAAGGCCTCTTGCATCACTGTAGTACCTTTTCTCTTCATCTCGGAATGATTCAATCATAAATTCCTTTAAAGGTTGAGTAGATTCCACCCACTGCAAGAGTCCAACCTCCATAGTGAGTGGCACAACTTGGTATGTGTCCAAAAGAGGTTGTGAGGTTGTGAGAGAACACAGAGAAGAAATAGTATACACACTGTTCATTAGTGTAAACATTTGTTCCATTCTCTGATCAGTTCGTAGATCTTCGCCACACTTGACAAGGAATTTATAATCTTTTTCATCATTTCCTCGAACAATAATTCTCACCGGAACACGAAGTGAAGTCATTGGCAATAGGTTTTCATCAAAACTAGAAATTTTAACATGATATTCAGGTAAAGGTTTAGACATTCCAGAATACTGACCTGGTAATTCAAGTACATGTGAATATTTAGAAGCTTGGAAATTTGATAACCACGGTGAATAAGCTTTCAGCTGTTTTGGCAGTTTTTTCATATCATCCTGGTTAAGAATCATTTTCACTTGTAAGGCTTTTTTAATATCTATGACAGACATCGTCTCGAGTTTCTTCATGTTATCTCCAAATCTCTCTTTAAATGCTGTAGCTACATCTTTTCTGATTCTATCCAGCTTGATATATGCTTCACCCTTCTCACCTGCAGAGCCTTTTGTAGACCTATTGTTCACTTTTAAGAAACTACTTTCAACCTTTCTTAAAGACTCTTCAATTTTCTTCTTGTCCATCTCATGTTGGAGATTGTTAATTGCATCCTTGCAAGCAATAGCTGGTACAGCTACAAGTGATACAGCAGACACAAATTGCTGAAGAAGGTTGTTCCTGCTCAAGAGAAATTCCACCTTCTGACACATTACCTTTGCAGACTTACCACTATGACTGGTAAAATCGTAGTTTTGCTTACTAATTCCAAATGGGTAGTAAACAGCTTGAGGGTATTCTGCAGCCAATTTCTCAACAATGGGTTGCAGAGCAGGGCCAGGAGCTTTATCAACATAAATGAGAATGTGACTCAACCAAAGTATGAACATCCAAACAGGAACCCTCTCGGATTCTTTCTGGAAGATTGATACGAGACTTGGATTCTCTTCCATCAAGTTAATGATGCGTGGAAAATGAAAATGTGCATCGCGTGACCCTAATGACATTGCCTTCAAAATATTTATTATTAAAGACTTTGAGTATTCCTGAGCATTTACATGGTCTTTCCAGTTTTCTAAACAGTCTTCACAATACTTTGCCAGTACCACATGAACATCTTTACCCAAGTTGTGCATTTCTTCTACTTTATCGTTAAATGTATGGAGTAATTTATCTTCTGCACATTTCACAGCAAGGTTAAGACTCTTGTAGCTGCATTCAAGGAGTTCAGTGTACCACAATTCCCTACTCTTAGCATTTACAAATTTATTTGCCAATACTAGCATGTATTGGTCTCCCATATCCCAACTGTCACCCATTTCATTGATAGTTTCACATATCTCAAGGCATAAAGAGCTCTCCAGTTTTAGATATTGTACCTCAATTCCAGCATTCTGCTCACAGACTGACATATCATTAACTTTACCCAAGAATTTTGCCCAGGCTTCCACCAAGTATTGCAAGCGATTGCTTTGTTTACCACGTCCTCGAAGGATGTTTGTTTCTGCCATCAGAAGATAGAACTGAGACAGTGAACAACTATCTTCACATAATGGCTTTAGCTTTTTTAAATGCCTAGCAGCCAAATGATAATTAGTGTTTTGGAGAGCTGCTTTTACAACAGATCTGTGAATAGAGATCTTTGCATCTTTAATAAGCTGTGGAATATCATCTTGAAAGTCCTTTGATAATTCTTTTTCAAGACAGTGGACATAAAGATCTCGGTAAGAAGACAAGCACTGGATCAGAAGAGAGGTGTCTCTAAGGCCTACCTCATGCTTTTTCCAGTGGGTGACAGTATTTTTCACTTTGCTAGAGTAGAAGTCCTTCCCAGCATGCTTAATAGTATTAAAAAAGTCGCCAACTTCTGATAATAGTTGGACATTGCGTAATGTGGCTATGAGAGGCTTAGGGGTTAAATGGGAATACTGAGCCAGCGTGAGAAGTGTGCTAGACACAGCTGCATCTAAATAAGACTGGGCTTGCTCAATTTTCTGTTGGTGTGCTGACAACACAGCTAACTGAAGAGATAAATCTCCTTCTAACAATGCTCGATGCCGAGGCTCTACCATGGCTTTATCAATGAAGTTACAAAGGTTTCCATCAGATTCTGCCCCACCTAAAATATTCATTAGTTTGGAATGTACCAAGGCAGGTAGGACAGCAGCAGTTGGCCGCGGAAGGAGCCATACGAGGTCCAAATTCACTTGTCCATTGTCATGTTTTAGAAAGCGATTTTCTACAAAGTTTTCAAGCTCTGACCACTGACCAAGCATTCCAGCACATGATGTATACCATTCTTCCCATATGCGGATCTGAAATGTAAGTGTGTTGCTTTAGTTTATTGAAAATTTGGCCCTGGAGATTAAGTACATAAGCTCTAGCGATCCACTGAGGGGGCCACCACCAAAAAGCCAACTAATTAGCTCTTGGTGTTTTTATACACTGCCATAAATGATATCTATCGGTACTCAATTGAAGTAATCCAATTAGAATATAATTATCAATGTTCTGTGGGGAATGGGATACACAGGTGCATGTACTGTAATTATTCTACCATTAGAGCACACAATACAATAGATTACAAAACAATGCATATACAGTTTTCATATTCATGTAATGATGGAGGTCTGCACTACATTTACATTCGTGTATTGAGAGATGATTGCTCTACATTTACATTCATATAATGATGGATGACTGCACAACATTTATATTCATGCAATGATGGATGACTGCACAACATTTATATTCATGCAATGATGGATGACTGCACAACATTTATATTCATGTAATGATGGATGACTGCACAACATTTATATTCATGTAATGATGGATGACTGCACAACATTTATATTCATGTAATGATGGATGACTGCACAACATTTACATGTGCTACTTTCATTTAGCCAATTTACTCTGAAAACTTAGGGAAGATTGTGCTGTAGGAAATAAAAATAATTTATGCATTGCTTATTTAATTTTTTTTTTAGAGTTTTGTTTAACCTCTGTGTGTACTGACCTCTGCTGGCTCTGGTTCTTCCTCCCAGTCTGTAGTGCTGAGTGCATTTCGATAATGTAAGAAGGCTTGCACATGATTGTTCGTAGCCTCCGCCTCAAGTGCTGCTCTTGTCTCTTCCTTTATGCTGCCTAATTTTCCTTGAACAATGCCTCGGACCACATCCCACATATCTAGATTCTTGTATAGTCTAAAAAGAAAGAATTACAAAGTCATGTTCCATACTCATGTAGTAAACAGATTTCCAACATCAAGATTAGAGCTGCAAACACACACAACATTATTCCTGTATGCCAGTCACTAACATCATATTATACTCCTGACCCCCCTCTCTCAAAAAACTGCATTGAATACAATGAAACACCATTTTCTGAGCGAGTCCCGGAGGCTCCCCGGAGCTATCCATGGCTGATAGGATACCCTAACTATTTTGCATCAGTCGATGTGGGTGGAGTTCTAGGCCTACTGGGGACCACGAGCCAGAACCTGGCCCCCTCACAGAGGCACGAGGAGCAATGGCCCATAGAAATGCACATGTGATTTGGAGCATTCTATATCTGCCATCAACCGGGACAGGCACCCAGAAAGGTAAGCGTCACAAAACAAACCCCTATTCTGGTTAACAATGAAAAGCTTCCAACGAGTGGACAGAACTCCCTAAAAGAAAAACGAGCAAACAAGCATGATGTCACACGAGCCGCGCCGCATGTCTGCACAATTCCCCCCCCCCTCCCTGGGAGGGGGAAGGGGAAGCCCCAGACCCCTCCCGCTGGCGATCCCCACCCCAGTTCTGAGGCTGGATATCAAATACCACGAAAAAACGCTGACCGGATGAAGCGAGGGTTGCCAGGGAGCCTCCGGGACTCACCCAGAAAATGGCATTTCATTACATTCAACACTGGTTTTCTGGGGGGAGCCCCTACAGCTCCCCGGAACTACTTCACCAAAGACAACAAAAGAAAAAAGGGGACTTACCTGGGAGGCGGTTGGTGCTCCACTCCTCAACTCGAAGTCAAGACAACGGCTGCAACCACCGACCCAATGCAACACAGGCCCGACTGGGCCCAGGAACGTTTACAAGGTAGCGTGCAGCCAGGACCCTGTTCGATCGCCAAAAAGCCAGTGTCCAAATATCAGCCCAAGACATATTGCCAAAGACGGCAGCAAGAGCAGCAAACTTACGAACATCATGGGCATGGGGATAGACCGCAGGCTGGTTGGATTTAATTACCCCTGCAGACAATCTGAGAGACCCGAACCCGCGAACAGAGAAGAAAGGAAACCGGATCAACCCAAAGAGCGCCCCGGACACAGAAGCCGTGGAGCACAGATAACGGCAGAGGGCCGCAACCGGACACAACACATGATGAACCCCCAGCCTGACCAACCAAGCATCAACAACCCAAGGACCCTTCCAGAAGGCAACAGTCCTCATTCTTCACCAGAAAAGAAGGAGACGGCTGTAGACAGACATACCTATGACCTTGACCAAAAGAGCAAAAACCCCTGTGCTGGAGAAGAGCATGAAGCTCTGCCATAAGACCCCAAAGGCCAACAGAAAAAGAGTCTTGGCAAAACAATCCTGAACCGAAGGGGTCACAACAAACCGAGGAGAAGAAAGATAGGCCAAGGAGGTGAAATAATGCATGAGACAGCTTGCAAAACGGAGTAGAAGTAACATCGATACCGAAAGCAAGCTGCAGCGACTCCGCCAGCTCCACACGATACGAGGCAACAGTATTAGACATAAGATGACAGTCCTGGAACAACCAAGAAATAAAAGACAACACCACCCGAACCGAAAGCGATCTACCAAATACTTTATTATTATTATTATCAGTAATTGTAATCATCAGCAAATACTTAAAATAAAAAAACAGCGTTGAATGTAATGAAATGCCATTTTCTGGGCGAGTCCCTGGAGGCTCCCGGGAGCTATCCAGGCTGAATGGATAGTCCTAACTTTTGGCATCAGTCAATGTGGATTGGAGTTCTAGGTTTACCAGGGACCACAGCCAGAACCTGGCCCCCTCAGAGAGGCATGAAGAGCAACAGCTTATAGAAATGCACATGTGATTTTGGAGCATTCTATATCTGCCATCGACCGGGACAGGCACCCAGAAAGGTAGGCGCCTCAAAACAAACCCATATTCTGGTGAAACCAACAAAAATAACGAAAACAGTAGACAGAATTTCCCAAGGGAAAACGAGCAAACAAGCATGATGTCACACGATGTATGCACACGAGCAAACAAGCATGATGTCCACAGGGCTACTATGTAGTGAGGAAAGAGAGAGAAGGGAGAGGAGGAGGTGGTGTGGCTTTGCTACTAAGAGAAGGTTGGAGTTTTGAAGAGATGGTAATTCAGTACTGTGAAGGTTTCAGGGACTACATATCAGGCACCATTGCAACTGGAGGACAGAAAATTATAATAGTAGTCATATATAACCCCCACCGAATGACAGAAGACCCAGACAGGAATATGATAGAAACAACATGGCCACCATCAATATAATAGAGAGAGCAGCTTCTGTGGCTAGCAGGAACGGATCCAGACTTCTAATCATGGGAGACTTCAACCATGGGAAGATAGATTGGGGGGAACAGAGACCCACACGGAGGCCCAGACACATGGAGAGCCAAGCTGCTGGATGTGGCAACAAGAAACTTTCTAAGTCAACACGTCAAGGGACCGACAAGAATGAGGAGGGGATGAACCAGCCTTGCTTGATCTGATATTTACCCTAAATGAGTCGGATATAAGGAAGTTAAGTTGGAAGCCCCCTTGGGAATGAGTGATCATAGTGTATTGAGCTTTGAGTACCTGGTTGAGCTAGGAATTATCACCCCCAAAAAAGAACTGGGAACCAAAGGGCTGGCGTACCGAAAGGGAAACTATGAGGAGATGAATAATTCCTATGGGATATACATTGGGACACAGAACTCGGAACCAAGTCCGTACAAGACATGATGGACTATGTCACCCAAAATGTCAGGAGGCTGTAAGCAGGTTTGTCCCAGCCCAACAGGAAAAAACAGAGAAGCAAAGGAAGAATCCGTGGTTTAATAGGGAATGTATGAAAGCAAAGGAGCTGAACAAAAGGGCATGGAGGAACTTCCGTAATAACAGAACACCAGAAAGTAGAGAGAGATACCAGAGAACCAGGAACGAGTATGTCAGTGTGAGAAGAGCAGCTGAGAAAAGGTATGAAAATGATATAGCTAATAAAGCCAAGACTGAACCAAAGCTACTACACAGTCACATCAGGAGGAAGACAACAGTGAAGGAACAGGTGATTAAACTTAGGGTGGGCGAGGACAGGTACACAGAGAATGACAAAGAGTGTGTGAAGAACTCAACAAAAGGTTCCAGGAGGTCTTTACAATAGAACAGGGAGATATCACGGCGCTGGGAGAGGTGGCAGCAAACCAGGTGACCTTGGATAGGTTCGAAATTACAAGAGATGAGGTCAAAAAGCACCTATTGGAGCTGGATTGTGAGAAAAGCTGTTGGGCCGGATGGAATCTCGCCATGGGTATTGAAAGAGTGTGCAGGAGCACTTTGCTTACCACTCTCCATAGTGTATAGTAAGTCACTGGAAACGGGGGACCTACCAGAAATATGGAAGACTGCTAATGTAGTACCAATATACAAAAAGGGTGACAGACAAGAGGCACTGAACTACAGGCCAGTGTCCTTAACTTGTATACCATGCAAGGTGATGGAGAAGATTGTGAGAAAAAACCTAGTAACACATCTGAGAGAAGAGACTTCGTGACAACCCATCAACATGGGTTCAGGGAGGGTAATCTTGCCTTACAGGCTTGATAGAATTCTACGATCAGGTGACAAAATTAAGCAAGAAAGAGAAGGGTGGGCGGACTGCATTTTTTTTGGACTGTCGGAAAGCCTTTGACACAGTACCCCATAAAAGGTTGATGCATAAGCTGGAGACAGGCAGGGTAACAGGTAGGGCGCTCCAGTGATAAGGGAGTACCTAAGCAATAGGAAGCAGAGAGTTAC
>WNGS01164437.1:40847185-40868466 GCA_020271785.1 Procambarus virginalis | reverse complement strand
ATATGTTACTGGATCTGGCTTAAACACCAGCCTACTGGAGGGTGTATAGACCTAGTCTGCGTTCATACAGTAGGCACCCAGTGCCGTTAGCTTTGTCTGCGTGCGAGTGACGTGTTTGTCCCCCGGTGAAGAATAATCGTGGAATTTACCATTTTTTAACTACAGCTTTATTAATATACAACAAGATGTCTCAAGGGCTTGCTAATCGTGCTGTATCTACAAAGAGGAAGAGAAGTTTTTTATCCATTGAGCAGAAATAGACGATAGAGAAACATGAACGTGGCTACTCTGTTACTAGGCTGGCAGCAGAATTTAATGTCGGGAAAATACGGTGTGTGATATCAAGAGACAGAAAGATGATATTAGGAAGTTCCTTGCTTCGAGCGATAGTGGTGCATTAAATAAAAGGAAAACAATAAAAGGTTCTACAAATACGAATTTGGACGAAGCTGTGTATAAATGGTTTAACCAGGAGCGCTCTTGGGGATGCCACTTGGCGCGACGCCATTAAGACAGCAGCCGATAAATTTGCACAAAAGATGAACATTCCAGATTTTCGAGCAAGTGAAGGATGGTTGCAAAGATTTAAGAATAGACATAATATTAAGAACAGAAAATTTTGGAGAATCATTAAGTGCAGATACGGATTCTGTCGAGCCATTTAAGCGTAAATTAATGATTACATAATAACAAATGATCTAAGGCGTTTTCAGGTATACAATGCCGATGAAACAGGCTTTAATTGGAAATGCTTGCAGAACAACACTTTGGCATCTAGGCTAGATGAGAGTGTTCCTGGCCGTAAGGTAAACAAAGAAAAGTTTCTGCCATGCTGTGTGCAAATGCAGACGGAAGTCACAGAACAAAGTCCGCCATTGTGGGAAGTCAAAAACCCACGTGCTTTGAAAAATTTAATGAACAAGCTACCTGTGGTCTACTACAGCTTTAAAACGGCTTGGTTTACTGGAGATATTTTTGTAGACTGGTTCAAAAATCATTTTTGCAAAGAAGTAAGAGATTTTCAGATAAAGAAGTGTGGAGTGAGACGGAATGATGTCAAGGCAATTACTCTTGGTTACAATCCCCAGCTCAAGTAGGGCTCGCACCTTAACGTCACATGATGGACGCATCAATGTATGGCCTTGCCTCCCAATACAACCTCTCGGAGATCCAGGCCCAATGGATTGGTTTGTTATATATGCAATGAACCAGCGTTGAATGTAATGAAACGCCATTTTCTGGGTGAGCCCCGGAGGCTCCCTGGAGCTTATCGGGCTAATGTATGTTATGTTAGACCGGGACACTAGCTATGGAGTTCAGACCTACCAGGGACCAGCGCCAGAACCTGGCCCCTTCAGAGAGGTTTCAGGGAGCAATGGCCCTGGAAAACCCCATATAGTTGGGGGTTTCCTTATCTGCCATCGACCGGGGTTAGGCACCCAGAAAGGTAGGCGTAACAAAACAAACCCCACATGGTAGAAAACTACAACAAACCGAACAGAAAGGTAGAAAAACTCCCTACAATCACAAGGAAAACAATCAAACAATCACTTTACTGCCGCGCCGGTTGTCCGCGCAGCCCTCCCCTCCCCGGGAGGGGGAGGGGGGGGCCCCGGACCTCACCGCGCCGGCTGCCTTCAGTTCGGAAACTAGGCTTCAACCAACGCGAAAAATCCGCCGACCGGACGGGAGGGAGGGTAGCCAGGGAGCCTCCGGGGCTCACCCAGAAAATGGCGTTTCATTACATTCAACGCTGGTTTTCTGTGGGGAGCCCCTACGGCTCCCTGGAGCTAATTACCCAAAGAGAAGGAAAAAGAGGGACTTACCCGGGAGGCGGCGGCCACAAACTCCTCAACGCGAAGTCGAGACAACTGGCTGCAACCTGCGACCCAAAGCAACACAAGAACGCCGAGGAGCAGGGACGTTCACCAAATAACGGGCGGCCAGGACCCTGTTCGATTTCCAAAAACCACGCGCCCGAATATTTGCCCAAGACATATTACCAAACACAGCAGCCAAAGCCGCATACTTCCTAACGTCATGGGCGCGAGGATAGACCGCAGGCTGGCTAGATTTAATAACCCTGCGGACAACCTGGGAGACCCGAGCCCTGGAACAGGGAACGAGGGAAACTGGATCAACCCAAAGCGCATCCCCAGCCACACCGGCCGAAGCGCGCAAGTAACGGCGAAGCGCCGCAACAGGACACAACACATGATGCACCCCCGGCCGAACCAACCAAGCATCAATGACCCATGGACCCCTCCGGAAAGCAGCCGTCTCGTTCTTCGCCAGAAAAGAAGGAGAAGGCTGTAAACGGACAAACGTACCCCCAGGACCGAAAGAGCAGAAACCCCTGCGCCGGAGGAGAGCATGAAGCTCCCCTACCCGCCCCCAGAGGCCAAAGCCAACAAAAACAAAGCCTTGGAAAAACAATCAGGAACCGAAGGGGCCACCACAAAACGAGAGGAGGAAAGATAGGAGAGCACCCGGTCCAAGGACCAGGACGGCTCAGGAGGCGCATGAGCAGGCCGGAGGTGAAACATAGCACGAGAAAGCTTGCGAAAAGGGGCGGAAGTGACATCCACCCCAAAAGCAAGCGCGAGCGGCTCCGCCAGCGCCGCACGATACGAGGCGACAGTATTAGGCATCAAATGACGGTCCTGAAAAAGCCAAGAAAGAAAGGACAAAACAACCCGATCCGAAAGAAAAGACAACCTACGAAGAGCCAGAAAGTGGCGAAAAGAACGCCAGGAAACCTCATACTGCCGCCTAGACGAAGCTCTCAGGTGGGACACCATCAATGAAGCCACCTGATCACCATAGAAATGGTGATACACCCGCGTCAAAAAGACCAGACGCGAAGAGCAGAGGAGAAGAGCGAACCAGCCCTGTACCGGACCGGACCGACCTTCTGAAAGAGGCGGAGCCGCGGGAAACGTCCCGGGTTCGGGCACCGAGCGAGGAGCACAGGAAACCAAGGCTGGGCTGGCCACCAAGGGGCCACAAGGACTACCCTCCCTGAGAAAGTCTCCAATTGGACCAGAACTCGAAGCAACAGCTGGACCGGAGGAAGAGGTACAGGTAACCCCACCTCGACCAGTCCTGCTGAAAGGCATCCACCGCGAACGCCTCGCAGTCGGGGAAGGGAGTCACATAAATCGGGAGACGCCGAGACCACGCCGACGCGAAGAGGTCCACATCTGGGAGACCGTACGTCTGGCAGATCCAACGAAACGAGGCGTCGTCGACCGTCCACTCCGTGGAAAGGGGAATGAAGCGAGACAGACCGTCCGCCAGAACGTTGGACACTCCCCGGACGTGAACCGCACGGAGAGCCAAACCCCGAGAATCCAGGAGACGAGCCACTCGAAGGGACCAACCCCACAGAGGCAAGGACCGAAGAGAACCTCCGCGGTTCAGGCAATGAACCACCGGAGAGCAGTCCGAATGGAGGCGAATGGTCGAACCTTGAGCGACCCGAATCCTCCGAAGGGCGAGCCAGACAGCCGCGAACTCCCGAACCGTGCTGTGAGCCCGACGGAATGACGGACCCCACCGACCCTGGCCTGCCTGGTGAGCACTGGTCACAAAACCCCAGCCGAGGGACGACGCGTCCGTGAACACATCGAGCGAGGGCTCGGGGAGGCGCCAAGGCACCGAACCCCGAAAAACCCGAAGAGGAAGCCGGTGACGCAGCAACCGGCGTAAGAACCACGGAGGACGAACCCAACGATCGCGAGAGAGGCGGAAAGGACGTTCCCGAAGGAACCAAAACAGACGCCGAAGCCAAACCCGACCCGGCGGGTAGACTAGCATGGCGAAGTTGAGACTCCCGCACAACTGCTCGAGCAACCGCCGAGTGACCCGGTACCCCTTCAGAAACAGCAGACGGCGGTCCTGCAGCCGCTGCAGCGCCCCAGGAGGGAGAGACAAGGAAGCAGTCCGAGAATCCCAAAGAAGACCCAGCCAGGTCCGAACCCGGGAAGGAACCAGATGGGACTTCCTCCAGTTCACCAGGAACCCGAACCGGGCGAGCTGGGAAAGAACCACATCCCTGGCGAGCAGACACGCGGACCGACTGGGAGCCCACACCAGCCAGTCGTCGAGGTAGGCCAAAACCCGAATCCCTAGAAGACGCAGACGGGTCACCACAACCCGGGTCAGACGCGTGAAAACGCGAGGTGCCAGATTCAAGCCAAAAGGGAGGCACCGAAAACGGTAAGCCTGATGCCCCACCACGAAACCTAACCAGTCCCTGAACCCCGGATGAATAGGAACGTGCCAATACGCGTCCTTGAGGTCCAGGGACACCATCCAAGCACCCGGCTCCAACAGAAGCCGGACCTGAGACAGAGTAGTCATCCGAAAGGAGGGGCAAGGAATCCAGAGGTTCAGACGGGACAAGTCCAGAATGAACCTCAGATCCGCACAGTCCCGTTTCGGCACTGGAAACAGACGGGAAACCCATCTGAGGGACGTAGTCGTTTCGACCACGCCCAAGCGCACCCACTCCAAGATGACGTGACGAAGCGCAGGGGAAGAAACCTGCCCTGTTAACCCCGAGCCCCCCAAAGGAGGACGAGTCGCCCAACGCCACCGCAGGCCGGATGACACGACCGAAAAGGCCCACAAATCGTGGGACCAAGCGTGGGCAAACAGAGCGAGCCTCCCCCCATCGCCCCGTCAACGGGGCAACCCGCGAAAGGGCCGACGCCCCTTACGAGAACCCAACCGTCGAACAGAGCGATCACCGCGCCGACCAGACGACGCAGGCCCCGAAGGGAACGACGGCTCAGAAACTGGCACCAATGGCCTACCCCGACCAGCGGACCCCGGAACCCTGGCACGACCTCTCCGAGACCGACGAGAAGTACCGCTCCGGAGAAGCAACAAGTCCGCCATAGGGCGACAACTAGACGAAGCCGCGTGCAGAAACTGAGAGACCGCAGACTCTGCAAACAGCAACGGACAAAACGGAGACGAAAACCTAAGAGCCAGGGCCCAAGCGGAATCCAAAGAGAGGGCGAGCACAGCCTGACGGCACGCGAGGCGAGAAGCATAGAACAGAGACACCGCTTCCTTCAGGATGGGCGCAAAAAGCTTCAACAGAGCAGCAGAAGCCCGAGCAGCCGAAGACAGCGCCCCGGACGAAGGCCCTTCACTCAACGCTCCCACATCCTCCTCAAGCCAAGCCGAAGACAGCTCGAGAAGGGAAAAGAAACGCAAGACCGAAGCCAAATGCCCACGGGAGCGCAAATCCTCCGCAACCAACGAAGCCGAAAGCTGAGGAACCTGCACATGAAGCTGGAAAAGACCAACATCCCGAGAAAGCACGGGAGCGAATAAACACGCATTAAGGTGCTCAAACTCGCCCCCCAAGTAAACCTGCAGAAAACTAGCAGTTTCTCGCCAATCAAGCGTGCGGGTCCGACAGAACCCGTGCCACGCCCCCAACGAAAAGAGAGGGCAGTCTGCTAGCCAGGAAGACTCCGGAACCTCCAAACGCACCCAAAAACGGGAAGAAGAACCGAACTCAAACGAGGACGGATCCATTGGGGAGGCATAATCCGGGTCTCGGCAGAGGTATGCAGCAAGAGCTTCCCGAGCCACCTTCGCGGAGAGCCGGGAAGTAGCAAACCCCTGAAAAGACGGATCCGAAGTACCCAAAGGCACCCGGAACCGAACCCGGGGAGGAGCCGAACCCAAATCATACTCATACAGGGAAGGGGGGTAAGAAAACCCCTCCCCCTGCAACAGTAAGCCCCGCGGGGAAGGCAAAAGCACCCAAGCAGGGTCACAAGGAGCCCAAGGCCCCCAGGTCGACTCCTCCCCAGCCCCAGGATCCCCCACATCGGGACCCGGGGCGGAGCCGTCCTCCAAACCCTCCACCCCTGAAGAAAAGGCAGAGTCCAAGGGAAAGGCTGACAAGAAGGGGGTCTGCTGGTGGGACCCAGAAGCCTCGGTAGGAGGTATCGGCTCAAATGCCTCCGTCCCCCACCCGGATGGGGCAGCCCCCGAAGCAGCCCGAGTCTCACCACCAATGAAACCCTGCGCCGATGCCGAAACCTTCCGACGCTTAGGAGCCGGACACAGGGGGGGAGGCTCAGGAAGAACCACAGGGGAAGGACCATAGGGCGCGGCTGGAGTCAGAGCCATAGCGACCAACGCCCCCAGGTCAGGGTCCCGAAAACCAAAACGGGGCAGCCTCGGGGCATCCAGGTGGGAAACTAACCTAGCGCGTTGCAATAACCTAAACCTAACATGCAACGCTGATGCTGCCTGTACCCTGACGGGGACATCCTCAGAGTAAAACTGGAGCACAAGCAGAGAACACGACTCGCAAGACTCAGGGTCAAAGGTGTCATTGACCCAACAGGCAGCATGACGGAGGCAAAACAGGTGACTGTCACCCTGAGACAAGGGCACATCGCAACCTTCAAACCCGCACAAGGCAGGCTGGAACTCGGGAGACGCATCCATGGGTCCCCGAGCCCCGACAGGGGTTTCCAGGGCCCGTAGGTTAGCAACTACGGGAAGCCCGGGCAAGGTGTTGCGTAACCGGTGAAGAAACCCAAAAACAAGGGTAAAGATTAATACTGAAAACCCCTGGGACGTGTACAAGCACGGGGGCCTAGCAGAGGGCCACCAAAACAATACCAGGGGAACTATGGGCCCACAAGGCAGAGCCTCCACCAGGCAAAGTAAAACAAAACAAAAGAAAAACCCCGCAAAAGTACACCGTCCCCAGAGGCAACAGGCACCGGTCGCCGCGTAGGTGGCAGGCAGCGCAACACCTTGGCGCCCTAACCAGCACAACACCACTCCCTACCCAAGGCCAAACAAGAGCCCCAAGCCCCAGCTGGCCCCAAGGGCGAGGCAAATGCCGAGCAGCAAGAACCTCTACGGGAGCGGTTCCCGAACGCCCCAGAGAAGATAACCCTGACACGCAAGGGCAGTACTCACAGGGCGCCTAGGGAAGGAAACCCCTAGACGCATGCAGCCCCGGCACTGATGAAGTACTCCTGGCCACCGCAAACCACAAAAACAGCAGAGAACGCCACACGAGGCAAAAACCGCTAAGGAAATTGAGGCCAGAGAAGCGTGTATCCCGGTTGACACTAGCTTGCGAACTGAAGGCAGCCGGCGCGGTGAGGTCCGGGGCCCCCCCCCCTCCCCCTCCCGGGGAGGGGAGGGCTGCGCGGACAACCGGCGCGGCAGTAAAGTGATTGTTTGATTGTTTTCCTTGTGATTGTAGGGAGTTTTTCTACCTTTCTGTTCGGTTTGTTGTAGTTTTCTACCATGTGGGGTTTGTTTTGTTACGCCTACCTTTCTGGGTGCCTAACCCCGGTCGATGGCAGATAAGGAAAACCCCCAACTATATGGGGTTTTCCAGGGCCATTGCTCCCTGAAACCTCTCTGAAGGGGCCAGGTTCTGGCGCTGGTCCCTGGTAGGTCTGAACTCCATAGCTAGTGTCCCGGTCTAACATAACATACATTAGCCCGATAAGCTCCAGGGAGCCGTAGGGGCTCCCCACAGAAAAAAGGCTCTACAAACGAGCAATGAATAAAGAAATCATGGTGGTGTTTGAGTCAGATGAAGGCAAAAGGCTAGGAACTGATTCGTGAGGTCAAGCAACACTGGAACGTTACAAAAAATACTCAATTAAGGAAGCCATTTACAACTGGGCTCAAGTTTGGGATGAAGTTAAAGAGTCAACATTAAGAAATTGTTGGAAAAAACTCCTGTTGCTTGATCATGCTGATGAAGTGACTGAGGAAGAAATGGATTTTGAAGGATTTTCAAATGATATTTATCAAGAACTGCGTGCTGCTGGTGAGGTGGAGTTGACGCTGAACGATGTGGAGGAGTGGTTAGATATTGATGCAGTCGATCCACCCATTGGTCATTTAACAGATGATGAGATTATACAAAATGTTACTGGCACTGTTGACGACGACGGAGAGGAAGATGAAGATGAGAATGATAGCAGTAAACAATCTGCTATGTGTGCTGACGCATTGTTCCATGTTGAAAAACTCCTTGACATTGTTTCACAAACTGACAATCCAGAGCTACCTGGCTTTTATCAACACCTAAGGACGATGAAAGATATTTGTCTCAAGGACATGACACAAAGAAGGAAACAAACGAAAGTGAGTCAATATTTTTCACGAACTAGCAGAAAATCAACCAGTACAGCCGTACCCAGCACCAGCACAGCCATACCCAGCACCAGCACAGCCGTACCCAGCACCAGCACAGCCATACCCAGCACCAGCACAGCCGTACCCAGCACCAGCACAGCCGTACCCAGCACCAGCACAGCCGTACCCAGCACCAGCACAGCCGTACCCAGCACCAGCACAGCCGTACCCAGCACCAGCACAGCCGTACCCAGCACCAGCACAGCCGTACCCAGCACCAGCACAGCCATACCCAGCACCAGCACAGCCGTACCCAGCACCAGCACAGCCGTACCCAGCACCAGCACAGCCGTACCCAGCACCAGCACAGCCGTACCCAGCACCAGCACAGCCGTACCCAGCACCAGCACAGCCGTACCCAGCACCAGCACAGCCGTACCCAGCACCCGCACAGCCGTACCCAGCACCAGCACAGCCGTACCCAGCACCAGCACAGCCGTACCCAGCACCAGCACAGCCGTACCCAGCATCAGCACAGCCGTACCCAGCACCAGCACAGCCGTACCCAGCACCAGCGCAGCCGTACCCAGCACCAGCGCAGCCGTACCCAGCACCAGCACAGCCGTACCCAGCACCAGCACAGCCGTACCCAGCACCAGCACAGCCGTACCCAGCACCAGCACAGCCGTACCCAGCACCAGCACAGCCGTACCCAGCACCAGCACAGCTGTACCCAGCACCAGCACAGCCGTACCCAGCACCAGCACAGCCGTACCTAGCACCAGCACAAAAGCAGCTGAAGCCAACACAGCAGCAGCGAGCACCAGCAAAGCTGATGCAAACATCTAAAAACATCGTGTGAGAAGTGAACAATTAGAATAAGTGTTAAATTTAAGTGTGTACATAGTGTTAAAATTAAAGTTGCAGTGATTCTAGTGTACAATAGTTTTCATGAACTGTATTGTAGTACTCAACATACAGCAAAACTACTTTTAATAATACAGTGCTAATGGCTTAATGCACTGCAGTACCTATTTACTGTAGAGCATTCACAACTTCACAAAACTTCAAAATGGGCATAACTCCAACAATAAGGTAAATACATGAATTACAGTATTTTTTAGTAGAGTAGTAAAATATAGGTATAGTATGTAATATGATAATGCATTTTTATTGTGTACAAGAAAAAAAAAGACACTGACGCAAACGCCTCCTGAAGGTCACCTCTTGCAACGAATCCAACGCTCCAACGAACTGGGGGTGGTCCCATATAGTACGTTGAATCGAGGTTGTACTGTACCAATGCTAATTTACACCTATTTCTAAATGAAAATGGGAGATGATCTAGCATGGGACTCACTTGTTGATATTTAGAGTCCATGCAGCCTAACGACAAACATCCTACGAGTTAACAATTTGTGATCACAAATATTATAACTATTAGTAGGAACTTGGCTCTGCGAACACAAAGACGCTGAGTGCCTGATCGATGATGAAGCTGCTCCAGCACTTTGACATCCGCTGCTGCTAGGATGACGTAAATTCGGGCTGGTAAAATACGCAAGCTCCAGACACTGCTTGTCAGTCAAATTATGGCTGCCGTGTCTCTCTCTCTCCCTTTCCCGTCTCGCCCGCGCATGCACAATAGCACGGAGTGTTGAAACAGAGAATTTTACTCCTATTATTTAAGGATAGGGTGTATTATAAGAGAGCAAGTATTACAGTAATTGAATTCTTGTCGTATAATAATTAATATGAAATGAAGTTCATACAGACGAAAAGGTTATAGGAGAAATTCTTTTCTCCATGAATCTGTGATAACAGTAGGTACTGTTACATAGTGATCTTCAGCTAATAACGCAATGTTATTTGATCACTGGTAAATATTGTATTAGCTAATAATTCTTAGGGAAGAATGCTGACATGAAAGGAGAATTGAACATAATTCTCTGAAATGTAGACGTTATCTTTTCCTCTGTTGGGCTGGCTGACGTAACCTCGCCATGAAAGTAGGAAAGATTTGGCGCAGTTATTATGCAGTAAGAAATGAATTGATATTATTACTCTACTGATTAGTAGTATTAGTATAGGATAATTGTTAGTACAAGGATGATTTATCGAAGTACTAAAAAGGAGAAATAAGTGTTGGATATTTCCAACATTAAGCCCCAAGGGCAGGACTTACTGGGCACCTAGGGAAAGTAACTCTAGGAACATACAGCCCGTTTACTGTAGAATATTACTCTTGGCTCACACACCCCTTGTAGAGACAGACTATGCCACAAGGCACAGTACCTGAGAACAACAGCTGGAGCCAGAGGCACCAGACCGGCCAGGAATCACATCAGCTAAGAACTGCAGGTTGGATTGCTGGCACGGAGGATCTGGGGCTTCCACTTTCCCCTCCCAGGTAGGGGGTGTTGCGCAGATAGCGGCACGGTGATGTGATGACATCATGCTGATTGCTAGTTTTCTTTTTAAGCAGTTCTGTCCACTCATCTGGCTTTTGGTAGCAATTTTTTTCACCATATTAGGGGTTTGTTTTGAAACGCCTACCTTTCTGGAAGACAGACCTGGTCGATGGCAGAAATAGAATGCTTCCAACCACACGGGGGGGGTTTCTATAGGCCATTGCTCCTCGCGCCTTCTGAGGGTGCCAGGTTCTGGTTTGTGGTCCATGGTAGGCAGAACTCCATGCACTTTGACCGATGCCAGAATGCTCATAAATACACATCAGTCTGAATAGCTCCAGGGAGCTGATGGGGCTCCCCCCCCCAGAAAAATTCCACAAATGATTCACACACAACAAGAGAAACATTAAAAATTAGTGCAAAACTCATAGAAGTTAATGCTACCAACAGGCATCCAAGCTTCTACACACAGCCATCATCCCTGCTCAGTCCTGGAGCTGGTGACCAATTCACTTATGAACTGACTAACCTGGTAGGGAGAGAGGGAGCCACTGGGGATTGTTCAGGAAGAGGCATTTCATTACATTCAATGTTGAGTTTTTAAGGTAGCCCCTGGTGGCTCTCTGAAGCTAGCTAACCACAGAACAAGAAAGGGACTTAGGGACTTACCAGGAAAGAGGAGAGGTGGCATGCACCAGGAGAATCCAGGTCAGGAGACATGGCCCAAGGAAACACATAACTGACTGGTACCAGGGCCATTAATCAAATACAGGCCTGCTAAAACTCTGTCAGAATGCCAAATCCCCTGAGCCTGAACATCAGCCCAAGACATGCTGGAGAAGACGACGAGTCACAATAACGTAGTTGAAGATTTGACCAAACCACACACCAGAAGATGAAGAGAAGACGACATTTCGGTCCATCCTGGACCATTATCAAGTGAATATCACAATTGACTTGATAATGGACCAGGACATACCGAAATGTAGTCGTCTCCATCTTTTGATGTGTGGTTTGGTCAACATGCTGGAGAAGACTGCAGCTAATGTAACATGCTTGCAATCATGGGTCTAAGGTAAGAGTGCAAGCTGGCTACAGTTCATGACATTTTGGTCAGCCTAGGAAATACAGCCATGAAATGGGGAACAAAGGAAACAGGGTAAACTAACAAAGCATCCACTAAGGCAGAACCGGTGACCTGTAGGCAGCATTGAAGAGCTACCACTAGACATAACAAGTGATGCACTCACAGCCAGACCAACCAAGCATCAATCACCAATGAATCCCTCCAACAGCTACCAACTCATTCTTCACCAGAAAAGAAGAAGGCTGCAAATGAACAAACCGCCCACTAGGGCCGAAGGAACAAATTCCCACCTCCGGAGAAGGGTCTGTACTCAACAGGCAGCATGACGATAGCGGAAAGAATGACCATTATCTGGAAGCAAAATCAATGTGCACCCTTCAAACTTGCACATGGCGAGTGCAGCCTTGACAAGTTAAACCAACCATGTTAAAGATCTGCGAGGGGATTACTAGGGCCTAAAAAGCAGCTAGCCAAGCAGGACACACAGGTACCATGAAGCTTCACTGACTTTCTGGATGCTTTCCTGGTGTGGTGGCAAATTGTATTCACTCTCTGTTCCTCTGAAGGGAAGGCCAGAATTTGGCTCCGATTCCAAGTAGGCCAAATGGAACTCTGGCATGATATTTGTATAGAACAATGTTAGCAAGATCACTTCAGGGAGCCTCCAGGCCTTATCCAGAAGAAGACTTACTACTCTTCTTACTAATTACATTCAATATGGATTGTTTACACTGGATTTTTTAATCAGAACATTTATTTCATGAGCTTTTTCTTTAGAAATTATAATTTAAATATGAAAAACCATATATAATATTTGCTATATCAAGGATTTATAGCTTACATATAACTGTTTGGCAGCACCAAGAATAAGCAACTGATATTGCAAAAATAGGGCATCAGGTGTAATGAAATGCTACCTGTGTGTGGCCCCCATCAGTGGCTCTAGAGCTTATGGTATTGGTATTGTATGGTCACAACTTTATTATCATGCTCCTGAGATAGTTGTAGCTTACCAAGAACCTGGATCAGAATCTAGCTTCCTCAAAGAGGCAAGGAAATTATGTGGGGATCAAAAATCGATCCACAACCAAAGTGATCCAATCCCAGAAAAGGTAAGGCAAAATGAAGCAAATGATAACTGGCAACAGGTAAATAACTCGAGCCCTAACTTCCATGACTGCCAACAGGAGGCATTCTTGAACATCAGCCAGGATTTAGGTCAGCCAGCCAGGGGCCTGACAGCTGAGTGGACAGCTCTTGGGATTCGTAGTCCTGAGAATGGGGTTCGATTCCAGTGGAGGCGGAAACAAATGAGCAGTTTCTTTCACCCTGATGCACCTGTTTACCTAGCAGTAAATAGGTACCTGGGAGCTAGACAGCTGGTATGGGCTGCTTCCTGGGGGGGTGTAACAAAGTCCTCGACCATGGTCTGGTCAATGGCCGGGCCGTAGGGATGTTAAAAGCCTCGAAACCATCTCAAGATAACCTCTAGACAAGATAGTCACCTTTCTTACCTTCGGGCCACCCCCACCAACACACTAATCTATTTGGAGTGTAGGGAGATACTGAGGAAGCTGCACGGAAAGTTGAATTTCATTACACTACACCCTTTTTTTCTGTGATGGCTCCCTCAGTATTGTAGCTGCCTGAACCTTACTCACATTCGTGCTTAAGAGAGAACAGCTTTGCTGAGGGGGAAACACAAACTTACAAATATACAGAAAGATATAAAAGTAACTGATCCATAAGATAAATAGGCAGAATACCAGGATTTAGGAAAGTTGAGGTGAGTAGCAGTAGCACATCACTCTCGAAACCATACACAAACACGGCATGGTTGTGGAACATAAAATAGGGAATGAGTGGCCCCACCGTTAGACCACCAGAAACCCCAGGCCCAGAGAAGGGCCTGGGATCCTTCTTAGGCCTGGGAAACAAAGCTGTCATAAATGCTGCCCAGAGTGAATCAGAAGGCGAGGACAAAGTCGAAAAAACCAGACATGAGTCCAGAGGAAAAAGATATGTCCCTACTGGAAAACAAATTCTGACAAGACCCACAGGAGAAATAAACTAGAGACCAGAATGGAATCCACAACCCCAAACATGAGGAAAGAGGGAGGGAATTATCAGGGGAAAGCGCACACCTAGGAAAAAACAAGAAAGCCACAGACCTGCAGAACCCAATTACACACTTGGGGACCCTGGATGACAAAAGGAAGGCAGAAACTGGACACCAATCCAGACCAACATACCACAGAGAGCCAAAAAGGGAAAAAACCCAGCAGTGAATGAAATTAAATGGCTCTTTCCTGAAGCTATCTTGCTGAGATTGCTCCATACTAAAAGGTCATCTCAGTTATGGGAGTTCTGTTTGGCCAACTGGGACCAGAACCAGAACTTGGACCCCCTCACAGAGGTGCAGAAAGCAAATGACAATCTGCAATCCCACCAGGAAAGCATCCACAAAGTCACCAAAGTTTTACAGACAACTGGAGGGTTTATAGAAAACAAAGCTTCGAGAATCACCAAACAACTCTGGAAACTATTCACATAACAAAAGCGTCACTTAAAACTAGCTTTAACTCGTTATCACTAACAGTCACCAGTAGGTTGCTTGGCCCTAGTCACCAGATGGCTCCCAGAGTCGGCTCTTGGAATAGAAGCACTGGGACCCACCTTGAGAGATGGCAACTATGGAGAACTACTTTGACACACTGGGAACCACTGCAAGAGATGATGACCATGGAGAATTACTGTGATGCACTAAGCACCAAATCAGCAACAGAACCAAGTAGTGATCTGGTGGAGGACTAAGCTCCGGACCGCCTGATGGCAGCAGTCAGTAATAATTGGTGTGATCTAGTTTCAAGTGAATTATTTAGTTTTGGTTAAATTACTTGTGGAGCTGTTTAGCAGTTTTGAAGCTTCAAGTTTTATGAGCCCAGCAGTTGTCTGTAAAGTTTCCCTGACTTTCATAATGCTTTCCTGGCGAAATGGCAGAATGTCATTTGCTCCCTATGTCTGAAGTGAGGGGGCCAGGCTCTGGCTCTGATCTCCAGTAGGCCAAACAAAACTTCCATGACTTATATGACTTAGTATGGGAAAAATCAATGCTAAAAAGATAGCTAGCTACAAGGAGCCACCAAGGGGCTTTCCCAGAAATCCTTTATTCCAATGCAAAGACACAGAACAGCCAAGTTCAAGCCTCAGGGTTCCAGACTCCAAGAGACGGGGAAAACATACAAAAAAAAAAAAAAGGATCAATTCCCCCATGCTCATGACACACCAGCATCTCACATTTATATAGTGGATGATGTGTGTGCCACTCAGTCAATCGGTTCAATATCACTGGGCCTGAGGCCATTTGCCAGTAGGGCCACGATAAGTCAAATAGGTTTCTTGGCATCAACAATGGCAAATCGCCATTGAATGGTAGTGACATGCAGTCACTACCATTCATTAGTACAGCCCCCAGAGCAGGGTAAATCAGAGATTCACTCTACTCTGAACTTTGTTTACACAATACTTGAATCTCTGATACTGCTAAATTTTTACATATAACATTGAACACAAACATACTAGTATCATCATTTCAATAGCCAAGCACGTCTTTGTTTGCACCAACATGCTGCTGGAACAATGATAGTACTGTAAATGCAGCGAGGAAGCAAAAACTTTTGGAATAAAATTTATATTCTCCCTTACACATTCCAAGTACAGTATTGGAAGTTAAACTTTTCATTTTACTCTCTAAACTTGTCTTCATATAAAACAGCACTGCATCCAGTATTTATATTATGCAAAATGATCAGAATAAATTATTTCAGATTGCCAAATATAAATTAAAACCATAATAAAATAAAAAAAAATACTGTAACTTCATTATTGAGACATACTTACTCTGCCACACTGAGCCAGAGGGTGGTGTCTGGGGTTTGTGTTCCTGGGTCAGTTTTGGTCTTCTTACGTGGTGGAGGACGAACATTTGCCACTCCTCGTTTTGACACTAAAACTTGCCTTTCCAAGACTAATATACCTAAGGCCTCCAATCGACTGCCTAAACAAGCTGAAAGATATATCACAATGTGATTAGACTATCTACCAAATACTTTATTATTATTATTATCAGTAATTGTAATCATCAGCAAATACTTAAAATAAAAAAACAGCGTTGAATGTAATGAAATGCCATTTTCTGGGCGAGTCCCTGGAGGCTCCCGGGAGCTATCCAGGCTGAATGGATAGTCCTAACTTTTGGCATCAGTCAATGTGGATTGGAGTTCTAGGTTTACCAGGGACCACAGCCAGAACCTGGCCCCCTCAGAGAGGCATGAAGAGCAACAGCTTATAGAAATGCACATGTGATTTTGGAGCATTCTATATCTGCCATCGACCGGGACAGGCACCCAGAAAGGTAGGCGCCTCAAAACAAACCCATATTCTGGTGAAACCAACAAAAATAACGAAAACAGTAGACAGAATTTCCCAAGGGAAAACGAGCAAACAAGCATGATGTCACACGAGCCGCGCCGTATGTCTGCGCAGCTCCCCCCTACCCAGGACGGGAAGGGGGAACCCCAGACACCTGCGTCGCCGATCTACACCTCCAGTTCCGAGGTTGGATATCAAAATATGTGAAAACCGCCGACCAGAGGGAGTGAGGGTTGCCGGGGAGCCTCTGGAACCCACTCAGAAAATAGCGTTTCATTACAATCAATGTTGGTTTTCTGTAGGGAGCTCCTACGGCTCCCTGGAGTTACTTCACCAAAGAATAAGGAAAAACAGGAACTTACCCGGGAGGTGGTCGATGCTCCACACCTCAACTCGAAGTCGAGACGGGCTGCAGCAGCCAAACCAAAGCGACACAGGCCCGACTAGGCCCAGGAACGTTCACGAGGTGGTATGCAGCCAGGACCCTGTTCGACGCCAAAAATCCTGTGCCCGAATGTCAGCCCAAGACATGTTCCCAACAACGGCAGCAAGAGCAGCAAACTTACGAACGTCATGGGCACGGGAATAGACCGCAAGGTGGCTAGACTTAATAACCCTGCGGACGACCTGAGAGACCAGTACCCGTGAACAGGGAAGAAGGGAAACCTGATCAACCCAAAGCGTGTCCCAGGACACAGAAGCTGTGGCGCGCAAATAACGGCGGAGGGCCGCAACCGGACACAAAACATGATGCACCCCCGGCCTGACCAAGCATCAACAACCCAAGGACCCCACCAGAAAGCACCAGTCTCATTCCTCGCCAGAAAAGAAGACGGCTGCAGACTTACAAACTTATCTCCATGACCAAAAGAGCAGAAACCCCTGCGCTGGAGGAGAGCATGAAGCTCCCGACCCGACCGCCAGAGGCCATTGCCAATAGGAAAAGAGCCTTCGAGAAACAATCCTGAACCGAAGGGGCCACAACAAACCAAGGAGAAGAGAGACAGAAGAGCACTTTGTTCAATGACCAGGACGGTTCAGGCGGTACATGAGCAGGCCGGAGGTGAAACCGGACGAGACAGCTTGCGAAACGATGCAGAAGTAACATCAATACCCAAAGCAAGCTGAAGCGGCTCCACTAGCGCCACACGAAACGAGGTGACAGTGTTAGGCATAAAGTGACGGTCNAAGGACAGCTTGAGACTTCAAGAAGACCTGGACAAGCTGCAGGAATGGTCGAACAAATGGCTGTTAGAGTTTAACCCAAGCAAATGTAATGTAATGAAGATAGGGGTAGGAAGCAGGAGACCAGATACAAGGTATCATTTGGGAGATGACATACTTCAAGAGTCAGAGAGAGAGAAAGACCTGGGGTTTGATATCACGCCAGACCTGTCCCCTGAAGCTCATATCAAGAGGATAACATCAGCAGCATATGCCAGGTTGGCTAACATAAGAACGGCCTTTAGAAACTTGTGTAAGGAATCTTTCAGAACATTATATACCACATGTCAGACCAATCCTGGAGTATGCGGCTCCAGCATGGAGTCCCTATCTAGTCAAGCATAAGACTAAACTGGAAAAGGTTCAAAGGTTTGCCACCAGACTAGTAACCGAGCTGAGAGGTATGAGCTACGAGGAGCGACTGCAGGAATTAAACCTCACTTCGTTGGAAGACAGAAGAGTTAGGGGGGACATGATCACCACATTCAAGATTCTCAGGGGAATCGACAGGGTTGATAAAGACAGGCTGTTTAACACAAGGGGCACACGCACTAGGGGACACAGGTGGAAACTGAGTGCCCAAATGAGCCACAGAGATATTAGAAAGAACTTTTTAGTGTCAGAGTGGTTGACAAATGAATGCATTAGGAAGCGATGTGGTGGAGGCTGACTCCATACACAGTTTCAAGTGTAGATATGATAGAGCCCAATAGGCTCAGGAAACTGTACACCTGTTGATTGACGGTTGAGAGGCGGGACCAAAGAGCCAGAGCTCAACCCCCGCAAGCACAACTAGGCGAGTACAACTAGGTGAGTACGAGCCGCGCCGTATGTCTGCGCAGCTCCCCCTACCCGGGACGGGAAGGGGGAACCCAGACACCTGCGTCGCCGATCTACACTCCAGTTCCGAGGTTGGATATCAAAATATGTGAAAACCGCCAACCAGAGGGAGTGAGGGTTGCCGGGGAGCCTCTGGAACCCACTCAGAAAATAGCGTTTCATTACAATCAATGTTGGTTTTCTGTAGGGAGCTCCTACGGCTCCCTGGAGTTACTTCACCAAAGATAAAGGAAAAATGGGAACTTACCCGGGAGGCGGTCGATGCTCCACACCTCAACTCGAAGTCGAGACGGGCTGCAGCCACCAAACCATAGCGACACAGGCCCGACTAGGCCCAGGAACGTTCACGAGGTGGTATGCAGCCAGGACCCTGTTCGACGCCAAAAATCCTGTGCCCGAATGTCAGCCCAAGACATGTTCCCAACAACGGCAGCAAGAGCAGCAAAACTTACGAACGTCATGGGCACGGGGATAGACCGCAAGGTGGCTAGACTTAAAACCCTGCGGACGACCTGAGAGACCAGTACCCGTGAACAGGGAAGAAGGGAAACCTGATCAACCAAAGCGCGTCCCAGGACACACAAGCTGTGGCGCGCAAATAACGGCGGAGGGCCGCAACCGGACACAAAACATGATGCACCCCGGCCTGACCAAGCATCAACAACCCAAGGACCCCACCAGAAAGCACCAGTCTCATTCCTCGCCAGAAAAGAAGACGGCTGCAGACTTACAAACTTATCTCCATGACCAAAAGAGCAGAAACCCCTGCGCTGGAGGAAAGCATGAAGCTCCCGACCCTACCGGCAGAGGCCAATGCCAATAGGAAAAGAGCCTTCGAGAAACAATCCTGAACCGAAGGGGCCACAACAAACCAAGGAGAAGAGAGACAGAAGAGCACTCTGTTCAAAGACCAGGACGGTTCAGGCGGTGCATGAGCAGGCCGGAGGTGAAACCGGACGAGACAGCTTGCGAAACGATGCAGAAGTAACATCAATACCCAAAGCAAACTGAAGCGGCTCCACCAGCGCCGCACGAAACGAGGTGACAGTGTTAGGCATAAAGTGACGGTCCTGGAACAATCAAGAGAAAAAGGACACCACCACCCTAACAGAAAGCAAAGTACAATGACGAAGATGCAGGAAAAAATTGTAGGACCGCCAGGAAACTTCATACCGCCGCCGAGATGAAACCTGCAGGTGGGACACAAACAAGGAAGCCACCTGATCACCACAGATGATGATAAACTCGAGTAAAAAATACCATACGCAAAGACTCGAGGAGAAGATCGAACCAGCCACATGACGTTCCAGTCTGATCTGCTGGAACAGGCGGAGCTGCGGGAAAAACCTCCGGGTTCAGAAACCGGGCAAGCAGCGCCTGAAACCATGGCTGGGCAAGCCACCACGGTGCCAAGATGACAACTATCCTCTAGTAAGTTTCATTGCAACTCTCTCTCGAAGCGAGTCAGGACCTGGAGCAACAGCTGAATCGGGGTAAAGAGGTACAGGAACCCCCACCTCGAACAGTTAGATAGAAGAGCAGTCTGTCCAAAGACCAGGACGGCTCAGGCTGCGCATGAGCAGGCCAAGGAGGTGAAATAATGCATGAGACAGCTTGCAAAACGGAGTAGAAGTAACATCGATACCGAAAGCAAGCTGCCGCGACTCCGCCAGCTCCACACGATACGAGGCAACAGTATTAGGCATAAGATGACAGTCCTGGAACAACCAAGAAATAAAAGACAACACCACCCGAACCGAAAGCGAAGAATGATGGACAAAAAGAACCGGAAGGACAGCTAGAAAACCTCATACTGCCGCTGAGAGGAAGCCCGCAGGTGGAAAACCAGCAAGGAAGCCACCTGAGCACCATAGAGATGATAATAAACATGAGTCAAAAACACCAAACGCAAAGACTCGCAGAGAAGAGCGAACCAGTCTCGTACTGGACCAGGCCAATCTCCTGAAAGAGGCGGAGCTGCAAAAAAACCTCTGGGTTCAGACACCGGGCAAGCAGCGCCTGAAACCATGGCTGGGCCAGCCACCATGGGGCCAAGAGGACTACTCCCCCCTGGTAAGTCTCCAAGCGAGCCAGGACCTGGAGCAACAGCTGAACCGGGGAAAAAAGGTACAGGAACGTCCACCTCGACCAGTCCTGCCAAAAGGCGTCGATCCCAACAGCCTCGCAGTCGGGGAAGGGCGCTACATATACCAGAAGAAGCCTCGAACAACGCTGACGCGAAGAGGTCCACCTCTGGGCGCCTGAACGTCTGGCAGAGCCAACTGAAGGAGTCAGTGTCGACCGTCTATTCCATGGACAGGGCAACAAACTAGGACAGGCCGTCCGCCAGGATGTTGGACACCCCTCGGACATGAACTGCCAGGAGAGCCAATGGCCCTGGGTCCAATGGCCCTAGGAAATCCCATGGGGGCTACATGGTCCAATGGATGTGACCCCCACATTCCCTCTCGCTTCATGCAAGGTTGAAGGTTGCTCTATTCCCTTGTCTCGGGGTGACACTCATCGGTTTTGCCTCCGCCATGCTGCTTTAAGGTTACCTTGAGGTGTTTTCGGGGCTTAGCGTCCCCGCGGCCCAGTCATTACAAAGAAACTAATGCATTACTTACACAATAAATTAGATACTAATACGTATCAATAGATAAGCCATTAAAATATCAAGAAATGTCCGTAATAAAATCACATGGCAAAAATATAATATGTTAGTAAATATATGATCTTATATTAAAGATCGATAACTAAATAATGATTAGTAACCTACTAATATACTGTATACACATAAACAACAGCTTAGCTGTTTGGCAGAACTAGAAGCAAGTATTTGGGCAGTAATGTCAAGAATACTTGTCGAAACAGGCTATTCAGAACACGCGTTGAGGTAAGGTTTAGGTTTATCTACCTTCTTGTCACTTGATCACAAGCTGAAATACGGGTAAATTGTAAGATTTGCCTATACAGCACAACCTCGATTCAACGTACCCCGATTCAACGAATCTCCGGCTAGTTCGCACACTTTTCAGACCGGATTTACTCACCCGGTTCGACGAACAATGGTTCGCCGAAGCGGGGCATGTTCGGATTTGCTTACGATGTCCAGACAGAGTTCACAGACTGGTGGAAAA
>WNGS01164437.1:40834115-40846185 GCA_020271785.1 Procambarus virginalis | reverse complement strand
GGTTCATACACGGAGGATGACAAAGAAATTATAAAATGCTAAAAAAGCAGTATGAGGACATGTTTAGCACTCCAATAAACAACATGAAAGTAGAAGATCCAGAAAATTCTTTATGCGGGATATTCAACCCCTGTAAATATAACTGATATCAACACGAGCGCACTAAATTTTGAAGAGGAAATTGAAAACATGCCCATGCACTCGGCCCCAGGTCCAGACTCATGGAATTCAATATTTATAAAGAAATGCAAAGTGCCGGTAGCACAGGCACTCAGTATAGTGTGGAGGAAGAGCTTGGACACGGGGGAGATACCAGATGCACTTAAAGTAGCAGACATAGCCCCTCTACACAAGGGAGGGAGCAAAGCATTGGCAAAGAATTATAGACCAGTTGCACTAACATCGCACATAATAAAATTTGAGAGAGTGATTAGGAGTCAGGTCACCAATTTCATGGAGACCAATGACCTTCACAACCCAGGCCAACATGGATTTGAGCGGGAAGATCGTGTGCCTCTCACAGCTACTTGAGCACTACGATAAGTCACTGAGGCATTAGAAAGAAAAACAGAATGCTGATGTGATATACACGGACTTCGCAAAGGCTTTCGATAAATGTGACCATGGCGTGATAGCACACAAATGAAGTCAATGGGAATAACCGGTAAAGTAGGACGCTGGATACTCGGTTTCTGTCAAACAGGACTCAGCGAGTAACGGTCAACCATATAAAATCTAGTCCAAGTGCAGTTAAAAGCTCTGTACCTCAGGGTACAGTCCTTGCACCGCTGCTTTTCCTTATTCTCATATCAGATATAGACAAAATACAAGTCACAGCTTCGTATCATCGTTTGCAGATGACACAAAAATCAGTATGAAAATTACCTCGGCTGAAGACATTGAAAAACTTCAAGCTGATATTAATAAAGTTTTCGACTGGGCATCAGAAAATAACATGATGTTTAACAGTGATAAATTCCAGGTACTCAGGTACGGTAAAAATGAGGACCTTAAACATAATACAGGGTACAAAAGACAATCAAATATGCCCATAGTAGGAAAACAGCATGAAAAGGATTTGGGAATAATGATGTCTGACGACCTAACGTTTAACCCTTAAATGGCGCATAGCTATATACCATTTGACACCCACAGGCGCATACAAAAAAAAAAAAAAAAAATTATTTTTTCTTCCTAACCTGTTAATTTGTGTTCACTGATCACGGGAAAAATAGTAAAAAAATCGTAAGTTGAATATATTGGCCGCTATAGGGCAGGGAAGTCTGGCACAAAACAGGCGCTCACTCAGCATGCGTCCCAGGCGGTCTGTTGATCGCCAGCTGTCAGGCCGGAGTTGCCACAAAGAGATAATTGCCTAATTATTTCAATGTCTCTGATTGATTTTTCGTAGTTTTTTTGCTGTAATATTATTCAATAGTGTGTAGTGTGATATATTTATATAATGAAATGGGTGAATCATCGCTGTACTCAAAAATATGGTGTGCATATTGTTGATTCAATTATGTTCATCAAACAGTGAACAAATACTTTGTCGGTTGTTACACTATATACACAGGTTATATATAAGTATCTGCATGTTTTGTTCACCATAACGAACCACTAAGTTGCTATTATGAGTCAAAAAAGTAACGAGGAGTGACCGCCGTGTACCAGCCAGCCACTCACGCCCTCCCTCAAGTCATCTGACTCGCCCACATTCTCCTCCCACAATACTGTTTTTGCTTTTATTCACTATATACAGACGCTATATATAAGTATCTACATTCGTGTTCACCATAACGAACCACTAAGTTGGTATGCTGAGTGGCAGTGGCAGCCCGCCACTGGCTGCCACTGCCACTGATGGACCTCACAGTCAGCTGATGGCTGCCGCCCTCAAGGCCACACGCACTATTTCTCCTCCAACAATACTGCTTGTGGTGTTATTACGCTATATACACACATTATATATAAATATCTACCGGTTTTATTCACCAAACTTGTACAAGTAAACTGGTATGGTGCCCAAAGACGTGATCACCAGTAAACAACACGATAATTCCTGCAGACGACGCTCCTCTCACCAAAATGGCGGCTCCCAACCTCCTACTCTTGCTGTTTATACTCTCTATACACACGTTATATATAAGTAGCTACATTTGTGTTCACCATAACGAACTGCTAAGCTGGTATGGTGAGTGCAGTCAATAAAAGGTGGCCACACACAGTCAGATAACAACGCCACCACCCTCCCTCCCACAGCATTACTCCTCCCTCCATGGAGCACAGCGCTAAATATCATCACAATCCTCTTATTATCAGACCCATGGTCAGTTTTATCACAGTCAGGGGTCTTCTGTAATAATATTATCGCTACATAATAGCATGAACAAGTATATTATGGCATTTTTAGGCGATGCTGTGGTCACAAGCTGAACAGCAGTGCTGTGAGCTCATGCTGCGTGCGTCAGGCTTGGTAGCTTACGCGATACTGAGGCCCCTAACACCCGGGAGTTTGGCCCACGATTTTTTTTAAAAATGGCATCTGTTTACAAGAGCCCTGATGAAGGTGTGGTGAACCCCGTGTATCCGCGGGCCGTTTAAATCTTGCGTAGTACTCCAACGCATCATATGATGCGACGCGCAATTTTCTGCAAGTCGGTCAACGCATCATATGATGCGATGCGCAATTGAAGGGTTAGGGAGCATAACCAAGCAAATATTGCGACAGCCAGAAAAATGATAGGATGGATTACGAGAACTTTCAAATCCAGGGATCCCATCACAATGGTTGTACTCTTCAAGTCACTTGTGTTGTCCCGTCTTGAGTACTGTTCAGTACTCACTCCCCCCTTCAGAGCAGGAGAGATTGCTGAAATAGAGGGAATACAGAGAACATATACGGCACGCATAGACGCGATAAAGCACCTAAATTATTGGGATCGTCTCAAAGCCCTCCAAATGTACTCACTAGAAAGAAGACGAGAGAGATATCAAATAATATACACCTGGAAGATAGTGGAGGGCCAAGTACCAAATCTACACAGTAAAATAACAATGTACTGGAGTGAACGATATGGAAGAAAATACAGAATAGAACCAGTGAAGAGCAGGGGTGCCATAGGCACAATCAGAGAACACTGTATAAACATCAGAGGTCCGCGGTTGTTCAACGTCCTACCAGCAAGCATAAGAAATATTGCCGGAACAACCATGGACATCTTGAAGAGGAAACTAGATATATTCCTCCAAGGAGTGCCGGACCAAATGGGCTGTGGTGGGTATGTGGGCCTGCGGGTCGCTCCAAGCAACAGCCAAGTGGACCAAACTCTCACATGTCAAGCCTGGCCTCGGGCCAGGCATGGGGAGTAGAAGAACTCCCAGAACCCCATCAACCAGGTAACCAGGTATCAACCACGATGTGTGGGACACCTGTCGTACCCGCACGCTGGAGTGGCGTGAGGCGTTGACTGTGGTCCAGGTTTACCTGGGGGCGACTTTGCACATCTTATGAGTGCCTTTTCGCTCTGGCTCTTCTGCGGGATGTTGGTGTGGTTCAGCTTCACATGCAGGTACCTCCTTGTCTGGAGAGCTTGTGGCTGAGGACTGACGCGCACAGGGCTCATTGGCTTCGGTTCTGCTCTTCTTTTTCCTCCTCGAGCTGTCTTCGGATTGGCTTACGGAAGATGTAGAGGCACTTGGGGCTGTTCCTGGGTCTAACGCCTTTGTCTTGGCTGCTCGTATGTCATCTGCCCTTTTGAAGTTATTTGCACCGATCCTGCGGGATGCGCTGTTGCGGTTTTTCGCAGCGCGCCTCACGTGTCAGCAGGTGGTGCTCGCTTCCTCCTTGGAATCCACTTGTGCCCTGGCTCTTAGATCGTCTTTGCCCTTTTGTTCTTTGCTGTTTGCTACTTCTGCGATTGAACAGTATATGCAGGTGGCTTCTTCCAGCTGCCACCCGATGTCTGACCCAGGTGCCAGTTTTGGAGTTGGTGCAGCCTTCGGTCCCGGCTGCATCTGGTTGGCGTGGTGCTCACGCTATGCGCAGGTCGTGTTCTCGTAAGGGGCAGCAACCCTTTCGTGGTTCGCCCCATTGTCGGGGCGATGGGGGGGGGGGGCTTGCTCTGTTCACTCAAGCCTGGTCCCACGATTCATGGGCTTCTCGGGTCGTTTCTCGTGGCCTGCGGTGGCGTTTTGTGGCTCCTCCTTCGGGGGGCTCAGGGCTGGCAGGGCCGGCCTCTTCTCCTGCACTCTGTCCACCCGACAAAGCGCAGGAGGACGATTGGACGTGGTTGAATCGACAATGTTCCTCAGGTGAGTTTTCCGCCTGTTTCCAGTTCCAAAACGGGACTGTGAGGTCCTGCGGTTCATTCTGGACTTGTCCCGTCTGAACTCCTGGGTTTTCTGGGGAGAGCCCTTTCGGCTCCCTGGAGCTTTCTAGGCTGATATGCTAATGTCAGACTTTGGCATCAGTCATGTGTATGGAGTTCAATGGGCCTTCCGGGGACCATCAGCCAGAACTTGGCCCCCTCAGAAGAGGCAAGGGGAACAATGGCCTATAGAAACCCCTATGTGGTTGGAAGCATTCTATGTCTGCCATCGACTGGGTCAGGCACCCAGAAAGGTAAGCATCCCAAAACAATCCCCTATTCTGGTGAAAACATTGCTACCAAAAGCCGAATAAATGGATAGAACTCCCCCTAAATGAAACTAGCAAGTGATCATGACATCACACGTCACCGCGCCGCTGCGCAGTTCCCCCCTCCCCGGGTGGGGGAAAGGGGAGTCCCAGACCCCACACGCCAACTATCCACCCTTCAGTTCTCAGGCTGGTGCTAGAGGCGGAGGTCGTCTGCTTGGTGCCAGAGTTTTCAGCACTGTGCTTAGAGTGTGGTGGCTGTCTTCGAGGGGTGCGAGAGCCAGGAGTTATTCTATGGTAATCAGGCTACATGCGCTTAGGGTTCTTGTCCCTAGGTGCCCTGTAAGTACTGCCCTTGGGGCTTGGTGCTACCTTCCACAAGCTCCTCAGGACCTGCCTCTGCTAGGCCGTCTTACTGTTCGTTTTTTTTGGCCGCCCTTTGGGTGCTTGGGGGGTATTGTCTTCTTTGTTTACCTTAGGGTAAGAGGCAGTTTGCACTGGTGGGGTGCAGGGTGCTGCGCAGCTTGTTTTTTACCACTCACAGCGGCCGGCTCTGTTCCTTCAGGTATGTTGTCCTCTTGCTGCCTTTTATTTTTCAATTTGTGTATGCCTTATGGGGGGAGGGGGGTCTGGTTTGCTTCCCCAATTGTGTCTGACTGGTGTACATTTTTTTTTTGTGTGTGTGGAGCCCCCTGCTAGGTCCCAGTGAGTGTATACGTCCCTGGGGTTTAGCTTATTAATAGTTGTTTGGTAGTTGTGGGGCACCGGTTAGCAGCACCCTGCCTGGGATTACCTGGGCGTGAGTCCCCTTTGGTAGAGGGGCCCAAATCAAGGACATCCATTGGACCCATGCACCCCCTGAAGGGGGCGCATGGGTCCGATGGATGTGTCCCCGGAGTCCCCCTTCACTTTGTGCGAGTTTGAGGGTTGCTCGGTCCCCCTTGACTCAGGGTGACCCTCACGGTTTTTGCCTCCATAATGCTGCATGTTTGGTCGGTGACACTTTTGACCCTGAGTTCTGCGAGTTCTGTTGCAACACGCTCGGTTGATTGCTCATCCGGATGTCCCGAGGCTGCCCTGTTTTTCCTATAGGGATCTGGACTTGTGGGTGGGGGTCGCTTCGACCCTGGTTCAGTTCGCGCCCCTCGTCCTTCCCCTTCGGTGGTTCATTCTGGTCCCCCCTCTCCCTGCTTCCGGCTCCGAAGCGTCTGAGGGTTTCGGAGTCAGGGCAGGTTTAGATGATCTTGAGTCTTGGGCGGTCTTGGGGAATGCCCCTTCCGGTGTGGCGACGGAGGCCTTCGAGTCTGATCTCCCAGCCGAAGCTTCTGGGTCTGACCAGTGGGCCCCCTTCTGTTCGGCTGTGCCTGCTTTTTCTTTAGGGGTCGGTGCTTTGGGGATGACTCTGCCCCGGGTCCTGAGGAGGTGGATCCTGGGGCTAGGGAGGGGCTGACTTTGGGGGGCCTTGGGCCCCGCTGGACCCCGCCTGGGTTTTTCTACCCTCGGAGCGAGGATTATTGTTACAAGGAGTGGGGTTCTCTTTTCCCCTTTCTGCGTACGACTTAATTGGATTTGGTGTCTGCCCCTTCCCGTGTTTGGTTCCGTGTCCCATCGGGTGCGGCGGTTCTTTCTTTCCGGAGGTTTTCGGCTTCCCGCATCGAACCGTATGCAATATGGGCGGCCCTACCGGCTTACCTCCTGCGTGACCCGGATTGCGCCTTGGTGATGGATCCATCGTCTTTCAGGTTTGGGACTTCGTTCTCTTTCTGGGTCTGTTACGAGGTTCCGGAGTCGTCCTGGCTGGCGGACTGTACTGTCTTTGCATTGGAGGCCTGGCATTCTTTGTCATTCCTGCATATTTGAGTGGCGGGAGGTTTCGACTGTGGTTCAGGTTTTCTTTAGGGGCGACCTTGAGCACCTCAATAAGTGCTTGTTTGCTCCTGCCCTTCCCTGGGATGTTGGTGTTCTAGAGCTTCATGTGCAGGTTCCCTCCCTTTTGGCTGCGCAGGTGGCTGAGGATTTGCGCACCAGGGGCCTCTTGGCTTCGGCCTTCCGCTTCTTTTCCCTCCTGGAGCTGTCTTCGAACTGGCTTGGGGAGGATGTGGGGGGTGCTCGGGGCTGTTCTGGGGTCCAGTGCCTTGGGCTCGGCTACTCGCGCGTCGGCTGCTTTGTTGAAGCTGTTTGCGCCAATCTTGCGGGATGTGGTTGCCCAGTTTTATGCTTCCCGGCTCATGTGTCGACAGGCGGTGCTTGCCTCCTCTCTGAAATCGGCCTGGGCCCTGGCTCTTAGGATTTCTTTGCCCTTTTGTCCTCTACTTTTTGCTCCTGCGGCCGTAGTACAGTATATTCACACTGCTTCGGCCAGCTACCGTCCAATGTCGGACTTGTTGGCTCTCCAGGGAGGGTCCCGAGGGGGGCCTACCCGGAGGGGTCGTGCCAGGGTTTGGGGTTCCTCTCGTCATGATAAGGCACTGGCGCCGGGCTCGGGCTCGGCTCCGCCTTCGGACCCACCTTCGGCAGGTCGCCGCAGTGTTCGTCTTGTGTGGGGTTCTGAGTCTCGTAAAGGGCGCCAACCCATTCGCGGTTTGCCCCATTGACTGGGCGATGGGGGGGGAGGCTTGCGCTGTTTGCTCACGCCTGGTCCCACGATTTGTGGGTATTTCCTTTAGCCTGCAGTGGCGTTGGGTGGCCCCTCCTCCTTCGGGGAGTTCGAGGCGGGCGGGGCAGGCTTCTTCTCCTGCTCTCCGTCGAGTCATCTTGGAGTGGGTTCGCTTGGGCGTCGTCGAAATGTCGTCGTCCCTCAGATGGGTTTCCCGTCTGTTTCCAGTGCCGAAACGGGACTGTGTGGACCTGAGGTTCATTCTGGACTTGTCCCATTTGAACCCCTGGGTTCATTGACCCTCCTTTCGGATGACTATGCTGTCTCAGGTTCGGCTCCTGTTTGAGCCGGGTTCTTGGATGGTGTCCCTGTACCTCCGGTATGCTTATTGGCATGTCCCGATTCATCCAGGGTTCTGGGACTGGTTCAGTTTTGTTGTGGGGCATCAAAGTTACCGCTTTCGTTGTCTTCCGTTCGGGTTGAATCTAGCGCTTCGTGTGTTCACACTCCTTACGCGGGTCGTCGTGACCCGTTGCGTCTTTTAGGTGTTCGGGTGTTGACCTACCTCGATGACCGACTTGTTTATGCTCCCAGCCGGTCCAGTTGTCTGCTAGCCAGGGATTTGGTTCTTACCCAGCTCGCTGGGTTCGGGTTCTTGGTGAACTGGAGGAAGCCTCATCTGGTTCCCTCCCATGTTCAGTCATGACTGGGTCTTGTTTGGGACTCTCGGACCGCTTCCTTGTCTCTTCCTCCGGAGTCTCTCCTCCGGCTGCGGTCTCGCTTGCGCATGTTTCTGAGGGGCTCCTGGGTCACCCAGCGGTTGCTTGAGGGTTTGTGTGGGAGCCTGAACTTTGGGATGTTGGTCTTCTGCCGGGTCGGGTTTGGCTTCGTCGGCTGTTCTGGTTCCTTCAGGGACGTCTCTTCCACCTCTCTCGCAATCGCTGGGTTCGACCCTTGGGGGCCTTGCGTCGGCTGATGCGTCGCCGGCTTCCTCTTTGGGTTTTTTGGGGTTCGGTGCCTTGGCGCCTGCCCGAGCCCTCACTCGATGTGTTCCACGGACACATCGTCTCTCGGCTGGGGCTTTGTGACCAGTGCTCACCAGGCCGGCTAGGGGCGGTAGGGTCCGTCCTTCCGTCGAGCCCATAGCACAGTGCGGGAGTTCGCGGCGGTTTGGTTTACACTTCAGAGGGTTAGGGTCGCCCGCGGATCGACGCTCTGGCTCTATTCGGACTGCTCCTCAGTGATTCATTGCCTGAACCGGGGGTGGGGGGGGAGGTTCGATGTGGTCCTTGGCTCTTTGGGGCTGGTCGCTTCAGGTGACTCGTCTGCTGAGTTCTCATGGTTTGGCTCTCCTGGCCATTCATGTGCAGGGAGTGTCCAATGTCTTGGCTGACAGCCTGTCCCATTTTGTTCCCCTCTCTACGGAATGGACGGTCGACGCCGACTCCTTGAGTTGGCTTTGACGGACGTTCGGTCGCAACGAGGTGGACCTCTTCACGTCGGCGTGGTCACTGCGCCTTTCCTGTATGTGGTGCCCTTCCCCGACTACGAGGCCGTCGGGGTCGATGCCTTTCGGCAGAACTGTTTGAGGTGGGGGTTCCTGTACCTCTTTACCCCGGTTCAGCTGTTGCTCCAGGTCCTGACTCGCTTTGAGAGAGAGTTGTAATGAAACTTACTAGAGGATAGTTGTCATCTTGGCCCCGTGGTGGCCTGCCCAGCCATGGTTTCAGGCGCTGCTTGCCCGGTTTCTGAACCCAGAAGTTTTTCCCGCAGCTCCGCCTGTTCCAGCAGATCAGACTGGAACGTCATACCTGGTTGATTACCTGGTTGATGGGGTTCTGGGAGTTCTTCTACTCCCCAAGCCCGGCCCGAGGCCAGGCTCGACTTGAGAGTTTGATCCACCAGGCTGTTGCTTGGAGCGGCCCGCAGAGCCACATGCCCACCACAGCCCGGCTGATCCGGGACTTCTCTTAGGAAACAGTCCAGTTTTCTCTTGAAGATGTCCACGGTTGTTCCGGCAATATTTCTTATAGTCGCTGGGAGGACGTTGAACAACCGCGGACCTCTGATGTTTATACAGTGCTCTCTGATTGTGCCTATGGCACCTCTGCTCTTCACTGGTTCAATCTTGCATTTTCTTCCATATCGTTCACTCCAGTACGTTGTTATTTTACTGTGTAGATTTGGGACCTGGCCCTCCAGTATTTTCCACGTGTATATTATTTGGTATCTCTCTCGTCTCCTTTCTAGAGAGTACATTTGGAGAGCTTTGAGACGATCCCAATAATTTAGGTGTTTTATCTCGTCTATGCGTGCCGTATATGTTCTCTGTATTCCCTCTATTTCAGCAATCTCTCCTGCTCTGAGGGGGAAGTGAGTACTGAGCAGTATTCGAGACGGGACAACACAAGTGACTTGAAGAGTACAACCATTGTGATGGGATCCCTGGATTTGAAAGTTCTCGTAATCCATCCGATCATTTTTCTGGCTGATGCGATATTTGCTTGGTTATGCTCCCTAAACGTTAGATCGTCGGACATCATTATTCCCAAATCCTTGACATGCTGTTTTTCTACTATGGGAAGATTTGATTGTGTTTTGTACCCTGTATTATGTTTCAGATCCTCATTTTTGCCGTACCTGAGTACCTGAAATTTATCACTGTTAAACATCATATTATTTTCTGCTGCCCAATCGAAAACTTTGTTGACATCTGTTTGTAGTTTTTCAATGTCTTCAGCAGAGGTAATTTTCATGCTGATTTTTGTGTCATCTGCGAAGGATGACACGAAGCTGTGACGTGTATTTTTGTCTATATCAGATATGAGAATAAGGAACAGTAGCGGTGCAAGGACTGTACCTTGAGGTACAGAGCTTTTAACATCGCTTGGACTCGATTTTATCTGATTGACTGTTACTCTTTGTGTTCTGTTCGACAGGAAATTGAGTATCCAGCGTCCTACTTTTCCAGTTATTCCCATTGACCTCATTTTGTGAGCTATCACCCCATGGTCACATTTGTCGAACGCCTTTGCAAAGTCTGTGTATACAACATCTGCATTTTGCTTTTCTTCTAGGGCTTCTGTGATTTTGTCATAGTGGTTGAGTAACTGTGACAGACAGGATCTTCCCGCTCTAAATCCATGTTGTCCTGGATTGTGCAATTCATTGTTTTCCATAAAACTAGAAATTTGATTCCTAATCACTCTTTCAAACACTTTTATTATGTGTGATGTTAGTGCAACTGGCCTATAATTTTTTGCCAAGGCTTTACTCCCCCCCTTGTGCAACGGAGCTATATCTGCAGATTTAAGTGCTGCTGGTATCTCCCCTGTATCCAGGCTCTTTCTCCATATTACGCTGAGTGCTCTCGCTACTGGTACTTTACATTTCTTTATGAATATTGAATTCCATGAGTCAGGCCCAGGGGCTGAGTGCATGGGCATATTGTCAATTTCTCTTTCAAAGTCTTCCGAGTTTGTGGTAATATCCGTTATATTATCTGCAGCTTGAATGTCATTCATAAAGAAGCTGTCTGGGTCATCAACTTTCATGTTGTTAATTGGTGTGCTAAACATAGCCTCATACTGGCTTCTTAGAATTTCACTAATCTCTTTGTTGTCCTCTGTGTACGTACCTTCATTTGTAATTAACGGTCCAATACTGGTCGAGGTTTTGGATTTTGATTTAGCGTATGTGAAAAAATATTTCGGATTTTTCCTTATCTCTTGTATAGCTCTCTGTTCCAATTCCATTTCCTCAGACTCATATGATCGCTTCAACGTTTGTTCGATTTCTTCGATCTCCCTGCTTAGGCTTATTTTCCTTGCTTGTGATAGTTGTGTCTGCCGAAGCATTTCCGTTATTTTTTTCCTTCTCCTGTACAGTCGTCTGCGTTCTCTTTCTAGAGTGTTCCTCTTTCTGCCCCTCCTCACCGGCACGTGCTTCAAGCAGACCTTGTAAGCTTCAGCTGTCAGTTGAGCTATTCCCTGTGTGGGAGTTTTGTCGCTTAAGACCGTCTCCCATTGAATGGTTGAAAGGTCTACATTTATTTTTTCCCAGTCAATCCTCTTATTGTTGAAATTGAATTGATTGAATATTCCTTCTCGCTTGTTGGGTCTCTTAGATCTACTACCGTTATTTATGCTAGTTCGCACTTCAATGAGCTTATGGTCTGAGTATGAAGTATCTGAGATTGTTATGTCTCTGATTAGTTCATCATTGTTTGTGAATAACAAGTCTAGTGTGTTTTCGTTCCTAGTTGGTTCTGTAATCTGTTGATTGAGCGAGAATTTGTCACAGAATCTCAAAAGTTCTCTGACCTGTGGCTGGTTATTTCCCGGGTCATTCCCTGCTATGATATTTGTGTTTGCCATTCTCCATCTTAGACTCGGTAAATTGAAATCTCCAAGGAAGATAATATCTGGAGCTGGGTTTGCTAGGTCATCAAGTATGTTCTCTATTTTGTGCATCTGCTCTGTGAATTCCTCAACCGTTGTATCTGGCGGTTTATATATTAAAATAATAATTAGGTTTAGTTTCTCTACCTTAATTCCAAGTACCTCTACCACCTCATTAGTTGAGTTTAGTAGTTCTGTGCATACCAGGTCCTCTTTAATATACAGACCTACTCCTCCATTTGACCTAGTTTTTCTATCACATCTGTATAAATTATAATTTGGAATCCAGATTTCACCATCCATGTAATCTTTTGTATGAGTTTCCGTGAATGCCCCAAATATGGAGTTTGACTCTAATAGGAGACCATTTATGAACTTGACTTTATTCCTTGACTTTGGCTTTAGACCTTGAATGTTCGCAAAAATGAATGATGT
>WNGS01164437.1:40778415-40810009 GCA_020271785.1 Procambarus virginalis | reverse complement strand
CACATGTGAAACATTAAACGAAAAGTTCCAAAGTGTGTTTGTACAAAATGAAATCTTCAGGGAACCAGATACAATAAGAATTCCAGAGAACAACATAGAGCACATAGAGGTGTCTAGAGACGAAGTGGAAAAAATGCTCAAGGAGCTAATAAGAACAAAGCAGTTGGTCCCGATGGAGTTCGCCATGGGTTCTGAGAGAATGTGCACCTGAGCTCAGCATTCCTCTTCAACTGATTTTTCAGGCATCCCTGTTTACAGGAGTTGTAGCTGATGTGTGGAAAAAGGCTAACATAGTTCCAATCTACAAAAGTGGAAGCAGGGAAGACCCCCTTACTATAGACCGGTATCATTGACAAGTGTAATAGTCAAAATATTGGAAAAATAATTAAACTAAATGGGTAGAACACCTGGAGAGATGATATAATATCAGACAGACAGTATGGTTTTCGATCTGGAAGATCCTGTTTATCGAATTTACTCAGTTTCTATGACCGAGCAACAGAGATATTACAGGAAGAGATGGTTGGGTTGACTGCATCTATCTGGACCTAAAAAGGCTTTCGACAGAGTTCCACATAAGAGGTTGTTCTGGAACTGGAAAATATTGGAGGGTGACAGGTAAGCTTCTAACATGGATGAAAAATTTCTGACTGATAGAAAAATGAGGGCAGTGATCAGAGGCAATGTATCGGACTGGAGAAATGTCACAAGCGGAGTACCACAGGGTTCAGTTCTTGCACCAGTGATGTTTATTGTCTACATAAATGATCTACCAGTTGGTATACAGAATTATATGAACATGTTTGCTGATGATGCTAAGATAATAGGAAGGATAAAACTTAGATGATTGTCATGCCCTTCAAGATGACCTGACAAAATAGTACATGGAGCGCCACTTGGCAAATGAATTTAATGTTAATAAATGCCATGTTATGGAATGTGGAATAGGAGAACATAGACCCCACACAACCTATATATTATGTGAGAAATCTTTAAAGAATTCTGATAAAGAAAGAGATCTAGGGGTGGTTCTAGATAGAAACTATCACCTGAGGACCACATAAAGAATATTGTGCGAGGAGCCTATGCCACGCTTTCCAACTTCAGAATTGCGTTTAAATACATGGATGGCGATATACTAAAGAAATTGTTCACGACTTTTGTTAGGCCAAAGCTAGAATATGCAGCGGTTGTGTGGTGCCCATATCTTAAGAAGCACATCAACAACTGGAAAAGGTGCAAAGACATGCTACTAAGTGGCTCCCAGAACTGAAGGGCAAGAGCTACGAGGAGAGGTTAGAGGCATTAATATGCCAAAACTAGAAGACAGAAGAAAAAGAGGTGATATGATCACTACATACAAATAGTAACAGGAATTGATAAAATCGATAGGGAAGATTTCCTGAGGAACTTTAAAACAAGAGGTCATAGATATAAACTGCTAAACACAGATGCCGAAGAAATATAAGAAAATCACTTTCGCAAACAGAGTGGTAGACGGTTGGAACAAGTTAGGGAGAAGGTGGTGGAGGCCAAGACCGTCATAGTTTCAAAGCGTTATATGACAAAGAGTGCTGGGAAGACGGGACACCACGAGCGTAGCTCTCATCCTGTAACTACACTTAGGTAATTACATGATGCACCCCCATTCTGACCAACCAGTACCATTACACAAGGACGCCCCCGGAATGTGGCCGTTCTCGTTCTTCGCCAGAAAAAAGGCTGCAACCGAACAAACCTACTACCACCAGGACCGAAAGAACAAACTCCTGCGCCGGAGGAGAGCATGAAGCTCACCAAACGACTCCAGAGGCCAATGTCAACAGAAAAAGGGCCTTGGTAAGACAATTTTTGAATCGAAGGGGCCCCACACGAACCTAAGAGAAGACTAAAAAGAAGCACCCAGTCCAAGGACCAGGACACAGCTCAGCAGTACATGAACAGGCCGGGGGTGAAACAGAACACACGAGAAGCTTTTGAAACGGGGGCTGAAGTGACATCCACCCAGAACGCAAGCTAGAGTGGCTGCGCCAGCTCTGCACTATATGAGGCTACAGTATTTGGCATCAAATGACGATCCTGAAAAGCCAAGAAAGAAAAGACCAGACAACCCGATCAGAAACAGAAGACAACCTAGAAGAGAGAGTAAATGGCGGACAAAACGCCAGGAAACTTCATACTGTCGCCGAGACGAAGCTCACAGGCTGGACACCACCAACAAAGCCACCTGATCACCATACAAATGATGATAAACCCATGTCAAAATGACCAGACGTGAAGAGCAGAAGAGAACACTGAACCTGCCAGGTACCTGACCCGACCAATCTGCTGAAAGAGGCGGAACCGCGGAAAACAGTGTGGGTTCAGATGTCGAGCAAGCAGTGACTGAAACTAAGGCTAGGCCCGGCCACCAAGGGGCCAACAGGACTACTTTTCCCTGATAAGCCAAGCCTCAAAACGAGCCAGGCCAGAATGAACGGCGCTACATATATAGGGAGATGCCAAGACCATGCTGACGCGAAGAAGTCCACCTCCAGGCGCCCGTATGTCCGGCAGAACCAACTGAAGGAGTCACCGTCGACCATCCATTCCATGGGACAGGCTATCCACCAGAATGTTGGGCACTCCCCAGACATGAACTGCCAAGAGAGCAGATGACGCATCCGTGAACACATGAGCAAGATTTGGGTACGCGTCAAGGCACTGAACCTCGAAAAACTCAAAGAGGAAGCCGTCAACGCAGCAACTGACCCAAGGTCCCTGCCGAACCCAGCAATTGTGCGAGAGGACCCCAAAGAAACCAGAACAGACACCGAAGCCAGACTCGACCCGGCGAATTTCAGACTCCCGCGCAACTGCTCGAGCAACTGCTCGAGCAACTGCTGAGTGACCCGTGAACCCTGAAACAGCTGAAGGGAAGACTGCAGCCGCAGCAAGGACTCCGGAGGGAGAGACAAGTAAGTGGTTCGTGAGTTCCACACAACACCCAGCCAGGTCCGAACCTGGAATGGAACTAAATGGGATTTCCTCCAGTTTATCAGAAACCTGAACCCAGCAAGCTGGGGAAAACCACACCCCCTGGGGAGCAGACAAGCAGACCAGCTGGGAGCCCACACCAAACAGTCATTGAGGTAGGCTGGAACCCGTACCCGTAGCAGACGCAGACGGGCCACTACGACTCGAAGATGCGTGAATATTCAAGGTGCTAGATTCAAGCCAGAAGGAAGGTAACACAAGCAGTAAGCTGAATGCCCCACCACGAACGTAACCAGTTCCTGAACTCTGATTGAATGAGAATGTGCCAATACGCACCCCTGTGGTCCAGGGCCCCATCCAGGCACCCGGCTCCAACAGAAGCCGGACCTGACACAGAGCGGTCATCTGAAAGGAGGGGCAAGGAATCCAGGGGTTCAGACAGGACAAGTCCCGAATGAACTGCAAATCAGCACCGTCTCGTTTCGGCACTGGAACAGGCGGGAAACCCACCTGAGGAATGGGGTTGTATCGACCACTCCCAAGCGCACCCACTCTGAGATGATCCAACAGAGCACAGGGAAAGGAGGCCACCCAGTCAGCCTCGAACCCCCCCCCTCCCCCAAAGAGGAGAAGCCGCCCAATGCCGCCACAGGGCTTGAGGACACGACCCGAATGCCCATGAATCGTGGGACCAGGTGTGAGTAGAGCGAGGCTGTCCCCCCATCGCCCCGGTCAACAGGGCGAGCTGCGAAGGGACCAATGCCCTCTTCGAGAAAAATTAATCAATAAAAAAATTATATATAAAGTAACAAAATCAAAGAAAAGCAAGAAGCTGACTTGTGAGCAGAGCGAACAATGCTCTAACCAGACAAAGAAGGTGCCGGAGGAGGCACCAGCACAAAAACTGCACCAAAAGCCTACCTCGACAAACAGAAGTTGAAGCCCTGGCACGACCACAAAACACATGCCAAGACCCAAGAAGTGCAGTCTGCGAGCAGTATATATTTATAGCTGCAATATATAGCCTTCTATAATCTGCTGCCTGCAGGCCCTGGAACCTCAGAAGAGGAAAACCCGGGGCACTCAGGAGGGTAACCACGGGCCTCCAGAACCCACCCAAAGGGGACCAAAGAGGAAGAGTACCTCTGGAATGATACCGAAGAGCCCAAAGGAACCAGGAAACAAAAACGGGGGACCCGAAACCACCACATTTGCCAACAGAAAACGCACCACAGAAAGAAAGGGCAAAACATATTACCTAGATTGAACCCCAAGTTAAACAGCCAGAAATGGACCAAAACCATTTAGTAGAAAAACAGCAGGTCAAGGATTTAGGAATAATGATGTCCGACGATCTAACGTTTAGGGAGCATAACCAAGCAAATATCGCATCAGCCAGAAAAATGATCGGATGGATTACGAGAACTTTCAAATCCAGGGATCCCATCACAATGGTTGTACTCTTCAAGTCACTTGTGTTGTCCCGTCTCGAATACTGCTCAGTACTCACTTCCCCCTTCAGAGCAGGAGAGATTGCTGAAATAGAGGGAATACAGAGAACATATACGGCACGCATAGACGAGATAAAACACCTAAATTATTGGGATCGTCTCAAAGCTCTCCAAATGTACTCTCTAGAAAGGAGACGAGAGAGATACCAAATAATATACACGTGGAAAATACTGGAGGGCCAGGTCCCAAATCTACACAGTAAAATAACAACGTACTGGAGTGAACGATATGGAAGAAAATGCAAGATTGAACCAGTGAAGAGCAGAGGTGCCATAGGCACAATCAGAGAACACTGTATAAACATCAGAGGTCCGCGGTTGTTCAACGTCCTCCCAGCGACTATAAGAAATATTGCCGGAACAACCGTGGACATCTTCAAGAGAAAACTGGACTGTTTCCTAAGAGAAGTCCCGGATCAGCCGGGCTGTGGTGGGTATGTGGCTCTGCGGGCCGCTCCAAGCAACAGCCTGGTGGATCAAACTCTCACAAGTCGAGCCTGGCCTCGGGCCGGGCTTGGGGAGTAGAAGAACTCCCAGAACCCCATCAACCAGGTATCAACCAGGTACCAAGGGACAAGGCATGGGGAGCAAGCAAAGCAAATGGCCATTAAACAACAGATCACCGGGCCCCAATCCCAGGGTCTAGATCCAAACACAGACAGAAAGCAACTGCCCCCCCCCCCCAAAAAAAAAACACACCCAAGAGTTCCCAGAGAAACAGAAATAAGGGCAGAACACCCTAGACGAAAGAACAAAGAGAAATGATAACGGGAGGATAAAAACTCCCGACAGAAGTGAAAAAACGCCCCCAAAACGCGAGCACACACTCCCAGGTACATGTAGAAAAACAAGCCGCAGCGCCGCCTTAGCTGCCAGTCAGGGAAGCAACCCGCAGAAATGAGATTGGCCACCAAAACAAAAGGAGATGCAGCTGACACAAGAGAGCTGAAATCACGCTACCAAATGTGGGAAAATAAAGCAGACGAGAGGAGGGGCAAAAAAAATCCTGCCCAGAAGGCACAAAGCCCAAGCAGGGGCAAAAACCCCCAAAACTGCTCGCGGGCTTCCCCCACAGCCCTTGGGAACCCGCAACAGACACACCGGTGCAGAGCCATACTCCATGCCCTCTACCCCTGAAGAAAAGGCAGAGTCCAGGGGAAAGGCATCAAAAGGAGGCTGATGGCAAGACCCAGAAGCTACAACAGAAGGAGGAAGCTTTAACGCCTCCATCCCCATTCTGATTGGGGCAGCCACTCGAGTTTCATCACCAACCAAATCCCCCCCCTGACCCCGAACCCCCCCCTGACCCCGAACCCCCCCCCCCCCCAGACATTTCAGAGCCGGAAACAAAATTGGAAGGGGGGGGGGAAGGCCCGAACAACGCCTAACCAAGATGGAGTAGCCTCGAGATAGTTGGGTGGGCAACCAACCTAGTGTGTTGCAGCAACCTAAACCTAGCATGCAACATGGATGCCGCATGATGGAGGCAAAAGCGATGACTGTCACCCTAAAACAAGAGCACACAGTAATTTCAAACTCGCATAAGGTGAACTGGAACTCGGAAGATGCATCCATAGATCCACCGAGCCCCGACAGAGTTTTCCAGGGCCCATAGGCTGACTGCTACAGGAAGCCTAGGCAAGGTGTTGCTAACCAGTTAGACCCAAAGCTAACAAAGGGGGCAATCACAATCACAACACTGAAATCCCCTGCGACGTATACAATTTGGTGGCCCCTAGCAGAGGGCCACCAAAATATTATTAGTGGTCCTATAGCCACACCAGGTAGACCCTCCACCAGGCACACAAAACAAAAATGTAAAGAAAAACCCCACAAAAGTACAACATCCCCAGAGGAAACTGAAACCGGCTGCTGCATAGGTAAGCTGGCTGCTCAATTCCAGCTTACATGGAAAGCCCCCAACCACATGGGGGGGATTTCTATAAGCCATTGCTTGCTTTGCCTCTCTGAGGGGGCCAGGTTCTGACTTGTGGACCCTGGTAGGCTGGACTCCATTGACTAAAGCCGTGGTCTTGTGTATCGTATATTAGCCCAATAGCTCCAGGGAGCCGTAGGGGCTCCCCACTGAAAAGTAATTATTACATATCATGCCATGGGTCCCAAGAAAGTCAGTGGTAAAGTTCAACCTATGAAAATAGTTGTGAGTAAAGGCAGTAGATGATGTCCCTTCCTCATTAAGAAAATGTGAGCAGTATGGGAAGAACTGCAAAGTTTTGTTGAAAAAACTCATCTGGATAAAACTGTAACAGGCCATTGTGTTAACCTTTTTATTGAAAATGTGATGTCTCACTTCAGACAAATGTTAAAACGTAGGGAAAAACCAAGTGTCAATAGACAGGTTTCTAGTGAGACAAACAAGCAGTGAGCCACAAACAGGTTCTAGTGGTATGCCTGCAAAATGTGAGAGAGAGAGTACCCTAGAAATATTATCACTGCCTGATATTATAATGTAAGAGAATTTTCCTTTCAAACACTAATACCTCTCCTCTTCCCCCCCCCCTCCTCACTCTCTTCCATATTCCAACAAGAGTCCTCAATAAAGGTAAGATGTACTTGTACATACTGTAGTGCAAAATGTGAGTAGTAGTATGCATAAATTGTACTTTTAAGTTGATATTTCTTCGGGGAGTCCCTTCGGTTCCCCAGAGCTTATCCAGGCTGATATGGAACTATTAGACTTTGGCATCAGTCAGTGTGAATGGAGTTTTTAGGCCAACTGGGGATCACGAGCCAGAACCTGGTCCCCTCAAAGAGGCACGAGGAGCATTGTCCTATATATAGAATTGCACATGTGATTTGGAGCATTCTGTGTCTGCCATCGGCTGGGTCAGGCACCCAGAAAGGTAAGCATCCCAAAACAAACCCCTATTCTAGTTGAAACTACTACTAAAAGTCAAACGAGTGGACAGAACTCCCCAAAGAAAAGCAAACAAGCACGTCACCATGTTACCGTGCAACCATCTGCGCAGCTCTCCCTCCCCGGGAGGGATAAGGGGGAGCCCCAGACCCCTCGCGCCAGCTACCCACACCTTCAGTTCCAAGGGTGGATGTCAAAACACTTGAAAAATATGCCGACTGGGTGGGAGGGAGGGAGGGATGGATGACATGGAGCCTCCGGGTCTAACTCATTTTGTTACATTCAGCGCTGGTTTTCTGGGGGGGGGGGCCCTTTTGTCTCGCATGTTGGCAGTTTGTGTTCACCACCTCCTCAGAATCTGCTTGGGCCCTGGCTCTTAGGTTTACTTCGCCTTTTTGTCCCTCACTGTTTGCAATCTCTCGGTTGAGCAGTATTTCGGTATTTGTAGGCAGCGGCTTCCAGCTGTCGACCGATGTCTGAATTGTTGGTTCTGTGAGGGCCCAGTGGAAGTTCCTCCCGGAAAGGTCGTGCCAGGGCTCGAGGTTCCACTCGTCGGGGTAGGCCACAGGTGCCAGGTTTGCAGCCGGTGCTGCCTTCTGTTTCGTCTGCATCTGGCCGGCACAGTGATCGCTCTGCGCACAGGGCCGGGTTCTTGTAAAGGGCGTCGGCCTTTTCGCGGTTCGCCCCATTGACGGGGCGATGGGGGGGGTGGGGAGGCTTGCTCTGTTCGGTCACTCCTGGTCTCACGATTTGTAGAATTTTTGGGTCGCATCCCACGCCCTGCGGTGGTTTTGGGTTGTCCCTTCTCCTTTGGGGGGGTTCGGGGCTGGCGGGGCAGGCCTCTTCTCCTGCACTCTATTGGTCATCTCAGAGTGGGTGCACTTTTGCGTGGTCAAACGACGACGCCTTTGAGGTGGGTTTCCCACCTGTTTCCAGTACCGAAACGGGACTGTGCCGACCTGTGGTTCATTCTGGTCCTGTCTGAACCCCTGGGTTTCTTGGCCCCCCTTTCAGATGACCACTCTGTCCCAGGTCTGGCTTCTGTTAGAGCCGGGGCTCGTGGATGGTGTCCTTGGACCTCAAGGATGCCTATTGGCATGTCCCGATTCATCCAGGGTTCAGGTCTGACTTGGGTTTGTTGTGGGGTGTCTCGTTTACCATTTTAGTTGTCTCCCATTCGGATTGAACCTGGCTCCTCACATGTTCACACACGTCTCACCCGGGTCGTAGTGGCCCATCTGGGTCTTTTAGATGTTCAGGTGTGGGCCTCTTTTGACGACTGGCTGGTCTGGGCTCCCAGTCGGTCCTCATGTCTGCTCACCAGGGATTTGGTTCTTTCCTAGCTTGCCGGGTTCGGGTTCCTGGTGAACTGATGGAAGTTCCATCTGGTCCCCTCCTAGGTTCGGATTTGGCTGGGTCTTATGTGGGACTCTCGGACCACTTCTTTGTCTCTCCCTCTATTCTCTCTCCTTTGGCTGTACTGTAGTTCCGCGTGTGCTTGTTTGGGGGGCTCCCGGGTCATGCGGCTGTTGCTCAAGGGTCTGTGCAGGAGTCTGAATTTTGCAATGTTGGTCTACTCGCCACGTTGGGTTTGGCTTTATCAGCTCTTCTGGTTCCTTCGGGGACGTCCTGGCGTTTAGACAGAGTGCTCTCTTATTTGTCTTCTCTTCGGTTTGTTGTGGCCCCTTCGGTTCAGGACTTTTTTTTTTCTAAGGCTCTTTTTTCTTGTTGGCATTGGCCTCTGGGGGTTGCATTGGAGAGCTCATGCTCTCCTCCAGCACAGGGGTTTGTGTTCTTTTGGTCGTGGTGATAGCTTTGTTCGTTTGCAGCCGTGTCCTTCTTTTCTGCCGAAAAATGAGCCTGCTGCTTTCCGGAGGGGTCCTTGGGTTGATGCTTGGTTGGTCAGGCCTGGGGTGCATCATGTGTTGTGTCCAGTTGCAGCTCTTTTCTGTTATTTGTGCGCCACAGCCTCTGTGACCAGGGACGCGCTTTGAGTTAATCCGGTTTCCTTTCTTCCTTGTTTAGGGTTCAGGTCTCTCAGGTCATCCGCAGGGTTATTCCGTCTAGCCAGCCTGTGGTGTATTCCTGTGCCCATGACATTTGTAAGTGTGCTATATTGGCTGCTGTCTTTGGTAATATGTCCTGGGCTGACATTCGGGCATGGGGTTTTTGGCGGTTGAACAGTATCCTGGCTCCACACTACCTTGTAAATGTTTCTGGGCCTAGTCGGGCCTGTGTTGCTTTGAGTCGACGGTTGCAGGCTGTTGTGTCAACTTCGAGTTGAGGTGTGAGCACCGACCGCCTCCCAGGTAAGTCCCTCTAGCTTTTGTATTTGGTGATTTAGCACTGGGGAGCCAAAGGGGCTTTCCCAGAAAACCAGCGTTGATTGTAATGAAATGCCATTTTCTGGATGAAACCTGGAGGTTCCCCGGCAACCTCCCCCCTTTCTCCCGGTTGGCGTTTTTTTTTGTGTGTTTTGACATCCAGCCTAAAACTGGTGGGTGGATCGCTGACACGGTGGGTCTGGGGCTTCCCCTTTGCCCTCCCGGGGAGCGGGGAGCTGTGCAGACTTGCAGTGCGGCTCGTGTGTGACGTCATGCTTGTTTGCTCGTTTTCATTTGGGGAGTTTGTCTGCTCGTTTATCTATTTTCGTTGTTTTGACCTGAATAGGGGTTTGTTTTTAAGGCTCTTACCTTTCTGGGAACCTGGTCAATGTGATGGCAGGCATAGAATGCTCCAAATCCCATGGGCATTTCTTTAGGCTCTTGCTCCTCGTGCCTTTCTGAAGGGGCCAGGTTCTGGCTCGTGGTCCCCGGGTAGGCTTAGAATTTCATACACACTGACTGATGCTAATGTTTAATGATATACATATCAGCCTGGATAGCTCCGGGAGCCTCCGGGTCTCACCCAGAAAATGGTCTTTCATTTGTAGTGAGACAAGTGATGTCTCACTACAGACAAGTGTTAAAATGTAGTTGAAAACAAGTGTCTATAGACAGATTCTTAGTAAGACAGCAGCAGTGAGCCATAGCCAGGTCCTAGTGGTANTCTTGCGAGGCTGGGGCTTTGTAGGACGACTCGGCCCCGTGGCCTGGTGTGGAGGTTCCCGGGGTTGGGGAGGAGCTGACTTGGGGACCTTGGGCTCCATTGGACCCCACCTGGATTTTCCGTCCTTCTGAGTGGAGCTTACTGTTGCAAGGAATGGGGTTTTCTTTTCACCCCTCTGCGTACGATTTGGACTTGGGTTCTGCTCCTCCCCGGGTTTGTTTTCGTGTCCCTGTGGATTCTTCGGTTCCGTCTTTCCGGAGGTTTTCGACTTCCCACATCTCTCTGCCCTGAAGTGCAGTCGGCTATCGTGGCTTACCTCCTGCGTGACCCGGAGTACGCCACCGTAATGGATCCTTCTTCGTTCAGGTGTGGATCGTCATGTCCTTATATCGCTGGGTTCGGGTTTGGCTTCGTCGGTTGTTCTGGTTCCTTCGGGGACGTCCCTTCTGCCTCTCTCGCGATCGCTGGGTTCACCCCCTGGAGGCTTTGTGTCAGCTGCTGCGTCGCTGCCTTCCTCTTTCAGGGTTTGGTGCCTTGGCGCCTTCCCGAGCCCTCTCTCGATGTGTTCACGGAAGCGTCGTCTCTAGGCTGGGGCTTTGTGACCAGTGCTCACCAGGCCGGCCAGGGGCAGTGGGGTCCGTCCTTCCATCAGGATCCACAGCTCTGTGCGGGAGTTCGCAGAGGTGTGGTTTGCGCTTCGGAGGGTTCGGGTCGCCTGCGAATCATCGATCCGCGGGAAACGATCCGGCTCCATTTGGACTGCTCCCTGGTAGCAAGCAGCAGCAGCAGCCCCGCGCTGGCGGGGCTGCTGCTGCTTGCTTTTGGTATCGATGTTACTTTTGCACCATTTTGCAAGCTGTCTCGGGCGTTGTTTCACCTCAAGCCTGCTCATGTGCCGCCTGAACCATCCTGGTCTTTGGACAGAGTGCTCTCCTCTCTTTCTTCTCCTCGGTTTGTTGTGGCCCCTTTGGTTCAGGATTGCTTTGCTAAGGCTCTTTTTCTGTTGACATTGGCTTCTGGGGGTCGTGTTACGGAGCTTCATGCTCTGCTCAGGTGCAGAGGTTTCTGCTCTTTTGGTCGTGGTCATAGGTATGTTCGTCTTCAGCCATCTCCCTCTTTTCTGGCGAAAAATGAGACTGAATGGGTTGTTGATGCTTGGTTTGTTAGGCCGGGTGTTCACCATGTGTTGTGTCTGGTTGCGGTCTTCCGCCGTTATCTTCATGCCACGGCTTCGGTGTCCGGTAACGCGCTTTGGGTTGATCCGGATTACCTTCTTCCCTATTCGCAGATTCGGGTCTCTCAAGTCGTCTGCAGGGTTATTAAATCAAGCCAGCCTGTGGTCTATCCCCGTGCCCGTGACATTCATAAGTTTGCTGCTCTTGCTGCTGTCTTTGGCAGTGTGTCTTGGGCTGACATTGGTGAAGTAGCTCTGGGAGCCATAGGGGCTCCCCCCAGAAAACCAGCGTTGAATGTAATGAAACGCCATTTTCTGGTGAGTCCTGGAGGCTCCCTGGCAACCCTCCCTCCATCCGGTCGGTGGTTTTTCGCGGTTTTTTATATCCAGCCACAGAACTGGGGCGGGGATCACCGGTGTGAGGGTCTGGGGCTTCCCTTTCCCCCTCCCGGGGAGGGGGTAGCTGCGCAGACATGCGGCACGGCTCATGTGATGCCATGCTTGGTTGCTCGTTTTTCTTTTTCTTTTGGGGAGTTCTGTCCACTCGTTTGACGATTCTCGTTGTTAACCAGGATAGGGGTTTGTTTTGTGGTGCTTACCTTTCTGGGTGCCTGTCCCGGTCGATGGCAGATACAGAATGCTCCAAATCACATGTGCATTTCTATGAGCCATTGCTCCCTGTGCCTCTGTGAGGGGGCCAGGTTCTGGCTCGTGGTCCCCGGTAGGTTAGAACTCCACCCACATGATTGATGCAAAGTAGTTAGGGGTATCCATATCAGCCATGGATAGCTCCGGGGAGGGGAGTCTCGGAGGGGAGCCTCCGGGACTTACCCAGAAAATGGCGTTTAAGTACATTCAACGCTTGTTTTTTATACATTTAAAAATAAAAAATCATGTCTTATAAGATGCCAAATATGGTATCTTTAATTGTGATCCCTAGATCTTGTATAGTGAAACCCAGAGTGGAGAGCACTCTGAAGTTTACTAGCTAAAGATTATGACTTGAAGAATCTTGACTATATTAATCACATTCTTACAGTGGTTACTTGATAACATCAGATAATATTTTGATACAGACAGTTACATTCTTTCTCATAATGAACACTTAAATGATTGGTGGCAGCACTCTCTACTCTCCTACTTTTTCTATCTACCTCCTATCTAGTATACCTACTCTAACCCATTTTCTCTCATTCAAAACTTTCCCTTTCTACTGACCAGCCTTCTTCACCCCTCCCTTCCACCTCTCTCTCCCTCACTGTGTGATTTTATTTTACATTTTTCTTCAAATTCCGATATGTTACTTTAGGAGGGGCCTTTCAGTTGTGGATACTTGTTTGGTGGGGGTGCGTCATGCACTTCGTCTAGTAATTACCCAAGTGTAATTACCTAAGTGTAGTTACAGGATGAGAGCTACGCTCGTGGTGTCCCGTCTTCCCAGCACTCTTTGTCATATAACGCTTTGAAACTACTGACGGTCTTGGCCTCCACCACCTTCTCCCCTAACTTGTTCCAACCGTCTACCACTCTGTTTGCGAAAGTGAATTTTCTTATATTTCTTCGGCATCTGTGGTTAGCTAGTTTATATCTATGACCTCTTGTTCTTAAAGTTCCAGGTCTCAGGAAATCTTCCCTATCGATTTTATCAATTCCTGTTACTATTTTGTATGTAGTGATCATATCACCTCTTTTTCTTCTGTCTTCTAGTTTTGGCATATTTAATGCCTCTAACCTCTCCTCGTAGCTCTTGCCCTTCAGTTCTGGGAGCCACTTAGTAGCATGTCTTTGCACCTTTTCCAGTTTGTTGATGTGCTTCTTAAGATATGGGCACCACACAACCGCTGCATATTCTAGCTTTGGCCTAACAAAAGTCGTGAACAATTTCTTTAGTATATCGCCATCCATGTATTTAAACGCAATTCTGAAGTTGGAAAGCGTGGCATAGGCTCCTCGCACAATATTCTTTATGTGGTCCTCAGGTGATAGTTTTCTATCTAGAACCACCCCTAGATCTCTTTCTTTATCAGAATTCTTTAAAGATTTCTCACATAATAAATGCCATGTTATGTTATGGTTGTGTGGGGTCTAAGTTCTCCTATTCCACATTCCATAACATGACATTTATTAACATTGAATTCCATTTGCCAAGTGGCGCTCCATGTACTTATTTTGTCCAGGTCATCTTGAAGGGCATGACAATCATCTAAGTTTCTTATCCTTCCTATTATCTTAGCATCATCAGCAAACATGTTCATATAATTCTGTATACCAACTGGTAGATCATTTATGTAGACAATAAACATCACTGGTGCAAGAACTGAACCCTGTGGTACTCCGCTTGTGACATTTCTCCAGTCCGATACATTGCCTCTGATCACTGCCCTCATTTTTCTATCAGTCAGAAAATTTTTCATCCATGTTAGAAGCTTACCTGTCACCCCTCCAATATTTTCCAGTTTCCAGAACAACCTCTTATGTGGAACTCTGTCGAAAGCCTTTTTAGGTCCAGATAGATGCAGTCAACCCAACGATCTCTTTCCTGTAATATCTCTGTTGCTCGGTCATAGAAACTGAGTAAATTCGATACACAGGATCTTCCAGATCGAAAACCATACTGTCTGTCTGATATTATATCATTTCTCTCCAGGTGTTCTACCCATTTAGTTTTAATTATTTTCCAATATTTTGACTTTTACACTTGTCAATGATACCGGTCTATAGTTAAGGGGGTCTTCCCTGCTTCCACTTTTGTAGATTGGAACTATGTTAGCCTTTTTCCACACATCAGCTACAACTCCTTTAAACAGGGATGCCTGAAAAATTAGTTGAAGAGGAATGCTGAGCTCAGGTGCACATTCTCTCAGAACCCATGGCGAAACTCCATCTGGACCAACTGCTTTGTTCTTATTTAGCTCCTTGAGCATTTATTTATTGAGCATTTAGTGGCAGCTTTGTGCTGCTACCTTCGGGTCACCCTTTTTCAGTGTACTGTACTCATTGTGTGTTGATCCTATTTTCCTGGTTCCCTGTTCCAGGGTTTGTATTTTTCAGGTTGTCAGCAGTGTCATTACAGCTAGCCTGCCTGCGGTCTACCCTCGTGCTCATGATGTCTGGAAGTATGCTGGTCTGACATCTGTGTTTGGTATTGTGTTTTGGGCTGATATTCAAGTGTTGGAATTTTAAAGGTCAAACAGGGTCATGGTTGCCATGTACTAGTATTTTGTTACCATCCCTGGTCCTCTGCTGCCTTGTGTAGCTCTGGGTTGTATATCGCGGCTGTATGTCTCGCCTTCGACTTGATACCTGCAGTGCTGCCACCTCCCTCGTACTTGCTCCCTTTTCTCCTTCTTTGTGGGTAGTTATCTTAAGGAAGCTGACAGGGCTCACCACAGAATACCAGCGTTGAATGTAATGAAACACCAGTTTCTGCGTGAGCCCGGGAGGCTGCCTGACACCCTCACTTCCCCAAGTCATCAGGGTGTCTTTATCATTCGAGAACTGACCGTTGTGAGATTCGCATGACCCATGCCAGGTCCCTCTTACCCCTCAGAGAGGTCGGGGGGGGGGGGGTGGAGCAAACTAGTGGGAGGGGCTAGTTTCACAAATTTTAATTTTAATTGTTAGGAGTTCTTTTGACAATTTGGGTACGGCAGTCTTGTTTTAAACCATGCATTGGTCTGTTTTGAATTGCTTATCTTTTTGGGGGCTTCCTAGGTGGTGGCAAAGATGTAAAGTGATATAAATGTAAAGACATCATAGTCCATCGCTCCAAGTTGCTCTGAGGAGACCTGGTTCTGGCTCATGGTCCTTGGTAGGCAAATAGAATTCCACCACTGATGACATTAAGTAGTATGGCACTGGTCAGTGTATGATAGTTTCAAGAAGCCTTTGGGGCTCACCCAGAAACTGGCATTTCATTACATTCAATGCCTTTGCTCTCTACACCCCATGCATCTGGGCATTCTCATTTAAATGGGAGCAGCCCATGGGTTAAAATCGACCACACACATATACTATAAACGATTCTCGATTCAGTTACTCCTCTAAACCTAATGAGATTAGTTTACACATTTGTAATGCATATCAATCCTGTATGAACCAATTCATATTTAATAATAACATTGTTTATCAGAGATTTCAGCACTAATGGTGGCAGCGGGGAATTGATGGCGCTTCATTTGGACCAGAGTGACTATAATGGGCATGAAGTGATGGCTAATCTCACTGCAGTTATTCATTACATGGTGGATGCTGGGATCTTGGTCTTACATAAAGGGGTACAGTATTAATGCTTTTAACATATAAACAAATTGTACAGGAATGTATACATGACACACACACACACACATTTTAATACAAATGTTTGGACTAAACATACCTGTGTTCACTAGCACAGAATCATGCATAATCGTAGGTATGGAGCTTGAAATTAACAGAGCAGCTACAGCAAAGACAAAATCTAAAATAATCCACAACAACGTGCGGAAATATTAGACCAGCTTTAAGGTGCTGGTGACGAAACTGGGGATAGATGGTGACACTTTTACAAAAAAACGAAAAATGTTTTCAGGTAACTTCCAACAGACAGTTTTGAGGGGTCTTCACAATATAGTATAGCTACCTGCCTGAATTAATGCTGGTGAATTATTGAATTTTCAAGACTAAAATAAGAAAGTACCAGAATCAGTTAAATACAACAAAGTCCATAGGACCAGACAAAATCTTTCCTCAAGCACCAAAAGGACCCGAATCTTTGTACTGGCTACTTCCAAAGATGTATATTATAAACAGTATAACAGTTTACTATAACACAGTAGAAGCCTGACTGCAGCAAGCACAGTGGAAGCCTGACTGCAGCAAGCACAGTAGAAGCCTGGCTGCAGCAAGCACAGTGGAAGCCTGACCGCAGCAAGTGCAGTGGAAGCCTGACCGCAGCAAGTGCAGTGGAAGCCTGACCGCATCAAGCACAGTGGAAACCTGACCGCAGCAAGCACAGTGGAAGCCTGACCGCAGCAAGCACAGTGGAAGCCTGACCGCAGCAAGCACAGTGGAGGCCTGACCGCAGCAAGCACTGTGGTAGCCTGACCGCAGCAAGCACTGTGGAAGCCTGACCGCAGCATGCACAGTGGAAGCCTGACCGCAGCAAGCACAGTGGAAGCCTGACCGCAGCAAGCACAGTGGAAGCCTGACCGCAGCAAGCACAGTGGAAGCCTGACCGCAGCAAGCACAGTGGAAGCCTGACCGCAGCAAGCACAGTGGAAACCTGACCGCAGCAAGCACAGTGGAAGCCTGACCGCAGCAAGCACAGTGGAAGCCTGACCGCAGCAAGCACAGTGGAAGCCTGACCGCAGCAAGCACAGTGGAGGCCTGACCGCAGCAAGCACTGTGGAAGCCTGACCGCAGCAAGCACTGTGGAAGCCTGACCGCAGCATGCACAGTGGAAGCCTGACCGCAGCAAGCACAGTGGAAGCCTGACCGCAGCAAGCACAGTGGAAGCCTGACCATAGCAGGCACCGTGCTGTTACCTTGCGATGATTTCTGGGCACAATATCCCCACGGCCCGGTCCTCTACCAGGCCTCCTGGTTGCTGGACTGGTCAACCAGGCTGTTGGATGCAGCTGATGTATGAATCAGAGCCTTGTTAATCAGGTATCCTTTGGAGGTGTTTATCAAGTTCTCTCTTGAACACTGAGGAGTCAGCCAGTTATGCCCCTTTATGGGTAGTGGAAGTGTTTTGAAACAGTCTCGGGCCTCTGATGTTGATAGTTCTTCCTTAGTGTACCTATTGCACTTCTGCTATTCAACAGGGGTATTTGGCACATCCTGCCAGGCCTTCTGGTATTGTGTGGTGTTATTTCTGTGGACAGCACAGTGGAAGCCTGACTGCAGCAAACACAGTGGAAGTCTGACCGCAGCTAGCACAAAGAAATATATTTTGCTGCTCTAGCTCTTGCTATTTATGGTGGTAAGTGCTCATGTATTACACAGGTAGAATAGCAACATGCAGATAAATCGCATCATAATATCATGTGGTGAACAATGAGGAATGAGCTACCAGAGGGGTTAGTAGAAGTTAACTACAGGATCAAGAGCCTTTACATCAAACAAACAATAGTTTTGAAGCAAGATTAAAAAACTGGAGCTCGTCCACCAAACACAAATAGACAAACAGAAGCACACAGAGGGAAGTTTTACATCAGATAAAAACAAACTTGGACAAATAAATGTATGAATATGCTGTACACAAATTCACATATTGACATGTTTTCTTACATAAGAGTATATCCAGTTTTCTTAATACATTTTTCTTTCAGGACTCGACTCCTGCAGCCTCGGATGTTCCACCTTTGATGAGAAACTTGCAGCAGAAGATTGAGTGTGCTGACACACCTCGAAATGTGAAGCTGTTCCTTCTGCGGTTAATTATGAACACCTCTAAGGTGTTTGCTCCATATGCAGCTCATTTTGTCAATCCCATCCTCAGCTGTATCATCGATGGAACTGTTGGAGATAAAATCAATTATTTCCTCAGTGACTTGGTATGAGTACTACTTACATATTTTTCAATAATAACATAGCAAATTTATATTAGATTGGTTCTTGTAATCCTATGGAAACTTGGTCATGGGTAGTAGTCATCCCACATCACTATGATAACTGAATTTTCTGTAGAGAGTCTCTTCAGCTCCCCTTAGCTCTACCGGGATGATGTGTTTATATTCAACCCGTCCTCGCAAATTCGTATAGTCAATATTGTCTTATTAGTTATCTGCATAGGTGACATACTAAACATAATAGTTTCCCTTGAAAAGCTTCATAGAAAACACCGACCTTATCTAACCTACTTAGTATGTTAAAATTAGCATCTTATAGCTTCATAATTACAATTGTTACTTAACCTATTATAGGTATAGGTTAGGTAATAATTGTAATTACGAAGCAATAAGATGCTTATCTTAACATACTAAGTAGGTTAGGTAAGGTCGGTGTTTTCTATGAAGCTTTTCAAGGGAAACTATTATGTTAAGTATGTCACCTATGTACTTATTTAATAAGTCAATATTGACTATACGAATTTGCGAGGACGGGTTGATATATTAGACCATGGCAACAGTCAATCGAAGGCCTACCGAGGACCAGAGCCGGAACCTGGCCTCCTCAAGAGAGGCACGAGGAGCAATGGCCTAAAGACACCCCCGTGTAATTGGAAGCAGTCTTTGTCTGCCATCTACCAGGTCAGGCACCCAGAAAGGTAGGAATTCCAAAACAAACTACTGTTGATCAAATAAATTGCAAACCGAAAGCCGAACTAGCAACAGAACTCCCCAATCAAAACCAAGGAAACAAGTATAACGTCACCACAAACGCCGTGCATCCGTCTGCGCAACCCCCCCCCCCCTTCCCCGGGAGGGGGACGGGGGGGGGGGTCCCAGACCTCCACACCGGCAACTCCCCTCTGTTCAGGAGGCTGTTGTGTTGGTGACGGTCGATCGCTCTGGCTCTACTCTTTGCGCAGTGCTGCAGTGCGGTGTTTTTGCTGTGTTTTGGTGGTGTGAGAGCCAGACGTAACACAAGAGTACTGGGGCTGCATGCACCTAGGGTCACCTTCCCTAGGTGCCCTGTAAGTACTGCCTTTGCGGCCTCAGGGTTATCTTCATATAGCCGTTCAGGACCAGCTACCTGGCATCATCAGGATTTGTTTGTTGAGTACATCCTGCACGCATCCGAGCAGGAGGCTGTGGACGTCCCCCGTCCTCCTCGGAATCCTCACTCTCCTCAACCATTGACTCACCGTCATCTGCCGTGTCTACATCTGATGAATCACTGTCGAAATCAGTGTCTTGTTCTTCCCCCTCAACATCTGTATCAATACCAGATAATTCTTAAATCAAACCAGGGATTTTCGTTGGTATAAGCCGAATGTTACAAAATTTCTTGGAGAACATACTTATTCTATCATCTTATTCATATGGTTGATTTTTTCGCTGTTTTCGGCATGGAACTGCTCTGCCCTGGACCCTGATCCATCGTGTAACGTATATAATGTGTGTGAAAGACACGCGAACCAATATAAATGCCGATAATAACCAAGATTTGCACAAGTTCAGGACGCGAGCCAGCAGCGCTCCGGTCACGAGCATGATGAACAAAACACTATGCCTACCGCATGGTCTGACCACCCAGAATGCCATGCAGCATATGGAGGAGAGTGGGAAGATAATGACGCTCATTTTAAAACCACCTAGAAGTTGATCGGATGAAAATTTAATTTTTTACAAATATTTTAATGGATGACACACGTGATAGTCATCAGATTACATCAAGGAGAAAAACTAATGACACTAATAGGCATCATCGGAGAGCGAAAGTGTTAACCAGTCAAGTGTTAGAGAACAAACCTCCTTCCTGCCTACTTGAAGTATTCAGTTGATTGACAGACACAACAATCAACACAGAAGAGTTCTCTGCCAACACATGTCAGCTGGATTATTATGTGATTACGTATTACAAAAAACATCTGACTGCCCAATTGTCTTGGGAAGTTAGTAGTAGTATTATGGATGGGTGAATGCTGAGTGTTACATCAACTGAGTGTAGGGTGTTCCAGAGAATGCTCAAATTTGCTTTGATGTTGATACATTATCCACAGTGTACAGCAGAGATAACAAAATCTGTTGCACTTATCATGGAAGCTAAACTCAAATGTGAAAATCTGCTCAAAATGAGCATCACTTTGCTATCCAAGGGCTCACGCTGTCGAAGTAAAACTACATGCACAGATTGGAAGAGCCACAAACAATCCATACAAGGCCAACCATCATTCAATTGGTAATGGTGGAGGTGTGGGGTTTCTGGGTGGCAATGTGGGTGGAAGGTAGTTTTAAACAGATGATGGCAGCCATGGATTTCACAGTTGCATAAATCTGCCACTAATGTGAACTGTTAAATTTTATTTGATAATGTAAATATTTAATATGTTACCATTCTCAAAAAAGGATGTTCTATTTTAAGCTGCTATACTAGTTCAAATCTTGCTCTTACCATTACAGTATTTAATTATCAGGTACTCAAGTCATTTACCTTCAATTCTCAACAGATTGATCCCTTATATTTTTTGTATTTGCCTTATTCATAACAGATGGTAATGCTGATGGGATGGGGTCAAAGGGCAGTGCCTCAAGACAGTGTAATGGGAAAGAACACGGTAGCTCGTGTGTTGCGCTTCCTGTGTGTCAACACACCACACAACAGGGCAGATGTCTTCAAGTATAACCTTGACGTTATAAGGTTTGTCATCTACTGTTTTGTTTGAATGCTGTTGAACTTTGTTTTTGTTGTTTTGAGTTATTTCAGCCAAGTTGTCATGAATGCAGAATCCTTTAGAATAATGGATGTATATTATCTTTCAGTGTTTTTTTTTCTCATTCCACAACTTCCCACTTCATTTTTTATTTAAAACATTGCTTTATTACATTTTAGTCCATTACATATTATATATAATGATTTGCGGTTTTTGGCAGAGGGATGTACAGTGGCGCCTCGATTAACCCTTGTGTTGCTAAGGGCTAATTAGCCTTTGTCACCCACAGGCACATAACAAAAAAAAAATCTTCCTAACATGTTAATTTGTGTTCCCTGACCACGAGAAAAAAATTTAATTGTACTTACCAATGACGTAATTAAGCCGACAATATGGGCGATGACGTCACAACCTCTATGTTCGCTCATGCAAGGTGCGTTCCAGAGGCGTCGCGCATGGTCTTCAAGCAGCCATAGTTGCCACAAATTTATTTTTCCAGCATTATTTACAATGTCTTGGAGTATTTTATCACTAATATTATTCACTAATTGTGTTGCATATAATGTTACATCATGGTCAATGGCAATAAATGTTGCATACATCAAGTATACACAAGCGCACGCAAATGTTTTCCATTACGCTAATATAATATGTATTCACATTGTTCATTATTATATTTACACACATGCATGCACTATTTACAGGTTTTTGCACTATTATTGCACATTTAGAAGTTTTGGAGAGAGTGGTAGTCGTTGAAGTAGTCGACAGCACACAAAGGGACTGCACACGCTTCACACCATGTTTGCACCAGTTTACGTTTCTGATCTCTTGTTTTTGTTGTTTTACAAACTAAGCAATCATGTTGGCCTATTGCACGCTTTCCAGCTATTGGGAAATGTTTTAGTCTGTGTTGAAAGGCCTCCATGTGAGCGAGCCTGGGTGTAGCAGCATGCTGCAACAATGGGTTCATGATGGGTCTTTGTATGCCAGGAACATCTTTGCCAAACTTTGCTAATAACTGTGTCCCAAGTGTAAAAGCAAACGAACCGAAACTTGGTTTACATCCAGTTCTCACCAGATACATATTGTAGCTGTTCATCATGCTTATGTCAACAAGATGGAAAAACACTTTTTCCTTCACTTCAATGTTTTCCGCACACACTCGACCGTGCCCACCATCATGTCAGATTTATCAACCAAATGCATGTTGATATTATAGTCAAGAACACAATCTGGCTTGTATACTGGTTCTTGCGTAACTCGGTTCACCTTGCCACTATTCACCATTGTACCATCATGAACGGTTGTCAGCATGTTCACTTCTCTCCTGTCTTTCCACCTAACTGAGAGTATTTGATCATATTTTCTTAGCTGGCAGTCAACAACTTCAAGTTTATTGTCAAACACTGGTATTTCCCTTCTTCCTGGCTTTACTGTGCTAACCAATCTGGTTCTGTTTTCAATCAAGAACCTAGCTAGCAAGGGGCTTGTCTAGTAATTATCCATGTGTAAAATGGTGCCCTTGTTCATTCATGGTGCCATCAGTGACTTCACCACACTACCTGAGAAACCATGTTGGTCGTTACTGGGAATGTCTACATCGCTAGCAGAATACAGAATCATATGTAACATGTATCCTGTTTCACAGTCACAAAAAACAAAGAATTTCAATCCAAATCTGTTTTGTTTGGAGGGAATATACTGCTTGAAGGCAACACATTCTTTAAAAAGCACAAGGGATTTGTCAATCACCAGCTTCTGTGCTGGTACGTAAAATTCTCTGAACTTTCCAATCCCTTCGTTCATATAGTGCCTGACTCGCCAAAGTCTATCATCCTCTGTCCAGTCCTCATTACTTGCAAAATGAAGACACCTGAGGAGTATCTGAAACCTGTCTTGGGACATATATTCCCAAAGAAAGGTGTTGGAATATTCTGGTCGTAGTCAAGAATAAACATAGTCAACGTGAGAGCAGTGCCACCAGCCGCATGGGTACATGCATATAGGCGATATACATCACATATAGCGAGCAGTGATACGTTGAACAGTGAAGTGGAACGCGTAACAGTGTGTGGAAAGTGGAGTGTGTGGAAAGTGTTGGAGAATTACACATAGAAAGAAATAGAAATGTAAATTTGTGGGAGTAGGAGGCATCACACAGTGTTAACACCACAGCCACGAGGCCTACGAGTGTATGGGACGTCCCTCGGTGATAATATACTGGCATTATATATTATAATACGGGAATGTGGATTTAGGAACTAGCAATAGAGTAAGTAATTACCTAAGTGTAATTACCTAAGTATAATTACAGGATGAGAGCTATGCTCATGGTGTCCCGTCTTCCCAGCATTCTGTCATATAATGCTTTGAAATTACTGACGGTTTTGGCCTCCACCCCCTTCTCACTTAACTTGTTCCAACCGTCTACCACTCTGTTTACAAAAGTGAATTTTTGTATATTTCTCCGGCAGCTTTGTTTCATTAGTTTAAATCTATGACTCTTCTTCTTGAAGTTCTGGGTCTCAGGAATTCTTCCCTATCAATTTTATCGATTCCTGTTACTATTTTGAACGTAGTGATCATATCGCCTGTTTTTCTTCTATTTTCTAGTTTTTGCATATTTAATGCCTCTAACCTCTCCTCGTAGCTCTTGTCCTTCAGTTCTGGGAGCCACTTAGTAGCATGTCGTTGTACCTTTTCCAGTTTGTTGATGTGCTGCTTAAGATATGGGCACCATACAACCCCTGCATATTCCAGCTTTGGTCTAATAAAAGTCGTGAACAATTTCTTTAGTATTTCGCCATCCATGTATTTAAAAGCAATTCTGAGGTTAGAAAGTGTAGCATAAGCTCCTCGCACAATGTTCTTAATGTGGTCCTCAGGTGACAGTTTTCTATCTAGAACCACCCCTAGATCCCTTTCTTTGTCAGAATTCTTTAAAGATTTCTAACATTATTTATAGGTTGTGTGGGGTCTATTTTCTCCAATTCCACATTCCATAACATGGCATTTATTCACATTAAATTCCATTTGCTCCATATTTTTTTTTTTTTTTTTTTTTTTTTTTTTGGAGATATATACAAGAGTTGTTATATTCTTGTACAGCCACTAGTACGCGTAGCGTTTCGGGCAGGTCCCTGGAATACGATCCCCTGCTGCGAAGAATCGTTTTTTCATCCAAGTACACATTTTACTGTTGCGTTAAACAGAGGCTACAGTTAAGGAATTGCACCCAGTAAATCCTCCCCGGCCAGGATACGAACCCATGACATAGCGCTCACGGAACACCAGGCGAGTGTTCCGGAGACTGTGGTGTAGTGGTACATATACTTACTTTGTCCAGGTCTTTTTGAAGGGCATGACAATCATCTAGGTTTCTTATCTTCCCTGTTATCTTAGCATCATCTGCAAACATGTTCTTGTAATTCTGTATTCCCACTGGTAGATCGTTTATGTAGACAATGAACATTACCGGTGCAAGAACTGAACCCTGTGGTACTCCACTCGTGACATTCCTCCAATCTGATACCTTGTCTCTGATTACGGCCCTCATTTTTCTGTCAGTTAGGAAATTTTTCATCCATGTTAGTAGCTTACCTTTCACCTCCAATCTGATACCTTGTCTCTGATTACGGCCCTCATTTTTCTGTCAGTTAGGAAATTTTTCATCCATGTTAGTAGCTTATCTTTCACCCCTCCAATGTGTTCCAGTTTCCAAAACAATCTTCTTATGAGGAACTCTGTCAAAAGCCTTTTTTAGGTCCAGATAGATGCAGTCAACCCAACCATCTCTTTCCTGTAAAATCTCTGTGGCTTGATCATAAAAACTGAGAAAGTTTGTTACACAGGATCTTCCAGATTGAAAACCATACTGTCTGTCTGATATTATATCGTTTCCCTCCAGGTGTTCTACCCATTTAGTTTTAATTATTTTTTCCAATATTTTGACTTTTAAACTTGTCAATGATACAGGTCTATAATTAAGGGGGTCTTCCCTGCTTCCACTTTTGTAGATTGGAACTATGTTAGCCTTTTTCACACATCAGCTACAACTCCTGTACACAGGGATGGCTGAAAAATCAGCTGAAGTGGAATGCTGAGCTCAGGTGCACATTCTCTCAGAACCCATGGTGAAACTCCATCTGGACCATGTGCTTTGTTCTTACTTAGCTCCTTGAGCATTTTTTCCACTTCGTCTCTAGACACCTCTATGTGCTCTATGTTGTTCTCTGGAATTCTTATTGTGTCTGGTTCCCTAAAGATTTCATTTTGTACAAACACACTTTGGAACTTTTCGTTTAGTGTTTCACACATTTCCTTTTTATTTTCTGTGAATCTATTTCCCATTTTCAACCTCTGAATATTATCCTTTACATGCAATTTGTTGTTTATGAATTTATAGAATAGACCTGGTTCTGTTTTACATTTGTCTGCAATCCCATTTTCAAAATTTCTTTCTGCCTTTCTCCTCACTGCCATGTAGTTGTTTCTTGCATTTTTGTATCATTGGTATGTTTGGGGGTTTGGCCTCTTCCTGTATTGATTCCATTTTTGTGTCTTTTGGTCTCTAGCCCTCTCGCAATTTCTATTGAACCAATTCTGTTTCCTAGTTCTGCATCTCTGTTTTGGTATAATTTTTTTTGTGCTTTTATCATATATTTCACAAAACTTGACATACATCTCATTCACTTCCTTGCCTAGCAACAAGTCTGTCCAATTATACTCACTAAAAAAATTTCTAAGGTCGCCATAATGTCCTCTCCTGAAGTCAGGTTTTTCAACTGCTTCAACCTCCTTATTTTCTTCCAGATTATAACACATTGCATACTTTATTCCCAAAAAGACATGGTCACTTTTACCCAAGGGAGGAAGGTACTGAATGTCAAATATCTCTTCCTCCTTCCTGGTAAATATCAAATCTAGCTTGGAGGGAATGTCCCTTTCCTTCATCCTCGTAGCTTGTTTAACATGTTGATACAAGTATGTATCAAGAATGTGTTGATACAAGATACAAGTGAATAACATTGCAAGCCGGAAAGTAAGCTGAAAATCCTTAGGATAATACAGGCAAATAATTCAATGTTATAAATCAAGGAACTGGCAATGGGTGGCATCCATCCACCCCACGACCTGGGACAACGATTAACTATACCCCGCTAGGACCGTTTTCACTACCAGGCGATAAGTACCCCTCATAAAGTTGAACAAATAAACATATATAATATTATAAATATACTGTATACATATTATATACATACATATAATACTATAAATATATTCATATAATATTATAAATACCTGTAGTAAAATTACTAAAGTCAACAAGGGATAAATTGACAATAAATCACAAATAAGGGAACAAACAACCTCTACACCACAAACCCAACATGGAGACGTTTGGAGGCTGCTTTAAACCACTGTGGAAGAGTGTTGTAGGGATTGTATGTAACATTTGTAACATAAGATTTCACCCGAGTTGTTCAGGATTACCTACACAATATGCAAACAGACAAGGTACCTACTGGATCTGTCACAATGATACAGGTGTGGGAAAACATCACCAAACTAATAAATGACATTCCTGAAGTACATAGGCTACAATTCACTCAAAAGCTACCATAAATATATGCAGAGTATATAAAGACAGCAACAAACACTGAACACAACCCAGGGACTGAGAGTTTAGGGAGCCAAATTAGCAATGTAGAAGGACATCGTGTCGAGGTACACGAAAATGAAGGCAATACTGAAGAGCAAACTAGTAATAGGAGTATAGAGAGAAACAATGAGAAGGACGAGAACACAAATGAGAAAGACGAAAGCAACAAAGAGAAAGATAAGGGCAATACCGAGAAAGAATGCAGAAATGAGAAAGTTGGAACAAATAACACAGAGCTAGTCAAGTCATGCACGGATACAAACAATAAGAATACAAGTACAGTTGAAAATATTTGCAGGTATTATGCAAAAGGACAGTGCAGATATGGGCCCAGAGGCACGGAACGCACATTCATGCACCCACGGAAATGCCGAAACATGTTAGGGAAAAGCAGATGTCGTTTTGGAAAAGATTGTAGGTATTTCCACAATAAGTTATGCAAACACTCAGTGAATGAGAGGAAATACTATGACCTCCATTGCCCTGATTTCCATGTGAGAGGTACACAGCGCTATATGAGAGAGGAAGTCAAGTATAATAGCCCTGGAAATTTTTTAGAGGCAAGCAGAACCAGAGGGAGGAACAGGCAGGCAGAAACGTTGCAGGAGTACGGATGGGAGGGGAAAATGCCCAAGACTGAACTATGTTTCGTCATCAAGCCCACACATCATAGTTTAAATCATAGATTTAAACTAGCTAAACACAGATGCCGAAGAAATATAAGAAAATTCACTTTCAAAAATAGAGTGGTAGACGGTTGGAACAAGTTAGGTGAGAAGGTGATGGAGGCCAAGACCGTCAGAAGTTTCAAAGCGTCATATGACAAAGAGTGCTGGGAAGACAGGACACCACGAGCGTAGCTCTCATCCTGTAACTACACTTAGGTAATTACATACTACACTCCCCAACTACACAGAAACTACCACACTCCACAGTACCAACGCCAAAACTGGACAAACCATTGCCAGACCAGCACACCCTGGGTCAGGGTAGAGAGGAGGGAGAACCACCAAAACCTTCCAGAAGTGACACACAATATGGACAATCATTCATATTTGCAAACATTCAAGGTCTAAAGTCAAAGTCAAGAAATAAAGTTAAGTTCATAAATGGCCTCCTATTAGAGTCAAACTCAATATTTGGGAAATTCACGGAAACTCTTACGAAAGATTACATGGATAGTGAAATCTGGATTCCAAATTATAATTTATATAGATGTGATAGAGAAAACAGGTCAAACAGAGGTTTAAAGAGGACCTTGTATGCACAGAGCTGCTAAACTCAACTAAGGTGGTAGAGGTACTTGGAATTAAGGTAGAAAAACTAAACCTAATTCTTATTCTAATATATAAACCACCAAATACAACGATTGAGGAATTCACAGAGCAGATGCACAAAACAGAGAACATCCTTGATAATCTAGCGAACCCAGCTCCAGATATTATCTTCCTTGGATATTTCAATTTACCAGGTCTACGATGGAGAATGGCAAACACAAATATCATAGGGAACGACCCGGGAAATAACCAACCATAGGTCAGAGAACTTTTAAGGTTCTGTGACAAATTCTCGCTCAATCAACAGATCACAGAACCAACTAGGAACAAAAACACACTAGACTTGTTATTCACAAACAATGATGAACTAATCAGAGACATTACAATCTTAGATACTACATACTCAGACCATAAGCTCATTAACCCTTAAAGTGCGCATCACGTCATATGATGTGCTAGGCGTTTTACCAGTAAACTGCGCTTCACGTCAAATGACGTGTATGGGTACCGCGCACGATTTGAATGTCCCGCCGGGTAGCTGGGGTTCCCATACGCTGCCCACGGGCTATAGTAAACAGCGGCCATTTTGAAAAAAATTCCCGCTCACGCTCCGAAGGCGTGGGAGGCCTCAGTTTAGCAACAGTCACCATGGCGAGCGCACGGTCAAACGCCTCACGGGCACGCACCACTCAATCCCTCACCCCAGAGCAAATAGCCCACGAATTATTTTCTGAAGGTGAGGAAAGTGTGTTTGATGATTCAGACAACGACGAGGATTATACACAGTTGTCGGGTCATAGTAGCAGCAGCAGTGAGAGTGAGAATTCTCGCCATGCCAAGGCGAGGCCTCTACACTCACCCATGCCTCCTCGCCCAGTTTCTACCCCAGTTCTACCACGACCTCACAGTTCCTGTGGATATTATCTGTTTGAGGGTGACGAGTCAGAGGGAGGTGACTCCTTTTCTGGGTTTAGTGACTCAGATCACAGTTTTATTGAGCCTGTGGCTGGTACCAGTGGTGTAACTGGGCGAGAAATTGTCGCGTCAGCAGCATCTCGCCCAGCCAAGCGCTACCGCATGGCACCACATGAGGGACCAAGACCCTCGTGTTCACGTGCATCCACCTCACGTGCATCCACCTCACGTGCACCACCTCACGTGCACCCACCTCACGTGCATCCACCTCACGTGCATCCACCTCACGTGCACCCACCTCACGTGCACCCACCTCACCTGCATCCACCTCACGTGCATCCACCTCACCAGAACCCACCTTACGTGCACCCACCTCACGTGCACGTAGCCGCCGTGCTTCTCGCAGACGGTATTCAGCTCCTGGTCGCCGGTATGCATCGCTTCCTCGCCGTCTTTCATCTGCATCTCGCAGGACGCCTGGTGTACTTGAGTGGAGTGATGGTGACGATTTTATTCCTAATATTCCTCACTTTGACGATAAAGATGTAGGGATTACAAACCTTTTCCCTAATCAAGGTGAGGACATGGCTGAGATGGAATATTTTACAGCATTCTATGATGAACCACTCATGGAATACATTGTACACCAAACGAACCTGCATGCTGCTTACCTGATTGAGAGGGAAATCACAGAATTTTCACGACTGCAGCGTTGGAAAAATACCACAGTTGCGGAAATGTATGTGTTTTTGGCACTCTGTTTGTTGATGAAGCACTGTCACAAACATGCAATAAGTGACTATTGGAGCAAGGACCATACAGTGCCAACACCTTTATTCGGTAAATATATGTCACGAGACAGGTTTCAGATACTCCTCAGGTGTCTACATTTTGGAAGTGTTCAGGACCGAACACCTGATGATAGACTGTGGCGAGTGAGGCACTACATGAACGATGTTATTGGAAAATTCAGAGATTTTTACGTACCAGCACAGAAGCTGGTGGTTGATGAATCTCTCGTACTTTTCAAGGGACGTGTTCCATTCAAACAGTACATTCCCTCAAAACGAAACCGATTTGGCCTGAAATTTTTTGTTCTTTGTGATTGTGAGACAGGATACGTGTTACACATGATTTTGTACTCGGCTAGTGATGTAGACATTCCCGGTAACGACGAACATGGATTCTCGGGTAGTGTAGTGAAGACCATCATGGCTCCGTGGATGAACAAGGGACACATTTTATACACGGATAATTACTATACAAGTCCCTTGCTAGCTCGGTTCTTGCTAGAAAATAGAACCGGATTGGTTGGTACAGTAAAGCCACAACGAAGGGAAATGCCTGTGTTTGACACCGACATTGCAGTTGGTGAGTGTCAGAGAAGGAAATGTGATAACATTCTGTCAGTTCGGTGGAAAGACAAACGAGAGGTGAACTTGTTGACAACAATTCATGATGGAACAATGGTGAACAGTGGGAAAGTGAGCCATAAAACAAACGCACCACTATATAAGCCAGACTGTGTTTTAGACTATAATATCAACATGCGGTTGATTGATAAATCAGACATGATGATTGGCACTGCAGAGTGTGTGCGGAAGACATGTAGGTGGACGAAAAAAGTGTTCTTCCATCTTGTGGACATGAGCATGCTGAACTGTTTCAACATGTACCTTGTGAGGACTGGACGTAAGCCCACTTTCCGTGACTTTGTATTTGATGCTGCAATACAGTTATTAGGAAAGTTTGCAAAAGATGTCCCAGGGATTCAGCGGCCCATCATAAACCCACTGTTGCAGCATGCTGGTACTCCACGCCTCGCTCACACTGAAGGCTTCCTAGCTCACAGACTCAAGTATTTGCCACCAGCTGGGAAGCGTGCAATAGGCCAACGTGATTGCTTGGTGTGTAAAACAACGACACGTAGAGACCAGAAACGGAAGCTTGTACAAACATGGTGTGAAACGTGTGGTATCCCATTATGTGCTGTCGACTGCTTCAATGACTACCACAGTCTAGAAAACTTCTAAGTGTGCTGCAAAGTGTGTACAGCGTGTGCGAGTGTGTAAATATGTAAACATATAAGCAGTTAGCGTGTGCGTGTGTGTAAATATATACAAATATAAGCAGAACATACAATATAATAGACTGTAATGACATATTATATTGCCGTAATTGAAAACAGATGTGTGCGCCTGTGTATACTCAAATATGCAACAATTATTGATACAAAATATGTTCAAACATTATTTGAAACAAATTTAGTGCAAAATAAATGGATAAAATGCGCCTAGACATTGTAAATAAATAGCGCGAAAATATATTTGTGGCAACTCTGGCTGTTGCGGGACGCCGCGCAACGCCTCCGGGGCGTGTACTGCATGAGCGAACATGCAGAGTGTGACGTCACCGATCAACTTTACGGCTCTATTGCAACAAAAGTAAGTACAATAGAATTTTTTTTTTATTTTTCCCGTGATCAGTGAACGAAACTTAACAGATTAGCAAAAAAAAAATTTTTTTTTTTCAAAATGACATGCGCCTGTGCGGATAGCAGTATATTAGACCCCGAGCATGTTAAGGGTTAAAGTGTGAACTTGCTATAAATAACGGTAGTAGGTCTAAGAGACCCAACAAGTGAGAAGGGGTATTCAATCAATTCAATTTCAACAATAAGAGGATCGACTAGGAGAAAATAAATGTAGACCTTGCAAACATTCAATGGGAAACGGTCTTAAGCGACAAAACTCCCACACAGGAGGAGTTTTGACAGGTACGCTTCTAACATGGATGAAAAATTTTCTGACTGATAGAAAAATGAGGGCTGTGATCAGAGGCAATGTATC